>JAAALK010000082.1:81443618-82165365 GCA_019279435.1 Zizania palustris | reverse complement strand
GACTGGCAATCTTGAATGGGCTTTGGGTGGAAGGATGTGAAGGAAGATCGGAGATCTTTGCCACCACCCACGAGGCCACCTACAAAAGAAGCCACGGGATGGACCCAGAGACACCAAGGTGCTGACGGCATTCGGAAGTGTCGACTTCTAGCTTCGGAAGGAGCATGCGCAACATTTTCTAGCGAAGGCCATCAATGACCAGTGGTACACCAACTGGATCCTCTGGTGGTTTTACGCCGAAGTCGGAGAGGACTCTAGCCTCGCAGGGCCCCTTCAAGAGATCTGGTTCTGGAAGGAGGCCGAGGTTACTCCAAACCCAAGCCTACTCTCAACACGGCTTGGGTTGCTTTCTTTGATAGCCAGCCATATGAGCATGCAGGATCTGGCGGAGGAATTCATCGCTCTCCGTATCCCGCCTCTCGGAGCCAATTGGCCGATTGCGTTTCAAATGCTTCGGAGGGAGAGCTTCGAAGCCTAGGTAAATCTTCGCACTTCCTGCATTAGCACATTAGGAAATAGATAACATACTTATGAACTGCTACCTCTTTTCAGTGGCTCCTTTGGTGCTAGCTCCGGAGCAGATCGCAAGGGCCACCGAACGGGTGCTTGGAGCCCCTACGGTGGTGGAGAAACAGTGAAGGGTGGAGCTAGTGGGAAGCTAGGAGCGCTTCAACAGGGTGTTAAGTGCTCTCAGAATGGAGCCTCCACCTCTACCAGACTTCGACTCGACCGGAGTGGCTCCTCGGAAGAGGAAGACCACTGCTGAGCCCTCCAAGAAGACCGCCAAGACCCCCATCAATAAGGGGAAGAAGATGTCGAAGCCTCCTCCTTAACCAACTCTGGTGTCTTCGCCTTCCTCCTTGGGCATTCGGAGCTCGTCTTCGGAAGACACCCGGGAAAAAGACTCCAATATCCGAATGGGGATGGCCCTTGAGGATTATCTTGTCGAGGATAGCGAGTACGAGTCCCAGGGCGCAGCCAGAGCTTCTTCTCATGTAGTTGCGGTAGCAGATACAACACACTCCTCCGAGCCTGTCGACGCGGGCTCAGAACTTGAGGCAGTTATTCCCAACTCGCCGGTGGCCGGGGTAATAGTGCCGGGAGATCGGGGCACCTGCAGCAACTGCACCGGAGCAGACTTCGGGGGATGACCTCGAAGAGTACCTCCGAATGTATGAAGTCCTAGAGGACCCTACAATTCTTCCTCAAGGCGCGGACGAAGGTATACTTCGAAGCTTTTGCCTTTGCAATTCCTGTAATAACTATTACACACAAATATTCACTGAATACCTTAATTTTTATAGGTGTATCAAGGAGCAGCATGGCTCCGATCACCGATGGAGCTTCGTCTTCTCTTGGATTTGAGGCTCCGGTTGACGTAGTGACTCCAATGATCGGAGCCGTCTCGGGCGAAGCAGTTCCGACCGAGGGGGCGACGGTCGAAGGAGGATCTACTTCAGCCGAGTTCCAGCTCCGACTTTTGTGCCAGGGAGGGTCAAGAGTATGATGAGATTTGGTCCCCTCCCTGCCTTGATGGTGACGCCCTCCATCCAACGATCCTTCAGCAAGCAACTCAGAGGAGGAGGCTACAGTAGACAATCGTCGGGCCCTGTCCTGGCTCCCTCTGCTGGCCCCATTCTTGGAGCAACGGACAGGGCTCCAAAGGCTTCTGGAGCCCTTGGCGGATAAAGGCCAAGAAGTCATGAACTCTGAATTGGTCTTCGTTTTTAGTGAAGACAGAGCCCCGGAGCTCGATTTGGCCCTCAAAAGGGCTGCCCTTCATGTATGCTGCGTACAACAAGTGTATTCAATCAATAAATGAAATTACTTGGTACTTTGCTCTTTTGCAGCAATTTGTCCTTGCTAGAGCGGCAGCGACTTCTAATGAGCTCGAAACTAATCGGCTCAAAAGAAAGGTTACTACCCTCTAGTCTGCCCTCAAGAGCTCCGAAGACAAAACCCTGTGACTGGAGGAAGAACTCCTCGAGGAACGGAGGGCCAGAGCCACCACCGATGAAGCAGTTTGGACCGAGCAGCAGAACAACACTACACTCAAAGCTTCGGCCCAAGAGACCGAGGCTGAGTGTGTGGTGCTCAGAGCAGACATCGAGAAGCTCCGGCATGCAGCAGCAAACTCCAGCGCACAACTCGTGGAGCTCCAAGACTCGATTCAACAAGTGCTGGCTCAGAAGAGTACTTTGCTATCCAAGATGGCCGAAGTGTCTGCTACTGCTGCTGGGCTAGAAGCGGCGGAAGTAAAGAATGTTGCCATTGCGGAGCATACCATGGATACCCTATAGGGAACTTTGGAATACTTTGGCATGATGTGCCCTTCATATTCAGATGTGGCGAGCGAGCCCCTCGAACGGAAGCTGAAGATGATCCAAGTGGTGATGAAGTTGATGATGGGCTCTAGGGTTCGGTATGGAGAGATCTCCAGGCAGGTTGCCAGAATCGGAGTCCTCCGTCATATCAAAGCCCTTGGGATTTCTGTTGCTCTGGTGGGGGTTACAACACCTATAGGCTTCGCCGATGAAGACCTGTTGCATCCTTCGCAGGAGGTAGCCTCTGCTTGGGATGCTTTCTGGGCAATCTGGAAAACGAACCACAAAGCTGCAGCCAAAGCTTGGATCAAAGAGGCTCACCGGCAGAAGCAAGCTCAGACGAAGCCTCCTCTTCTGACTTCACCGGCTCCGACCCCGCCTGCTTCGCCAACCGACCCACAAGTTTAGCTTTATAGGGTGCTTAAGCATGTACAAAAAGCTTGTAAAGTCCCTTATATGAATGAAAAGTTTATAAATGAGGAATCTTTGTTTGGGTGTTTATTATTTAGATTTTGCTATGCACTTCGAAGCTCGACTTTGAAGTATTGGAACTTACCGAAGGGCTTCGCTAGCAGTGGGTTGTCCTTGAAATCTTAAGGCCTTATCGACGCTCACGCTTCTCTGTTCCTCGAGGGGATCAAGGGGAGATAGCACCCAAAGTCCATCACGAGGTCTTAGCTTATATTAAGGAAGAGGATAAGGAAAAAGCATCTTCGCCCTCCGAATACGTAGATTAGTCTGACTCGGAGTACCAAGTCGAAGATCCAGTGGAGGCTAGTTCTGAAAGACTTCTGTCTTGGGCTGAACTTCAAGAGGAGCGGAAAAAACTGTGAGCTTCGAAGAAGAAAAGCACTCGGACTAAGAAGAAAGTTTCGAAGACTTTGGGCTCCGAAGGCCGAAGTGGTCTTAGAAGTAGCTCTAGAGGTCGGAGGGGTCTCCGCTTCTATCTAGGCTTAGACCAAAACTTCTCTTGATGTAATACAATATGATTATCCAATTAATCTGTTCTTTTTAAGTCCTTAGACTCTTCTACGGATCCTAACAAGCTAGAGCCTAGAATCCATTGGCTGCCACCTTCGGCTCTTTTATGGAATCCTTGAACCAATGGTTCGAAGGCCGTTTTCTGGGTTCCTTGAAAGATGCTTAACTCCGCAAGCATCTCCGTTCTCCTGATGCGTCCACCAGGAGTAAGGAATATTTGAAAAGTAAACATAATTCGAACCTCCATCTTTATTTAATTTAGAAAGGTACTTTTACAATTGATTACAAGGAGCCCCTAAGCGTAATAATGTTTAAGGTGATCTGCATGCCATGCATGCTTCAACTCTTCCCCTTCTAAATTAGATAATTTAAACGACCCGGGGCGCCCTGAGCGTAGGATAATATATGGCCCTTCCCATTTATTTCCTAGCTTCCCCGGAGCTATTACACTTCGTAATACCAAATGACTTGGTTTAAGCTCGTTCACTTTTATCTTCGGGTCATACAATGTCTTCGTTTGTCTAGGTACTTCGTCAGATTGGCGACAGCTCAAAGCCTTGTTTCTTCTGATAAGTCCAGCGAAGTGTTTCTCTCATCTTCATTTCCAGGCTCTACTACGCGGAGGGATCCACCTTTGAGCTTCGTAGGAGTCATGGCCTCGTCTCTGAATAGCAACCTGAATGGGGTGAAGCCTATGGACCTAGCTTGAGTGGTCCGAATGGACCATAGAATCTTAGGGAGTTCTTCGGTCCACAACCCTTTAGCCAACCCGACAATCCTACGATTTAAACCGGAGAGAATATTTCCATTGGCTCCCTCAACGGCTCCGTTGGATTGAGGATGACGAACTGCTGCGAAGCATAACTTGATGCCCAGGCCTTCGCAAAATTCCTTAAAGGGTTTGGCTTCGAATTGAGTGCCATTATCCACAGTTCACTCCCTTGACACTCCGAACCTGCATATGATATTTTGCCAGAAAATTTTTTGCACATTTCTTGAAGTGATAGTAGTTAGGGGTTCATCTTTGACCCATTTAGAAAAATACTCAATTGCTACCACTGCAAACTTCAACCTGCGTTTTGCCATTGGAAAAGGGCCGATGAGATCCATTCCCCATCGTGCCATTAGCCACACCGGGGCAATAACTTGAAGGGGTGTTGGTGGACGGTGGCTCCGTCTACCCATCCACTGGCATCCTTGACAGGTTTGAACTAACTTTTCTGCATCTCTTACCATTGTTGGCCAATAGAGCCCCTGCCGAAGTGTCTTTCCAGCTAGAGCACGGGGGGCTAGGTGGCTTCCACATAAACCTTTGTGAATCTCCCAAAGTATATCTTGACCTTCGGGTTGTGAGATGCACCGGAGTAGGGGAGATCAAACTCCGGCTTTGTATAATATCCCATTGACAAGCTCATAATTACGAGCCCTTGCTTGCAACCTTCGGAAATCCAAACCTTCTAACAAGACTACACTATTTTGCAAAACATCCATTATCGGAGTCCGCCAATCTGCAGCTGGGATGCAAAGGAATTCTGTGGAGGGTAATTGATTTACCGTGGGATTGATAACTTCTTCGTAGAATGCACCCTCCGGGACGTCCAATGCTCCGGCTGTAGCCTTCGCTAGAATGTCTGCAAGATGATTATCTGCTCGAGGGATACTCCGAACAGAAAATCCTTTAAACATTGCTTCTGTCATGCAGATTTCTTCTAAATACTTTGCAAGATGCGGGTTCCTGGCTTGAAAGCTTTTGTCAACATACCCTGCGACTACTTGGGAATCTGTTTTAATTATAATCCTTGCTGCTCCAAGTGCCTTTGCCTTTCGAAGGCCTAGCAGGATCCCTTCATACTCTGCGATATTATTAGTGGTCTTAAAGTTGAGCCTCACGGAATCCATGGCCTTCTGCCTTGATGGCGATATTATCACAGCTCCAGCTTCGGCACCAGATGCCTGATAGGCTCCGTCGGAAAAAATTGTCCACATACCTTCAGAGGTTTCTTTCAGAGCTCAGACTGCATATGGAGTCCACTCTGCCACAACGTCAACTATGATCTAAGAGTTGATAGTTGTTCTCGCCATAAAGGAAATACCAAAGAGGGCTAGCTCGACAGCCCATTTTCCGATCCTAACCATTGAATCTTTGCTCCAAAGCATATCACCAAGGGGATACAAGGTAGGAACGATATGATTATGCGCTAGAAAGTAATGCCTTAGCTTCCGCGAGGCCATTACCAAAGCATAAGCAAATTTTTCGAGCTCCAGACAAAGCTTCTGAGATGAAGTAGACTGGGTTTTGCACCAGTTTTCCTTTAAGCTCAACTCCCCTGACCAGTACTGCACTTACTGCGGAGCCCGTTGCTGCAAGATAAAGAAGGAGAATTTCTTTTGGGAGGGGCACAGTAAGTGTTGACAGGCTTCCAAGATAATCTTTAATATCATCGAAGCTCTTCTGACACTTCGGCATCCATTTGAAACTTTCGGACCCCTTTAGAGCTTTAAAAATTGGAAGGCTTCATTGGGCTGATCTGGCAAAAAATCTAATGAGAGCTGCGAGCTGTCCTGTTAGCTTCTAGACTTGCTTTAGGTTTTCTAGTGGAGCCATTCTTTGCAATGCGCTTATCTACGTCGGGCTAGCTTCGATTCCCCTACTCAAAACTAAGTACCCTAGCAGTTTTCCTGCTTGTGCCCTGGATATACATTTTTTAGGGTTGTGGCGAACTCAACATGCTCGGAGGCTCTGAAAGGTTTCAGCTAAGTGTAGGCTATGATGGTTCTTTACAACACTCTTTATTACAATGTCATCGATATAGGCTTCGACATTTTGGCCTATTTGATGACCTAGAGCTTTAGCTATCAAACGTGAGAAGGTGGCTCTGGCATTTTGCAAGCCAAAAGGCAATCGAACATAACAAAATACTCTGGAGGGGGTTATAAAGCTCATCTTGGCTTCGTCTTCGCGCTTTAGCCAGACCTGATGATAACCGGAGTATGCATACAGGAAGCTTAGTAATTCAGAGCCAGCCGTAGAATCCACCAGCTAGTCTATTCAGGGCATAGGGTAGGGGTCTCGCGGACATGCTTTATTTAATGATGTGAAATCAATGCACATGTGCCACTTGCCGGAGCCCTTCTTCCTAACAAAAACAGGGTTAGCCAGCCACTCCGTGTGGGCTACTTCCATGATAATGCCAGCCCTTAGCAATTTTTCCACTTCCACCTTGGCGAGGTCTGCCCTCTCTGCTAATAACTTACGGAGCCCTTGGCGCACTGGCCTAGCCTTCGGGTTGACAAACAAACTATGCTCGATGATGCTCCAGTCAACCCCGGTGATGTCTTCATCAGTCTAGGCAAAGATATCCAAATTTTGTTTAACTATCTCCTCTAGTGAAGTAGCTATCTCCGAAGGTAGCCCCTTGCTGAATTGTATTGGGTACTCCTTGCCATCTTTCAGGATCATCTTCATGATCACATCACCTTTCGGGCTTGGCTTTAGGGAAGGGCCCTTCGAGGAGCTTGAAGACTCTGAAGCCTCCTCCGTGTGCTCCAACACGTTGTGCACTTGCCGAGGGTCCAGTGACGGGCCATGGCCATACTCCGCTCTTCGGTGTACAGCTTAGTCTCCTGAGATAGTGAGAACTCCACCTTGCGTGGGCATCTTGAGACACAAGTAATTATGATGTGCTATAGCCCTGAACTGGTTCAACATTCCCCATCTAAAAATTGCATTATAGGCATATGGGGCGTCGATGAAGTCGAAGATCACCTCCTCTATCCTGGCTAGGGGCCCCTCTCCGAAGGCAACCTCGAGGCCTATCTGGCCGAGGGCATCGAGAGGAGGACCTACGAAGCCTTGGAGTGGGCGAGCTGCCAGAAGCAAGTGCCTCTAGGGAATGCACATCTGGTCGAAGGCCTGGATGAAGAGTATATATGCGGAGCTTCCGCTGTCCATGAGGATCCTCCGGACTTCAACTCCCACTATATCGACTGAAATAACAAGGGGGTAGCATGAGGGAATTTCACCCCAGCAACATCATTGGCAGTAAAAGAAATAGGTACATGGGACCACTCGGGCATTTCTATCGCCGAATTCGATGTCCCAATGTTCCCTACTTCACGAACATATTCTCTTCGCTGCCTCTTTGACATATTACCGAGGGTCCCCCCTCTGGAGATGGGCAGGACCACTTGCTTGCAGCGATTGTGGGGATCTTCCTACTTTGGTGCTTCAGGGTTGCCGGCTCGAGCCACGGCTTGCACGGGCTCCGAACTTACCACTGGAGGGGCTCGGTCCAAAGTACCTAGCCCTGTACTTCGTCCTAGGTATTCACCCCGAAGGGTTAATACAAACTTACAATCTTTCGTGTCATGGCTTCTATTCTCGCCATGCACACAACAGAAGAAGCTTGGGCGCTTGCTAGCTACTCTTTCTTGGGGATTCAAAGTACCAGCCTTGAAACCTTGCGCCTGTTGAAAGTTGACAGGCATCTTTGGGGCGGAAGGTGCAATGTTTAACACCTCGGAGTGGAAGTGTTTCTTTCCCCGCCTATGATCGTTGAAACGACTATCAAGGTGGGCTTGCGGAGAGGTCGGGACTTCGAGCTCCGTCTTCACTTCTCGAAGGGCTGGTACAGGTGTTGCAGTTCTTCGGAGGAAGCATTCCTCTGCATTGGCATACTGTTCGAAGTATGCCATCAGCTATGCCACAGATGAAACTGGTTTCCGATGAGGCCTGCTAAGGAGATCTGGGTTCAACACCCCTTCACGCGCGGCATCGACTACCGAAGAGGTAGACAAGCCTTTGATCTAGGACTTGGTGTGGGCAAAGCATGTGAAATACTCCCGAAGTGTTTCCCCCGCTCACTGCTTCACCTGAAACAGACTCCCGGTCGACATTGGGGCTACAAATGTACCCTGGAAGTTGCTTACAAACTTCCTTTTTAGTTTCTCCCATGACTTGATCGATCCTGGCTTTAGAGACCAGAACCATCGGAGAGCTATACCTTCAAGTGCGAGGGGGAAACACTTCGCCATAGTGTTAAGCACCCCTCCACTAGCTTCTATTGCCAAAGCATACGAACGAAAGAACTCTCTGGGGTCAGACCCACCGGAGTATTTGTGCAGCTTCGAGGCCTTGAACCTGGGGTCGAAGGGCACTTTCTGTAGGTCCGGATGCAATGGAGACTCGTCATCGAAGGATGCATTTTTGGCTTCCTCTGGGACTTGGAAAGCTTCAGGGAGATCACCAGTACCACCGTCTTGAGGCCCTTCCGGAGCAAGAATGGAGGCTTGAGAGCGAAGTCGATCAGCAGCCTCTTGCCTCCACCTTGCTACTTCCTCCTGAAGTCGTGCTACTTGGGTAGTCGCATCCTCAGGAAGGTCTTCATCTCCTTCGGAGGGGAGCTCCGGGTCTTGGGAACTGGTGTAATCGGTTTGGAGCACCGTAAAAGCTGCTCGGGGGCCTCTGGGTGCTCGACGTCCGGCGACCCCTTCAGGGGACAATGGAATGACTGAGGGTCCTGCACCATTGGTCCGAGGGGACCTTCGGGGAGGATCAGAGGCTAGGCTCTGCTTGGGAGGCATGGCTAACGAAGATGAGGTCCGAAGACCGAAGACTTCAATTGGTTTGGGAAGGTGAGGAAAGGCCTTTGAGCTGCACTAAGAAGCCCCTTACCGAAGGGTGCGCGGAATCCTGAGACTCTGAAGCTCCCTCCGTAAGTGCTCTTCGAAGTGCAGTCAGCGGCAGAGAACTAGCTTTTAAAACTAGGTTCCCCACGGACGGCGCCAACTATTGGCGTAAAATATTACGCTAACAAGTTCTCGAAGATCTCGAAGATTAAGAACTAACAAACGAAGAGTTTGTGATGCGGACTATTTCGAGCCTCCGAATAGGATAATAGCTCAAAGTAGTTCAATGTTGTGTATTGAATAGTTGAGTATTCGATGCCTATTACAGGGTAAAAAAGGGGGGTATTTATAGGTAAAAACTCTAAGGAAAAGACCTATTTACCTCTCAATTACAATCGACATAGTGGAAACTATTTGGTACCCCAAGTAGGGTTAAAATAGTAAAATCTATCTAGAGAAGATATATAAGGCAGACGTCTTATCAGTCTTGCTGTTTTCCACTATAGCTTCGGAGCCTTCGGAGGATACCTTCAAACCATGAAGCCGAAGTATCCTTCAGCTTGAAACATACATCATCTTGAAAATCAACACATGCTTCAAAGCTGATGAATTATCTTTGGTTGCTGATCTTTAAAGTCCTGAGGATGAAGTATTTTCCCCCAACAATTACCCTTCTTCTTCGAAGCCCCCAGCTTTTTTTGCTCTTCTTGATGTTCGGCTCAGGTTAGAAGTCGTTCAGAGCTAGCCTCCATTGGGTATTCAACTTGGTACTCCAAGTCGGACCAATATACATACTCTAAAGATGAAGATGCCACTGCCTTATCCTCTTCCTTAATATAAGAAAGAACTTCGCTACAAACATTAGGTGCTATTTCCCCTTGCTCCCCTTGAGGAACCGAAAATCGTGAGTGCCTGTAAGGCCTCAAGCTTTCGAGGATAGCCCATTGTTGACAAAGCCCTTCATTAAGCTCTAATACTTCAAGATCAGGATCCGAAGCATGTAGCAAAACCTAAAAAAACATTCAAGCAAATACTTTTCATTTATAAACTTTTCATTCATTGAAATAAGAGAGCATTACAAGATCTCTTGTACATAATTAAGCGCCCTAGAAACTAGACCTTCGGGTTCGGAGGCAGAGTGGTTGGTGGAGTTAGAGCCGGAGGCTTCGTCTGAGCTTGCCTCTGCCGATGGGCTTCGTCGATCCAAGCCTTGGCAGCAGCTTCATTGTCTGCTTTCTAGGTCGCCCTGAAGGCTTCCCAAGCCGAAACCATGTCCAATGATGGTCGCAGCAAGCCTTCGTCAGCGAAGCTTCCGACGTCGAACCGTTCAGTGAAGCAATAGAGACCCCGATGGTTTTGAGATGTCAAAGGACTCCAATCCTGGCTACTTGCGTGGAGATCTCTCCATAGCGAGGTTACTGGAGCCTTTCATCATCTTAGCCGCCGCTTGGATCATCTTGAGCTTTCGGTCGAGAGGCTCGTCCACCGCAGCCGAAGAAGATGGGCACACTATTCCGAAGTATTCCAAGACACCCGTGAGGGTGTCCATGGCCTGATCAGCCACAAAGCTGAACCTCTTTTTGGCCCTTGTCAATTCGGTAGCGATGGAGGAGATTTCAGTTGTCTTTGACATTAAATAATTCTTCTGAGACAGTGCTTGCTGAAGCGACCCTCGGAGATCTACGAGTTCAGCTCCGAATGTCGTCTCCGCTGCTCGAAGCTTCTCAATTTCAGCCTTCAGAACCATACGCTCAGCTTGAAGTTCTTTTATTGAAGAGGCAAGGTTGGCATTAGCTTGCTGCTCCATTTGGAGCGCTTCTTCTGCCATAGTCTTTGTCCTCTGCTCTTCGAGGAGTTCTTCCTCTAGTCGCATGAACTTTTCTTCGGAGCCTTTAAGGGCCCTTTGAAGCGTTGTAACCTTCCTTTTGAGTCGATTAGACTCGAGCTCGTTGGAAGTCGTTGCCGCTCTAGCAAGAACAAATTTCTACAAAAAGCAAAGTAAGTACGATGTAATTTCAATAAATTAAATGTGCTTTATGTTTGTTGCATAGCTGGAGGGTAGCATGGCTATTTTTGTATTAGTAGTCATGTCTACTAAGAATAATCTAGATTGGCTAAAGTCTCGCGTGGAGCAGTATCGGTCTAATAAAGACGGTATCGCCAAAGCCATTGAAGACTTTAGCGAAGTAGAAAAATTAGGGCAAGGTTTTGCGTCGGCCGATCCCTTGGAGGAAGTTGATATAGGTAATGGTAGCATCCCAAGGCTGACTTTTGTAAACCAACATTTACAGCCCGATGTAAAGGCTGAAGTAATAAAGTTACTTCGGTCGTATGTCGATTGTTTCGCATGGGAGTATAGCAAAATGCCAGGGCTAAGCCGCGAGCTCGTGGAGCATCGGCTGCCCATCAAACCCAGGTTTATGCCTTATAAACAGCCTCCCCGCCGCTTCAACTCGGCCGTATATGACCGAGTTAAAGAAGAAGTGGAACGGCTACTTAAGGCTGAATTTATTAGGCCATGCAGGTACGCATAATGGGTTGCTAACATTGTACCTGTAGAGAAGAAAGGGAGCGGCAAGATACGGGTATGCATTGATTTCAGGGATCTAAACAGAGCCACTCCAAAGGACGAGTATCCGATGCCAATAGCCGACATGCTGATCAACGATGCTTCAGGACATAAGGTACTAAGTTTTCTTGATGGCAATGCCAGTTATAATCAAATCTTTATGGCTGAAGAGGACATTTACAACACTGCCTTTCAATGCCCTAGTTTTGTTGGTTTATTCGAATGGGTCGTAATGACTTTTGTGTTGAAAAATGTCGGCGCCACTTATCAGCGCGCCATGAACTTGATCTTTCATGATTTGTTAGGAGTCATGTTAGAAGTTTACATTGATGACGTCGTGGTCAAATCGGACGCTATGGGAAACCATTTAGCCGATTTGAAGGTTGCTTTCGATAGGATGCGGCAGTATGGGTTGAAAATGAACCCACTCAAGTGTGCTTTTGGTGTGTCTGCGGGATAGTTCTTAGGATTCATGATTCATGAGAGAGGTATAGAAATTGATCCTAAGAGACTTGAGAAGATTAGAAACGTTACAGCGCCGGCATGCAAGAATGATGTGCAAAAGTTGCTAGGCAAGTTGAACTATTTGCGTCGCTTTATATCCAACTTGTCCGACAAAATTGATGCCTTTGTCCCTATACTCCGGCTAAAAAATGAAGCCGAGTTCACTTGGGAGGCAAGCCAGCAAAGTGTTTTTGATAAGATCAAGGAATGCTTGTCATCACCACCCGTGGTGAGAGCGCCCAAGGTCAGGATCCCGTTTCGGCTATACATCGCCGCTGAAGATAGTGTGATTGGAGCCGTGCTAACCTAGGAGGTAGAGGGAAAGGAGTGCATCATCACATTCTTGAGTCGCCGCCTGCTGGACACAGAGACCAGGTACGCATTTGTGGAGCGATTATGCTTATCACTTTATTACGCATGCACAAAGTTGCACCATTATCTTCTCCCCACCACATGTGTTGTCGTTTGCCAAACCGATGTTATAAAGCACATGTTACAAAAGCCGATTCTGAGTGGAAGAATCAGAAAATGGGCTTACGCGTTGATTGAGTACGATCTGACCTACGAGCCCTTGAGGGCGATGAAGGGCCAAGTCGTAGCTTTCATAGTTGATAATCACATAGATGCTAGCTGAGTGATGCTATTGCTCTAGTTGAGGTAGTGCCATGGAAAATCTATTTTGACGGTTCGGCTTGCAAGAATGGCCAGGGTATTGGAGTGGTTCTCATATCACCTAATGGTATGTGCTTTGAAACCTCGGCCCGACTAGAGTTTTCTTCCACTAATAACCAAGCCGAATACGAAGCTTTGTTGCTAGGTCTCGAATTATTAGAGTCTGTAGGCGCTAAGCATGTTCACGCATACGGTGATTCATTATTAGTAGTACAACAAGTAGCCAAGAATGCTCAATGTTTTAATGGCCTACTGAATAGCTACTTGGACAAATGCCTGGACATAGTTGCTACTTTTGATGATTTCAAAATATCTCACGTGTCAAGAGAAGCCAATTCAATCGCTAATGACTTGGCTCAGCAAGCATCTGGCTACCAAGTCAGGAAAGGGAAATTTTCTGTGTTGAAAAAGCCGATGTTTGGTTTCATCGCCGAAGCCAGTGATGCTGGACAGGCGTGCCCTTCGAGTCGAAGCCCTCGGGTCGCCGAAGGTCACCGCATGTCGGAGCCCCTAGATCGGAGTACTCCGCCCGCCAAGGGGTCCGACATGCCGAAGCCCATAGTCCGAAGTCTCTCGGACGGGGAAGGCTCCCTAGAGTCCGGACCCTCCGAAGGACTTTGGCCCAGCACACTCCGAGCGGCCACTTCGGTCAAGCTTCAGTATGTGTTGGAATGGCCCGAGGGGCACCCCAAAGTCAGTGTTTTAGAAGTTCTTCTAGAGGGTGGACTAGCTAAGCCCTCTGAAATCTGTAAGGGCGATTGGAGAATCCCAATTGTCCAGTTTTTGAAAGACCCCAGCCGAAGGGTTGATCGGAAGGTTCGGCGATAAGCGTTCAAATTCATGTTGGTGGACGACACATTGTATCGCCGAACCATTGACGGGGTGCTATTGAAGTGTTTAGACCATGAGCAGTCCCAAGTGGCTACAGGAGAAGTCCATGAGAGGCTTTGCGACACTCATCAGTCGGCCCAAAAGATGAGTTGGATGCTCAAAAGAGCGGGTTTTTATTGGCCGACTATTACTGAAGATTGCTTCAAGTACTACATAGGGTGTGAGGCATGTCAGAAGTTTGGCAACATCCAGCTGGCTCCAGCCTCATTGCTCAATCCTATTGTCAAGCCATGGCTGTTTCGAGGTTGGAGTTTAGACTTCATCGGCCAGGTCTACCCTCCTTCCTCAAAAGGGAATCGGTTCGTGTTGATGGCAACAGATTACTTCACCAAATGGACCGAGGCCATACCTCTCAATAACATGACTCATAATGAGGTACGCGATTTTATTTTAAAGCACATCATACATAGATTCGGCATCCCTCAAACTCTTACTATGGATCAAGGTAGTTCATTTTTTCTAAAGAAGTAAGAGATTTCGCCGAATACTATGGCATTAAGTTGATAAACTCTTCACCTTACTATGCTCAGGCCAATGGTCAGGCCGAGTCTAGTAATAAAACCGTGATTAAGCTTATGAAGAAGAAAATTGAAGAGTTTCCTAAAAGGTGGCATGAAGTGCTTTCCGGGGCATTATGGGCTTGTAGGATTGTGAAGCACGGTGCCACCAAGGTCAGTCCATATGAGTTGGTATATGGACAAGAGGTCGTTCTGCCTGTGGAGGTAGATCTTGGCTCCTTGAGAGTGTTGAAACAAGACAGCTTATCGGTCAATGAATATGAAGCTCTTCTGAAGGATAATCTGGAAGAAGTGACCAATAAGAGACTAAGGGATTAAGAAGCCATAGAGGTAGATAAGAAGAGAGTAGCTAGAGCATACAATAAGAAAGTTAAACCAAAATCGTTTCAAATAGGAGACTTGGTATGGAAAATGATTTTGCCTTTAGGCACGAAAAGTCCCAAATTTGGCAAATGGTCACCTAGATGGGAACGTCCTTTTAAGATAGCCGAAATCGCTCCCGGCAACACATACGTGTTGGAATCCCTGCAGGGAGAGCGGTTTCGAAGGGCTTTGAATGGTAGGTACTTGAAAGGATATTTACCGAGTGTGTGGCAAACGTCATAAAATGTGGAAAAGCCGATATGAACAGTATCGTCTCAAGCTCATTGTGCTTTTAGTTCACTAGTTCACTAAAAGGCAGGGGGCATGTGTTGATAGCAAAAAATGACATTAAATGGCTAAGTCATCAAAATATCAATTTCTGGTGATTTGGGTCGAAAATACACATGTCCAGGGTCTGTCCGAAGCCCTACAAGGCCGAAGCCCGTCGAGTTGTGGGCTCTAAAAGCCTCCACCCAGCCTGTGGGCTTTGGCAACGGGCTTCGCCAGCATACTTCATCGTGATAGGCTTCGCCACTACTACACTCCGCGCCAAGACGAAGTTGCACCCTCGCGTAGCCTTCGCGTCACCACTTTGTAATTCGCCGCATCGGAGGTCTCACGCCGAACCCCGCTGTTCGGAGGTAATCATTGCACTCAGATCCGTTCGGAGTCTACCCTCGGCCGAATCAGTTCGAACGCCGAAGCACCCTTCGGCGGAGCACTTCGCACCAGACGCCGAAGGTACCCTTCGGTGGAGCACTTCGCACCAGACGCCGAAGGTACCCTTCGGCGCAACCTTCGCATCAGACTTCGAACCAGGAGAGCTCCGACTGGTTTGCTGTTTTTAATCTGTTTAACCTATTTCTTTCGGCTAATTGGATTATTTTGTGTAATCTAGTTGCCTGGTGACTCCACCTCCATTATCACTATTAAGGGTAGTCGTAACGCGGCGTCGGTGCCACGTCACGCTTAGGCCTATCCTTAAGTATCCGTGCACTTTTGGATCGCCGGACTGACCCAACTGTGGGGGCACGTTTCCGTGTCAACAGCAGTAACTAGTGTAAAGGCTATAAAAGGGGGGTCGAAGCCCACCGAATTTTTTATAGAGCTTGATTTCTGAATCTTTCTTTCTTCAACCTCCAAATCTCCTCCCAATTCTTTGAGCAATCAAAACATCGAGAGGACCAGCGGAACTGTGCCGGCAGCAGCAGGAACTCTGGCGCAGAGGCAAGCGTGGGAAGCTTCAGCAGTGACGGCCATGGCGGGAGCTCTGGGAAGTTGTTGGCCAAAAAATCCTCGGGAGCTCTGCCCTCCATCCAAGAAGACGATCCCACAAAGCTTCCTCATCGGACAATCAACAAGCACAACAGAATCTATTGAGGAGGCGGTGAATGGGAAGCTGGGACCTTGAATGTGGACTCGGGTCCCGGGAACGGAGTCGACCTTGAAGCCGTTGAGCGGGGAAGTAGTAGTATTCGAGGCTTTTTTCGAAGCCGGACTGGGACTCCCTGCCATTAATTTCTTGTCAGGGGTATTGGAGATGTTCCACATTACCTTGCCACAGTTGTCCCCCAATGCCATAGCAAGACTGGCAATCTTTGAATGGGCTCTTTGGGTGGAAGGATGTGAAGGAAGATCGGAGATCTTTGCCACCACCCATGAGGCCACCTGCCAAAAGAAGCCACGGGATGGACCCAGAGACACCAAGGTGCTGACGGCATTTGGAAGTGTCAACTTCCAGCTTCGGAAGGAGCATGCGCAACATTTTCTAGCGAAGGCCATCAATGACCAGTGGTACACCAACTGGATCCTCCGGTGGTTTTACACCGAAGTCGGAGAGGACTCTAGCCTCGCAGGGCCCCTTCAAGAGATCTGGTTCTGGAAGGAGGCCGAGGTTACTCCAAACCCAAGCCTACTCTCAACGAGGCTTGGGTTGCTTTCTTTGATAGCCAGCCGTATGAGCATGCAGGATCTGGCGGAGGAATTCATCGCCCTCCATATCCCGCCTCTCGGAGCCAATTGGCCGATTGCGTTTCAAAATGCTTCGGAGGGAGAGCTTCGAAGCCTAGGTAAATCTTCGCACTTCCTGCATTAGCACATTAGGAAATAGATAACATACTTATGAACTGCTACCTCTTTTCAGCGGCTCCTTTGGTGCTAGCTCCGGAGCAGATCGCAAGGGCCACCGAACGGGTGCTTGCAGCCCCTACGGTGGTGGAGAAACAGCGAAGGGTGGAGCTAGTGGGAAGCTAGGAGCGCTTCAACTGGGTGTTAAGTGCTCTCAGAATGGAGCCTCCACCTCTACCAGACTTCGACTCGATCGGAGTGGCTCCTCGGAAGAGGAAGGCCACTGCCGAGCCCTCCAAGAAGACCGCCAAGACCCCCATCAAGAAGGGGAAGAAGATGTCGAAGCCTCCTCCTTAACCAACTCTGGTGTCTTCGCCTTCCTCCTTGGGCATTCAGAGCTCGTCTTCGGAAGACACCGGGGAAAAAGACTCCAATGTCCGAATGGGGATGGCCCTTGAGGATTATCTTGCCGAGGATAGCGAGTACGAGTCCCAGGGCGCAGCCGGAGCTTCTTCTCAAGTAGTTGCGGTAGCAGATACAACACACTCCTCCGAGCCTGTCGACGCGGGCTCAGAACTTGAGGCAGTTATTCCCAACTCGCCGGTGGCCGGGGTAATAGTGCTGGAGATCGGGGCACCTGCAGCAACTGCACCGGAGCAGACTTCGGGGGATGACCTCGAAGAGTACCTCCGAATGTATGAAGTCCTAGAGGACCCTACAATTCTCCCTCAAGGCACGGACGAAGGTATACTTCGAAGCTTTTGCCTTTGCAATTCTTGCAATAACTATTACACACAAATATTCACTGAATACCTTAATTTTTATAGGTGCATCGAGGAGCAGCATGGCTCCAATCACCGATGGAGCTTCGTCTTCTGTTGGAGTTGAGGCTCCGGTTGACGTAGTGACTCCAATGATCGGAGTCATCTCGGGCGAAGCAGTTCTGACCGAGGGGGCAACGGTCGAAGGAGGATCTACTTCAGCCGGAGTTCCAGCTCTGACTTTTGTGCCAGGGAGGGTCAAGAGTATGATGAGATTCGGTTCCCTCCCTGCCTTGATGGTGACGCCCTCCTCCAACGATCCTTCAGCAAGCAACTCAGAGGAGGAGGCTACAGTAGACAATCGTCGGGCCCTGTCCTGGCTCCCTCTGCTGGCCCCGTTCTTGGAGAAACGGACAGGGCTCTAGACGCTTCTGGAGTCCTTGGCGGATAAAGGCCAAGAAGTCATGAACTCTGAATTGCTCTCCGTTTTGAGTGAAGACAGAGCCCCGGAGCTCGATTTGGCCCTCAAAAGGGCTGCCCTTCATGTATGCTGCGTACAACAAGTGTATTCAATCAATAAATGAAATTACTTGGTACTTTGCTTTTTTGCAGCAATTTGTCCTTGCTAGAGCGGCAGCGACTTCCAATGAGCTCGAAACTAATCGGCTCAAAAGAAAGGTTACTACCCTCTAGTCTGCCCTCAAGAGCTCCGAAGACAAAACCCTGTGACTGGAGGAAGAACTCCTCGAGGAACGGAGGGCCAGAGCCACCACCGATGAAGCAGTTTGGACCGAGCAGCAGAACAACACTACACTCAAAGCTTCGGCCCAAGAGACCGAGGCTGAGTGTGTGGTGCTCAGAGTAGACATCGAGAAGCTCCGGCATGCAGCAGCAAACTCCAGCGCACAACTCGTGGAGCTCCAAGACTCGATTCAACAAGCGCTGGCTCAGAAGAGTACTTTGCTATCCAAGATGGCCGAAGTGTCTGCTACTGCTGCTGGGCTAGAAGCGGCGGAAGTAAAGAATGTTGCCATTGCGGAGCATACCATGGATACCCTCTAGGGAACTTTGGAATACTTTGGCATGATGTGCCCTTCATATTCAGATGTGGCAAGCGAGCCCCTCGAACGGAAGCTGAAGATGATCCAAGTGGTGATGAAGTTGATGATGGGCTCTAGGGTTCGGTATTGAGAGATCTCCAGGCAGGTTGCCAGAATCGGAGTCCTTCGTCACATCAAAGCCCTTGGGATTTCTGTTGCTCTGGTGGGGGTTACAACACCTATAGGCTTCGCCAACGAAGACCTGTTGCATCCTTCACAGGAGGTAGCCTCTGCTTGGGATGCTTTCTGGGCAATCTGGAAAAAAGACCACAAAGCTGCAGCCAAAGCTTGGATCAACGAGGCTCACCGGCAGAAGCAAGCTCAGACGAAGCCTCCTCATCTGACTTCGCCGGCTCCGACCCCGCCTGCTTCGCCAACCGACCCGCAGGTTTAGCTTTACAGGGTGCTTAAGCATGTACAAAAAGCTTATAAAGTCCCTTATATGAATGAAAAGTTTATAAACGAGGAATCTTTGTTTGGGTGTTTATTATTTAGATTTTGCTATGCACTTCGGAGCTCGACTTTGAAGTATTGGAACTTAGCGAAGGGCTCCGCTGGCAGTGGGTTGTCCTTGAAAGCTTAAGGCCTTATCGATGCTCACGCTTCTCTGTTCCTCGAGGGGATCAAGGGGAGATAGCACCCGAAGTCCATCACGAGGTCTTTGCTTATATTAAGGAAGAGGATAAGGAAAAAGAATCTTCATCCTACGAATACATAGATTGGTCTGACTCGGAGTACCAAGTCGAAGATCCAGTGGAGGCTAGTTCTGAAAGACTTCTGTCTTGGGCTGAACTTCAAGAGGAGTGGAAAAAATTGTGAGCTTCGAAGAAGAAAAGCACTCGGACTAAGAAGAAAGTTTCGAAGACTTTGGGCTCCGAAGGCCGAAGTGGTCTTAGAAGTAGCTCTAGAGGTCGGAGGGGTCTCCGCTTCTATCTAGGCTTAGACCAAAACTTCTCTTGATGTAATACAATATGATTATCCAATTAATCTGTTCTATTTAAGTCCTTAGACTCTTCTATGGATCCTAACAAGCCAGAGCCTGGAATCCATTGGCTGCCACCTTCGGCTCATTTATGGAATCCTTGAACCAATGGTTCGAAGGCCGTTTTCTGGGTTCCTTGAAAGATGCTTAACTCTGCAAGCATCTCCGTTCTCCTGATGCGTCCACCAAGAGTAAGGAATATTTGAAAAGTAAACATAATTCGAACCTCCATCTTTATTTAATTTAGAAAGGTACTTTTACAATTGATTACAAGGAGCCCCTAAGCGTAATAATGTTTAAGGTGCTCTGCATGCCATGCATGCTTCAACTCTTCCCCTTCTAAATTAGATAATTTAAACGACCCGGGGCACCCTGAGCGTAGGATAATATATGGTCCTTCCCATTTATTTCCTAGCTTCCCCGGAGCTATTACACTTCGCAATACCAAATGACTTGGTTTAAGCTCGTTCACTTTTATCTTCGGGTCATACCATGTCTTCGTTTGGTCCAGGTACTTCGTCAGATTGGCGATAGCTCAAAGCCTTGTTTCTTTTGATAAGTCCAGCGAAGTGTTTCTCTCATCTTCATTTCTAGGCTCTACTACGCGGAGGGATCCACCTTTGAGCTTCGTAGGCTGAATAGCAACCTAAATGGGGTGAAGCCTATGGACCTGGCTTGAGTGGTTCGAATGGACCATAGAATCTTAGGGAGTTCTTTGGTCCACAGCCCTTTAGCCAACCCGACAATCCTACGATTTAAACCGGAGAGAATATTTCCATTGGCTCCCTCAACGGCTCCGTTGGATTGAGGATGACGAACTGCTGCGAAGCATAACTTGATGCCCAGGCTTTCGCAAAATTCCTTAAAGGGTTTGGCTTCGAACTTAGTGCCATTATCCACAGTTAACTCCCTTGACACTCCGAACCTGCATATGATATTTTCCCAGAAAATTTTTTGCACATTTCTTGAAGTGATAGTAGTTAGGGGTTCATCTTTGACCCATTTAGAAAATACTCAATTGCTACCACTGCAAACTTCAACCTGCGTTTTGCCATTGGAAAAGGGCCGATGAGATCCATTCCCCATCGTGCCATTGGCCACACCGGGGCAATAACTTGAAGGGGTGTTGGTGGACGGTGGCTCCGTCTACCCATCCACTGGCATCCTTGACAGGTTTGAACTAACTTTTCTGCATCTCTTACCATTGTTAGCCAATAGAGCCCCTGCCGAAGTGTCTTTCCTGCTATAGCACGGGGGGCTAGGTGGCTTCCACATAAACCTTTGTGAATCTCCCAAAGTATATCTTGACCTTCGGGTTGTGAGATGCACCGGAGTAGGGGAGAGCAAACTCCGGCTTTGTATAATATCCCATTGACAAGCTCATAATTACGAGCCCTTGCTTGCAACCTTCGGAAATCCGAACCTTCTAACAAGACTACACTATTTTGCAAAACATCCATTATCGGAGTCCGCCAATCTGCAGCTGGGATGCAAAGGACTTCTGCGAAGGGTAATTGATTTACCGTGGGATTGATAAGTTCTTCGTAGAAAGCACCCTCCGGGACATCCAATGCTCCGGCTGCAGCCTTCGCTAGAATGTCTGCAAGATGATTATCTGCTCGAGGGATACTCCGAACAGATTTCTTCTAAATACTTTGCAAGATGCGGGTTCCTGGCTTGAAAGCTTTTGTCAACATACCCTACGACAACTTGGGAATCTGTTTTAATTATAATCCTTGCTGCTCCAAGTGCCTTTGCCTTTCGAAGGCCTAGCAGGATCCCTTCATACTCTGCGATATTATTAGTGGTCTTAAAGTTGAGCCTCACGGAATACATGGCCATCTGCCTTGATGGCGATATTATCAAAGCTCCAGCTTCGGCACCAGATGCCTGATAGGCTCCGTCGGAAAAAATTGTCCACAGACCTTCAGAGGTTTCTTTCGGAGCCCAGACTGCATATGGAGTTCACTCTGCCACAAAGTCAGCTATGATCTGAGATTTGATAGTTGTTCTCGCCATGAAGGAAATACCAAAGGGGGCTAGCTCGACAGCCTATTTTCCGATCCTAACCATTGAATCTTTGCTCCAAAGCATATCAACAAGGGGATACAAGGTAGGAACGATATGATTATGCGCTAGAAAGTAATGCCTTAGCTTCCGCGAGGCCATTACCAAAGCATAAGCAAATTTTTCGAGCTCCAGACAAAGCTTCTGAGATGAAGTAGACTGGGTTTTGCACCAGTTTTCCTTTAAGCTCAACTCCCCTGACCAGTACTGCACTTACTGCGGAGCCCGTTGCTGCAAGATAAAGAAGGAGAATTTCTTCTGGAGGGGCACAGTAAGTGTTGACAGGCTTCCAAGATAACCTTTAATATCATCGAAGCTCTTCTGACACTTCGGCATCCATTTGAAACTTTCGGACCCCTTTAGAGCTTTAAAAATTGGAATGCTTCATTCGGTTGATCTGGCCAAAAATCTACTGAGAGCTGCGAGCTGTCCTGTTAGCTTCTAGACTTGCTTCAGGTTTTCTGGTGGAGCCATTCTTTGCAATGCGCTTATCTACGTCGGGCTAGCTTCGATTCCCCTACTCAAAACTAAGTACCCTAGTAGTTTTCCTGCTTGCGCCCTGGATATGCATTTTTCAGGGTTGAGGCGAACTCAACATGCTCGGAGGCTCTAAAAGGTTTCAGCTAAGTCTAGGCTATGATGGTTCTTTACAACACTCTTTATTGCAATGTCATCGATATAGGCTTTGACATTTTGGCATATTTGATGACCTAGAGCTTTAGCTATCAAACGTGAGAAGGTGGCTATGGCATTCCGCAAGCCAAAAGGCATTCGAACATAACAAACTATGCTTCGCTGCAGTTAGGCACCCGCAATCTAATGGGGTTGTCGAGAGAGCGAACAGAAACATCCTCTCTGGCCTCAACAAGAGGATCGACGGGTTGGCCAAGGGCCTGTGGACTAAGGAATTACCCAAGATCCTATGGTCCATCCGGACCACTCCTTTAGGGCAACTGGGTTCACCCCTTTCCGACTGGTGTTCTGGGACAAAGCGATGACACCAATGGAGATCTAAGCCAGCTCCCTGCGGGCCACATCACCAGAAGCCGAGCAAGGACGCGACGTCTCCCTCGACCAATCTGAAGAAACAAGGCTCCGGGCCATCGCCAATCTATCCAAGTGTCATAGCCAGACGAAAGCTTGGTATGACCCTAAGGTCAAGCGAAACAAGATGAAGCCAGGGCACCTCATCCTCCGGGAAGTCATCACCCCCAAGAAGCTTGGCAACATGTGGGAAGGTTCATACATCATCGTTGGCTCTGGCAGGCCAGGATCATTCCATTTGGCTACACTAGAAGGCGAGGACTTGAAGCACACCTAGCATGCAGAGCATTTGAAGCGCTACAATGCATAATCTCCAATGTAACCATTCCACCTTCCTATATGCTATACTCTACCTCTATTTTTTGAATAAAATAAGAGAAAATAACATTCGTCTGGGGAAACATTTTACTGAAGTGGACGAACTACGGTACCAGCATACTCCGGGAAAGCAATAAGGATTCCGAGCCCCAACTTGAAGCATCCTACATTCGGGTTTTGAGCCCCGGCTCAAAGCACGCTACATTTTGGTTCCGAGCCTCGGCTCGAAGCACCTTACATTTGGGTTTCGAGCCCCAGCTCGAAGCACCCTACATTTGGGTTCCGAGCCCCAGCTCGAAGCACCCTACATTCGAGTTTCGATTCTCGGCTCGAAGAACCCTACATTCGAGTTCCGAGCCCCGGCTCGAAGCACCCTGCATTTGAGTTCCGAGCCCTAGCTCGAAGCACCCTACATTCAGGTTCCGAGCCCTGGCTCAAAGCACCCTGCATTCGGTGTCCCAGCCTTGGCTCAAAGCGTCCTGCCTTATGACTCCTGAACCTAGGCTCACAATGCATTGCGCCCAGCCGACAAGTCGCCTACCTGCAAAGAGGGGAAGGGGAAGTAGATGGGGAGTAGCCAGGATTTATTAATAACATGAGCACCCAAGCAATAAGGGTACAGTCCTATAGAAAATATAATAATAAATAGGCGCTAGTTACAAGATCAAACTAAAAATTTGAAATTAAGAAAACTAGTTGTGTAGGCCGAGGAAGAACCGGAAGCCCATTCGGTCTTGTAGGCTGGCTAAACCTAGGGAGTTGTCCCTGGTCTGTGGCTTCGGAGCCGTGTGGATGGAGCGCTTCTTCTCCATTTTCTTCCGAGCCCGCAAAGCCCTCTGGTCCTCTTGGAGCTGTGCCCAAGTGCGTAGACCTCGGTCTTCGGGCTCCGATTCGCTGAGACCAGTCTCTACATCGGACCAGTCCACTAACTCTGGCGATGAGGGCGAGGCTCGCTTCCCCTTCTCTTTCTCCTTAATAAAGACTAGGACCTCGTTTAGGATTTCGGGAATAACGCATCCGCGATCGTCCCATGGAACATTGAAGCAAGCACGCTGATCAGCCCTGAGGGCCTCGAAGATGGCCCATTGATGTCAAATTGTCTCGTCCCCATCAAGTGTTTCGACCACGGAGCAAGAGGCATCACGGTCACCCTAGGAGATTTTTAGAAAATAGCTCTTCTTTATTGATGAGTCATGAATGTTTATATTATAGGACCTGCGTTACAAAAGCCCTAGGAGGAAACTACACCTTCTTGTCCGGAAGAGGGGCGGCAGGAGAAGGCTTAGAAGAAGACAGAGGATGGCTTGACTAGTGGGCTTCATCCATCCAAGCCTTCACTACGCCAGGAACCTTCGTTTTCTAGGTCGCTTGAAGAGACTTCCAAGCCTTTGCAACTGCGGGAGTGTTGTAGCAATTGCGTTAACTATAGCAGGTTTCTATGTGTATATGGTGTGTAGAGTGAACCTCGAAGGGTTCTCAAAGAGGGAGAGAGGATTTATACTGGTTTAGGCCTCCTCGAAGGGATAATAGCTCTACGTCCAGTCTAAAGTGGATTTGGCATAGTTTTGCCTCTGCTGGATCTGTCTATTAAAGGGCATGGCCCTGCTTTTATATGCACGCAGGCCAAAGGAAAAGACCTAAATGCCCTGTATAGGCCATAGGACTTATGGGGGCAAAAAGGGAAAAAGACTAGACTACTGTACATGTAGCTTTACAGCTTTACAGACATGGTAGATAAACGTCACTTCTGAGTAGCTAAACGACATACTAAGGGCGGGGGGACCCCGGTATGGCTTTATACTTTAGTGGAGTTGAGATATTTCTTCTGGTTCGGAGTAGTGGCCGGAGCTCTTTGGGCGTAGACAGCTGCGAAGGCTCCGAGGGGCAGTCCGAAGCGTACTCCTAGGAGGGCTCCGAAGGGCAATCCAAAGTGCACTCCGAAGAGCACTCCGAAGTGGGCTCCGAATTGGCTCTCGGAGGAGGGCTCCGAAGGAAACAAGAGGGCTCCCGGACGTTTGACTCCGGAGAGCTCCGAAGGGAGCCTAGAGGCTAAATTTGGCTGCTGCATGGAATTAACTTTGTCAGGAGGGATGGTGCTTCATCTTCATGCTTCGGTGGGGACAGTCTCCGGGCTCAACACCTTCGGAGGCTGACGTCATTTGGCCCTATTTAAGGGAAAACTTATTCCAACAACAGTAGCCCCTCGCACATAGCCCTTCAGAGCGAAGGGGTGCGCACGCTTTAGGACAAATGACTTGGAGTAAAATGTAGCTTTAGAGAAGGCATGCCTTCAGAACTCAAGCGAAGGCTAGCTTCGAACCGCGTAGGCAATAAATGCCTGACCAGGTGACGGAAAACTTTGAGGAGCCTAAACGCCTCTATAATGGTTAGAACACTGACCGTTGTAGCGCGGAAGGGGGCACGACGGTTCGCTTCAACTTCACCTTGGGCCCACTTGACATAGACCGTGGAGGCCGGGGTAGTTGGTGAAAAAAGGCTTCGGCGCAGGAATTGTGGACGTTTTTACCACCTATAAAAAGGGGTTTACCGCACCATGGCTCCACCATGCTCTCATTTGCTTCCTGCTTCAACCCTTTGCATCCTTTGCTCTATTTCTCCACCTTCAGCTCTACACGTAGCTGGGTTCGCAGCTTCTCAGCGCCCTTCACGCCGAAGCCTTACAAGATGCCGAAGAAGGCTGTGACGAAGAAGGCCTTGGCCTTGGGCGCGAGTTCAATCTCTGTCCAGGCCCAGGCGATAGCGGCGGTGAAGCCTACCGTGAGGCACTTGGGGTCGAGGGACCTTCGGTCGCCATCGGACAAGTTTGAGCAAACAATGGAAATAAAGGCTTCGGCTTCGATGGAGGAGTATGTTCGTAGAGTCTATGAGGGGAAGATTTCTGAGGGGATCCAGCTCCGGGTGCCTGAGAAGTCAGAGACCATCCCAAGACTTCGGGCTTATGTGGTCGTTCTTTTAGAAGCTTTCTTCCAGGCTGGCCTTGGGATGCAGGTAGTGGATATGTTGAGTGAGGTGCTGAAGGCATACAACTTCGAGCACCCTCACTTGTCTTCGAATGGAATGGCGAGGTTGGCGATCTTCGAATGGGCCATGAGGGCCAAAGTCTACGAGGGGCACATGGATGTCTTCGTCGCCCTCCATGTTGTGAGCTTCCAGTCGAAGCGGAGGGAGGGGGCAGACCGCGTGGAGAGAGCCTTGGCCTTCAGGAGCGCCAACTTCCAGCTCCGAAAGGAGTTCCAAGATGACTTCCCGGCGAGAGCTGTAAACAATAAGTGGTACTCGAAGTGGGACTTGGAATGGTTCTACGCTTTAGTGGGTGCGAACTCCCCCCTTCGGAGTACCAACACACTCATCTCCTATGTCCGCAAAGGCGTGGTGAAGGCGAGCCCCGAAGTCCTTCGGTCGAGGATCCTGCTTCTGCGTAGGGTGGATTCGAGAATGAGTATGAGAGACTTAGCCTAAGAGTTCATCACCCTTTGGCTCATCCCCCTCGCACTCTCTTTTCTAGAGAACCTATTCCAACCTTTGGACTCGGAGGGCCCGAGCGAGGTGTCGGCGGAGCGCCTCTGTAAGACTTTGAAATTCTTTATCTTCATACTTCATAGAATTAACTTGTGCTGACTTGAAATCTTGTTGAAGTTGTTCGTGACGTGCGGCCTCCGAAGAAGGTAATCGTGGCAGCGAAGCATGTTGTTGGGGCTCTGACGCCTTAGGAGCAGACTCAAAGGCTCTGTCTGGTGGGGTCTTGGGAGCGCTAGAACCGAGTATGGACTTGGCTCGGCATCGAAGGGGTCCAGGCGCTTCTAGACTTCATTGGCTCAACACCTTCGGTGAGCGGCTCCAAAAGGAAGATGGTGGATGACGAGGAACCTGAAGCCTCAAGGGTTCGCTCGGAGCATTCAGCGGACGAAGCCCTTGCTGCGGCGGAGCAAGCTACCGAGGACTTCAATGCTGAAGTGGAGCCAGTAGATGCTCCGGTGGCAGCAACCGAAGTGACGGCGCCAAAGACTGTGGCGGTGACCCCTTCGAGCATGGGGGTTGGGGCCCAGCCCGTGCAGTGAAGGGACTGGGAAGCACACATCGCTCCTGCCTCCTTCGAGGACATCTCTTCGGACGAAGGTAGACACTTGATCACCTTTCTCTTTGAATTCACGTGTATTGACTTGTATTTTCTTCAGACATTAGTGGCGACACAAGGCCTGTCGTGCCGAGGGCTGAGGGGACCTTCGATAGCAGCTGGAGCAGCAGCAGCGGTGGCAGCAGCTCGGAGAGCGAGAGCTCTTCGTCCGAAGAGGACGAGGGGGACAACCGCGGTGAAGGAATCCTTTAGGAGCAGGCCGAGGAGGTCATCGAGGTAGTGGATCGTAGCCCTGCTCCACCAGAGCCTGCTTTAAAGGAGCCCGTGACGGATATAACTATCTACTCATTCTGCAAGGGCTGTGTTGCTATAGTGGAATGGGGCTTGGTGCCACAGCTTTGTCGCTTAAGCCCCATTGAACTCTTCGCAAATGCCCATGAAGCCATCATCCAGGTGAGCGAAGCTTCACGCGATCTTTGAGTCACACTTGCTTTTTTAATCAACACTTAGGATTTTCTTGAATCTTTTCAGGCCTTCGCGCTGAATGCTACAGCAGCAGCCTCCGCGAATCATTGAATTACCCTTCTAGCGGAGGAGAGGGACACCCTTTGGCGCCAGGCTTTGGAGGAAGCAAAGAGGTGAAGGCAGGCCAAAGTAGCGGCTGAAGCGGTGAGGTCCGAGGTAGTCAAGGTGATAGAAGCCTTTGCCTCGGAGACAGAAAGACTTCGAGAGGCACTTCGGGCTTCGGAAGAGACAAGAGCGAAGCTGGCGGCGGAGTGTTCTGATCTTCGCGCAGCCAGTCACTCCCTGGAAAACTTCATGGTCCGAGGGGTCAACGAGGCCACCTCGATCTTGACCGCAGTCCTCGAGCAACTTGGGACCGAGTGCTTGGCCCTGGACATCAACCCTTCAGACCCAATCGGGGACCGCCTCGAGTTCCTGTGGATGGCTGCTGCGACAGCGGAGACATCGATGAAGGGCTTCGTGCTAATGGCTAGGCGAGTGGCTGGCCAAGGAGTGCTGCAAATGCTCCACAACGCAGGGTGCAACCACCATGAAGCGGCAACTTTGGTCACGCCGGTGGCCTTCAGAGGCCAACACTTGGTTACGCCACCCCTGGATGTCCGCGGAGCATGGTGCTGGCTTCAGCAGCATTGGAAGGCCCAAGGGTGCGAAGCAGTCCTCAACCTCCAATGGGCCTCACGCGTTCGCCGAGCCAGGGCACAAGCCTCGCCAACTCAGCCTTCGACGTCGAAGCCTCCACCCCCAAAGGTGTGGACCTCCTTAGGCTTTTGTAATTCATAGCTGTAGGCTTGTAAATGACTAATTAGTTTATTAATAGAAATGTGGGAGTACTTTATACCTGCCTAGGCTCATCCTTCGGAAGTTGAGTTCAAAGTACTTGAGGATTCTGAGGAGCTTCGACAGCTTTGGGTGGTGCTCGAAGTAGCTAGATCCAAAGCCCCCCTCCCCATTTCAAGCTTCCGAGGGGTCCTAGGGGCGAAGCCATTCCCGAAGTAGCCTAGGAGATGCTGGCTGTCGTGAAGATGGAGCCTCTTCGGAGTTCCTCCTCCTCGCTAGACTTAAGATGTTTCAAAGTAGGCTTAAGTGGTGAGGGGGTGCAGTCTTCTGGTACGGCCTTACCAGGCGATGAAGCCCTAGACTTCTCTGCCTTCGATGCGGCACCGCCTTCACCTCAGACTTGGACCAACCTACAAGGCGAAAGACAAGGATTGCGGGCTTCAGAGCATGGATGGTATGGCCGCGGGAGATCAGGCTCCGACGGGGCTTCGTCCAGCTGAGGGGGCCCTACCCAGAAGAAGATAAAGTGAGGATCGAACATGTCGGGGCCTTGAGCTCGCTTTTTCTTAGGCTTAGATACAAATTACTCGTAGTTCTGTTTTCGAAGTGTATTTGCAACATACTTCGTTTTATCATTCAATGAATGAGATTTATTATATTTGCATACTTCATCTGCATGCTTCGTATGAATTAAGTGTTTCGAATGTTTAGCTTGTCACGCTCGTACTACGCATTTCATTCACACACTTTGCATACATACCTCGGTCCCCCCTTGCGCGTGACGGCTAGGGACTTAGTCGTTGCTAGTGCGAGCAATTAAGAATGCGAAGGGGTACACCTTTTGGCGGCTTCAGACACTTATATCGCGTCAATCAGAGGCCTCTTTTGGGCTTTAACGCTTTAATTTTAAGTGAAGCAAGGATTCAACATACACAAATTAAAAGAAGCATGGATTTGGATAGTAAGTATGCGCGACCAGGGCTCCAAAGCACATTTAGATTTTAGGCGAAGCATGGCTTCGGTATACCTAAATCTTAGATTAGATTTGACACGCGAAGTGAGGCTTCAGAGCGCGTTTAGATAGCGAAGCAAGGCTTCTGAGCTTGATTCTGTAATGAGAATGGAATGGGTGGTGTGGATTCACCGAACCTGTGATAATGTGAGCCACCTTTGGCTTTGAGCCACCTTCAACTCTGGGTCACCTTCGACCCTTGGATGCTTCAGGTATGGAACCAAGAATCCCTAGATGCATTGGGCTAGTGGCCCAGAGTCCTTTATCTTACTGCTATGGGCCCCGAGGCGCTGTGTGATGGAGGAGGGGGTGCTCGATCTTCCATCAGGTGGGGGGTAAACAACGATTTGTGGAGAACTCGACATTGATGATCCGGCTTCCGATCAATGAGATCGGCCCTTGCAATCGCTACACCACTGCTCTGTTTGTTATCAACCAAGCACAGCCTGATTGACCTCACCAAGAAGGCTAATCCTTGCCTACGAATCGAAGAACACAAGCAAGAACGCAGAAAACACAATCAAATTGAAATTCTATTGGAATCTACGAATTGTGGTTCACTTACAAATCCACTGAAGCGGCGGCTATCAAAGCAACATGTAAACTAAACACAAAAACCCTAGATGGCTGTAGATCGAAACACCTTATATAGTAGTTTGGGACGCACCCCTAATGGGCTCAACTGGATACACGGCCCAAAGGCCCAATAACGCAGAAAACAACATGCTGACAGATTCTAGACTCTCTTGTTTTGACGATTCCTGTTGATCTAGAACAAATTTTGAGATGAAATTGGTGGCATTGGAAAGGTTATTAAGTTATCTTTCCATGGCTGGCTGGAACGTCAAAAACAGAGTCCGTATGCGGCCTGGGCTATGATTTTATTGCACATTGCTCCTGGAATCCGAGTTGGACACGAATTGTACTTGGATTGGACTCTCAAATTGCCTTGGATGTCCTTCCTAGTTCTTCTCCAACTCTTTGTTTATCTCCAGATATTTTTCATCATCTCCATGGTTCCTAACAATAATAATAATATTAGGTAGTAATTTATTCCCAAGATAATATACTAAGATACTTAGAAACGAGTTGACCTAGAGATTTAATCGTCGTGCTCGAACTCGAATAATTGGATCATAGTATTCATGTATGGTTGTATCATTGGTAGAGATGTCCTCATCATCCTACCCTTCTTGATTTGGAGTCGTCCTCGACTCAACGTCTATTGGTCCCCAATAAACTTCCATGATAATACAAGAGTTCCATATACATGTGTCTCTTCTATTAATCCAAGAAAGTATTTCTGAAATTGAAATTGAATGCATCTCATGGTGTAGCATCTGAAGTTCAAATATATAAAAATTAAATCTAACATGGAAAGCATGTACCTTAACTTGTTTCCTCACAATCATGATCCTATCCCAACTGGTGATGTTCTCATCATTCTCCCCCTCTTAGTTGTCCTCGACTCATACTCATCTTTTGCTCCCATGGTTGGTTTCAATTCTTCAACGTTAAATGTGGAACTATCCCAAAACTTGGGAGGCAAGACAAGTTTATATTTATGTAACTCAACATAAGATAAAAACTCGGGAGGCATATCAAATTTACACTTATGTAGCTCAATATGAGATAAATACTTAGTGATAACTAGGGGCAAAGTATAAACTATATTAGTAAGAGAATAATAAGGAGTTTCACAAATCACAACATAGCATACATCTTGACTATGAATTTCAGTATGATCAGTTTTATGTGCAAGGATAGAAGAATCTTTTAATTCGATTTCATGCTGAATTTCAAATCTAATATCAAGTTGTTTGCTCTCATTAGTTGTCGTCTCAATATCATCTTTAACAATTTCATCAGAAGTTGAGAGTAACAAAGTAGATTTCACATTCTCATGCACAACGGTATAGTTATTAGTCCTATCATGATGAAGTGCATCATTATCAAATTGCAAAGGGTGTTCTATTATTTCAGCTGATGAAGCACCTCAATGGGTACCTGTAAGGACTTTTTACCTGATACCTCAACTCGTGCAGAGATTGAAGGCCATATGCTTGCTGATGTTTGTGCATGTACATGTGCAGGTGCAGGACGAACACTTGAAGAAGAGAAAGGCTTGGTTAGTACCGGTGTGCTCGTCACTCGCGGTGGATAGGAGTCTCTTGCCTTGTATTGTTGTTCCTGCAATTCTTTCTCTGCAATGATGGCATGATGGAACAAACGACTAAGAGTACTAAATTCTTTATAATAAATGATATCTTGAATCTCATGCCTCAATCCATCATAGAAGTGCCACATCGTTTCCTCCGAGTGCTCCACAACACCACAACAGGTCATGCTCTCACGAAGCTCAGCATAATACTCTCTCACAGACATGTTACCTTGAACTAAGCATTGTAGTTTCTTATACAATTCACGATGATAAGAAGGAGAGACAAATTTACAATGCATAGCTTTTTTAAATGACCTCACGTATCAGGTTGTAATTGAAGTTCACTTATATCTTCCCACCAGATTAAAGCACGATTTTTTTAAACATACTAGTTGCTTGTTTAACTCTATATTGTTCAGGAACTAGATATAAGTTAAATTTATGCTCTACGGTCATCTCCCAATCTAGGTATTCTTCAGCATCATATTCACCATAAAAAGATGGGATGGTAAACTTACTTCTGATAGAAGTAACATTGTTACCATGATAATGATTTGTCGCACCTTCCATACCTGCCATGGTTAGTAGAAAAGGAAAAAAACTTGGAAAAATATTAGCCCTATCAACTATTAGGCAGTGAAATGTATTCTCGCTCACACTCAAGCATCTTACCACTATCTTACAAGGTTCATACCATCGTAGGGCAATGGATGGCACAATCTTGGTCGTGGCACAATTCTTGATTGGTTGGTGACTTCCAAAGAGAGTAGTATACGATTGCAAAGTCTCAAGCTGCACTGATCAGAAGTATATATGTGGAGTTTAGGCGGTTAAATAAGAGTAATCTATATGGTGGAACACGATTCAGAAACAGATAGTAATATTAAATAAATGTCCAAAATACTTGTACTAAATGCTGGTCTGAATGTGATCCCTATGACAACAAGGCTTAAATGAGAGAGTGGTTGAGGCTCAAAGGATGGTAATTATATTGATAAAATCAGCACAAAACAGTACCGAAAATAGCACCACACAAAACAAATATCTTCCAAGCTTATCCCAAAGTGCTCCTCTTTTTTTCGATATTCTTCTTTTTTTCGATATTTTTTTAACTCTTTTTTTGAACTCCTTTTTTGACACTTTTTTTTTGACTAGGAGCACAAACAAGACAAACCAAGATGATGTGATACAATTTTGCTGCAATGAAGTGCTATGTCGATAAATAAAAAATGAGGTGAAAAATCTGCGCAAGAAACTTCGGGGCTAGAAAACTCGATCTTTCCAGCTGAATTTAGAAAAAATAAAACCGGTGAACCTAGCTAGCCAGGAAAACTTAGATCTAACGTTTTCTGTACATTTCGAAAATGTATTTATTTGCCTTATTCGGAGTCCGTTTGAAAAAGATATGACTGTTTTATCAGAGGCGATATAAATCAGGGTTTTCAGGTTCTAGTTCGGACGCGAATTGCAAATCAAAGGGGATTTATGGGTGGTAGCTAGTATAAGGGATTTAGAAAAAGGGATCACAATACTAACCAGAAACCGGACTTGACCAAGGACACAAACTCAATACTACGAACTCTGAAACCAAAACATGCAAGGCTAGGGATGGACTTGGATTGGGGAAAACCTGCGACTACAAATTTTTTGTTTGCTTTTTCGTGGACTATGGGATGAATATGAAATCAATTTAATCTAAGATACATGAACTTGATGGAGGAGGGGGTGCCCGATCATCCGTCAGGTGGGGAGTAAACAACGATTTGTGGAGAACTTGACGTTGGTGATCTGGCTTCCGATCAACGAGATCGGCCCTTGCAATCGCTACACCAGTGCTCCATTTGTTATAAACCAAGCACAGCCTGATTGACCTCACCAAGAAGGATAATCCTTGCTTGTGAATCGAAGAACACAACAAATCCCGCGAATCGGCGGCTATCAAAGCAACGTGTAAACTAAACCCAAAAACCCTAGATGGCTGTAGAAACACCTTATATAGTAGTTTGGGAAGCACCCCTAATGGGCTCAACTGGATACACGGCCCAAAGGCCCAATAACGCAGAAACAGCATGCTGACAGATTTTGGACTCTATCTTGTTTCAATGAATCCTGGTTATCTAGAACGAATTTTGAGATGAAACTTGCGGCATTTGAAAGGTTATTAAGTTATCTTTCCGTGTCTGGGTGGAACGTCAAAAACAGAGTCCGTATGCGTCCTAGGCGATGATTTCATTGCACATTGCTCCTGGAATCCGAGTTGGACACGAATTGTTGTTGGATTGGACTCTCAAATTGGCTTGGACGTCCTTCCTTGTTCTTATCCAACTCTTTGTTTATCTCCAAGTGATTTTCATCATCTACATAGTTCCTAACAATAATTATAATATTAGGTAGTAATTTATTCCCAAGATAATATACTAAGATACTTAGAAACGAGTTGACCTGGAGATTTAATCGTTGTGCTCGAACTCGTATAATTGGATCTTGGTCTTCATGTATGGTTGTATCATTGGTAGGGATGTCCTCATCATACTCTCCTTCTTGGTTTGGAGTCATCCTCGACTCAACGTCTATTGGTCCCTAATCAACTTCCATGATAATACAAGAGTTCCATATACATGCATCTCTTCCATTAATCTAAGAAAGTATTTCTTAAATTGAAATTGAATGCATCTCATGGTATAGCATCTGAAGTTCAAATATATAAAAATTAAATCTAACATGGAAAGCATGCACCTTAACTTGTTTCCTCGCAATCATGATCCTATCCTAACTGGTGATGTTCCACATGGAAAGTATGCACGAGTAGGGCTCCAAAGCACATTTAGATTTTAGGCGAAGCATGGCTTCGGTATGCCTAAATCTTAGATTAGATTTGACACACAAAGCGAGGCTTCAGAGCGCGTTTAGATAGTGAAGCAAGTCTTCTGAGCTTGATTCTGTAATGAGAATGGAATGGGTGGTGTGGATTCACCGAACCTGTGATAATGTGAGCCACCTTCGGCTCTAAGCCACCTTCGACTCTGGAGTCCTTTATCTTACTGCTACGGGTCTGGAGGAGCTGTGTATCCTTCGGAGGAGCTCTCCGGTTTTAAATAGATTGAAGTAGTGCTCTGATCCTTATCAATACAAAGCGGTAACCTCAATTCTTAAAAGAGCGAGGCCTTCACTTCGGATCTTGATAAGGACTCAGCAAAGCTTCGATTTTTAATAAAGAGAAGCAAGGGTTCAACAAACAATAGAACGAAGCGAGGCTTCGAGTTTAAATAAAGTGAAGCGAGTGCTTCAGATTTAGTAAAATGAAGCAGGGCTTGGGGGTTTAATAGAATGAAGCTAGGTTCGGCTTCTTAGTAGAATGAAGCAAGGCTTCGAGCTGTGCACATACCTCGGGAGACTTGAATTGGTCCGGAAATCGAGTGGCTTCACGCGATTGAAGAGCTGGCCTCATAGCCCTTTGGGCTTTGGATACCTTCGACGCGTGTCCGGAGCCCCTTGCCGAAGGGTGCACTCCGAGGCACGGGGAGTGGTGGAAGGTGAGAAAGGCCTTCGAGCTGCACTCGAAGCCCCTTGCCGAAGGGTGCATGGAGTCATGGGACTTCGAAGCTCCCTCCTCAAGCGCACTTCGAGATACAAGCAGTGGCAGAGAACTTAGCTTTTATTACTAAGCACCCCACGGATGGCACCAACTGTTGTAGCAATTGCGTTAGCTACAACAGGTTTCTATGTGTATATGGTGTGTAGAGTGAACCTCGAAGGGTTCTCACATAGGGAGAGATGATTTATACTAGTTCAGGCCTCCTCGAAGGGATAATATCCCTACGTCCGGTCTACAGTGGATTTGGCATAGTTTTGCCTCTACTGGATCTGTCTATTACAAGGGCATGGCCCTGCTTTTATAGGCACGCATGACAAAGGAAAAGACCTAAATTCCCTCTATAGGTCATAGGCCTTATAGGGGAAAAAGGGAAAAAGACTAGACTACTATACATGCAACTTTATAGCTTTACAGACATGGCAGATAAACATCACTTTTGAGCAGCTAAATGACATACTAGGGGCGGGGGACCCTGGTATGGATTTACACTGTAGCGGAGTTGAGATATTTCTTCTGGTTCGGAGTAGTGGCCAGAGCTCTTTGGGCGTAGACAACTACGAAGGCTCCGAGGGGAACTCCGAAGTAGACTCCATGGAGGGCTCTGAAGGGCACTCCGAAGTGGACTCTGAAGAGCACTCTGAAGTGGGCTCCGAATTGGCTCTCGGAGGAGGGCTCCGAAGGAAACCGGAGGGGTCCCGGAGGTTTGAGTCCAAAGAGCTCCGAAGGGAGCCCGGAGGCTAAATCTGGCTGCTGCTTGGAATTAACTTCGTTAGGAGGGATGGTGCTTCGTCTTCAGGCTTTGGTGGGGACAATATCTGGGCACAACACCTTCAGAGGCTGATGTTATTTGGCCCCTGTTTAAGGGAAAACTTATCCCCCCAATAGGGAGTTGGGGAGAGAAGACGACTCCCCCCAAAGGCAACCAGAGGTGAACCCGATGCCATAGGCAAGACGCCTCCCATGGCCTCTAGCTGATGAAGAATGCCGAGGGCGGCCACTCGCCCCGATACCTCCCTATATCTGGACGCCATGGAATCCACCTGCCAGACAACGGCTTGTATGAATCTCAGTCGGCAGCTGAGGGGCTCCTGAGCGGCGTCGAATGGCGCGCATGACGTCCCGAAGCGCTCTAGGACCCCTCGAAGGGCCCCTACCGCATCGGCCGCAGTCTTTTCACCCTGTGCTAAGGCTTCGGTCGCCGCCTCATTCATGGCCAGGAGGTCCGTGACAGTCCGCTCTAGTTTGATCCCTTGGATCTTCAAGACCTCCGCGGCGGCTACCTTCGAGCGAAGCTCCTCGACCTCGGCGACTTGGGCCCTAAGTTCTTCTACCTCAGTAGCCTGAGTCCGGAGTTCTTCGACCTCTGTGACTTGGGCCTTGAGTGCGTCGACCTCAGTAGCCTGAGCCTGGAGTTCTTCGACCTCGATGACCTGGGCGCAGAGCACGTCGGCCTCGGCGGCGCCATCCCGGAGCGCGTCGATCTCTGCGACTTGAGCTCAGAGTGAGTTGATCTTAGCGGCTCGAGCCCTGAGCCCACCAACCTCAGTATCCTAGGCGCGAAGGCCGATGACCTCTGTTTCCAGCACATGGAGCTGGTCCACTTCGGCGGCCTGCTACTGGAAGGCATCCTCTGCTTCTTTGACGCGCTCACGAAGCCCCGTGGCCTCGCGCTCATGATGGCTACGCTCAGTGGAGAGGGACACCAGTGACCCCTGTGCTAAGGCGACTAGCTGCACATGAATGCGTGTAAAAATAAGATGGAGAAAGGAAGAGAAAGGGGCTCGGTCAGTAGCACCAGGAAGGCCTACCTGGCTCGCTGCGCTCTCGATATCGAAGCCGAGGTCGGCCCCGTTTGACTGGCCAATCTCTGACACTAGTTCAGTGTCCCTCGGGCTCAGTTAAGCCTGATGCAGGAGCATGGTCCTCGTCGTGAACTCTGGACCAGTTTCCACTAATGGGACTAGATGAGGCGGGCACGCGAGCACACGTCCAATGTCCGTGACCGGAGGGACCTCAACTTGTGGAGCGGCACCCCTACGAACTCTACCTAAGTTCACCTCTTCGTCCGATCCCAATACTTCCACTACCTCAATAGAGGCCCTGACCCTTGTCTTGGCGGTGACTCGAGGAGGCGCAGGCGGTGGAGGGGAGGCCCGAACCGAGGCACCTGCTCAGGAGCGACGTAAGTCATAAGATAAGAGGCATATGAAACTCGCAGGATTAAGAGATGACCCGCATGAAGCCTCCTACCTCCGTTCCCGCCTTCGGGCAAGGGGTCTGAGGAGCGCGCAGTTGCCGTGGATTGAGGCCTGAAGAAGAACTCGTCCATCGAGTTCATCGGATATCTACCTAGTGCAGTGGCCAATTCGGCCGCGACATTGGCGCTCCCCACCACATCCGCCAGGGGATCAGCCAATCCCCCGAGATCTAGGTTGTCTCCCTCATGACTCCCGCGGTAGCTGGCGGGATCCTCTTGCGATGCTAAGCCATGAGGAGAGGTGGTCCGTGGGGCAACCCTCTCCACGGTGTCACCTTCCTCCAATTTCGGCCTCAAGGGAGGGTGAGGCAGATCTCCCAAAGCCGAAGACCTGGTGCCGCTATCACCGTATGCCGAGCGGCCCGGTAGGGAGGTACAAAGATCTAGCGCAATGGTGTCCGGCTCTATTCCCATTTCCCCACTAACAAACTCCTCCTCCGAAGTGGAGCTGGAGGAGGGAACATGGGAGAGATGCTTTGGGCCCTTCGAAGTCTTCTTCAAGGGGCTCTTCGAGGGCCCCGCAGCGTCAGAATCTGCGCCCCTCTTCTTCGAGGCCGGACCTAGGGAGTCCGCATCTAGAAGGCCCGGAGGAGGAAGCTTGAGTGCACCCATACACGGTTGAACCGCTCCCAAGATCACACAAGCTCTATCCTCCGCTTGCGCGTAGCCGGAGTGGGAGCCCCAAGGATCTTGTCGGCGATGCAGGCTACCAGCTCTGGGGTCTTGATCACGCGCGACCCTACGAGTTAAGATTAGTACTTAATATCTTCGCTAACCCCTAAAGTTGTGATCAACCTGTTACAGGGAAAGGAGGGAAGACGAACCTAGTGAGCTGGAGAATGCCACTGAAGGCGACTCCTCCTGCGCACTTTGAAACGAGACTGGCAATGCCTCCTTTAGGGGTGGGATCTTGAGGGCTACAAACTTCTCCATCAAATCCCACATGCTCATTCGGCGGGCGATGATTTGAAGGAGCCGTATGCGGGCAAAGACAGAGCCGGCAGCAACTTCGATATTCGACACCTTCCGGAACCAGATATGGAGCGGAGGTCCCGCCAGTCTGGAGTTCAGACCAACTCTAACATAGAACCAGAGGTGTATCCATTTCGAATACCACCGTTCGTTATTGGCCTTCGCAGGGAAAAAATCAGTGTACTTCTTTCGGAGCTAGAAGTTAATGCTCCCGTACGCCAGCACCAGATCCTCCTTTTTCTTTAGTTGATAGCACGCTTTGTGCATATTCGCAAATACTTCGGCTCGCCCTTCGCAACCCTCTGCCCGCATGGGCCACTCGAAGATAACTAGGCGGGCCACCGCGTTCAGGGATAGCTAAAGTAGCTCGAGGTAAAATGTGTCAAGAACCCCCGCCAGGAGCTCCTATGTGTGGAACCCGAGCCCGGCGTCAAAGAAAGCCTCAAAGACGACGACCTCCCCTTCCCGCGGCTCTGGGACAGGCTCTAGTCCCAGCTTTTCTGGCTTCCATGTTGTGGGATCGGAATGGCGACTAGAGGGGGTGAATAGGCACCTCGACAAATTCTCGTGGATCAGATGGCCTATTCTAAACACCCAACGCTCCTCCAAAAATTCCAATTCAGAAATAAACTAAAATAGAATGAATCACAGCCACACACTCTTTTCAAATTTAGATTTTAGTCTTGTTCAGAGTTTGGAGTGTCGACTCACTCTGTCGACAATTGATATGTCGAACTACAATGTGTAGATCGATGACTGAATGAACGACAGAGGTATATAAAATACTAAAACTCCGAGATAGCTCAAAAATCACTAATCAGCAGATCAGAAAGTTACTAGTGAATTTTAGTTGAAATCACACACTTCTGAAAAATTATGGACGATGAATAGTACCAAAACAGATTCAAAATATTTCAGAGTTTAGATTTCAGTCTTATGTTGGTTCAGATTTGCATGATGCTGATTTAAAATCACACAAAAACTCAGACCAAATATCAGATAATAAATTAGATTGTCACTAATGAATTTTAGCTGAAATCACAATAATTCTGAAAACTCCTTGATGATGAACAGTAATTATAGAGTTGTTAAGATTTGGACCACAATCACAAACTTCAGAGATCAAGATTGAACACACACAAATTAATTTCAATTCAGAAAAGGTATTTTAGTTTACTATTGCACGTCTGAAGAACAGAACAATAGACAGATCTGAATTCAAACTGAATTCAGAAATGATTTGTGTGGAGGAGTATTCAACTCAATTTCAGAACATAGATTGCAAACTTTCTAGTTTCTTCAAATCAAATTATATTAACCATACTTCAGTCTCTGACAAATGCATGACAACAGATCTGGAATTGTAATAATACTTGGTCTGAACAGAAACTGCACATTCAGACTAATTCAGCACATAAATGTTTGATTGAACAGATTTCAAATTAGAATTTTAGAGAACTAGTCTGTTGGGGGAAAATACTTCATCCCTAGAGTCTCTAAAATCATAAGACACACAGTTTACTAGACCGAAGTCCAAGACATAACTCCGGCCTAGCATATGATAGAATCCGTCCAGACTTCTGTTCGAAGTATAACTTCGAAGGTTCAATCTTCAAAGAGCTTATCTGCCAGCGAGGATTGAAGACTTATCTTTTTTCTAATTAGATTAGTCTTTTACCATTTTAACCCTATTAGGGGTACCGAAAGAGTTTCCACTATGTCGGTTGTAACTGAGGGGTAAAAAGGTCTTTTCCTTACGATTTTTACCTATAAATAACCCCATTTTCACCCTGTAATGAGGATCAAATACTCAGTTATTCAATACACAACTTCGAACTACTTCGAGCTATTATCCTAATCGGAGGCTTGAAATAGTCCACTTCACAAACTCCTCGTTTGTTAGTTCTTAATCTTCGAGAACCTGTTAGCATAATCTTTTACGCCAACATAGTCAAACATTTCATTCAGAACAGAACTAATTTAAATTTCACAGATCAATAATATCAAAAACAGAACTACTTACTGCAAACTCTAAATGAGATCATTAAAAACACAACAGTAAAACTGAATGATGAAAAGTTAAACCTTTTCTCAAAACAGATTCAGTTTGAGGTTCTTCGTAACTACTTTAACTCAAATAATTTCAACACTATTCCAAACACAAACACAGAACCTGATTATGCTAACACAACCTGAAGAGTGTAATTCAGCTTTGGTTAAAATGTAATAGTTCAGTACAAGCAAAAACAGGTGTAGCTGAAAACTAAACTCCCAACAGTTCAGACAGAAACTGTTGCACTCCTGAAATATTTTCACTTCAAATGATACTTGCTACTTATAGTGAAAGAGACCACAAATTGAAATCCAAAAAACTATTTCAGATTCAACACTTCAATTATCAATCAATTTCAGAACAAAATTTTCAGAACTTGAAGTGATTCAATCAACAACAGAGTGAAAATGCTAGCACTGAAAATAGAAACTCTATATTCTCCCTTTTTCAGAATATTAGCAACCAATGTCAAGATTTCAAGAATTTTGTCCTGAACTTACCAACTCAAAAACAGACATGATTTAGATACACACACTCAACCAGGATTGAAAAAATTTTCTCAGATTAATCAAATGGAAGAACAAAGAGTCTAAAATTAATTCATTCAAACCTCATTCAGAAAATTCAGACCTCTGCTTCAACTCTATTTAACATAGCTAAACAAGAAAATACTATTGCAAATCTGCCATAACTCAACCTCTCACAGCAGAAACATTCATAGAACAACCAAGCAAGTTTGATCAAGAAATTAATCACCTCAAAATAGAAACAGTTTAGATTTCACAAATTTTTTTCAGCAAAATAGTGATCATCTACCTTATCAAGAGAAGCTAATTATAAATCCACAAGAACTTACCTGTATATGGATGATTCTCCTCAGATTAGCCCTTAGAAAGTAACTGTTTTGAAGTTGTATGAGGATCAAGTGCAAATCAGCAAATAAATCAAACCAGAATCAAAATTTGAAACATGATGCGCTATAGTTCTTGATCTTCCTGTAGCGCGTCAAGAGCTTCATGTAGCGAGTCAAGAATATGCATCCGAACCATGTTTTCTCAGTTTTTGTCGATAAAAATTCTGTCAAAAGTCCCAGCCACACTTAGGGGATAAGATCCCTTAAGTGGGCATCTTCTAGAAGCCATTTTTACAAGATACCCCTTGGGCATTTTCAGAATTAAATATTCTGAAAATTACCCTATTTGTCTTAAAAGAAAAATTACAAAGAGACTCAACTTTCAATATATTTTTAGAATAGAACCATTCTAAAAATTTACGAAAAGACTACACTATTAAACTAAAATACTCAAACTAAAACTAAACTCCTATTTATTGTATTTAAAATATTTAGTGATTCGACGGTTTTCAGCAAAAACCGACAAAGCATCCCCTGATCATCGATGACCGTCGTCAGTCCGCGAACTCGACCGCTAGCAAGTCTCTCCCGTGAGGAGCCATGCTGAATAGCGTGGGCCTCATGGCTCTAGAAGTGATGAGTCATTGTCAACGATAGTCAAAGAGGACTGAAGAAGAGAGGAGATCTGCTGTTTTATGGGCCGCGTGTGACTCAGGTACACGGGCAGCGAGCGACTGTCGGGCAGAGGAGGCTGCGAAGTCGGGCTGGCCCAATCCGGGTGCATGGGCCAGAAGCAGTAGAAGACCCACTGGGCTGTTGACCAGGATTGACTCAGGTACACGGGCGGTGAGTGATTGCCGGGCTGAGAGAGCTGCGGAATCGGGCCGGCCCAATCCGGGTACCTGGTGCAAAGTCGGTGGAGGCTTTGTCAGTTTCGGCGCAAAACTGACGACCGTCGATCTTGTATCCGACTGTCCAGAAGAGAAGCCGTAGTCGCTACGAAAACTTAGCTTCCGGATAAGTCATCTGTAACTCTAGGCCCACAGTCAGTCTGTCGTGTCTGTAAAAATACCTAAGGGCAGTAGAGTCTTTTCCTTTATTTTTGAGTCTGTAAAAACCCTAAGGGGCAGGTAGAATATTCCTAGTGTTGGGCTGCCTATAAATAGGACCCCAACCCCTAGGGTTTGGACTACCCTTTGTGCTGAAATCAAATCCACCTTTTTGGGTCACTTTGTCTCCCTTCTCTCTCCTGTGTGCGCCGCCAGGGGCTTCCCTCTCCCTGTTCTTGCATTATTTTGTCTCAAATCAGTTGGATGCATTTAATCCTTGGTCTCCTGTGAATTTATTGCTTGCATCTTGTTCGGTTTGGGAAGTTAATGCTTTGGGCACGAGCTGGTGATTTTATTTCTTGGGGAGAAGCTTCTTCTGTTGCTTGTGTTCTTCACGGTGGGAGTACTAGTTCTTGCTGTTGCAAGTAGTACTTCTTTGCTGTAGCTACAGCGTTCTGTAGCAGCTTTTCACCTTCTATTGCCCAGCTTTTTGATCGAAGCTGACAGTCTCTTTTACCTTTTTCTGGGTTTGTCTGGCGAAGCTCGTTTCAGTGCGAAGCCCCTCAACTCCGTGAGGCAGGCTTCGATCGAACATCTTTGAAGACTTCGCTTAGACTTCGAACTTCGGTCTTTGTGTCTGAGTTGCTAGCTTCGAAGTTCTTCCTGTATTGGATAGCATCGCATACTTCGAACTAGCATACTCCAAATCTATCTGTTCGAAGTTTGTCTTTTCTGATAGACTTCGCTTGGATTTCTTTGTGGAGTGTCAGCCTTCGATTCTCCTTCCGAAGCTTTCCCTGTTCGAAGATAGAGTGTAGGCTTCGGACTTGCTTTTCTGTCGCGTGACAGACTTCGCTTCTTTGTTCGAAGGTAGTCCGTCTGTTTTGTGTGTTCGAAGTTTTCTGTTCGAATATTGTGCTTCGAAGCTCTCGGTTCAAGGTGTGTTCGAAGTTTTGTCTTCGAAGCCCTCACTTCGAAGCAGGCTCCGACTTTGTCACCTTGCTCCGAAGCTTTTGGTTCGAAGCTGTGTTCGAAGTCCTGTCCTTGAAGTACACACTTCGAACCAGGCTCTGGCACTGTTTTTACTTCGCTCCGAAGTACACTTCGCTTCTTACCACTTCGAACTAGGCTAGACAGTGACACCTTCGGCACTTCGGACAGACTCCGTCATCAACCTCCGAAGCAGACCTCGACGTGCGAAGGGGGCTTCGCCAAGTTCCGAACAGGAGACAACTTTGGACAGTAACTTCTCTTTTCACTTTATACATACTTAGATCTTTTCATTGAGAAGTTTAGGCCTGTTTTAATTTGTATATCTGCCTAGATTGCACTTCTTTAGATTTACACTATTTATCATCAGATGCTTCTAGGTTAGAAACCTTTAGACTTAGGCCTTCTATTTATTTTCTGCTGCGTAGTAATTTTGAGGTGCGTTGGGTTTTAGGAGCAGGCCATTGATTCGAAAGAATTTTTAGGCGCCCATTCACCCCCCCTCTGGTCGCTACTTTCGGTCCTACAAGTGGTATCAGAGCTTGGTTAGGTTTTTTCCATACCTTAACCGGTTCTAAACCCCGGTAGTGACCATGACGTCTCCTGGCAAGGTCCCGTCCTTGGAAGCCTATGACTATAATTATTGGAAGACTCGCATGCGAGCCTATCTCATGAGCCAGGGTTCGGACATATGGGACATTTGCGTTCACACCACGTTTGTCATTCTGCCAGTTACTGAGCAAGGTACTGCTGGTATCATTGCTCAGCATCTGAGCAACAGTAAGGCTGTGAACATTTTATTTTCTGGTTTAGGTCCCACTGAATTTGAGCGAGTGAGTCATCTCTCCACTGCGAGAGAGATCTGGGCTACCCTCAAAGCACACCATGAGGGAACAGCACAGGTCAAGGCTCGGCTCTATCAGACCTACCGGCGTGAATATGAGAATTTCACACAGAAGCCGGGTGAATCTGTTGAGGCTTTGTTTGGTCGCTTTCAGTCGATCATTAACAAGCTTCGGGACAACAAGGCTGAGGGTGCTCAGTTAGTCTCAGATCACGAGCAGGCGCTCAAGGTTCTTCATACCTTGGACCCAAAGATCTGGGAGATCAAGGTATCATCTATCGTTGAGAGTACTTCATACGATACCTTGACCATTTCTGAGTTATTTAGCAAGCTAAAGGCCACTGAGGTAGATATCCAATTGAGATCAAATCTCACTGGCTCTGGATCAAAATCCCTGGCCCTTGCTACACCATCTGTTGATCCTTCTGCTGTGAGCTGCGCTGGGTTCTCTTTGATGTCTATCACTGAGGACCAGCTTGAGTTGTTGGGAGATGATGATTTGTGTCTCTTTAACAACCGGGTGCGTCGTGTCTATGATAAAAGAATGTTCAAAAGACACGGCACAAAATCCGGATGCTTTGAATGTGGTGATCCAGGACACTTCATCGCCGACTGCCCCAAGCGAAGTGGATACAAGAAGGGCACCGGCAGCAGCTTCCATGACTCCGGCAAGCATGAGAGCCCCTCCTTCAACAAGGGCAAGCCGAAGACCCGGTTCTTCAAGAAGGCCCTGAAGGACTACCGGCGAGAGAACAAGAAGCGCGACAAGGCCTTCTTCGCCGAGATGGAGAAGAGCTACTCCAAGAGATCCACGTCTTCTTCCTCTTCATCGAGCTCAAGCGATGAGGAGATCTCCATCAAGAAGGGGAAGGACAAGGATGATCCGGCGGGCCTCTGCTTCATGGCCTTCGGAGACAAGCCGAAGAGCCGCTCACACCAGCGCCGAAGATCCCGCAAGAGCTTCTGCTCCATGGCTCTTGGGGATAGAGAAGAAAAGAGCTCCTCCGACGACTCCGACGACGACGATAGCAAGGTATCATCTTATGAGCGCGAAATTGTAGATTTACTTGAGAGCAATCGTCAGGAGTTGAAGTATCGGGAGAAACTGCTTAGGGGGGCTAAGAAAAGGATAGACGAGTTAGAAAGTGAGCTTGCCGTGGCCAACGGTAGGATTGAGAGTCTATCCTCTTCCCCTTGCTTGGGTGATAGCAGTGAGTGCCCGAAGTGTGAGGTGCTTCTGTGTGACCTGTCGACTTTGAAGTCCAGGTACACAGAAAGGGTTGATGAGAGGGACGCTTTGGCCACTGAGCTTGAAAGCACTCAGCAGGAGCTGAAAGATGCTCAAGCCACTGTCGTCGCACCCTGTGTTGATTGCCCATCTCATCTAGCTGCCTTAGCTGAGCTGAAATCCAAGGGTAATGAACATTTGGGTGATTTAGAGAGGTTGAGGGCTGAGCTTGCGCAGACTAGGCTAGAGCTTGAGACATTGTCAGTTCCACCCACTGTCTGTGAGAACTGCCTGTCTCTTAGAATGGAGTTGATTAAGCTAAAAGCCGGAAAGTCTGTCCAAGTAGAGAGTGAGTGTGAGACCTGCTTGTCTCAGGTGGAGGTTCTAGCTTCCTTGAGAGAGGAGCTAGCAGATTCTCAGAATGAGAACTTTTACCTCCGTTCTATCCTGAGTTGGATCAGCGCCAGAGAGCCACAGCTTGGCATGATGATCCAGCAGTTCAAGAGGCAGGATGGGTTTGGGGTAGGTTACACCTACACCAAGGCTGACTTTGAGAGTGCCATCAGCCGGGCAGTGGAGTGGAGTAAAATGACTCCAGAGCAGAGATATCCCAAGACTCACTCCACTGAGTCCTCCCAGGCTTGTCAGCCCAAGGATGGAGTGATTCATGAGCCACCTAAAGCTCCACCCAAGAAACCTATCTGGGTTCCAAAGCCCAAAAATCTTCACACTACTCTTGACTCTCTTCCTGGACTCTCTCAGCCCAAGAAGACCACACCAAACACTACCAAGCCCAAGAACCCCAAGCCTCAACCACATCCCAAGAAGCCTACCTATCATTGTGAGTATTGTCAGAGAGACGGGCATCTTGCGGAGTTTTGCTTCAGGAGGAAGCGGATTGAGAGAGCAGAGAGGGCTCGTAGTGATCAGGTGCAGTTTTACCAGCAGGGTGGTAGACTGCGTGTTCCTCGGCGCGGGGAGAGGCTGGAGGCCAGGCCGCGTCGTGTAGGTGGTGGTAGAGGAGACGGTTTTCGCACCCGTGCTCCAGTTGGTTGTGTTCGTTCCGGCAGAGTTCCAGACCGAGTTGGCTACGGTTCTGGACCTCGTGGCCGTAGGGTTAGGAAGAACCATGGACCGCGCTTTGAGCCGCATTTTGGTCCAAACTCTTTTGATGGTTTTCGCTTTCCATCTTTTGAGCAGATGGCTCGACACTGGTTTAGCTCTTTTGCTAAACCTGGTGCCGGACCATTTGCTCCCACTTACAGACATTGATTGTGCAGGACCGGGGACTGGAGGATGTTTGGATCATGGACTCAGGATGCTCTCGCCACATGACGGGACATCGCAGATGGTTCTCCAGTCTCACTCCCCCGAGCTCCAAAGAATATATCACGTTCGGGAACAGCGGTCAAGGGAAAGTAAGTGGCATAGGCTCAATCAGCATTTCAGACCATTTCTCTTTAAAGAATGTCGCTTTGGTTAAAAATCTGAACTTTAATTTAATCTCTGTTTCGCAACTTCTTGAGGATGGTTTGGAAGTGCGTTTTAAGAAGGGCAATTCTTATGTGGTTGATTCTAGAGGGTCTTTGATTTGTCAGATTTTACCCTTCGGTAAAGTTTTTCGAATTGACTTCTCTAGTTCTTTTGGCCCTTCTCGCTGTTTGATTGCTGGATCTTCTTCTGAGCTCTGGAAGTGGCATAGGAGGTTAGGTCATTTGAGTTTTGATCTGCTAGTCAGGTTAAGCTCTATGGACCTCATCCGAGGATTGCCCAAGCTTAAAATGGAGAAGGATCTAGTTTGTCATCCCTGTCGTCATGGGAAAATGGTTGCCGCTTCTCACTCACCTGTGACTCAGGTGATGACTTCGTATCCAGGCGAGCTTTTACATTTGGACACTGTAGGTCCAGCTCGGGTACGTTCAGTCGGTGGGAAGTGGTATGCACTTGTGGTTGTTGACGACTTTTCTCGTTTCTCGTGGGTTTTCTTTTTGGAGTCTAAGGATGAAACTTTTCAATTTGTCCATGACCTGATTTTGAAGCTGAAGAATGAGAACAATGGCCGGATGCGAGCAATTCGCTCCGACAACGGCTCTGAGTTCAAGAACTCTCAGTTCGTCAGCTTCTGTGGTGATCAGGGTCTGGACCATCAGTTTTCTTCTCCTTACACTCCCCCACAGAACGGCGTTGTGGAACGTAAGAACCGCACGCTAGTTGAGATGGCCAGGACGATGCTCGATGAGCACAGGACTCCTAGGCGTTTTTGGGCTGAAGCCATGAACACGGCTTGCTATCTGGCCAACCGCATTTTTCTTCGAGCTTACATTGGTAAGACATCTTATGAGTTGCGGTTTGGCAGACAGCCCAAGGTGAGCCACTTGCGAGCGTTTGGCTGCAAGTGCTTTGTGCTCAAAAAGGGAGGGCATTTGGACAAGTTTGAGTCTCGTTGCTGGGATGGAGTTTTTCTTGGTTATGCACTGCATTCTCGAGGCTTCCGTGTTTGGAACCTCGAATCCCAGCTGCTTGTCGAGACGTGTGAGGTTTCATTTGATGAGTCCTTGCCTTCGTTGACTCCTCCTTTTGAGCTTTCTGGTGATGATGAGCTCGGAGAGTCCATCTTCGAGGAAGATGAGGATACTCCAGCTGCTGTTGAGGGTGGGCCTTCTGCATCCCCCGCAGAGCCCACACCTTCTGTGACTTCGACTGATGATGAAGGCGGACCTCTGATCACTTCTTCCACTTCGATCGAGCCCCTTCAGTCGAGTCCAGAGGTGCCAGCTGCTGACTCCGGTGAGGTGACTTCAGATCACCAGGGAACCCGAGCAGTTCAGCGTGACCACCCCTCAGAGCTCATCATTGGTGATCTGACTGAGAGGACTTTGCGTTCTTCTGCCTCTCTCGCTGTGTTTGCTGAATCTGCATTTGTTGCATCTTTTGAGCCCAGAGACATTTCTCATGCTCTCTCTGATTCTAATTGGATTAACGCTATGCAAGAAGAGCTTGAGAACTTTGTCCGCAATCGGGTTTGGACACTAGTTGAGCCGCCACCTGGATGCAACCCCATAGGCACCAAGTGGGTATTCAAGAACAAACAAGGTGAAGATGGGGCTGTGGTGCGCAACAAGGCTCGACTAGTTGCCCAGGGTTATTGCCAGAAGGAAGGTATTGATTTTGAAGAAACCTTCGCTCCTGTTGCCCGTCTTGAGTCCATTCGTATTCTTCTAGCTTTTGCCGTTTCGAAGGGTTTCAAGCTTTTTCAAATGGACGTTAAGAGTGCTTTTCTGAACGGGTTCATAGAAGAGGAGGTTTATGTTAGGCAACCCCCCGGTTTTGAGAACCCTAAGTTTCCTCGACATGTTTTTAAGTTGCATAAAGCTTTATACGGGTTGAAGCAAGCCCCCAGGGCTTGGTATGACCGGTTGAAGCAATTCTTGTTGGGGAAGGGCTTTGTGATGGGGTCTGTGGACAAAACTCTTTTCTTGCTCAGAGATGCTTCAGATTTCTTAGTCGCTCAGATTTATGTGGACGATATTATCTTTGGCGGTACTACTGATTCTCTTGTGTCCAAGTTTTCTGAGCAGATGCACAGTGAGTTTGAGATGAGCCTCATGGGTGAGCTTAAGTACTTTTTAGGGCTCCAGATCAAGCAGACCAAGGACGGCACCTTCATCCACCAAGGTAAGTACACTCGTGATATGCTTAAAAAATTTGACTTTGGTGGTGAATTGAAGCCGCAGATGACCCCGATGGGTACTTCCGGGAGTCTGGACAAGGACGAGAGTGGTGTCAAGGTCAATGAGAGAGAATTTCGAGGGATGATCGGTTCGCTGTTGTACTTAACGGCAACAAGACCGGACATACAGTTCGCCGTGGGACTTTGCGCGCGTTTTCAGTCTTCACCACGCGCGTCTCACCGGCAGGCTGTCAAGCGCATTTTCAGGTATCTCACCTATGCGCCTGATCTTGGTCTTTATTATTCAGCATCATCATCACTTGATTTATCTGGCTTTTCGGACGCTGACTTTGGTGGGTGCCGGTTGGATCGCAAGTCGACTTCCGGTACTTGCCAGTTTCTTGGTTCTTCCCTTGTATCTTGGTCTTCTCGAAAGCAATCTGGAGTTGCTCTTTCGACCACAGAGGCTGAGTACGTAGCTGCTGCCAGCTGCTGCTCACAGATGGTTTGGATGATTTCCACTCTTCGAGACTTTGGGTTGTTCTTTCCTACCAGGGTTCCATTGTTTTGCGACAGCACTAGTGCTATTAGTGTAGGGAAAAACCCATGTCTTCATTCAAAAACCAAACACATTGATGTGCGCTTTCACTTTCTGCGGGATCAATATGAGAAAGGTGTCATTGACCTTGTTCATGTTGATACCCATCATCAGTTGGCTGACATCTTCACCAAACCCCTAGATCAGTCTACTTTTGAGCGCTTAAGAGGGGATTTGGGTGTTGTGTATCCTTTTTAGGATATTTTGCGTCAGTTTTTTTTTCTTTGCTCTTTACTCTTTTTCTTGAGTCTTCTTTTTGTGTGTGTTCATATCATACATATTCACATATCACACATTTGAGCCTGCTTCTGTTATATGATTGAACTGATTTACTTATTCTAGCTGGTACATGCTTTTGATTACTTGTCAATGATCATGCTTTGATTCAGTTCGCTTGACATGTTTGATATCTGTCATATGCATGGCTCTAGAAGTGATGAGTCATTGTCAACGATAGTCAAAGAGGACTGAAGAAGAGAGGAGATCTGCTGTTTTATGGGCCGCGTGTGACTCAGGTACACGGGCAGCGAGCGACTGTCGGGCAGAGGAGGCTGCGAAGTCGGGCTGGCCCAATCCGGGTGCATGGGCCAGAAGCAGTAGAAGACCCACTGGGCTGTTGACCAGGATTGACTCAGGTACACGGGCGGTGAGTGATTGCCGGGCTGAGAGAGCTGCGGAATCGGGCCGGCCCAATCCGGGTACCTGGTGCAAAGTCGGTGGAGGCTTTGTCAGTTTCGGCGCAAAACTGACGACCGTCGATCTTGTATCCGACTGTCCAGAAGAGAAGCCGTAGTCGCTACGAAAACTTAGCTTCCGGATAAGTCATCTGTAACTCTAGGCCCACAGTCAGTCTGTCGTGTCTTTAAAAATACCTAAGGGCAGTAGAGTCTTTTCCTTTATTTTTGAGTCTGTAAAAACCCTAAGGGGCAGGTAGAATATTCCTAGTGTTGGGCTGCCTATAAATAGGACCCCAACCCCTAGGGTTTGGACTACCCTTTGTGCTGAAATCAAATCCACCTTTTTGGGTCACTTTGTCTCCCTTCTCTCTCCTGTGTGCGCCGTCAGGGGCTTCCCTCTCCCTGTTCTTGCATTATTTTGTCTCAAATCAGTTGGATGCATTTAATCCTCTGTCTCCTGTGAATTTATTGCTTGCATCTTGTTCGGTTTGGGAAGTTAATGCTTTGGGCACGAGCTGGTGATTTTATTTCTTGGGGAGAAGCTTCTTCTGTTGCTTGTGTTCTTCACGGTGGGAGTACTAGTTCTTGCTGTTGCAAGTAGTACTTCTTTGCTGTAGCTACAGCGTTCTGTAGCAGCTTTTCACCTTCTATTGCCCAGCTTTTTGATCGAAGCTGACAGTCTCTTTTACCTTTTTCTGGGTTTGTCTGGCGAAGCTCGTTTCAGTGCGAAGCCCCTCAACTCCGTGAGGCAGGCTTCGATCGAACATCTTTGAAGACTTCGCTTAGACTTCGAACTTCGGTCTTTGTGTCTGAGTTGCTAGCTTCGAAGTTCTTCCTGTATTGGATAGCATCGCATACTTCGAACTAGCATACTCCAAATCTATCTGTTCGAAGTTTGTCTTTTCTGATAGACTTCGCTTGGATTTCTTTGTGGAGTGTCAGCCTTCGATTCTCCTTCCGAAGCTTTCCCTGTTCGAAGATAGAGTGTAGGCTTCGGACTTGCTTTTCTGTCGCGTGACAGACTTCGCTTCTTTGTTCGAAGGTAGTCCGTCTGTTTTGTGTGTTCGAAGTTTTCTGTTCGAATATTGTGCTTCGAAGCTCTCGGTTCAAGGTGTGTTCGAAGTTTTGTCTTCGAAGCCCTCACTTCGAAGCAGGCTCCGACTTTGTCACCTTGCTCCGAAGCTTTTGGTTCGAAGCTGTGTTCGAAGTCCTGTCCTTGAAGTACACACTTCGAACCAGGCTCCGGCACTGTTTTTACTTCGCTCCGAAGTACACTTCGCTTCTTACCACTTCGAACTAGGCTAGACAGTGACACCTTCGGCACTTCGGACAGACTCCGTCATCAACCTCCGAAGCAGATCTCGACGTGCGAAGGGGGCTTCGCCAAGTTCCGAACAGGAGACAACTTTGGACAGTAACTTCTCTTTTCACTTTATACATACTTAGATCTTTTCATTGAGAAGTTTAGGCCTGTTTTAATTTGTATATCTGCCTAGATTGCACTTCTTTAGATTTACACTATTTATCATCAGATGCTTCTAGGTTAGAAACCTTTAGACTTAGGCCTTCTATTTATTTTCTGCTGCGTAGTAATTTTTGAGGTGCGTTGGGTTTTGGGAGCAGGCCATTGATTCGAAAGAATTTTTAGGCGCCCATTCACCCCCCCTCTGGTCGCTACTTTCGGTCCTACATCCCGCTCTCGATCCCTCGAGCCGCCTTGTCACTTGAACTGGCTTCCCTTTCGCTGACTCGATCGACGCTTCATCTTGATCAACCTTCAACTCATGTCCTATTCGATCTCCATGCGTACATCTGAGTCTACTCTCGACTTCGATTGACACCCTCGACCATCTGGCATTAGACTCCCCATCTAATCCTGATCCCTTACCATCGATAGTTGACGAGTAACTCAAGCCTGCACACACGAGACAAACACAGACGCACAACACATATCCAAAACACCCAGACACAAACTCATGACAATAACCTATCAATCACTCATCATTACCATGAATCATAGTGAAAAACCTCACTGTATTCCTCTATTTCCCCCTTGATGAGTGCATTGAAAACTCAAGATCAAAAGAAGTGTAAAGAAAAAATTCAGCACACAAGTGACCGTGAAAGCTCTAAAGAGAGAAAAACTAAGAAACATGTCACTTGACAAGAAGATAGAGGACAAACTACCTCAAAAGCTCAAACAAATTCACCAAAAATTCATGAACTATCCTCCTTTGGCAATGCAGACATCAAGATAGCCCCATGAGTTGATAGACTGAAGTGTATATGCAATGCTTCCATAATATGATTAATTCCAATTAAAGTACAAACACTTCTTGTGCCTCACAAACTATCCTAGCTAACTGTATGACAAGCTTGAATGTACACACTCTAAGTATCAGTATGAGCACGCATTTTGACGTTTAAGCAAAGAAAAGCATCACTACACAGACTAGCATACTAGACATGGCAAGGTAAGAGATACAAAAGCTAGTCAAAAACAAACTCAAAAAGCACATCCCACTACAAGGAGCAGCACAAACTTGATATGTGAGAAAGTTAAACTTTTTATTGTTTTTTTATTTAGTGCCAGGGGTTATTTGCAAGTCAACCTTATGCTAACCGATTAAGCCAAGACTAGGATAAACCATCGGAAGCTTAAGGCATTGATCATGGTATACACTCCAATGTCCTAGTTCAAACCAAACTGCAATGGTAAGTAGTCTAGAACAAAGTAGTGTGACTACGCAAACCCACCTGGATCTTTTCAATTTTACCACAACATTAGTATTTTTTGTTTCATTTTCATCAATGTCATTTTTCATTTTTCAAATTTTCATCATTTTTTTATTTTTGAGCATAACAAGATCAGGTTGCGTATGAGCATCCAAGTGAAAAGGACAAAGCTATCATGTTAGTAATGAATAGCAAACACACCCTAGCCTATTCATGCTAGTTTCCAGACATAGTAGTGACCATTTTCAATTTTTCACAAAGAAAAGCCATGCTCAAAACATATAGATAGATGAGTTCATTCTAAGCCTAATCAAACAGGAATATAAGACAGAAATGTAAAGTGCTTTTGCATGTACAAGTGAACGAAATTAATCATATTTCAGAAGCATATGCAAAAGTACACAACTCCCCCTCACATGATGCAATAAGGATGACAAATGCCAGGCTCTCCCCTCAAAAATGCAAAACGAGAAGCATCGAGAGGCTTGGTGAAAATATCTGCAAGCTGATTCTGAGTATCGACAAAACATAATTCAATATCTCCTTTTTCATTGTGATCTCTTAAAAAGTGATACCGCACGTCAATGTGTTTGGTCCTAGAATGTTCTACTGGGTTGTTTGCCAAACTGATTGCACTTGTGTTATCGAAAAACAATGGAACATGCAAAAAATCCAACCCAATGTCCCGCAAAGTAGAAACCATCCACAAAATTTGTGCGCTACAGCTAGCGGAAGCTACATATTTAGCCTCGGCTGTAGACTGTGCAACGCTAGACTGTTTGTGTGAAGACCAACACACAAGAGATGAACCCAGAAAATGACACGTCCTAGAAGTACTCTTGCGATCAATACGGCATCCAGCAAAGTCTGCGTCAGAAAAACCTCTCAAGCATAATGAAGATGATGCAGAATACCAAATACTGAATTCAAGAGTGTGCTTGAGGTACCTTAGAATGCAAGTGTCTGTCTGGCCTCGTAGTCGTCAAGTAAAGAAGGGAGCCGATCATGATGCAATACTCCTTCTGGTCCACTTCGTCTCCATCTTCATCTGGATCAAGTGCAATAGAAGTACCCATCGGTGTAGCAAGAGGTTTTGCATCAGACATGTCAAATCGTTTAAGAAGGTCTTTAGTGTATTTTGTTTGATGGACAAATGTTCCTTGTTTACTTTGCTTGATTTGCAAACCCAAGAGGAAAGTCAGCTTGCCCATCATCGACATCTCAAATTCCCTGCTCATGGATTCAGCAAACTTGACGACAAGAGTATGAGATGAACCACCAAATATTATATCATCAACATATATTTGGACGAGTAAGAAATCTTTGCCATGCATGAGAGTGAACAAAGTTTTGTCAACAAAACCCATTTTGTACTCGTGCTCAATCAGGAACGTCCTAAGGTGGTCGTACCAAGCACTCGGAGGTTGCTTGAGCCCATATAGAGATTTGTGAAGTTTAAAGACTCTGTGAGGGTACTTGTGATTTTCAAAGCCAGGAGGCTGCTTGACATACACGTCCTCTCCTATGAAACCATTTAGGAAGGCACTTTTTACATCCATTTGAAAGAGTTTAAAGCCACGCGAAGATGCAAAAGCAAGCAATATCCTAATGGCCTCAAGTCGAGCTACAATTGCAAAAGTTTCTCCAAAATCAACCCCCTCGACTTGAGAATACCCTTGAGCCACAAGCCTAGCCTTGTTTCTCACTATAGCCCCATCCTCCCCCTATTTGTTTTTGAAAATCCATTTTGTACCAATGATGTGAATGTTAGGGGGTGGATCAACGAGAATCCAAACCTGATTTTTATCAAAATTTTCAAGTTCCTCATGCATGGCGTTGATCCTACTCGCATCAGACAAAGCATGACTAACATCCAATAGTTCAAAATTTGCAACAAAAGCAGAATCAACAAAATGAGCATGAGATCAAGTTACTCGTTCATTTAGCTCGCCGATGATCTGTTCAGGAGGATGCATTCTTTGAATACGAAGTGGTGCTTCTCTCTATGACAGAATCTCCCCCTCAACTCTTGTCGAAGTCTGCTCCAAGCTCTCAAAAGTAGAATCTTCAGGTCCTCTTGTCGAAGTAGTCGAAGCTTCTAGAGTCGCCGTAGAGGGAGGTAGTGGTACAACATCAAGATCTTCACCATCTGATGGTTCTTCTTTCTCAAAAAGTGTTTCACTCATATCGTGCTCACTTGCAAATTCAAAATTAGTACTAACACATGGAGAAGTCTCATCAACAGACACATCACAAGATTCAACTATAGTATTAGTTTCAAGATTGAAAACACGATAAGAATGACCATGCACAGAATAGCACAAAAAGATCCCATCAGATGCGCGCGATTCAAATTTGTCCCACTTACCTCGCTTTAGGATGAAGCAACGGCATCCAAACACTCAGAAGTGAGTGACCTTGGGCTTCCTCCCAAAGCAAAGTTCATAAGAAGTCACATTCAACAAAGAGCGCAAAAAGATCCTGTTGGAGATGTAGCATGTTGTAATCATGGCTTCAGCCCAAAATTTTCTAGGAGTCCTATGCTCGTTGAGCATCGTCCTAGCCATCTCCACAAGTGTGCGATTTTTCCTCTCAACCACAACATTTTGTTGAGGGACTCTAGGTGCAGAAAACTGATGTTCAATTCCATGTTCAAGGAAAAATTATGCAAAACAGCTATTTTGAACTCGGTGCCATTGTCGCTTCGAATAGCTTTCATTGCACCAGGGAGTTCATTGAATAGCCTTAGTGCTAAGCTCTTAAAGTGTATGAACACTTCATCCTTGCTCACAAGAAAGAAAACCCAAGAGTAACGAGAGTAGTCATCAACAACAACAAGTACGTACCATTTGTCGCCTAACAAGCTAACCCGGGATGGACCAATAGTATCCATGTGAAGAAGCTCACCGGGTCGCTCAGTCATTACCATGTTTATGGGGGAATGCAAGGAAGCAACCATTTTTCCAACACGACATGGAGCATAAATGAGGTTCTTCTCAAATTTTAGCTTGGGAAATCCTCGGATGAGTCCTAGGGCACTCAATCTCGCAAGAAGATTAAAGCTCATGTGCCCTAGTCTCCTATGTCACATCCAAATCTCAGAAGACGGTTCAGCTAAAAGGCAATGAGAAGATCCAAATGACTTAGAGAAATCAGCTCCAAAAACTCTCCCTACTCTCAAGATTTTGCAAATGAAAGCACTAGAAGAATCAAGCAGAAAAGAGGCATCACGACCAAAATGAACCTCAAAGCCCCCATCAAGTAATTGTGAAGCAGAAAGTAAATTGTACCCTAAGTCCTCAACCAAAGCAACATTAGTGAGAGTGAAATTTTCATTTATTTTGATCATACCATGGCCTTTCACTCTGCTTTTGCGATTATTTCCAAACGTGATGCTTTCTCGATGCTTGGCTGAGTTGAAGTTGGAGAACCATGAAGACTTTCCGGTCATGTGACGTGAACACTCACAATCAATGATCCACTTGTCCTCTAGCCTCCCATGCCTCCCCTAAGTAGAGATGGGAGATCTCGAGTACTCAGTGCTGGGTTTAGAAATAATATGCCTAGGTATCCAGCACTGAACTACTCGAGAAGTAGGTAAAGCAAGAGACTGTGTAGGATGAGAGTCATACTGAACATGAGGTCTTCTTGTAAATTGCTGAGGTGTGAAACCAACGGTGGTTTTGGTCTGGATGTTGAGTGATTGACAAGGATGGTTGTTTGAGTGGTTGAGAGTGGTTTGAGTGCATCGAGGGGCTCGATGTAAAAAGGTTTATTGGTTGCTGAGGTTTTCGTTGGTGCGTCGTGTTCGTGTCTTGGCTTGTCTTGTATGTACAGGGAGGAGATGCTGACCAATTGTCGACGGCGAGTGATCGAGGGTCAAGTGGGGAGCTTGATCCCGGAGGATCAGGGAGGCCGGTCGAAGTTGGAGAAGATCTCAAGAGTGCACGAATAGATCGAGCAAGATTTGGATGGACGGCTGACTGCGACGTTGTGACGACCAAGTTTGCGAGAGGGAGGCTAGGGCAAGCATTCAGACGGCTTGAGGGGATCGAGAGCAGAAGTGGCTTGATGTCGCTCAGAGTCACGAAGCGGTGTCACGAGTCCAAGGGTTGAGAGGCTTTTTGGTTTTTGCTAAAAACCGTCGCATATCTAGTTTTGTTAATTTTTATAGTTTGGAGTATTTTTACTTTGAGTCAATTTGTAATAAAAGGTTGTGAGTCTAGAGTTAGTGTACTCCTTTGGTTTATTTTTCAGAATTTTCTAATTCTGAAAATATATTACAAGGAATAGGGCTTTTGTGTAATTTTCAATTCTAGAGGGTTCTTTTTAGAAAATACCCCCCATGGTTCGCCTATAAATAGGGGACCATATCCATGGGCAGGTGGGGGATTTTTTTGGCTGTTCTTTTGGCTTAACCATACAAACTCTAAACAAATTTTTAATCAGCTTTTCTAGAGAAGAATCACCGTTTCAGATTGAGTTCCTATTGAAAATCTGAAAAGGAACAGTGCTGGGCGAAGGAGGTAAATCTGTCTAGATTCATTTTTGAGAGTGATTTTCTGGTGATTTCTATGTAGAACTTGTTGTTGAAGTCTATACAACTTTTGTCGTGGATGTTTTGAATGATCCATTTTTAAAAGTTGCAAGTTATTTCTGTAATTACTTCTTAATTCTTTTGCTGATCAAACAGGTTATCACAGTTTTGGAATTTAACTCTAGCTGAAATGGTTGTGTTCGTGTAGCCCTCTACATGTTTGATGAATTGTTGCTTCAACTTTTCATCAGCATCTCGGCTAATTCTTGGATTGTTTCTTGAGTAATATCATGGTTGAAGGGATTTAAAGGTATTCCATAACACTTTTTCGCAAAAATTGAGAATTAATCCTTTCTACCATTTTGTTTTGTTCCTGCAGAGAGTTGTGATACCAAATTAGTTTTCTTATATGATCACTTTTGAATACAATTTTTGAGCAGTTTTTGTGCTGATTTTGGATGTCAGCACTTCATAGCTTTTGATTTTCAAGTTTCAAGGGTTCCATTTGTGAAGTTCTTAAAAGTTTTTGATCACTTCTGCATGTATTTTTCTGCCCAACAAAGTACGTAAATCTTTGAGGAAATGTTTGATCTGTTTTGGTATTGTTTTTGGATCCAAGTTCTTCATAGTCTTTTAAGATCAAGTTTCTAGGGTTCCATTTTGGGATTTGCAAGAGTTTTTGACCACTACTACATATATTTTTCTGTCCAACAATGTGCTTAACTGATTCTGAAAACTTGAGATTTCAGGTGAATACAGTTTTGTGTTTTCTGTTTGGATTCAATCTTTGAGGCAATTTTTGATCTATTTTGGTACTGCTTTTGGACCTAAGTTCTACATAACTTTTGTTGTCCAAGTTGCAAGGGTTCCATGTTTGAAATTTGCAAAATGTTTTGACCACTGCTACATATATTTTTCTATCCAACTATATGCTTAACTGATTCTGAAAAATTGAGATTTCAGCTGACAATTTTGGAACAGAAATTTCTGCAATATCTAGAAGTTGTACCACTGTCGGCAGACTCAGGTAATTTTCTTCAGTGTATTTTCAAAGACTCCCAATAGATTGTTTCTATATTTGATTACCTCTCTGTTGGGTTTCTATTGATAGAACTGATTAAGAACGGTATATTATTTTCAATCCTCATGCACATGAATTATTTCTAGATGATTACTTTGTGATAGATTAAATTGCTTCATGCACTTTACATGTGGTCCTTTGGATAATATACCTATGAATATGTGATGTTCAGTATAATTCATCTGTGAGCCTCTCTAATATAGCTTGATCATTGTGCTATGATTAAATATGTGTGAAATCCATATACTTGCCATGAATAAGATGAAATGCCTAAGAATTGTTGAAATGTTTGGTGATTTGTCTATTTGATATAAGAGTAGTGCTTGTGATCTCTCAAACTGTTATATCACATCATATCTGACAGGAGAGTGATAGCACTTGCTTTATTCGGGATTTTGTTGTGAAAGATTATTAGCTTCCGTTTTGTTCCTTTTAGAGGTGTGTGTTGGGTGATTTGAAAAGGCCATCATATTTGCGAGAATTTGTTGAGACGTATATTCACCCCCCCTCTATTCGCCATTCCGATCCCACAATTGGAATCAGAGCCGGTTAGATCACTAGTTGACATTAACCGGTTTGTGATCCTTGTTTTGGTGAAATGGAAAGGAACTCAAAGATTCTGATGTTTGATGGTCGAGATTATGCTTATTGGAAGGTGCGCATGGAGGCTTATTTGCTTAGCCAAGGAAGTGCGATTTGTGACATTGTTGCATCCTAATATGTGATACCTGTCACTTGTACCTCAAAGACTGAGAAGGCACAATATGAATGTAATAGAAAGGCTAGAAATATTCTTTTTATCAGTCCGAGTCGCGACGAGTTTGATAGGGTCCAGCACCTTCGGACTGCACGAGAAATCTGGACGACCTTGAGTACTTTTCATGAGGGCACATCACAGATTAAGGCTAGGAGGCAGAGCACGTATAATGAAGAATACCAAATGTTCATGGAAGGCCCTAGCGAATCTGTAGATGCAATGTTTGCGCGTTTTGACGAAATTGTGAGTAGTTTGCGTGCCACTAGGACTTTGGCTTACTCTGACCACGATTGGGTGATCAAACTTCTCTATGCTCTTGATCGTAGCATATGGGAGGTGAAGATCTCTAGTATTGAACAGTCGGCAAGCTTTGACACTTTGACTTGCGACGAACTCTTTAGTAAACTTAAGTCCAGCGAGATTGCCAAGGCATCTCGACCAGGAGCTAGAAAAGCTTTGTTGCCTTCGATTGTTTTGATTTCCAGTCCTGGCAGTGGTACCTCATCTAGAGGAGTGTATCTGGAGTTTGCGCTTTATCTGGGGTTTTGCCTTGTCTTCATTGGTCTCTATCACAAAGGAACAAGTGGACACATTGGACGATGAAGAGCTTAGTTCACTAGGTTCTACAATGATAGAAGAGATCAAAGAAGAGGAGGCTCTTGAGGGCGTTTTCAGTGCGGTGATCTTAATCATATTAAAGCAAATTGCCCAAAACTAAACTCAAAGAATGAACATGAACTCAAACACCATAAAAGAGACAAAAATCCTTCTTCACAGGCAAAATAGGAAAAGTGGCAAAAAGGATGGCTAGAGCTTTCGTGGCTGCACTAAGCAACATCGACAACACCTCGAGTGAAGAGTCAAGCTCTGCTGAAGAAGAATTTTACAAGAGTGAAGAAAAGAAGGAAGAGACGAAGGACTTCCACAGCCTCTGCTTCATGACCAATGATAAGTACAGCAGCGATGAGCCTGACTCAACTGAGATTAGTCTATCACATGACCAATTACTTGTTCAAAACGATAAATTACATGATGCAATTATTTCACAAGAAGGACAGCTTAAACTTGTTGCTAAAGAACAAAAGGAACTAAAGCTTAAAATTGAATCACTTTCTACTGAATTTGCTTTGTTGAAGTCTGAGTTTGAAATTGCTGAATGTGAGTCTTGTCTTATCGTTTGGATGAACTTGCTCAGTTGCATCTGATTCATGCTCAAAACATTGAAAAACTTGAAAATGTTTAGAAGCAATTTTTGGTGGTGGAGTCTAGTCCTTGTTTCATCAATGAATGCTTAAATTTCCCTTTACTGATTGAAAGCATTAATCTAAGAGATAAGAATATTGATGAGCTTAAGGCTAGATTGGAAAGTGCTGAGTGTTCTAAGGATGTGCAACCGACGTGTCCCACCTACATCACCCTTGAGGACCAACTCAGCTTTGCTAGAGAGCAAGTAGAAAATCTTAAGTGTGAGAATGATTATCTGCTTTCCATGGTAGAAAATGCACTGAAGGGAAATGGAAAATGGATTTGCTTTTGGACAAAACAAAAATGTGCGCTGACAGGGCAGGGTTAGCTCTTGGGTTAGGTTATGAGAGAACCTCCTCTAATACGCAAAGCCAAACTGTGTTCACTCTACCTACTACACTTGAGAAAGAGAGAGCCTAGTTAGACATACCTCAAAAAGCCAAAAATCCTACCCAACCCAAAAAGATAATCATTTCATCACTCAAGACAGACTCCAAGCAAAAACCTAGGAAACTATGAGGTTTGCGCCAAAAACCTATAAACCTACACCCAAGAAAGTTTTTCACTGCGCTTATTGTCATCGTGTAGGTCATTTGATTGGTTTTTGCTATCGATGCATGAAAGATGAACGTCGTGCTCATGCTTTGAACTTTCATGATTATTCTTCACTTAATTTGCATGATTGTGGTTATCATGCTTGCTCTGACTTTGACGCTCCCCATGGGTTTGTCATGAGTAAGTTTGCCCCTCGTGGTGTACACCATGTTTCATATGGTGATAGATCATGTGTAAGAGGCTTTGATTATCGACAAGTTGGGAGACCTCATCGTTTTCCAGGTTCACGCTTTGTAGGTAGACCACGTACTTTTTATCATGGCTTATCTCCTGTGCATGGTCAGTCTACTACTTTGCCTGGTTCTCGAGTTTTGCGATGCTGGATTATAAAACAGTTTTTAACTCACCCTTTCACTGAGCATCCGAGAGATTCTAGCATGTTTTGAAGGAGAGTTGTGTAGCATTGCATGAGCTTCTGTCATATGATTAATTGCTTTTACAAGTACATGCTTTGTTATGCCTTTGTAGTATTGTCTTTAATACTGTTGACTGTACTTGGCATGTTTTAATCTGATAATTGTCATGAGCATGGCTTTTATTTGTGAAAATTTGAAAATGGTCACTTCTTAGTCTAGAAACTAGCATGAATTGGTTGAGTGCTTTTGCTATCTTTTACACACCTGATAGCTAGGTCCTTTTCACTTGGATGCTAATACGCAACATGATTTCATCAAGAATGAATGAAAATGAATGAAAACAAAAATGAAAAATGAATGAAAATGAAAATGGAAATGGAAATGAATGATATTCATGCTGTTTTGTGCTGAAATTTAAAAAGATCCAGGTGGGTTTGCTTTGTCCCACTACTTTATTCTAGACGGCTTACCATAGATCTTTGGTATGAACCAGGACATTGAAGTGTTTGCCGATACCATTGCTTTAAGCTTCTGTTCTGATGTTTTCAACCTAGGCTTAGCAGGGTCGGTTAGCATAAGGTTGACATGCAAATTGCCCCTGGCACAAAAAATGAAAAATTTAAAATTCATTGCATATCATGTTTGCTGAAGCACCTTGAAGTGGGATACGCTTATCTAGTGTGATCTTGTTTAGCTTTTGCATCTCATGCCTTGACATGTCTAGTATGCTAGTCTGAGTGGTGATGCTTTTATTTGTTAAAACCTGAAAATGCTTGCTCATGCCTTTTATTTAGATGATATTTGTTGGGGGAAAATATCCCATCTTCGGGGTTATTGCCAAAGCAGCATGAAGACAGCCAACCAGTTCGAAGATAGTCCGAAGGTCATCTTCGAAGGTGGCTTGGAACCTCGTTCGAAGTCCGAAGACTGGCATTGGTTCGAAGTATATCTTCGAACCAAAGCCTTCCAGGATCTTTTCTGCCAGCTAAGATGGAAGACTTATCTTCTATCCTATTAGATTAGTCTTTTACCATTTTAGCCCTATTAAGGAAACCGAATAGTTTCCTTAATGTCGGTTGTAATAGAGGGGTAAATAGGTCTTTTCCTTAATGTTTGGGCCTATAAATACCCCCCATTTCACCCTGTAATAGGGATCGATCACAAGTGAATCAATACACACTTTCGAACTATTCTAAGCTATTATCCTTTCGGAGGCTTAGAACAGTTTGCTTCGCAAACACTTCGTTTGTTAGTTTCTTTTCTACAGAAACCTGTTAGCGTAATCTTTTACACCAACAGTTGGCGCCGTCCGTGGGGAACCTAGTCCAAAAAACTTCGTTCTCTACCAACCTCTTGCATCATGCCTCCTAAGCGGAGTGCACCTCGCAATCCCACTCGGAGGTCCTCTCGGATCTCCGGAGAGATACCCTTCGACACAGTCGAAGTCGGAGGGTCTTCGACTATCCCTCCACCTCAAACTCCGCAAGGGGCTTCTATCCCTCGAGGATACGAAACCTCTCCACCAACTCCTTCCACACTCCGACCGCCCGGAGCCACCCTGCCACCCTCCATTCCGATTCGAACTGATCATACCAGTTCTCAAGACCCGGAAGGTCCTTCCGGAGGAGATGAAGATAGCCTTGGAGACATGGCCACTCAAATGGCCAATCTTCAAGCCGAGGTAGCGAGGTGGAGACAAGAGGCTGCGAACAGACTTCGCTCTCAAGCCACCCCAGCTATCCCCGAAGTGCACGAAGACGACGATCTTGATTATCCCGAAGCTCCGGAGAACGCCTCTTACGACAGTGAATCTCCATTGCATCCCGAGCTTCAGAAGGTTCGCTTCGATCCGAAGTTCAAAGCTTCGAAGCTTTGCAAGTATACCGGAGACGAAGATCCCAGTGAGTTTGCGCGTTCTTATGCCCTAGCAATTGAGGCTAGTGGCGGAGACAGAGAAACTATGGCAAAGTGCTTCCCGTTGGCTCTTCAAGGAGTGGCGTTAAGATGGTTCTGGTCTTTAAAGCCAGGATCAATCGCTTCGTGGTCACAGTTGAAGAGGAAGTTTATAAGTAACTTTCAGGGCACCTTCGTGCCCCCCATGTCTACAGGAAGCCTTTTCCAAGTGAAACAGCTCCCCGGAGAAACATTGAGGCAGTACTTCAAGCGCTTCGCTCACACGAAGTCGCAAATTCGGGGGCTGTCCACATCCTCGGTGGTTGATGCGGCTCGGGAAGGCGTCAGTCATAAAGGCCTTCTGGATAAATTGCATCGGAAGAGCATCACCACAGTATCACAGTTGATGTCATACTTCGAGGAGTACTCGAAGTCGGAAGAAGGTTGGCTTCGGAGGACTGCTGCTACTTCGACAGTGTTGACAGAAGTTAAAGCTGAGGTGAAGACTCCGGTTCAGCCGCAAGAATCAGTCCCCGAAGTGCAACATGATAGAAGAAGAGGGCAAAAGCACCCTCGTTCTGAAGTCTTAAACATTGCACCCCCACAGAAGTTTGCACCAAGAGCTCCACAGTCTGCGGGGAACAAGTCCAGCGGCTGGAGGCCGCCAGGGAAAACGGCTGGCAAGGGCCAGCCCCTTTTTTGCTGTATTCATGGAGAGAATCGAAGCCATGCAACTGACACCTGCAAGGCTATTCTTACCCTTCGGGGAGAATACTTGGAGAGAACTTCGGGTCGAGGTAGTACCGACCGAAGTCCAGCAGCAGCAGTGCGCTCGGAGCCGGTCCAGGCTGTGGCGCGGATAGAAAATTTTGATGCTGCAAGGCGTCCTCCGGTGGCCAATGTTATGCCACCTCCGAAGCAAGAAGAAGGGCAAGATAGAGGGAAGAGAGTAGTTCTCCCTATCTCCGGAGGAGGTACCCTCGGAAGCATGTCCAAGAGACAGCGAAGAGAGTACGTCCGAGAAGTGGGCCACATTGGGACTTCGTCATCTGCAGCTGCAATGCCGGAGTGGTCTCATGTTCCTATATCTTTCTCTGCGGAGGATGCAGCTGGTATCAAGTTCCCGCATGCAGATCCATTGGTTATTACTGCTGATATTGCAGGAACAGAAGTCCGAAGGGTGCTAATTGACGGAGGTAGCTCGGCAGATATTATATTTGTGCAAGCCTTCGATCAGTTATGCATTTCCCGGAAGCATCTCCTCCCAGCGGCTCGTCCTCTGCAAGGCTTCGCAGGACCTCCGCTAGATGCACTTGGCCAGATAGGCCTGGAAGTAACCTTCGGAGAAGGTTTACTAGCCCGAACTGAAGAAGTTATCTTTGATGTGGTGGATGCCCCGTATGCTTATAATGTCATCTTCGGGCGAGGCATGCTGAATCAATTCGGAGCTGTGGCGCATCACAACTACTTGTGCATGAAGATGCCCACACAGTCAGGAGTTCTGACAATCTTCGGAGATCAAGCCATAGCTCGGAGGGCAGAATATGGTCATGGTCCTCCTCTTGATCCAAGGCAAGTAAACAGTGTCCAAGATAGTGGGCAGTAGAACTAGCACCCTTCGGCATATTTTTCCTGGCAAGGACAGCTATCAAATCTCAAGTCCTAGCAGACTTCGTAGCAGAGTGGACTCCACCTGCGAAGTTGACTCCGGAGAAATCAGATGACGGAGTCTGGACTATTTACTCCGATGGGGCTTTCCAAGCATCCGGAGCAGGCATTGGGGCAGTATTAATTTCTCCGTCAGGACAAAGAGCAATGTACTCCGCAAGACTCAACTTTAAGTCTACCAATAATATAGCGGAATACGAAGGAATTTTATTGGGACTCCGGAAAGCACGTGCTCTAGGGGCTACAAGGATAATTATAAAAACAGATTCTCAGATAGTAGCAGGGCACGTAGACAAAAGTTTTCAAGTCCGACATCCACAGCTTGCAAAGTACTTGAAAGAAATTCGCAAGATCGAAGCACATTTCAAGGGTATTTCCATTCGGAGTATACCAAGAGCTGAAAACGTGCAAGCAGACATTTTAGCGAAGGCTGCTGCCGGAGCTGTGGATGTGCCTGACGAAGCTTTCTATGAGGAGCTCAATATACCTTCGGTGCCACAAGTTGCTTCTGCAGAGATTCTCGGCATTCCTAGTGCAGATTGGAAAGATTCAATCATAGAACTCTTGCAAGGAGGAACGAATTTGCCCGAAGAGCCCCAATTTTCAAGGTTAAAGCTCAGAGCAAGAAACTATCAGTTAATCAACGGTATATTATACAAGGCCGGAGTATGTTCCCCTCTACTCCGATGTATATCTCAAGCCGAAGGCCAAGAAATTCTTCGAGAAATTCACGAAGGCCTTTGTGGAAGTCATTTAGCCCCTAGAGCTCTGGCAGGAAAAACACTTCGCCAGGGGCTTTATTGGCCCACAATAACAGCTGATGCGGAGAGCTTGGTCCGCACTTGTCAAGGATGTCAGTGGATGGGTCGACGGAGTCATCGCCCACCAACAGCTCTTCAAGTCATTGCTCCGGTATGGCCTATGGCCAGATGGGGTATGGATCTAATTGGTCCCTTTCCGTTAGCAAAGGGAAATCTGAAGTTCGCAGTGGTAGCTATTGAATATTTCTCTAAGTGGGTGGAAGCAGAACCCTTAACAGCTATCACTTCGAATAATGTACAGAAATTCTTCTGGAAAAACATTATTTGCCGGTTCGGAGTGCCTAGATATCTCACAGTTGATAATGGAACACAGTTCGACGCAGAACCCTTCAGGAAGTTTTGCGAAGACTTAGGCATTCAACTATGTTTTGCTGCAGTGAGACATCCTCAGTCAAATGGAGCAGTTGAGCGAGCCAATGGAAATATCTTATCAGGGCTAAATCGAAGAATAGTAGGATTATCAAAGGGACTGTGGACCGAAGAGCTTCCGAAGATTCTGTGGTCCATTCGGACTACGCAAACAAGGTCCACAGGTTTTACTCCGTTCAGACTACTATTCGGAGATGAAGCTATGACTCCAACGGAGCTCAAAGGAGGATCACTTCGCAGCACCGAACCAGACATCGAAGAAGAAAGACAAGCTTCGTTAGATTTGTCAGAAGAGACAAGGCTTCGAGCTGTAGCTAATTTATCAAAGTATCATCAGCAGACGAAGACTTGGTATGACCCGAAGGTTAAGCTCAGCGAGTTAAAACCGGGTCATCTTGTTCTACGAAGCATTATAGCACCAGGGAAGTTAGGCAATAAATGGGAAGGTCCATATCTAATCGTCCGCTCGGGGCGCCCTGGTTCATTTAAATTAGCTAATTTAGAAGGTGAAGAGTTAGCACACACTTGGCATGCGGAGCACCTAAAGCGATACTTCGCATAAGGGCTCCTTGTAATTCGCTTGTAATCACCTCTAAATTAATAAAGCATACACCCGGTGGTTTAACCTTCCCCTTGACACTCCTAGTCTCCCGAGCGGACGCGCTGGGACGGAAGTCGATCGAGAGGGAAGTGTTATCAAGCTGGGTTGTATTTCCGGACTTCGTACCCATAAAGTCGAAGCCTCCGGCGTGGGGGCTGACATAATCCGGAGCCCAGGCCACCGGCTTGTAGGCATCCGTAAAAGAGCCCAAAACCACACTCTACGGAGTCCAAGCTTCGGCTGGTAGACTTCCGTAAAAAGAGCCGAAGGTGGCCAAAATCTACGGAGTCCAAGCTTCGGCTGGTAGACTTCCGTAAAAAGAGCCGAAGGTGGCCAAAATCTGCGGAGTCCAAGCTGCAGCTTGTCAGACTTCCGTAAAAAGAGCCGAAGGTGGCCAAATTCTGCGAAGTCCAAGCTCCGGCTGGTAGACTTCTGCAAAAAAGAGCCCAAGTGGCCAAATTCTGCGAAGTCCAAGCTCCGGCTGGTAGACTTCTGCAAAAAAGAGCCCAAGTGGCCAAATTCTGCAAAAATGGCTACAATTTCTGCGAAATCCAAGCTCCGGCTGGTAGATTTCTGCAAAAAAACAGCCGAAGGTGGCTACAAATTCTGCAAAGTCCAAGCTCCGGCTGATAGACTTCTGCACAAATAGTCGAAGGTGACTATGATTTTTGTGAAATCCAAGCTCCGGCTGGTAGATTTCCGCAAAAACAGCATTTAAGCCATGAGCTTCGAATGTCTGTTCTTATAAGTCCAAAGTGACAAATTTTTTAAGACACTAAAGTGTCATCGAAGTTATCTTAATTGATTTCTTTCGCAAAGCAAACAAAGGTACCAAGTTACCATTCTTCTGACTATAAAGGTCGAAGACATTTCATAAGATTTCAAAAGATCTTTAAAAATGACAGAGGGGCTCCGAACCCCCAAGAAAAATTGTACTCCGATGTTTTTTCTTTGCGCATAACCATCTTTGAATACAGTTCGAAGTTGCTTATACCCAAAGAGGGGCTAGTAATATGGAGACAATTTTAAATCGGCATTCATTATTGAAACAAATGTGTTTACAGATTACATCATGAAAAATTGGTATCTATACCAAGAAGGAATCGGAGACCTCTTCGGTCCCGAGAGCTAGGGGTGGAACGACTAGTTCCAACATCGGAAGTTTTAAGAACTTTACGTTTAACTCTCTTCCTCCCCTTCGAAGCTCTAAAATCCTTCTGTTCTTGTTGAAGCTCGGCCCAAGTTCGAAGCCGCTCGGGGCTTCTCTCCCAGCTTCTAGGATCTTCAGATCTTTTATTTTGGGCTTCACCTTCGTCTTCGGACCAATTAGTGTCTTCAGAAGACGAGGTGTTTGCGTCGATCTCTTTATCTTCCTCTTTAATATAAGACAATACGTCTTTGATTACTTCGGGCGCAATAACGCCGGAGTCATCTCGAGGGATAAGGAATCGAGGACGCTTATAACTCTTTAGAAGTTCGAAGGTGTTCCACAGTGAGCGAAGTTCGCTGTTAAGCTCTAACACTTCGATATCTTCGATAAGAGGCAAAGCCTAAAAATATAACAAACAAGATTTTCATTGATAAATGTTTACAAGCATCACCTTTACATAATCAAAAAATCCTAAATAATCCTAAACCTGCGGGTTCGGAGGAGGTTGACTGCTCGAAGCTTGGCTCCGAACTTGCTTTTGGCGTTGGCCTTCATCAATCCAAGCCTTGATCGCAGATCGACCTTCGGCTCTCCACGAAGTCTGGAAGGCTCGCCAAGCAGTAGCTACGCCTTCGGAAGGAGTCAAAAGTCTCGCGTCGTCGAAGATAATGGAGCCCTCTGCGCTCGGAGTGATTGTTCGGCCCAAATCTTCGTAGTAGCGAAGTATTCCAAGGGCAGACACTTGTCCGGAGAGTTCTCCATAACGCATGCCTGCCGTCTTCATTTGCTTCGCTGCTCCTTGGATCCTCTTTAGCCGGCGCAGCAGAGTTACATTGTCATCCGAAGGTAGTGATCCAGTAGTACCGAAGTACTCCAAGACACCTAGCATCTGTTCGATGACCTCCGAAGCCACCTTCTCAGACTTGAGCTTTTCCGCATTAAGTACATCCTTGACCGAAGTCGTTTCTGCTAAAACTCCGGAGATTCTAGCATTCTCCGTAGTCAAAGCATTCTTCTGAGTCCGGAGTTGGCCAGCTTCTTCTTGTAGCCTTACAAGTTCAGACCCTTTGGCAGCATCCTCCGTCCGCAGTCTTTCAATCTCTGCCTGAAGCACAATTCTTTCTGCTTCGAGCTCTTTCTTTGCAGCCTCCAAGTTTTGCCTAGCCCTTCGCTCTGCTGATATTACATTGTCCATCTGAGCTACTCGACCTTCGGAAAAGTTAAAATTTCTTTGAAGAGCTTCGTTCTCTTCCCGAAGTTGAGCAATTTCATTTTCGCTCGATAAAGCCGCAGCGCGGGCTAAGACTGCTTGCTAAGAAAAAAGAAAAATTGAAATAAGAAATTATTCATATATAATTTGCTATTTGGTTCGAAGATGCTTTATACCTGATAAGCTGCTCTTTCCACAGCAAGGTTAAGCTCCGAACCCTTCACTCTGCTTAAACGGGCTACCAGTTCTGTTTCCCCGACTTTGCGACTGGCCTTACCCAAAGGTTTAACCAAAGTCCCAAGTCCGGTTCTCTCCTCCAAAAAAGGAGTTATGAGAGGAAGCATTACTGAAGCCTTCTGATCAGCTCTGCTTAGCGAAGGTCCAGAGAGTTCTTCCGAGGCTCTTGGAACTTCTGAAGCTGGCCCCCCCTCAGTTGATTCACTTTCATCTGTCGACTCAGATGAAGTTGATCCTTGAGCAGGGAGAGGCTCTATGTGTCTTTTTCCTCTTCCAGGCCCCGGTAAAGTAACCTTCGGCTGTGGCTCCGAAGTTGTCGAAGGTCTTTGAATTGTATCTTCGTGAGATACTTCGACAACAGGAGGCTCTGCAAAAACAGAAATATTATACATTGTATAATTTTGCAAAAATTGATAAAAATTATGCAAAGTTTACCTTCGACATTCTCTGGAATATCGAGTACAGGACTGATCGGAGGATCAAAAGTGTAGTCCTCATCCGAATCAGCCGTTAAATCTTGGACTGCAGGAGCATCGTCCTGGGGAGTCCTCGTTACTTCTTCAGGAATCGAAGTCATCGTGACTTCGATCCCACCTTCGTTCATAGGAGCTTCAGCTTGAGTTGTATTTTCTTGAACTACCGAAGTCATCGGTTGATCAGCATTATCTCCAGACTCCGGTACGTTCGCAGGCACTTCGGCCTCATCTACACTCATAGGGGCTTCGATTTGTTCTTCTTGGATATCCGGAGCTCTTACTTCTTCAATGTTGGCTTGAAGCTCCGGAATACCTGCAATGTCTTCAGTGTGAATACTCCGTTGAGTTGCATCTTCGTAAATTAATCTTATTAATAAAATACCTTCGTCCTCTTTAGAGCTAGAAACCGAAGCTCTTGAGCTCGAAGGTGCAAGGTTTTTCGGCTTCCGAGCCACCTTCTTCGTTGGAGTCTTTGCGGAGCTGGAAGCTCCAGCTTCGGCTACTCTTTTCTTGGGTCCTTTCTCTTGAGGCACCCAGTCCATCAGAGGGGGCGGAGTTAACTCCAACATTCCCCATACTCTGTTAAAACGCTCCCAACTTCCGACTAATTTGATTCGCCATTCTTTTTCTGACGGAGTTGGAGCACCCAAAATCTTCTCCGAAGCCCTTATAATTTGCTCTGAAGTAATAGGGGCTGAAGAAGCTAAAAAATAATTCAAGTTAATCTTTCTTCGAAGTAAATATGTACAATACATGTTGGATTCGAAGTTACCTGCAGGACTCGAAGTATAATTGATCTTGCGAAGACCACCTTCTGAGTCATCCTCGAAGACGATAGGCCAGTTGGCCATCAGCGGAGGAATTTGAAGTCCGATGAATTCTTCGGCCAAGTCCCGCATACTTAACCTTCGGCTGATTTTCTGAAGTAAGTTGAGGCGAGCTTCGAGCTGGCCTTCGTCAGGTTGCACTAAGGCCTCCTTCCGGAATTGGATTTCTTTGAGGGGCCCAGCCAGAGGACTGCTTGCTCCAACTTCGGCATAAAACCACCTCAGGACCCAGTCGGTGTACCATCTAGCATTGATGGCCTTAGCAGGGAATTGCAGGGCATATTCGTCTCGAAGCCTAAAATTAATGCTTCCGAAGGCAACCACCACTTTCTCACCTCCGGAGCCTGTGAACGTCTTCGGCTGACAAGTCGCTCTATGAAGTGCAGCGAAGATTTCAGCCCTCCCCTCACAACCTTCGGCTCTCAGCGCCCACTCGAAGATAGCTAATCTAGCTACAGCATTCGGAGATAGCTGGGGGAGGGTTACATGAAACAGGTCAAGTACTTCAGCCAAGAAATCCACAGCAGGGAGGCCCAAGCCTGCTTCGAAAAAAGCTTCGAATACCACAACCTCTCCGGGTCTCGGTGATGGAATTGATTCTTTGCCCGGCTTCCGAATCATAACCCCATTACTAATATTTCCCCCCGCTGTGATTACCAAAGACTCTTTCTTGCAGGTAGACCGCCCCAACTCAAAAGATTGATCCAAGTACTTGGTTGAGGGTGGGCACAGACCTTGAACATCGGGGATTTGGGGATTTTTTCCCTTTGCCGCCATGGAAGTTGTCGTCTGCATCGAAGGCGTCGCCGCCACTGTTGCCGCTGCCGCCGCCGCAGCCGCTTGTTGACGAACCAAGGTCGAAGGAGGTGCAGATCCTTTGGTCTTCGCCATCACAACTGTTGGATCGATCTGAGAGAGTGGAGATTAGGGTTTAAGAACTTGAAAGCTAGGGCTCAAGAACTCCAAGGGCTAAAAGCTTTTGACTGAGAAGAAGCAATGAAAAGGTAATCAAGTAAGTTCTGGAGTTCTTTATTTATAGTCTAACTTTCCGTTTGTTACCGTTTGGGCTCTGCCTTTTCGCATTCTCGCCTGTTATTTTCCTCCGAAAATAACGCTTCGTATAACTCCGTTAGAAACAGAAACTAACGGTTATATTTTCTAAGTCTAAAAAGACTTTCGAACTTCCTGAGTCAGTTTTAAGATAGTTCGAAAAGTAATTACCTTATGACTGGTTCGAAGTTCATATCTTCATGTATTTCGGAGATAAAACAAAAATCAATAACCCCTATGATTGGTTATCTTTTCTTTCCGTATACTGCTCTCCTAACGTTACAGGTCGAACGGAGAAGCGTATTCGAGGGGCTACTGTTGGGGGAAAATATCCCATCTTCGGGGTTATTGCCAAAGCAGCATGAAGACAGCCAACCAGTTTGAAGATAGTCCGAAGGTCATCTTCGAAGGTGGCTTGGAACCTCGTTCGAAGTCCGAAGACTGGCATTGGTTCGAAGTATATCTTCGAACCAAAGCCTTCCAGGATCTTTTCTGCCAGCTAAGATGGAAGACTTATCTTCTATCCTATTAGATTAGTCTTTTACCATTTTAGCCCTATTAAGGAAACCGAATAGTTTCCTTAATGTCGGTTGTAATAGAGGGGTAAATAGGTCTTTTCCTTAATGTTTGGGCCTATAAATACCCCCCATTTCACCCTGTAATAGGGACCGATCACAAGTGAATCAATACACACTTTCGAACTATTCTAAGCTATTATCCTTTCGGAGGCTTAGAACAGTTTGCTTCGCAAACACTTCGTTTGTTAGTTTCTTTTCTACAGAAACCTGTTAGCGTAATCTTTTACACCAACAATATTCATCTAAGGTTGTCATTCAGTACTTTTAGACGATATTCAAGGCGAATGATTATTATTACTGTAATTGCAGTTGCTCATGTTTCAGAAGCTCAAATCTCTTCTTTACCCTCTTTCCACTCTTTGCATATTTTATCTCCTTGATGCCTGCATTGTCGAAGGGGGAGAAATGGTCTACATGATGTTTTTGCTTGGGGTTGTCAATGCACTCATCAAGGGGGAGATTGTGAAACCAAGGGTGGTTTTGGTCTAGATGATGAGTGATTGATAAGGATGAGTGTTTGAGCGGTTGAGTGGTTGAGAGTGGTTTGAGTGCATCCAGAGGCTCGATGTAAAATGGTTGATTGGTTGCCGAGGTTTTCAATGGTGCGTCGCGTTCGTGTCTTGGCTTGTCTTGTATGTGCAGGGAGAAGATGCTGACCAATTGTCGATGGCGGGTGATCGAGGGTCAAGCGGGGAGCTTGATGATGGAGGATCAAGGAGGCCGGGCGAAGTTGGAGAAGATCTCAAGAGTGCACGAAGAGACCGAGCAAGATTTGGACGGACGACTGACTTCGACGGCGTGACGACCGGATTTGTGAGAGGGAGGCTAGGGAAAGCATTTAGGCGGCTCGAGGGGATCGAGAGTGGAAGTGTCTTGCTGGCGCACGGAGTCACGAAGCAGTGTCACGAGTCAAAGGGTTGAGAGGCTTTGTCGGTTTTTGCGAAAAACCATCGCATATCTAGTTTTGTTAATTTTAATAGTTTGGAGTCTTTTTACTTTGAGTCAATGTGTAATAAAAGGTTGTGAGTCTAGAATTAGTGTACTTCTTTGGTATATTTTTTAGAATTTTCTAATTCTGAAAATATATTACAAGGAATAGGAATTTTGTGTAATTTTCAATTCTAGAGGGTTCTTTTTAGAAAATACCCCCCATGGTTGGCCTATAAATAGGGGACCATATCCATGGATAGGTGGGGGATTTTTTTGGTTGTTCTTTAGGCTGAACCATACAAACTCTAAACAAATTTTTAATCAGCTTTTCTAGAGAAGAATCACTGTTTCAGATGTGAGTTCCTATTGAAAATCTGAAAAGGAAAAGTGCTGTGCGCAGGAGGTAAATTCTGTCTAGATTCATTTTTGAGAGCGATGTTTTGGTGATTTCTCTATAGAAATTGTTGTTGAAGTCTATACAACGTTTGTCGTGGATGTTTTGAATGATCCATTTTTGAAAGTTTCAACTGATTTTTCTGATTCCTTCTTAATTCTTTTGCTGATAAAACAAGGCATCACAGTTCTGGAATTTAACTCTCCCTGAAATTGTTGTTTGTGTAGCCCTCTACATGTTTGATGAATTGTTCCTTCAACTTTTCATCAGTATCTTGGCTGATTCTTGGATTGTTTCTTGAGTAATATCATGGTTGAAGGGATTCAAACGTAATACATAACACTTTTTTGCAGAAATTGTGAATTAATCCTTTCTACCATTTTGTTTTGTTCCTGCCGAGAATTCTGATACCAGATTAGTTTTCTTGTGTGATCACTTTTGAATACGATTTTTGAGCATTTTTTGTGTTGATTCTGGATCAAAAGTTTTTGATCACTTGTAATTTCTGCCCAACAAAGTACCTAAATGATTCTGAACACTTGTAATTTCTGCTGATTAGTGTTCTATTTTTAGTCTGGATTCAATCTTTGAGGAAATGTTTGATCTGTTTTAGTACTGTTTTTGGATCCAAGTTCTTCATAGCCTTTGAAGATCAACTTTCCGGTGTTCCATTTTGGGAATTTGCAAGAGTTTTTGACAACTGCTACATATATTTTTCTGTCTAACAATGTGCTTAACTGATTCTGAAAACTTGAGATTTCAGCTGAATACAGTTCTCTGTTTTCAGTCTGGATTCAATCTTTGAGGTGATTTTTGATCTGTTTTGGTACTACTTTTGGACCTGAGTTCTACATAACTTTTGTTGTCCAAGTTGCAAGTGTTCCATGTTTGAAATTTGCAAAAGGTTTTGACCGCTGCTACATATATTTTTCTATCCAACAATATGCTTAACTGATTCTGAAATATTGAGATTTCAACTGAGAATTTTGGAACAGAAATTTCTGCAATATCTGGAAGTTGTACCACTGTCGGCACACTCAGGTAATTTTCTTCAGTGTATTTTCAAAGACTCCCAATAGATTGTTTCTGTATTTGATTACCTCTCTGCTAGGTTTCCATTGATAAAACTCATTAAGAACGGTATAGTATTTTCAATCCTCATGCACATGAATTATTTCTGGATGATTACTTTGTGATAGATTAAATTGCTTCATGCACTTTACTTCTGGTCCTTTTGATAATATACCTATGAATATGTGATGTTCAGTATAATTCATTTGTGAGCTTGTCTAATCTAGCTTGATCATTGTGCTATGATTAAATATGTGTGAAATCTGTATACTTGCCATGAACAAGATGAAATGCCTAAGAATTGATGAAATGTTTGGTGATTTGTCTATTTGATATAAGAGTATTGCTTGTGATCTATCAAACTGTTATATTACATCATATCTGACAGTAGAGTGATAGCACTTGCTTTATTCGGGATTTTGTTGTGAAAGATTATTAGCTTCCGTTTTTGTTCCTTTTAGAGGTGCATTAGGTGATTTGAAAAAGCCATCATATTCGTGAGAATTTGTTGAGGCGTCTATTCACCCCCCCTCTAGTTGCTATTCTGATCCCACATGAGGTCTCCTAAAATGATTTGGACCAGAACGCCTACGTGGTCTATCGTCATACGAAGCAGGATATAAACCACGATGGGCATAGCCACTCATATAACTATGTGGAACCTCATAATCAGAATAAGTATGATAACCATAATCATGCATATCAAATGAAGGATAATCATGAAAGTGTAAAGTATGAGCACGACGTTCATCTTTCATACGTATATAGCAAAAACCAATCAAATGACCTACATGATGACAATAAGAGTAGTGAAAAACTTTCTTGGGTGTACGTTTATAGGTTTCTGGTGCAAACCTCACATTTTTTCTAGGTTTTTGCTTGGAGTCTGTCTTGAGTGGTGGAATGATTATCTTTTTAGGTTTGGTAGGATTTTTGGCTCTTTGAGGTGTGTCTAACTTGGCTCTCTCTCTCTCTCAAGGGTAGTAGATAGAGTGAACACAGTTTGGCTTGGTGTATTTGATGACGTCCTATCATAACCTAACCTAAGAGCTAACCCTGCCCTGTCAGCACACTTTTTTGTTTTATCCAAAAGAAAATCCATCTTGCCCTTCCCTTCAGTGCATTTGTCTACCATGGAAAGCAGATAATCATTCTCATACTTAAGTTTTTCTACTTGCTCTCTAGCGAAGTTGAGTTGGTCCATCAGGATGATGCAGATGGAACATGATGGCTGCACATCCTTAGAACACTCAGCACTCTCCAATCTAGCCTTAAGATCATCAATATGCTTATCTCTCTGATTAATGCTTTCAACAAGTAAAGGACAATTTAAGCATTCATTGATGACACAAGAACTAGAATCCACCTCCAAGTGTTGCTTCTGAACATTTTCAAGTTATTCAAGGTTTTGAGCATGAATCAGACACAACTAAGCAAGTTCATCCATAATGACAAGACATGACTCACATTCAGCAATTTCAGACTTAGACTTGAACAAAGCAAGTTCAGTAGAAAGTGATTCAATTTTAAGCTTTAGTTCATTTCGTTCTTTAGCAGCATGTTTAAGCAGTCTATCTTGTGAAATAATTGCATCATGTAATTCATTGTTTTGAACAAGTAATTGGTCGAGTGATAGACTAACCTCAGATGAGTCAAGCTCATCGCTGCTGTGCTTGCCATTGGCCATGAAGTAGAGGTCATTGAAGTCATTCGTCTTTTCCTTCTTTTATTGACTCTTGCCTAGTTCTTCTTCATCAGAGCTTGGTTCTTCACTCGGGGTGTTGTCGATGTCACTGAATGCAGCCACGGAAGCTCTAGTCATTCTTTTTTCCACTTTTCCTCTTTTGCCTTTGAAGAATGGTTTTTTGTCTCTTTTCTGATATTTGTGTTCATGTTCGTTCTTGGCTTTCAGTTTTGGCAATTAGCTTAAATATGATTAAGATCACCGCACTCAAAACACCATCGAGAGCCTCCTCTTCTTTGATTTCTTCTATCATTATAGAACCTAGTGAACTTTTTGACTATAAGAGCAAGCTCTTCATCGTCCAATGTGTCCACTTGTTCTTTTGTGATAGAGACCAAAGAAGACAAGGCAAAACCCCCACACAAAGCACAAACTCCAGACACACTACCTCCAGATGAGGTGCCAATGCCAGAACTAGAAACTAGTGCCATGGATTGTGGCAAAGAGTTCCCAATTCCAGAACAAGATGCCTTGGCGATCTGGGTGGACTTAATCTTACTAAAAAGTTCATCGCATGTCAACGTATCAAAGCTCACAGACTCTTCAATGCTTGAGATCTTTACTTCCCATATGCTACGATCAAGAGCATAGAGAAGTTTTATCGCCCTGTCATGATCAGAGTAAGATAGCGTCCCAGTGGAGCGCAAGTTACTAACAATTCCATCAAAATGTGCAAACATGACATCTACAGATTCGTCGGGGCCTTGCGCAAACATTTGGTATTCTTGATTATACGTGCTCTGCCTCCTAGCCTTAATCTGAGAAGTGCCCTCATGAAATGTTCTCAAAGTCGTCCAGATCTCACGTGTAGTTCTAAGGTGCTGGTCCCTATCAAACTCATTGCGACTCATACTGATGAAAAGTATGTTTCTAGCCTTGCTATTACAGTCGTACTGTGACTTCTCAGTCTCTGAGGTACGAGTTTTAGGGATCACATATTGGGAATCAACAATGTCCCAAATTGCACTTCCTTGGCTTAGTAAATAAGCCTCCATGCGCACCTTCTAATAAGCATAATCTTGACCATCGAATATCGGAATCTTAGTGTTCTTGTCCATTTCGCCACAAGGATCACAAACCGGTTAAGGTCAACTGGTGGTCTAACCGGCTCTGATACCAATTGTGGGATCAGAATGGTGACTAGAGGGGGTGAATAGGCGTCTCGACAAATTCTCGTGAATCAGATGGCCTATTCTAAACACCCAACGCTCCTCCAAAAATTCCAATTCAGAACTAAACTAAAATAGAATGAATCACAGCCACACACTCTTTTCAAATTTAGATTTCAGTCTTGTTCGGAGTTTGGAGTGTTGACTCACTCTGTTGACAATTGATATGTTGAACTACAATGTGTAGATCGATGACTGAATGAACGACAGAGGTATATTGAAGACTAAACTCCGAGATAGCTCAAAAATCACTAATCAGCAGATCAGAAAGTTACTAGTGAATTTTAGTTGAAATCACACACTTCTGAAAAATTATGGACGATGAATAGTACCAAAATAGATTCAAAATATTTAGAGTTTAGATTTCAGTCTTATGTTGGTTCAGATTTGCATGATGCTGATTTAAAAATCACACAAAAACTCAGACCAAATATTAGATGATGAATTAGATTGTCACTAATGAATTTTGGCTGAAATCATAAGAATTCTGAAAACTCCTTGATGATGAACAGTAATTACATAGTGGTTAAGAATTGGACCAGAATCACAATCTTCAGAGATCAAGATTGAACACACTCAAATTAATTTCAATTCAGAAAAGGTATTTTAGTTTACTATTGCACCTCTGCAAAACAGAACAGTAGGAAGATCTGAATTCAAACTGAATTCAGAAAATATTTGTGTGGAGGAGTATTGAACTCAATTTCATAACATAGATTGCAAACTTTCCAGTTTCATCAAATAAATTATATCAACAATACTTCAGTCTCTGACAAATGCATGACAACAAATCTGGAATTGTAATAATACTTGGTCTGAACAGAAACTGCACATTCAGACTAATTCAGCACATAAATGTTTGATTGAACAGATTTCAAATTAGAGTTTCAGAGAACTAGTCAAACATTTCATTCAGAACAGAACTAATTAAAATTTCAGAGATCAATAATCTCAAAAACAGAACTACTTACTGCAAACTCTAAATGAGATGATTGAAAACACAACAGTAAAACTAAATGATGAACAGTTAAACCTTTTCTCAAAACAGATTCAGTTTGAGGTTCTTCATAACTACTTTAACTCAAATAATTTCAACACTATTCCAAACACAAACACAAACCCTGATTATGCTAACACAACCTGAAGAGTGTAATTCAGCTTTGGTTAAAATGTAATAGTTCATTACAAGTAGAAACAGGTGCACCTGAAAACTTAACTCTGAATAGTTCAGACAGAAACTGTTGCACTCCTGGAATCTTTTCACTTCAAATTATACTTGCTACTTAGAGTGAAAGAGACCACAAATTAAAATCCAGAAAACTATTTCATATTCAACACTTCAATTATCAATCAATTTCATAAAAAAATTTGCAGAACTTGAAGTGATTGAATCAACAACAGAGTGAAATTTTACCACTGAAAACAGAAAATTTGTATTCTCCCTTTTTTAGAATATTAGCAACCAATGTCAAGATTTCAAGAATTTTGTCATGAACTTACTAACTCAAAAATATACATGATTTAGATACACACACTAAACCAGGAATGAAAAACTTTTTCTCACATTAATCAAATGGAAGAACAAAGAGTCTGTAATTAATTCATTCAAACCTCATTCAGAAAATTCAGACCTCTGCTTCAACTCTATTTAACATAGCTAAACAAGAAAATACTATTGCAAATCTGCCATAACTCAACCTCTCACAGCACAAAAATTCATAGAACAACCAAGCAAGTTTGATCAAGAAATTAATCACCTCAAAAGACAAACAATTTAGATTTCACAATTTTTTTCAACAAAACAGTGATCATCTACCTTACTAAGAGAAGCTAATTATAAATCCACAAGAACTCACCTATATATGGATGATTCTCCTCAGATTAACACTTAGAAAGTGTCTGCTCTGAAGTTGTATGAGGATCCAGCACAAATCAGCAAATAAATCAAACCAGAATCAAAATTTGACACATGATGCGCTACAGTTCTTGATCTTCCTATAGCGTGTTAAGAATATGCATCTGAACCGTGTTTTCTCAATTTTTGTGGACAAAAATTATGTCAAAAGTCCTAGCCACACTTAGGGGATAAGATCCCTTAAGTAGGCATTTTCTATAAGCCATTTTTACAAGATACCCCTTGGGCAATTTCAGAATTGAATATTCTGAAAATTACCCTATTTGTCTTAAAAGAAAAATTACAAAGAGACTCAACTTTCAATATATTTTCAGAATAGAACCATTCTAAAAATATACCAAAAGATTACACTATTAAACTGAAATACTCAAACTAAAACTAAACTCCTATTTATTGTATTTAAAACATTTAGTCATTCTATGGTTTTCAGCAAAAACCGACAAAGAATCCCCTGATCGTCGACGACCGTCATCAGTCCGTGAACTCGACCGCCAGTAAGTCTCTCCCGCTCTTGATCCCTTTAGCTGCCTTGTCACTTTAATTGGCTTCCCTTTCGCTGACTCGATCGATGCTTCATCTTGATCAACCTTCAACTCACGTCCTGTTCGATCTCCATGCGTACATCTGAGTCCACTCTCGACTTCGATTGACACGCTCGACCTTATGGCATTAGACTCCGCATCTAACCCTGATCCCTTGCCATTGACAGTTGATGAGTAACTCAAGCCTGCACACATGAGACAAACACGGACACACAACACACATCCAAAACACCTAGACAGAAACTCATGACAATACACTGTTAATCACTCATCATTACCATGAATCATAGTGACAAACCTCACTATGTTCCTCACACGCCGGGGCCAAGACGGTGCCGGACCGCAAGCGCTATCGATTCGTCCGTGCAAGCTGACTTCTCCAGCACCAAGGTCTGCTCGTGGAACCTCTCTGAAGCCAGTCGGAGCTCCCGGGGATCATGGAACTAAGATGGATTGGGAGCAATCGCCGCGGTCACGGCCGCGGCCGCTTGGCGCTGCTAGAACCATGGGTGGACCGCTGAGGGGAGCCCTCCTTCCCTCGACATCTCTGAGGGCGAAAGCATAGAAGAAATGGGGCTGCAAGTGATGGGCACAAGAGTAGCAGTCATGTGCGGGGCGCAGGCGAGACTCGCGAAATGGTGGAGGGAATGAGTTGCGGCCGAGGGAGAGGACTTATATGCGCGAGCAGGCGCGGGGCTCATTAAATGCCATGCTAGTCCAAGTTCTCCCAAGGGTCGGCACGTGGCGCAGAAGGACCGTATTAAAGCTGCTTTCGGGCGTTGCGCCTAGGGTGGGTTTTTTAGGCACCGAAGAGGCGGTCTGTCTGGCGCGTTGATTGAGGTCCCCTGATTTAGATACACACACTAAACCAGGAATGAAAAACTTTTTCTCACATTAATCAAATGGAAGAACAAAGAGTCTGTAATTAATTCATTCAAACCTCATTCAGAAAATTCAGACCTCTGCTTCAACTCTATTTAACATAGCTAAACAAGAAAATACTATTGCAAATCTGCCATAACTCAACCTCTCACAGCACAAAAATTCATAGAACAACCAAGCAAGTTTGATCAAGAAATTAATCACCTCAAAAGACAAACAATTTAGATTTCACAATTTTTTTCAACAAAACAGTGATCATCTACCTTACTAAGAGAAGCTAATTATAAATCCACAAGAACTCACCTATATATGGATGATTCCCCTCAGATTAACACTTAGAAAGTGTCTGCTCTGAAGTTGTATGAGGATCCAGCGCAAATCAGCAAATAAATCAAACCAGAATAGAATTTGACACATGATGCGCTACAGTTCTTGATCTTCCTATAGCGCGTTAAGAATATGCATCTGAACCGTGTTTTCTCAATTTTTGTGGACAAAAATTATGTCAAAAGTCCTAGCCACACTTAGGGGATAAGATCCCTTAAGTAGGCATTTTCTATAAGCCATTTTTACAAGATACCCCTTGGGCAATTTCAGAATTGAATATTCTGAAAATTACCCTATTTGTCTTAAAAGAAAAATTACAAAGAGACTCAACTTTCAATATATTTTCAGAATAGAACCATTCTAAAAATATACCAAAAGATTACACTATTAAACTGAAATACTCAAACTAAAACTAAACTCCTATTTATTGTATTTAAAACATTTAGTCATTCTATGGTTTTCAACAAAAACCGACAAAGCATCCCCTGATCGTCGACGACCGTCGTCAGTCCGTGAAATCGACCGCCAGTAAGTCTCTCCCGCTCTTGATCCCTTTAGCTGCCTTGTCACTTTAATTGGCTTCCCTTACGCTGACTCGATCGATGCTTCATCTTGATCAACCTTCAACTCACGTCCTGTTCGATCTTCATGCGTACATCTGAGTCCACTCTCGACTTCGATTGACACGCTCGACCTTATGGCATTAGACTCCGCATCTAACCCTGATCCCTTGCCATTGACAGTTGATGAGTAACTCAAGCCTGCACACATGAGACAAACACGGACACACAACACACATCCAAAACACCTAGATAGAAACTCATGACAATACACTGTTAATCACTCATCATTACCATGAATCATAGTGACAAACCTCACTATGTTCCTCACACGCCGGGGCCAAGGCGGTGCCGGACCGCAAGCGCTATCGATTTGTCCATGCAAGCTGACTTCTCCAGCACCAAGGTCTGCTCCTGGAACCTCTCTGAAGCCAGTCGGAGCTCCCGGGGATCATGGAACTAAGATGGATTGGGAGCAATCACCGCGGTCACGGCCGCGGCCGCTTGGCGCTGCTAGAACCGTGGGTGGACCGCTGAGGGGAGCCCTCCTTCCCTCGACATCTCTGAGGGCGAAAGCATAGAAGAAATGGGGCTACAAGTGATGGGCACAATAGTAGCAGTCATGTGCGGGGCGTAGGCGAGACTCGCGAAATGGTGGAGGGAATGAGTTGCGGCCGAGGGAGAGGACTTATACGCGCGAGCAGGCGCGGGGCTCATTAAATGCCAAGCCAGTCCAAGTTCTCCCAAGAGTCGGCACACGGCGTAGAAGGACCGTATTAAAGCTGCTTTCGGGCCTTTTGCCTAGGGTGGGTTTTTAGGCACCGAAGAGGCGGTCTGTCTGGCGCGTTGATTGAGGTCCCCTAATTTAGATACACACACTAAACCAGGAATGAAAAACTTTTTTCTCACATTAATCAAATGGAAGTACAAAGAGTTTGTAATTAGTTCATTCAAACCTCATTCAGAAAATTCAGACCTCTGCTTCAACTCTATTTAACATAGCTAAACAAGAAAATACTATTGCAAATCTGCCATAACTCAACCTCTCACAGCACAAAAATTCATAGAACAACCAAGCAAGTTTGATCAAGAAATCAATCACCTCAAAAGACAAACAATTTAGATTTCACAATTTTTTTCAACAAAACAGTGATCATCTACCTTACTAAGAGAAGCTAATTATAAATCCACAAGAACTCACCTATATATGGATGATTCTCCTCAGATTAACGCTTAGAATGTGTCTGCTCTGAAGTTGTATGAGGATCCAGCGCAAATCAGCAAATAAATCAAACCAGAATCAAAATTTGACACATGATGCGCTACAGTTCTTGATCTTCCTATAGCGCGTCAAGAATATGCATCTGAACCGTGTTTTCTCAATTTTTGTGGATAAAAATTATGTCAAAAGTCCTAGCCACACTTAGGGGATAAGATCCCTTAAGTAGGCATTTTCTATAAGCCATTTTTACAAGATACCCCTTGGGCAATTTCAGAATTGAATATTCTGAAAATTACCCTATTTGTCTTAAAAGAAAAATTACAAAGAGACTCAACTTTCAATATATTTTCAGAATAGAACCATTCTAAAAATATACCAAAATATTACACTGTTAAAATGAAATACTCAAACTTAAACTAAACTCCTATTTATTGTATTTAAAACATTTAGTCATTCTATGGTTTTCAGCAAAAACTGACAAAGCATCCCCTGATCGTCGACGACCGTCATCAGTCCGTGAACTCGACCGCCAGTAAGTCTCTCCCGCTCTTGATCCCTTTAGCTGCCTTGTCACTTTAATTGGCTTCCCTTTCGCTGACTCGATCGATGCTTCATCTTGATCAGTCTTCAACTCACGTCCTGTTCGATCTCCATGCGTACATCTGAGTCCACTCTCGACTTCGATTGACACGCTCGACCTTATGGCATTAGACTCCACATCTAACCCTGATCCCTTGCCATTGACAGTTGATGAGTAACTCAAGGCTGCACACATGAGACAAACACGGACACACAACACACATCCAAAACACCTAGACAGAAACTCATGACAATACACTATTAATCACTCATCATTACCATGAATCATAGTGACAAACCTCACTATGTTCCTCACACGCCGGGGCCAAGGCAGTGCCGGACCGCAAGCGCTATCGATTCGTCCGTGCAAGCTGACTTCTCCAGCACCATTGTCTGCTCCTGGAACCTCTTTGAAGCCAGTCGGAGCTCCCGGGGATCATGGAACTAAGATGGATTGGGAGCAATCGCCGCGGTCACGGCTGCGGCCGCTTGGCGCTGCTAGAACCATGGGTGGACCGCTGAGGGGAGCCCTCCTTCCCTCGACATCTCTGAGGGCGAAAGCAAAGAAGAAATGGGGCTGCAAGTGATGGGCACAAGAGTAGCAGTCATGTGCGGGGCGCAGGCGAGACTCGCGAAATGGTGGAGGGAATGAGTTGCGGCCGAGGAAGAGGACTTATACGCGCGAGCAGGCGCGGGGCTCATTAAATGCCAAGCCAGTCCAAGTTCTCCCAAGAGTCGGCACACGGCGCAGAAGGACCGTATTAAAGCTGCTTTCGGGCCTTGCGCCTAGGGTGGGTTTTTAGGCACCGAAGAGGCGGTCTGTCTGGCGCGTTGATTGAGGTCCCCTGATTTAGATACACACACTAAACCAGGAATGAAAAACTTTTTCTCACATTAATCAAATGGATGTACAAAGAGTCTGTAATTAATTCATTCAAACCTCATTCAGAAAATTCAGACCTCTGCTTCAACTCTATTTAACATAGCTAAACAAGAAAATACTATTGCAAATCTACCATAACTCAACCTCTCACAGCACAAAATTCATAGAACAACCAAGCAAGTTTGATCAAGAAATTAATCACCTCAAAAGACAAACAATTTAGATTTCACAATTTTTTTCAACAAAACAGTGATCATCTACCTTACTAAGAGAAGCTAATTATAAATCCACAAGAACTCACCTATATATGGATGATTCTCCTCAGATTAACACTTAGAAAGTGTCTGCTCTGAAGTTGTATGAGGATCCAGCGCAAATCAGCAAATAAATCAAACCAGAATCAAAATTTGACACATGATGCGCTACAGTTCTTGATCTTCCTATAGCTCGTCAAGAATATGCATCTGAACCGTGTTTTCTCAATTTTTGTGGATAAAAATTATGTCAAAAGTCCTAGCCACACTTAGGGGATAAGATCCCTTAAGTAGGCATTTTCTATAAGCCATTTTTACAAGATACCCCTTGGGAAATTTCAGAATTGAATATTCTGAAAATTACCCTATTCGTCTTAAAAGAAAAATTACAAAGACTCAACTTTCAATATATTTTCAGAATAGAACCATTCTAAAAATATAACAAAAGATTACACTATTAAACTGAAATACTAAAACTAAAACTAAACTCCTATTTATTGTATTTAAAACATTTAGTCATTCTACGGTTTTTAGCAAAAACCGACAAAGCATCCCCTGATCGTCGACGACCGTCGTCAGTCCGTGAACTCGACCGCCAGTAAGTCTCTCCCGCTCTTGATCCCTTTAGCTGCCTTGTCACTTTAATTGGCTTCCCTTTCGCTGACTCGATCGATGCTTCATCTTGATCAACCTTCAACTCACGTCTTGTTCGATCTCCATGCGTACATCTGAGTCCACTATCGACTTCGATTGACACGCTCGACCTTATGGCATTAGACTCCACATCTAACCCTGATCCCTTGCCATTAACAGTTGATGAGTAACTCAAGCCTGCACACATGAGACAAACACGGACACACAACACACATCCAAAACACCTAGACAGAAACTCATGACAATACACTGTTAATCAATCATCATTACCATGAATCATATTGACAAACCTCACTATGTTCCTCACACGCCGGGGCCAAGGCGGTGCCGGACCGCAAGCGCTATCGATTCGTCCGTGCAAGCTGACTTCTCCAGCACCAAGGTCTGCTCCTAGAACCTCTCTGAAGCCAGTCGGAGCTCCTGGGGATCATGGAACTAAGATGGATTGGGAGCAATCACCGCGGTCACGGCCGCGGCCGCTTGGCGCTGCTAGAACCGTGGGTGGACCGCTGAGGGGAGCCCTCCTTCCCTCGACATCTCTGAGGGCGAAAGCATAGAAGAAATGGGGCTGCAAGTGATGGGCACAAGAGTAGCAGTCATGTGCGGGGCGCAGGCGAGACTCGCGAAATGGTGGAGGGAATGAGTTGCGGCCGAGGGAGAGGACTTATACGCGCGAGCAGGCGCGGGGCTCATTAAATGCCAAGCCAGTCCAAGTTCTCCCAATAGTCGGCACGCGGCGCAGAAGGACCGTATTAAAGCTGCTTTCGGGCCTTGCGCCTAGGGTGGGTTTCTAGGCACCGAAGAGGCGGTCTGTCTGGCGCGTTGATTGAGGTCCCCTGGGTCTTTCATCCATACGAAGGAGTTCCCAATGAGTTTGCTTTCGCTAAGACATTCCATCCAGACTATTCTTGGCGCTCCCTCCCGTTCCTTTATGCAGGACCGTCGAACGGGAGTAAGCGAGGGGCTACTGTTGGGGGAAATAATCCCGATGGTGCCTGGGGAGCATGAAGGTTGCGCGGCGAAGCTTGAGGAAGCGGCTTCGCTAGGCTATGGGCAGCGCGGCTACAAGCTTCGGAGGGCCCTGCGAAGGCTAGGCAAAACCCGGTTCCCATTGGCACGGAGCCCTAGAGCCAGGACGCGACCAGATGTAACGTCCACCCCAGGCTGGGAACTCGGAGACTTGGGTCCTCGGCTTGGGGCCTAGAGACCGGAGGGGCCTCCGAGCTCCGAGGGGTCATCCAAAGGTCGAAGGCACCTGCGTCGAGAGCCTCGGCTAAAGGAAGGTGGGACATACCTAAAGGTGGCGATGTGTAACGCCCCAAGAATTAAAAAAGAAATAAAATAAAATAAAAATAGTATTAAAGAAATTTCTGAATTTTATTATTGAATAAAATCCTAAAAGAGCCCTAATAAAGCCAAACAGGGAGAAATATTCAAAATCTGAACTTGAAAATTTTATGAGATAAATTAGAGGCCAAAACATAATTTCAGGAATTTTTACAAATTTTTATCAACAGAGATTCAACCCTTAATCAAATATATGAATTAGTGGATTTATTTTAAATCAGAAAACCATTTTAAATCTTAATGGGCCTCAACCCTCAAAGTGCCCCGAGCCCGGCGCAGTCCAAACCGCGCAACACTGACCAGCGGGACCCACCAATCGGCGCACTCCCCCGCCTCTCTCTCCCGCCCGCGCCCCGCATGGCCCACCCGTCAACCTCTCCCCTCCCGTTTTCGCACCCTGACAGCCGTGGCCCACCTGTCGGCCCCTTCCTTTTTCGTTTCGGCCACTAACAGGTGGGGGCCACCTGTCAGAAGCTTCGTCTTCAATGGAAGGGGATCCCTCCCATTTCCTTCCGGTGGCCACCTTCCAAATTCCTCACCGCCGGCCGCCGCGTTCGCTCGGATTTCCCCCGGATCACCTTCCCCGAGCGCCACCGCCCTCTTTCCATCTATAGCCGACGCGTATTCCCGGTTAGGAAAGCTTGGCCGTGGGTTAGGAAACCCTCGCCGGAGTTCTTGGAAACCCTCGGTTTCCTACCCTCCTTACGCCGGCAAGACCCCTATTTAAACCTCTGTGGACGCCGCCCTCTGCCCACACCGTAGTAGCCCTAGCCGAGCAAGAACAGAGCGCCCCGTTTCCATTTTTGGGCTCCCTCTCTGCCTCGACTCCGGCAAGCCCTCGCCGACGACTCGAGCATCCGCTGCCATCGCCAACTATAGGACCGAAAGTAGCGACCAGAGGGTGGGTGAATGGGCGCCTTAAAAATTCTTTCGAATCAATGGGCTGCTCCCAATACCCAACGCACCTCAAAGACTAAGCAGCAAAGAACGAACAGATTGCCTAAGTCTAAAGGTATCAATCTAGAAGCAACTGATGTGTAAGACAGAGAAATACCAATACAGTGCTAATAAATAGATAAACAGTATACAAAAGACAAGGCAAGATAAACTTCTCAATATAAATGCACAAAGAGTGAAATGAGAAGTAACCGTTCGAAATCTGTCTCCTGTTCGAAACTTGGCGAAGCCTGCTTCGCTGGGTCAAAGCCTGCTTCGGAGGTCGAGGCCTGCTTCGCTTGATCGAAGTCTGGTTCGGAGGTGGTAGCTGAAGTCTGCTTTGGAGGTCAGTGTCGAAGTCTGTCGAAGGCTGTTGTGAAAGTGCCAAAGGCGTGTTTGGTCTAGCCTAGTTCGAAGTGATAGGGAGCGAAGTATGCTTCGAAGCGAAGTATGAGAATATCGAAGCTTGCTTCGAACAAAGTACTTCGAAGCCTAGACTTCGAACAGAGGTTCGAACACATTCACAGAAAAACAACCTTCGAAGGATAAGCGAAGCCCGATACACAGCAGCAAGATAAAATCGAAGCCTACACTCTACCTTCGAACAAACACATCAAGGACCTTCGGAGAAGACAGATGCAAACACTGAGCGAAGTCTATCAGTGAGATTAGCTTCGAAGCTAACTCCAAAGCCTGACGAAGTATTGACTTCGAACAGCTTGAGACTAAAAACACCTTCGCTAATGCTATCGAAGTATGTGAAGCTGACAGAGTGCAAGACGTACTGCGAAGGTAGAGACACAGCACGCAAATGAAGCCGAAGTTCAAGCGAAGCCTTCGAAGATGTTAGATCGAAGCCTGCCTCACGGAGCTGAGGGGCTTCGAACAGAGAAGGGGCTTCGATAGAAAACAGCCAGAAAAGGTATTCAGTCTTGTCTGCTTCGATCAAAAAACTACGCAGAAAAAGCAAAGCTGAGTACTATTGTACTGTTGCTACAGTGAAGTAGTACTACTTGCAACAGCAAGAACTAGTACTACGTGCGTGAAGAACACACGCAATAGAAGCACCTTCTCAGGAATAAAATCAACAGCACACATCAAACCGAAGCTTCAGATCCAGAGAAAAACGCTGCACACTCCACGATAAAACCAGGTAATAAAAACTCACTGCATTAAGAAGAACAGAGAGAACGCAGGATTCAAAATGGAATGAACAAAACCTGGTGGCGCATCAAACAGGAGAGGAGAGAGAGAAAATGCAAGAGACAGTATGACCCAAAGGAGTAGTATTGATTTCAGCCAAAAGGGTAGTCCAACCCTAGGGATTGGGGCCCTATTTATAGGCTGCCCAATGGCCTAGAATATTGCACCAGCCCCTTAGGGTTTTTTACAGACGCAGGAATAAAGGAAAAGACTCTACTGCCCTTAGGAATTTTTACAGATACGACTGACTGACTGTGGGCCTAGAGATACAGATGACTTATCCGGAAGCTAAGCTTTCGTAGCGACTACGGCTTCTCTTCTGGACAGTCGGATACAAGATCGACGGTTGTCAGTTTTGCGCCGAAACTGACAAAGACTCCACAGACTTTGCACCAGGTACCCGGATTGGGCCTGCCCTATTCCGCAGCTCTCTCAGCCCGGCAATCACTCGCCGCCCGTGTACCTGAGTCAATCCTGATCAACGGCCCAGTGGGTCTTCTACTGCTTCTGGCCGATGTACCCGGATTGGGCCAGCCCGACTTCGCAGCCTACTCTGCCCGACAGTCGCTCGCTGCCCGTGTACCTGAGTCACACGCGGCCCATGAAACAGCAGGTCTTCACACTTCATCTGTCCTCTTTGACTATCGTTGACTATGACTCATCACATCTGGAGCCATGAGGCCCACGATATTCAGCATGGCTCCTCAATCTCCCCCTTGATGAGTGCATTGTCAACACTTTCACTTCTTCATCTCTTCAGAACCTGCGAACAACTGTGGAAACACGAAAACAAAGCACAAGAAAAACAAAGAAGGAGAAAAATAAGGTAAAAGTTTAACCCTAATGACCAAAAGTCGAACAAAAGCAAGAAGCGGTCATTATGGTTAACCAAAACGTAAAAGCTCAAAAAGAGTGCGATTTCAGAACAACAAGGATATCAATAGAGTAAGAACTCCCCCTTAAACTCTGATCCCAAATTTTCTCCCCCTTGTTGACAAGTGAACTCATCAAGCACTCAAAAGAGACACAGACTCCCCCTGAAATGCAATTCCCCCTCAAAATATGCTGTGAATTCAACTGGAGTGCATAAGGAGTGTAGAAAGCATGCTTCTCAAATATGATTGACTGCAATTACAACATCTAACAAGTATAGCAAAAGACATACTGTCTAAAACACATGGCATGATCAGTGCAACATATGATATCTAAGGAAAGTCATTAGCACACATTTTTCAATTTTGCAAACAAAAGCATCACCTCATTTTCCAGTAAACAAGCAAGGTAAAGCATGAGATGCAAAAGCTAACTGATATCTACCAAGATAAGCATTGTCCAAATCAAAGTGCTTCAGCAAACTTGTTATCATTTCAATTTTCAAGCTTTTTCTTTTTCCTTTTTCATTTTTGCCAGGGGTTATTTGCATGTCAAACCTTATGCTGGCTGACCAAGTCAAGACTAGGCCAGAACTGGACCATCAGAAGCTTAAGACATTGGTCTTGGCATACATTACACTGTCCTAGTTCATACCAAAGTGCTATGGTACGCAATCCAGAACAATGCAATGCGACAAAACAAATCCACCTGGATCTTTTCAAGTTATGCATAAAAAGGCATGGAATTTTCATTTTTCTTGATTTTTTAAAGCATATTTCCATGTTATAAAGCAGAAAGATGTCCAAGTTGCATGTTTGCATCTAAGTCAGGAACTAGCTACAAGGCATGTAACAGATAGCAAGAACATTCAACCTACACATGCTAGTTACCAGAAGCAATGGTGATCATTTTTCAAATTTTAAAGCATAAAAAGCCATGCATATGACACATATCAGACATATCAAGTGAACTGAACCAAGGCATGATTAAAGACAAGTATTCAAAAACATGTACCAGCTAGATTAAGTAAAGCAGTTCAATCATATAACAGAAGCAGCTCTAAAGTGTGATATGTGAATATGCAAGTTATGAACATACACAAAAAGACTCAAGAAAAGAGTAAAGAAGAAAGAAAACTGACGTAAAATATCCTAGAAAGGATACACAACACCCAAATCCCCTCGCAAACACTCAAAGGTAGACTGATCTAGGGGTTTGGTGAAAATGTCAGCCAACTGATGATGGGTATCAACATGAACAAGGTCAATGACACCTTTCTCATATTGATCCCGCAGAAAGTGAAAGCGCACATCAATGTGTTTGGTTTTTGAATGGAGACACGGGTTTTTCCCTACACTAATAGCACTGGTGCTGTCGCAAAACAATGGAACCCTGGTAGGAAAGAATAACCCAAAATCTCGCAGAGTGGAAATCATCCAAACTAACTGTGAGCAGCAGCTACATACTCAGCCTCTGTGGTCGAAAGAGCAACTCCAGATTGCTTTCGAGAAGACCAAGAGACAAGAGAAGAACCAAGAAACTGGCAAGTACCGGAAGTCGACTTGCGATCCAACCGGTACCAACCAAAGTCGGCATCCGAAAATCCAGACAAATCGAGAGATGATGAAGCTGAATAGAAAAGACCAAGATCGGGCGCATAAGTGAGATACCTGAAGATGCGCTTGACAGCCTGCCGGTGAGACGCGCGTGGTGAAGACTAAAAACGCGTGCAAAGTCCCACGGCGAACTGAATGTCCGGTCTTGTCGCCGTTAAGTACAGCAGCGAACCGATCATCCCTCGAAACTCCCTTTCATTGACCTTCACGCCGCTCTCATCCTTGTCAAGACCCCCAGAAGTGCCCATCGGGGTCATCTGCGAGTGTACTTACCTTGGTGGATGAAAGTGTCGTCCTTGGTCTGCTTGATCTAGAGCCCTAAGAAGTACTTGAGCTCACCCATGAGGCTCATCTCAAACTCACTGTGCATCTGCTCAGAAAACTTGGACACAAGATCATTAGTAGTACCGCAAGAGATAATATCGTCCACGTAAATCTGAGCGACTAAAAAATCTGAAGCAACTCTGAGCAAGAAGAGAGTTTTGTCCACTGAACCCATCACAAAGCCCTTCCCCAACAAAAACTACTTCAACTGGCCATACCAAGCCCTGGGGCTTGCTTCAACCCGTATAAAGCCTTTTGCAGCTTAAAAACATGTCGAGGAAACTTAGGGTTCTCAAAGCCCGGGGGCTGCCTAACATAAACTTCCTCCTCTATGAACCCGTTCAGAAAAGCACTCTTAACGTCCATTTGAAAAAGCTTAAAACCCTTCGAAGCGGCAAAAGCTAAGAGAATGCGAATGGACTCAAGACGGGCTACAGGGGCGAAAGTTTCTTCAAAATCAATACCCTCTTTTTGGCAAAAACCCCGGGCAACTAGTCGAGCTTTATTGCGCACCAAAACCCCATCTTCACCTTGTTTGTTCTTAAATACCCACTTGGTGCCTATGGGGTTGCATCCTGGTGGCGGCTCAACTAGTGTCCAAACCCGATTACGGACAAAGTTCTCAAGCTCTTCTTGCATAGCATTAATCCAATTTGAATCAGAAAGAGCATGAGAAACATCTCTGGGCTCAAAAGATGCAACAAAAGCAGATTCAGCGAACACAGCAAGAGAGGCATTTGATGAACGCAAAGTTCTTTCAGTCAAATCACCTATGATGAGCTCTGGTGGATGGTCACGCTGAACTGCTCGGGATCCTTGGTGATCTGAAGTCACCTCACCGGAGTCAGCAGCTGGCACCTCTGGACTCGACTGAGGGGGCTCAATCGTAGTGGAAGAAGTGATCAGAGGTCCGCCCTCATCCTCAGTCGAAGTCTCAGATGGTGTGGGCTCTGCAGGGGGTGCAGAAGGCCCACCCTCATTAGTGGCTGGAGTATCCTCATCTTCCTCGAAGATGGACTCTCCGAGCTCACCATCAGAAGGCTCAAAAGAAGGAGTTAAAGAAGGCAAGGACTCATCAAATGAAACCTCACTGGTCTCAACAAGCAGCTGGGATTCGAGGTTCCAAACACGGAAGCCTCGAGAATGCAAAGTGTAGCCAAGAAAAACACTGTCCCAGCAACGGGACTCAAACTTGTCCAAATGCCCTCCCTTCTTGAGCACAAAGCACTTGCAGCCAAACGCTCGCAAGTGGCTCACTTTGGGTTGTCTGCCAAACCGCAACTCATATGAGGTCTTACCTAGGTAAGCTCTAAGAAAAATGCGGTTGGCCAGATAGGAAGCCGTGTTCATGGCTTTAGCCCAAAAACGCTTAGGAGTCCTGTACTCATCGAGCATCGTCCTGGCCATCTCGACTAGCACGCGGTTCTTTCGTTCCACAACGTCATTCTGTGGGGGAGTGTAAGGAGAAGAAAACTGATGGTCCAGACCCTGATCACTACAGAAGCTGACGAACTGAGAGTTCTTGAAGTCAGAGCTGTTGTCGAAGCAAATTGCTCGCATCCGACCATTGTTCTCATTCTTCAGCTTCAAAATCAGGTCATGAACAAATTGAAAAGTTTCATCCTTAGACTCCAAAAAGAAAACCCACGAGAATCGAGAGAAGTCATCAACAATCACAAGTGCATACCACTTCCCACCGACTAAACGTACCCGAGCTGGACCAACAGTGTCCAAGTGTAAAAGCTCGCCTAGATACGAAGTCATCACCTGAGTCACAGGTGAGTGAGAAGCGGCAACCATTTTCCCATGACGACAGGGATGACAAACTAGATCCTTCTCCATCTTAAGCTTGGGCAATCCTCGGATGAGGTCCATAGAGCTTAACCTGAGTAGAAGATCAAAACTCAAATGACCTAACCTCCTATGCCACTTCCAGAGCTCTTAAGAACATCCAGCAATCAAACAACGAGAAGGGCCAAAAGAACTAGAGAAGTCAATTCGAAAAACTTTACTGAATGGTAAAATCTGGCAAATCAAAGACCCTCTAGAATAAAATACAGAAGAACTTCCCTTCTTAAAACACACTTCCAAACCATCCTCAAGAAGTTGCGAAACAGAAATCAAATTGAAGTTCAAATTCTTAACCAAAGCAACATTCTTCAAAGAGAAATGATCTGAAATGCGAATAGAGCCTATGCCACTTACCTTCCCTTGACCACTGTTCCTGAATGTGATGTACTCTTTGGAGCTCGGGGGAGTGAGACTGGAGAACCATCTGCGATGTCCCGCCATGTGGCGAGAACATCCTGAGTCCATGATCCATACGTCCTCCAGTCCTCGATCCTGCACAATCAGTGGCTGTAAGTGGGAGCAAATGGTCTGGCACCAGGTTTAGCAAAGGAGCTAATCTAGTGTCGAGCCATCTGCTCAAAAGACGGAAAGCAGAAATCATAATGAGAGTCCGGACCAAAACGCGGCTCAAAGCGCGGTCCTCGGTTCTGCCTAAAACCTCGGCCACGAGGTCCAGGGCCGTAGCCAACACGACCTGGAGCTCTGCCGGAACGAACACCACCATCTGGAGCACGGGCATGAAAGCCGTCTCCCCTACCACCACCTACACGACGCGGCCTGGCCTCCAGCCTCTCCCCGTGTCGAGGAACCCGCAACCTACCACCCTGCTGGTAGAACTGCTCCTGATCACCACGAGCTCTCTCTGCTCTCTCAACCCGCTTCCTCCTGAAGCAAAACTTCGCAAGATGCCCATCTTTCTGACAGTACTCACAATGATAGGTGGGCTTCTTGGGATGTGGTTGAGGCTTGGGGTTCTTGGGCTTAGTGGTGTTAGGTGTTGTCTTTTTGCGCTAAGATGGTCCAGGAAGAGAGTCTAGAGGAGTGTGGAGGTGTTTGGGCTTTGGAACCCAGATAGGTTTCTTGGGTGGAGCTTTTGGTGGTTCATGGATCACTCAATCCTTGGGCTGACAAGCCTAGGAAGACTCAGTGGAGTGAGTCTTGGGATATCTCTGCTCAGGAGTCATTTTACTCCACTCCACTGCCCGGCTAATGGCACTCTTAAAGTCAGCCTTGGTGTAGGTGTAACCTACCCCAAACCCATCCTGCCTCTTGAACTGCTGGATCATCATGTCGAGCTGAGGCTCTCTGGCACTGATCCAACTCAGGATAGAACGGAGGTAAAAGTTCTCATTCTGAGAATCAGCTAGCTCCTCTCTCAAGGAAGCTAGAACCTCCACCTGAGACAAGCAGGTCTCACACTCACTCTCTACTTGGACAGACTTCTTGGCTTTTAGCTTAATCAACTCAAGTCTAAGAGACAGGCAGTTCTCACAGACAGTGGGTGGAACTGACAATGTCTCAAGCTCTAGCCTAGTCTGCGCAAGCTCAGCTCTCAACCTCTCCAAATCACCCAACAGTTCATCGCCCTTGGATTTCAGCTCAGCTAAGACGGCTAGATGAGATGGGCAATCAACACAGGGTGCGACGACAGTGGCTTGAGCATTTTTCAGCTCCAGCTGACTGCTTTCAAGCTCAGTGGCCAAAGCGTCCCTCTCATCAACCCTTTCAGTGTACTTGGACTTCAGAGTCGACAAGTCACACAGAAGCACCTCACACTTCGGGCACTCACTGCTATCACCCAAGCAAGGGGAAGAAGATAGACTCTCAATTCTGCCGTTGGCTACGGCAAGCTCACTCTCTAACTCATCTATCCTCTTCTTAGCCCCCCTAAGCAGTTTTTCCCAATATTTCAACTCCTGACGATTGCTCTCAAGTAAATCAACAATTTCGCGCTCATAGGATGATACCTTTTCGTTGTCGTCGTCATCGTCGGAGTCGTCGGAGGAGCTCTTTTCTTCCTTATCCCCAAGAGCCATTGAACAGAAGCTCTTGTGGGATCTTCGGCGCTGGTGTGAGCGGCTCTTCGGCTTGTCTCCGAAGGCCATGAAGCAAAGGCCCGCCGGATTGTCCTTGTCCTTCCCCTTCCTGATGGCGATCTCCTCATCACTTGAGCTCGATGAAGAGGAAGAAGACGTGGACCGCTTGGAGTAACTCTTCTCCATCTCGGTGAAAAAGGCCTTGTCGCGCTTCTTGTTCTCTCGTCGGTAGTCCTTCAGGGCCTTCTTGAAGAATCTGGTCTTCGGCTTGCCCTTGTTGAAGGAGGAGCTCTCGTGCTTGCCGGAATCGTGGAAGCCACCACCAGTGCCCTTCTTGTGACCATTGTGCTTGGGGCAGTCGGCGATGAAGTGTCCTAGATCACCACACTCAAAGCATCCGGATTTTGTGCCGTGTCTTTTGAACATTCTCTTGTCATAGACACGACGCACCCGGTTGTTAAAAAGACACAAATCATCATCTCCCAACAACTCAAGCTGGTCCTCAGTGATAGACATCAAAGAGAACCCAGCATAGCTCACAGAAGAAGGATCAACAGAAGGTGTAGCAAGGGCCAGAGATTTTGATCCAGAACCAGTGAGATTTGATCTCAGCTGGAGATCAACCTCAGTAGCCTTCAGCTTGCTAAACAACTCAGAAATGGTCAAGGTATCATAAGAAGTACTCTCAATGATAGAAGATACCTTGATCTCCCAGATCTTTGGGTCCAAGGTATGGAGAACCTTGAGCGTCTGCTCATGATCTGAGACTAACTGAGCACCCTCAGCCTTGTTGTCCCGTAGCTTGTTTATAATCGACTAAAAACGACTAAACAAAGCCTCAACAGATTCACCCGGCTTCTGTGTGAAATTCTCATATTTACGCCGGTAGGTCTGATAGAGCCGAGCCTTGACCTATGCTGTTCCCTCATGGTGTGCCTTGAGGGTAGCCCAGATCTCTCTCGTAGTGGAGAGATGACTCACCCGCTCAAACTCAGTGGGACCTAAACCAGAGAAAAGAATGTTCACAGCCTTACTGTTGCTCAAATGCTGAGCAATGACACCAGCAGTACCACGCTTAGCGACTGGCAATATGACAAACGTGGTGTGAACGCAAATGTCCCAAATGTCCGAACCCTGGCTCATGAGATAGGCTCGCATGCGAGTCTTCCAATAGTTATAGCCATAGGCTTCCAAGGACGGGACCTTGCCAGGAGACGTCATAGTCACTACTGGGGTTTAGAACCGGTTAAGGTATGGACAAACCCTAACCTCGCTCTGATACCACTTGTAGGACCGAAAGTAGCGACCAGAGGGGGGTGAATGGGCGCCTTAAAAATTCTTTCGAATCAATGGCCTGCTCCCAATACCCAACGCACCTCAAAGACTAAGCAGCAAAGAACGAACATATTGCCTAAGTCTAAAGGTATCAATCTATAAGCAACTGATGTGTAAGACAGAGAAATACCAATACAGTGCTAATAAACAGATAAACAGTATACAAAAGACAAGGCAAGATAAACTTCTCAGTATAAATGCACAAAGAGTGAAATGAGAAGTTACCGTTCGAAATCTATCTCCTATTCGAAACTTGGCGAAGCCTGCTTCGCTGGTCAAAGCCTGCTTCGCTGGTCGAAGCCTGCTTCACTGGGTCGAAGCCTGCTTCGGAGGTCGAGGCCTGCTTCGCTTGATCGAAGTCTGGTTCGGAGGTGGTAGCCAAAGTCTGCTTTGGAGGTCAGTGTCGAAGTCTGTCGAAGGCTGTTGTGAAAGTGCTGAAGGTGTGTTTGGTCTAGCCTAGTTCGAAGTGACAGGGAGCGAAGTATGCTTCGAAGCGAAGTATGAGAATATCGAAGCTTGCTTCAAACAAAGTACTTTGAAGCCTAGACTTCGAACAGAGGTTCGAACACACTCACAGAAAAACAACCTTCGAAGGATAAGCGAAGCCCGACACATGGCAACAAGATAAAATCGAAGCCTACACTCTACCTTCGAACAAACACATCAAGGACCTTCGGAGAAGACGGATGCAAACACTGAGCGAAGTCTATCAGTTAGATTAGCTTCGAAGCTAACTCCAAAGCCTGACGAAGTATTGACTTCGAACAGCTTGAGACTGAAAACACCTTCGCTAATGCTATCGAATTATGTGAAGCTGACAGAGTGCAAGACGTACTGCGAAGGTAGAGACACAGCACGCAAATGAAGCCGAAGTTCAAGCGAATCCTTCGAAGATGTTAGATCGAAGCCTGCCTCACGGAGCTGAGGGGCTTCGAACAGAGAAGGGGCTTCGATAGAAAACAGCCAGAAAAGGTATTCAGTCTTGTCTGCTTCGATCAAAAAGCTACGCAGAAAAAGCAAAGCTGAGTACTATTGTACTGTTGCTACAGTGAAGTAGTACTACTTGCAACAGCAAGAACTAGTACTACGTGCGTGAAGAACACACGCAACAGAAGCACCTTCTCAGGAATAAAATCAACAGCACACATCAAACCGAAGTTTCAGATCCAGAGAAAAATGCTGCATGCTCCACGATAAAACCAGCTAATAAAAACTCACTGCATTAAGAAGAACAGAGAGAACGCAGGATTCAAAATGGAATGAACAGAACCTGGTGTCGCATCAAACAGGAGAGGAGAGAGAGAAAATGCAAGAGACAGTATGACCCAAAGGAGTAGTATTGATTTCAACCAAAAGGGTAGTCCAACCCTAGGGATTGGGGCCCTATTTATAGGCTGCCCAACGGCCTAGAATATTCCACCAGCCCCTTAGGGTTTTTACAGACACGGGAATAAAGGAAAAGACTCTACTGCCCTTAGGAATTTTTACAGATACGACTGACTGATTGTGGGCCTAGAGATACAGATGACTTATCCGGAAGCTAAGCTTTCGTAGCGACTATGGCTTCTCTTCTGGATAGTCGGATACAAGATCGACGGTTGTCAGTTTTGTGCCGAAACTGACAAAGCCTCCACCGACTTTGCACCAGGTACCCGGATTGGGCCGGCCCGATTCCGTAGCTCTCTCAGCCAGGCAATCACTCGCTGCCCGTGTACCTGAGTCAATCCTGGTCAACAGCCTAGTGGGTCTTCTACTGCTTCTGGCCCATGTACCCGGATTGGGCCAGCCCGACTTCGCAGCCTCCTCTGCCCGACAGTCGCTCGCTGCCCGTGTACCTGAGTCACACGCGGCCCATGAAACAGGAGGTCTTCACACTTCATCTGTCCTCTTTGACTATCGTTGACAATGACTTATCACATCTGGAGCCATGAGGCCCACGCTATTCAGCATGGCTCCTCACCAACGCAACCACTGTGATCGCCACCTCTCACCCATCACCGGCCTCATCTCCGTTGGCCGTGGGCACCGTCGGATCGCCGTCGCCGTCGAGCTCCCGAAGACCCCCTTCCGTCTACCCTCGCCGTCGTCGCCGTCCGTCGCCCTTCGTCGCCACCGAAGGTATGGCCGAGACCGCCACGACCTCCGCTATCCATTTTCGCCAAGAGCTAAGCCCATAGGCGCTCGCCGCCGTCGTCGCCACTGCGCCCGAACCCGCCGGAGCCAGAGACGAAGGGGGCTGAATACCCCTTACGTCTATGCCGTGTCGGACGACACCCTGGCCATCCGATCACGATCAGAGGGCTAAGATTAAATCCTTCCGGGATTTAATCCCAGCCCTCGGATCCGGTCAAAGGGGTACAGAGCGATCACAGCTATCGATCGTAACTTAAAGGCTTGGAGTAATCTCGTGCGTCCACGCGTACCGGTTCGGTGTGGTTTAATCGTGGCCGTCCATTTTCATTTAAACGAACCCGCCTCGCGCCTGGCCGCCGGATCCAGATCCAACGGCTCTGGATCAGCCGGTCCACGCGCACAGTGCGCCTGTCCACCGTGGACCAGAGCCATTTTCCAGTTTAAATAAAATTACAGAAATTGGTTTAAACTTTGAAAATTCATAACTTGCTCATTTTAACTCCAAATTTCACCATTCAAATTTTGTTAAATTCAGCAATTTATTCTATACACATTTATGCCATAAAAATAGTATGTTACTATTTCCCAAAATAATCTTATTAATTAAATAAATAAAAACCCCTTAGGGATAAAATTATTAATCCAGAAAATAAATTGGGAAAAACCTTAAAATATAAGTTTTACTGTATTTCACCAAAACTTCAGAATATTAAAACCTTATTTCACATAATAAAACCCATAAACATGTATGTTTATTATTTGGTGGAATTTTATCTGTTCATTGAATGTATTGTTTATTTTTCCGTATCGAGAAGACTACGAGTGCATTGAGGAGCCGGAGTTCTATTCCGAGGTTCCACCTTCACCATTTGCTGATTAAGGCAAGTCATCGAACCCTCCTGTGGAAATAGTTGATCATCATTGAGCCAAGTTTTTCATAACTACCGCTATAACTCATAGGATATTATTGCATTAGTCAAATATCAAGCCCTACACTTATATTTATTAGATCCCCGTCCTTGTGTGGAAACCCAAGCCATGCTTATTGAGGCTTAACTCCTTGTCACTCTACTATAAAAATATTAGCTAGTGCCCAATGTACCGGCACAACTGCTATAGGATAAAAAGAATGAGTCGTAGATAGATGGATTCTGTTATATGAATTTCCCCGTTATTCTTGTCTCTGGACTCTGTTGGAGTTGGCTATGTTATAAGTATGGTGGGTTCCGGGTGCAAGCTCAGGAACTGGTTGGTCGCACCAGGGGCACTATAAGGACCGGTCTGCGGGATCTGTTGCAAAGCACTTCCGTACCAACCACAAGTCTAATGGGTAAGTCCTAACTGGAAGTACTGACAATCCGACTCGATGCACCATAGTGGAGGGGGCAAGGGGCAACCTACGGGTGACTTTTACCGACGAGGCTCAAGGGGGGGTATGGTGGTGCTCCGACGCGTCGGGACATCATATGAAACCTATAAGAGGTTGCTGTTGAGTCGAGGTGGACCATATGGAAGGTTTTGGCACGAGTTCCCGTGGTATGGGTCATCTCCTTACACTTCGGTGTAGTTGATGAGTGTGTGCCTTGTGGGTACAGTGGTACATCTATGATCAGAGTAATTTAATCTTTTTGAAAAGCCAAGCCCACGGTCAAGGGCTGGTTGTGTGACTACTCGCAGTTAGTTTACTGTTTTTTGAATGACTGAGTTATTCATGGCATGTAAGGACTGTTGAGCGAGGTGGGGCTGACTGTACCCCTCGAGTTATTAGATGATGATGCATACTGAGAAACCAAGGGTGGTTTCGGTCTTTGTGATGAGTAATTGACAGGTTTTGTACCCTCTGTTCGAAGGGTACCTCCGAAGGGGATTCGGAGGTGGTTCTCCGAAGGGTGTTCGGAGGTGTTTGCTTGCTGCAGCTGTGCAGCGGAGTGTGCCTGTCGGAGGGGTCCGGCAGTACACGATGACAGGGTTCGTACCGATGGCTTCGGTACTTTGGGCGGTACACCGGAGTGTGTACCGGAGGTTACTAACCCGGAGAGGTCTCCGGAGTACTGGATACACTTGTTTGCTTGTCTGTGGTGCGCAGGGACCTCGGAGGTGACGGACAGGGTTCGAGCCAGGTGAACTTGGGTCAAGCGGGTGGCTTGATGCCAGGGGAGCGGGGAGCTCCGTCACGGTGGCTGCGAAGGTGGTCCGGGTCGGTCCTCGGGTCGAGGCGTGCCAGGTGAAGGCAGAGAGTGCGGAGCGTGGCTCCGGCTGAAGGTACTCCGAGACAAAGTCCTCGGAGGTGAGGCACTTCGAAGGTACTCCGAATGGAGTGACTTCGGAGTTGGTGGATCAAATCCTCTGTGGAGGCAAGGTGTTCAAAGTGTGCTCCGGAGGGAGACACTCGAAGGTGGCCCGACGAAGGTCTCAGAAGTCGAGGCGCATCGAAGGCATGGTCCGGGTGAGGCTCGTCGAGGAGTGTGCTCGGGAAGAGGCACTGCGACGGAGTGCTCATGGAATGCTTCATGCGGAGGCCTTGGACGAAGAAGGGACTTCGAAGGGTGGTACTCCGAAGGTGAGGCCTCGGAGTGAGGATGACTTGAGGTGCTTCGGCCATGCATGGCTTCGGTACACGGACGGACGGTGTTCGAGCTCGGAGTAGCTGCGAAGCCGTGGTGATCCACTCCGGAGGTGGTGGTGCGAAGGCCCAAGGGCTTTGACGGCTTCGGCTCAAAACCGTCACTGTATCGAAGGATTTCTTCGGCGGAGCGAAGGCCATCAGGCTGCAGGCTTCTCGCCGAAGCTACCGCACCTTCGCGTGCGTTGGGAGGTTCCAGAAGTCAACTCTGTAAAGGCTGACACTGTCTGTTCTGAAAAAGGCTGACACTGTCCCCTCTGCAGCTGACAGAGAAGCCTCCAAAATAAAGGTGGACTACCTTTTGTACCCCTTAGTTCTATAGAGACAAATCTGTTGTAAACCCTAGGGGTAAAGTAGTCACTTCCTTAGGATGAAGCCGTGGGCTATAAATATGGGGGCTCGGTAGGTAACATTTAACACTTTGAGCATTTACTGTTGAGCTCCTGTAGACAGACCTTGCTGTATTCATTCTGAGTTCATTTTATTTAGTGTTCCTTGTTCAAGCGGAGAAGCCCTGCTTCTTTGTGTTTTTGCTTGAGCACGTGTTGCATACCTCGCTAGTTATTAGTTCACCGGAGCCTGTCTTGGCGAAGGGTGTATTTATCGCGAAGTGTGCTTTACAGTGTGCTGTCGCTCTGTGTAACTCGAGGCAAGACCTCGCTGCTTACTAGCGAAGCCCTGTTCTGTTCCCGTAGTGCTTCTTGTGTCGAAGCCCTTGCGTGGTCCGTTTTGTGTGCGTGTAGACCTTCGCGTACGAAGCCCAGCACCAGTTGCTGTCGCTAAGTATTTGGTCGAAGTCCTCAGAGGGCTGTCCACTCTTGCGAAGGGTGAAGTGCGAAGCCTGCTCGAAGCACCCTGTGTGCGGAGCCTGCACTGACTTAGCAGAGTAGACTTTCGAGGGTTGTAAGTGGAGCGAAGTCTTCTTGGCTTCGAACTTTTGCTCCTCCGAAGCCTGTGTTCGAAGGTGTCGAAGTACCTCCGAACCAGACCTTCGAAGGTAGTGTTCGAAGCCTGTTCCGCAGAAGACAGAATAGAACCGAAGGCTAAGATTTTAGCCCGAATTTTTAAAAGCTCCCATTCACCCCCCCTCTGGTCGCCGTTTCCGGTCCAACAATTGGTATCAGAGCTTGGTTAAGATCACTAGTTGACCTTAACCGGTTTTGTGATCTGTTGGCGACATGGATAGAGGCAGTAAAATTCCTCTGTTCGATGGGACAGATTTTGCATACTGGAAGGTGCGCATGGAGGCTTACTTGTTAAGCCAAGGAAATGCAATTTGGGAGATTGTGGACTCACAATACTCCATCCCTGATACCCGCACCACTCAAACTGAAAAAGATCACTATATTGCCAACTCGAAGGCAAGGAACATACTGTTCATTGGTCTGAGTCGGAGTGAGTTTGATAGGGTGCAGCACCTTAGGACTGCTAGGGAAATTTGGACAACACTCACTGTCTTTCATGAGGGCTCTGCTCAGATTAAGGCCAGGCGCCAAAGCACCTACAATCAACAGTATCAGCTGTTTGTGCAGGCACCTGGTGAATCTGTAGATGCCATGTTTTCTCGCTTTGACGCGATAGTGAGTAACTTGCGATCCAACGGGACGCTTGCTTACAGTGATCATGATAGGGCTATCAAGCTTCTCTATGCTTTTGACCGTAGCATATGGGAGGTGAAGATATCCAGCATTGAGGAGTCCACAGGCTATGACACATTGACCTGTGATGAACTCTTTAGCAAGCTGAAGTCCACAGAGATTGCTAAGGCATCTCTTGCAGTGCACAGAAGCTCTTTGCCACAGCCATTGGCATTGGTTTCTAGCACTAGCCGTGGCACCACTGCAGAACCAAGCACATCAGGCACTTGTGTTCTTGCAGATGGTTTTGCTTTGTCCTCCCTGGTCTCCGTCACAAAGGAGCAGGTGGACACTCTAGCTGATGATGAGCTTGCTCTCATTGCCCGGAGGTTCACCCGCTTTCATCATGAGAGACGGGATCAGAGGAGAAGTGGTTTTAGTGGTTGCTATGAATGTGGCGACACTTCTCACATTAAGGCCAATTGCCCCAAGGTCAAAAAGAGAGATGAGAGTGACCGCCCCAAATTCCACAAAAAGGAGAGGAAGCCCTTTGTGAAGGGCAAGCGCGGCAAGATGGCTAAGAAAGTAGCCAAGGCCGCTTCCAGAGCTTTTGTTGCTGCTCTCAGCGACATCGACACATCCTCAACTGAGGAGTCGAGCTCTGAGGAGGAGGAGTCCCCAAGGAAGGAGGACAAGAAGGACAAAAAGGGACGTGACTTCACCGGCCTTTGCTTCATGGCCGACAGCGATCACAGCGGCGATGAGCTTGACTCATCTAAGGTAAACCTATCATCTGACCAGCTTCTAATTAAATTAGATGAGCTGAATGAAGTAGTGCTAGGTCAGGATAGATTACTTGTGCAAGCTGCTAGAGAAAGAAAAGACCTTAGACTTAGGCTAGAAAATATTTCTACTGAATATGCCATGCTTAAGTCTAAGTTTGATGATGCTGAATGTGAATCATGTTCTGTTGTCATGAGTGAGCTTGCTCAGTTGCGTTCTGTTCATGCTCAAACTCTTTCTGAGCTTGAGACTGCACAGAAGCAGCTTTTGGAGGTGGATTCTAGACCTCATGATGTTATTGATTGCATGAACTGCTCTTTATTACGCGATAGCATTAATTTACGTGATAAGCATGTTCATGATTTAGAGGCTAGATTGGAGAGGGCCGGTAGTTCTAAGGATGTGCAACCTGTTTGTGACACTTGCATCACCCTTAAGGACCAGCTAGGCACTGTCAGAGAGCGAGCTGAAAACCTCATGTCTGAAAATGAATACCTTCTTTCTGTGGTGAACAAATGTACTGAGGGGAAGGGTAGGATGGATTTGCTCTTGGCCAAGACCAAGTTGTGTGCTGATAGAGCCGGGGTAGCTCTAGGTTTGGGTTTTGAGAGGATAGCTTCAGATAGTAAGCCCAAAACTGTTTTCACCTCTCCCACCACCCTAGAGAAAGAAAGAGCTCTGTTGGACACCCCATCAGCCAAAAAGCCTACCCATCCACCAAAGAAAACCACTCCTTCTACCAAGAAAAATCCTCCCAAGAAAGCCACTCAGAAGAAATCCAAGGAGCCTGTGAGAGTTGCTCCTATGACCCATGAGAGTGCCCCCAGGAGAGTGTTTCACTGTTCTTATTGTCAGAGGGCGGGTCATTTGATTGGTTTCTGTTTCCGTCGCATCAAGGATGAGCGACGTGCACAGGCGATGAGCTATCAGGACATGCATTACCCATCTTTAGGTAGGCATGAGTCTGAGTATCACTCTCGTCCTGTTTTCGAGGCTCCTCGTGCTTCTCGGAGAGGTTTTGCTCCTCGAGGTGTTCACCATGTTCCATATGGTGGTAGACCTCGGGCGAGTAGCTTTGTACCTCGTCAGAGTAGGAGACCTCGACATGCTTTGAGTTCTTTGCATGTAGGTAGACCTCGCACTTTCCACCATTCTGATTTTTATGTGCGTAGACCGTCTACTTTTACTGTGCCTACTACTCGTGTCACTCAGTGCTGGATGCCTCGTCATTATTTTACTCACCCCAGCACTGAGCGATCGAGGCGTTCTTATCATGTGTAGGCGACAGGTCGAGGCTTGGAGGGCACGTGGATCATGGACTCCGGTTGTTCGCGCCACATGACCGGAGATGCAAATTGGTTCTCCAGCCTCACCACAACCAAGCAAAGGGAACATATCACCTTCGGAAACAATCGAAGGAGTAGAGTGAAAGGTAAAGGTGTGGTAAGAATCAATTCGAACTTCACTCTCAAAGATGTTGCATTGGTTGAGAACCTGGGATACAATTTGCTGTCTGTATCTCAGTTGCTTGATGAGGGCTTCGAAGTGCGATTTCATCGCGATACTTCGCAAGTGCTCAATTCTGATGGCGTTGTTGTGTGTAAGATCTTTAGGGTTGGGAGAGTTTTTGGAGCTGATTTTTCTGGGTCGTCTGGTTCTTCTCATTGTCTTGTTGCACATTCGACTTCTGAGCTTTGGAAGTGGCATAGGAGACTGGGGCATATGAGCTTTGAGTTGCTCGCTCGTCTGAGCGCCCTAGGTTTGATCCGAGGATTGCCCAAGCTCAAGTTTGAGAAGAATTTAGTTTGCGCTCTTTGTCGACATGGTAAAATGATTGCCGCTTCACATTCGCCAGTCACAACAGTGATGACTGAACAACCCGGAGAACTTCTCCATATGGACACTGTAGGTCCTTCTCGGGTTAGTTCTTTAGGCGGCAAGTGGTATGTTTTAGTTATTGTCGACGATTTCTCTCGCTACTCTTGGGTCTTCTTTCTTGCCAGCAAGGACGAAGTGTTTTCACACTTTCGGAGCTTGGCTTTGAGACTGTTCACTGAACTCCCAGGTGCATTAAAATTCATTCGAAGCGATAATGGCACCGAGTTCAAAAATAGTCTCTTTGTTGACTTTTGCATGGAGCATGGCATAGAACATCAATTCTCTGCTCCGCGGGTTCCTCAACAGAATGGTGTTGTTGAGAGGAAAAACCGCACTTTGGTTGAGATGGCTAGGACGATGCTTGACGAGCATAGGACTCCTAGAAAATTCTGGGCTGAGGCCATGAACACTGCTTGCTACATCTCAAACCGAATTTTCTTGCGCTCAATTTTAAACTTGACATCTTATGAGCTGCGTTTTGGGAGACAGCCCAAGGTTACTCATCTTCGAGTTTTTGGCTGTCGCTGTTTCATCCTAAAGCGTGGAAATTTGGATAAATTTGAGTCGCGATCTTCTGACGGGATCTTTTTGGGCTATACTACTCATGGTCATTCCTATCGTGTTTATAACTTGGAAACTAACACTGTCATCGAGTCATGTGATGTGACTTTTGATGAATCAACCCCCTCTGTTAGTTCTGCTCTTGAACAGGCAAATGAACACGACATGGAACAGACCCTATTCGAAGACGAAGATCCCGGAGAGTTCGAGGATGAACCCCTACTACCCTCGACATCGACCCACGAAGCTGACCCCGCTTCTACTACTTCGGCACGAGGTCCCGAAGCGACTACCTCAACATCGGTCATCTTGGACCATTCCAACGCACAAGTTGAGGGGGAGACTGCATCCCGCCGCGAGGCTCCACATCATGTCCAAAGGATGCACCCTCCCGAGCAGATCATTGGTGAGCTTGATCAAAGGGTAACACGCTCTCATGCCCATTTCACTAATGCTGCTTTTGTTGCTTCTTTCGAGCCTTTAGATGTTAGTCATGCACTTTCTGATTCTAGTTGGATCAATGCCATGCATGAAGAGCTTGAGAATTTTGAAAGAAACCAAGTCTGGACTTTAGTTGATCCTCCACCAAATGTTCATTTCATTGGAACAAAATGGATTTTTAAAAATAAACAAGGGGAGGATGGGACTATAGTTAGAAACAAGGCTAGACTCGTAGCTCAGGGCTTTTCTCAACTAGAAGGGATTGATTTTACTGAAACTTTTGCACCTGTTGCTCGCCTTGAGGCCATTAGGATTTTGCTTGCCTTTGCGACATCCCGGGGATTCAAACTCTATCAAATGGATGTCAAAAGTGCTTTTCTTAATGGCTTCATAGGTGAAGATGTTTATGTAAAACAACCCCCTGGTTTTGAAAACCCCAAGTACCCACATAAAGTCCTTAAACTTCATAAGGCTCTTTATGGACTCAAGCAGGCCCCTCGGGCTTGGTATGATAGACTTAAGTCTTTTCTGCTTGAGCGAGGGTATTTGATGGGCTCTATTGATAAAACTTTGTTTACTCTCAAGCATGGCAAAGATTTCCTCCTAGTTCAGATTTATGTGGATGATATCATCTTTGGTGGCTCTTCTCATGCTTTGGTTGCCGAGTTTGCAGATACCATGAGCAGGGAATTTGAAATGTCGATGATGGGTGAACTCACCTTTTTCCTTGGTTTGCAAATCAAGCAAAGCAAACAAGGTACTTTTGTCCACCAGACAAAGTACACCAAGGACCTGCTCAAGAAGTTCGACATGTCCGATGCGAAGCCCCTCGCCACTCCAATGGCTACTTCTGTAGCATTGGACCCTGACGAAGATGGAGAAGCCGTAGATCAGAAGGAGTTCCGAAGCATGATCGGCTCCCTCCTCTACTTGACTGCCACTAGGCCGGACATACACTTCGCAGTATGTCTGTGCGCTCGTTTTCAGGCTTCACCACGAGCTTCGCACCGCCAAGCGGTTAAGCGCATTCTAAGGTATCTCAAACACACCCTTGAATTTGGCATATGGTATTCATCGTCTTCATCTTTATGTCTTAGAGGTTATTCTGATGCGGACTTTGCTGGGTGTAGAATTGATAGGAAGAGTACCTCTGGTACTTGTCATTTTCTGGGTACGTCTCTGGTTTGCTGGTCTTCCCGCAAACAGTCTAGTGTTGCACAATCGACGGCTGAGGCCGAATATGTTGCTGCAGCTAGCTGTTGCTCTCAGATTTTGTGGATGGTTTCCACTTTGCGGGATTTCGGGTTAGATTATAAGAGTGTTCCACTTTTCTGTGATAACACTAGTGCTATTTGTATTGCAAACAACCCGGTTCAGCACTCCAGAACCAAACACATTGATGTACGGTATCATTTTCTCAGAGATCACAATGAGAAGGGTGATATTGAACTTCAATATGTTGATACCCAACACCAGCTTGCCGACATTTTTACAAAACCCCTCGATGCTTCTCGATTTGCTTATTTGCGTAGGGAACTTGGCATTTGTCACCCTTACGGCATTTTGTGAGGGGGAGCTGATTTTAATTGTCTTGCATATGCTCATTATGTGTGGAATTGCACTTACATCTTTTGCTATTATATGCCTGCTTTTAATTCAAAAGAAATCATGTCAGCTCAGCTCTATGAAATATGTCTGGAACATTGATTGTGCATGATGTTTTATTTTCTAAAAATCAAAATTTGCTCATCGCACAATCTTGTATCTAGCTTGATTAGGCAGGACTGCTTTTAGCTATCTTTTATCTACTTGACAGCAAGACACTGTTCCTTGGATGCTAAAATTTGCAACTTGAAAACTTGTGTTCTTTATTCATGGATATTCATCAAAATATTAAATTCATCAAAATCAAAATAAAAAATCCATGATTTGCCTGGTTTCAATGAAAAGATCCAGGAGGGTTTGTTTGTCGCACTACTCTATTCTAGACTGCTTACCATTGCACTTTGGTCTGAACTGGGATAGTGCAGTGTATGCCAAAATCACCGCCTTAAGCTTCAGATGGCATTCATGCCTCGGCTTGGCTTGATTGGAAAGTATAAGGTGGACAAACAAATAACCCCTGGCACTAAGAAAAGAACATCAAGATTAATTAATCATCAAGTTTGCTTTCAAAGCTTTTTTTTGGAACAAGACTTGTCTGTCTAGGGTAGAAATTGTTAGCTTTGCGCAGTCCTTGCCTTCTCATGTCTAGCTACTGTGATTAAGTGGTGATGCTTTCACTTCAAAATGACAAAATCACATGACATCATCTTGTTTCACAGATTGTTAAATTGAGCTGCGCACATGATCATTTGTGTTAATTTTGGCATATTTTTGCATTATATGTCTTTGCAATTCTATTCATTTCAAAGCTTTGCATCTTTTGAATGCTCCTTGATGCTTGCATTGCCAAAGGGGGAGAGGTTTGCTATGTTCTCTGCCGCAAAGAAAGCATCCTTTTTCGAAAGGGGGAGAATTTTTGACATAAAGGGGGAGAAAATTTGCTTAACTCAGGGGGAGTTTTTATCCAAAGAGAGATTTGCCGAAGGGGCTTTTATTATTTTTTCAAAGGGGGAGAAAAAATTCTTTTATCAAGTGACATGCTTTGGCTCTTTTCTAAGTTTTTATGGTCACTTGTGTGCTTAAAATTTTTACATTTTCTTGAGCTTCGATTTGGTTGTCAATGCACTCATCAAGGGGGAGATTGAGAAACCAAGGGTGGTTTCGGTCTTTGTGATGAGTAATTGACAGGTTTTGTACCCTCTGTTCGAAGGGTACCTCCGAAGGGGATTCGGAGGTGGTTCTCCGAAGGGTGTTCGGAGGTGTTTGCTTGCTGCAGCTGTGCAGCGGAGTGTGCCTGTCGGAGGGGTCCGGCAGTACACGATGACAGGGTTCGTACCGATGGCTTCGGTACTTTGGGCGGTACACCGGAGTGTGTACCGGAGGTTACTAACCCGGAGAGGTCTCCGGAGTACTGGATACACTTGTTTGCTTGTCTGTGGTGCGCAGGGACCTCGGAGGTGACGGACAGGGTTCGAGCCAGGTGAACTTGGGTCAAGCGGGTGGCTTGATGCCAGGGGAGCGGGGAGCTCCGTCACGGTGGCTGCGAAGGTGGTCCGGGTCGGTCCTCGGGTCGAGGCGTGCCAGGTGAAGGCAGAGAGTGCGGAGCGTGGCTCCGGCTGAAGGTACTCCGAGACAAAGTCCTCGGAGGTGAGGCACTTCGAAGGTACTCCGAATGGAGTGACTTCGGAGTTGGTGGATCAAATCCTCTGTGGAGGCAAGGTGTTCAAAGTGTGCTCCGGAGGGAGACACTCGAAGGTGGCCCGACGAAGGTCTCAGAAGTCGAGGCGCATCGAAGGCATGGTCCGGGTGAGGCTCGTCGAGGAGTGTGCTCGGGAAGAGGCACTGCGACGGAGTGCTCATGGAATGCTTCATGCGGAGGCCTTGGACGAAGAAGGGACTTCGAAGGGTGGTACTCCGAAGGTGAGGCCTCGGAGTGAGGATGACTTGAGGTGCTTCGGCCATGCATGGCTTCGGTACATGGACGGACGGTGTTCGAGCTCGGAGTAGCTGCGAAGCCGTGGTGATCCACTCCGGAGGTGGTGGTGCGAAGGCCCAAGGGCTTTGACGGCTTCGGCTCAAAACCGTCACTGTATCGAAGGATTTCTTCGGCGGAGCGAAGGCCATCAGGCTGCAGGCTTCTCGCCGAAGCTACCGCACCTTCGCGTGCGTTGGGAGGTTCCAGAAGTCAACTCTGTAAAGGCTGACACTGTCTGTTCTGAAAAAGGCTGACACTGTCCCCTCTGCAGCTGACAGAGAAGCCTCCAAAATAAAGGTGGACTACCTTTTGTACCCCTTAGTTCTATAGAGACAAATCTGTTGTAAACCCTAGGGGTAAAGTAGTCACTTCCTTAGGATGAAGCCGTGGGCTATAAATATGGGGGCTCGGTAGGTAACATTTAACACTTTGAGCATTTACTGTTGAGCTCCTGTAGACAGACCTTGCTGTATTCATTCTGAGTTCATTTTATTCAGTGTTCCTTGTTCAAGCGGAGAAGCCCTGCTTCTTTGTGTTTTTGCTTGAGCACGTGTTGCATACCTCGCTAGTTATTAGTTCACCGGAGCCTGTCTTGGCGAAGGGTGTATTTATCGCGAAGTGTGCTTTACAGTGTGCTGTCGCTCTGTGTAACTCGAGGCAAGACCTCGCTGCTTACTAGCGAAGCCCTGTTCTGTTCCCGTAGTGCTTCTTGTGTCGAAGCCCTTGCGTGGTCCGTTTTGTGTGCGTGTAGACCTTCGCGTACGAAGCCCAGCACCAGTTGCTGTCGCTAAGTATTTGGTCGAAGTCCTCAGAGGGCTGTCCACTCTTGCGAAGGGTGAAGTGCGAAGCCTGCTCGAAGCACCCTGTGTGCGGAGCCTGCACTGACTTAGCAGAGTAGACTTTCGAGGGTTGTAAGTGGAGCGAAGTCTTCTTGGCTTCGAACTTTTGCTCCTCCGAAGCCTGTGTTCGAAGGTGTCGAAGTACCTCCGAACCAGACCTTCGAAGGTAGTGTTCGAAGCCTGTTCCGCAGAAGACAGAATAGAACCGAAGGCTAAGATTTTAGCCCGAATTTTTAAAAGCTCCCATTCACCCCCCCTCTGGTCGCCGTTTCCGGTCCAACACATACACATGTTTACATTTCAGTACCAATAACTTGATCACATTTAATGCTTTACAATTACGCTTTTCCGCAAAATTAGCCACTATCTCCCTTGTTATTACTCTGCATTATATTTGCATTCAGTGGCTTGCTGAGTACGTTTGTACTCACCCCCGTTGACTTACACCACCAGATCCCATCTACTACGAGGAGGATGAAGGTCTGGAGTAGCGACCCAGTCAAGGCGAGACTGGAAGGAGGCGTTCATCGAGGACCCTTTATTTTATTAGTTTCTATTCACCTTTATTCACTTTTGTATTAATACAGTCTACGAACCATGAATGATTGCTCGTATTTGTACGTGGTCGCATGATGAACGTCTTGGTTTATTGATTTTCTATGGAATTTCAATAAAAGTCCTGATTTATTAAATCGGGGCATGACAAGATGGTATCAGAACCGACTTGACTGTAGGAAGCCAAACAGACCTGACCCTAGGACTTATATTAACCATATTTTCTTACAAAATTACTTATCCTCTCATCTTCCGAGATTTTTACAAAACATTTCTCTCTTTTGTAGATGCTGGTTCGTACCATGAGCGGGAACCTTCGCGATGAGGCCGGATTCATCCGCGAGCTACGCATGCTCGTAGGTTTCCTCGGATTTGAGCACTAGCCGATGTTCCATGGGGTCTTCCCTGACGAGGAAGAGAGCTACTGTGAGGTCACCGTCGTCGTCCAACCCTCTCCTCAGACAGCCCACACCTATCTAGGTGGAGGACCTACCTTCTTGGTAGCTAGCCAGCGCACCGCCCTCCAGGCCCTCGTTGAGCTCCGGATGATCTACGACAGTGAGCTCTACGACACGGATTATCGTTTTGTGCCCCTTCGCACTCCAGGGAGTCCCCACAGTGTCAACGTCAGCACGCTCTCCCAGCGCCATTCTGTGATTGGACATACCGTATGCTTGTTGGAGGCAATGGATGATCTCCACTACGAGGCACTGCAGGATGCCAATGGACAGCGTGACACGATCGATTTTTACCGACACTCTTCTGAGGATCTGAACCGCGAGAACGGAGATCTTCGTTGCCGTATCCAGCAGGGACACCGATTGGCTGCCGAGGCCGAGGAGCTACGATGCTAGAATGAGATCCTACGGCAGCGCGTCGCCAACAACCCTGAGCTCCGCCATCAGATTGAGGAACTGAAGAAGGATATCGAGGAGATCGCACCCCTTCCGCCTCCCAAGCGGAAATCACTTCGGATCCCCACCGTGAGGCCTAAGAGGATTTCCTGTAGTGCGCCACCTGCCGCACCCTCCAGCTCCACGACCCCGACCATCTCCATCGAGCTTGTGGTCGAGTCGTCCCCTGAGCTTCCTTAGACGTAGTTATTTCGATTGGTTGTTTTCTTTTATTGTTTTGGATTGTATTGCCACTCATGTCAAATATAAGGCATGAGTGAAGAATTAAATGAATAAATGTAATCGCAAGAACGATATTTTGAAATAAAACTTAATATTAATTTCCCCTAAGTGCTATATGCTTTGGAAACTTCAGGATGACCAACACTCAAGGCTCTGACGTCCCTCAGAATGGAGGGGAGAACGGCAACATGCCACTGTGGGGAGCGACTGGGCAGAGGCAAGCCCCAGTCGCCAACCACCCCACTCTGGCCGAGATGAAGGCCACTCAGAACTAGTTGGTAGCTGCCCTATTGAACCAGATGCAGCAGCAGTAGATGCAAGAGCAGCAGGCTCAGTTCTTCCGCCTCCACCAACAGCCCGAGCTGCCCCGCCCCGCCACACCAGCTCCCGCTCCCGCCTCTCAGCTCTCGGAGTTCCTCCGAGTCCATCCACCCACCTTCTCGAGCACTACCAACCCCATGGAGGCTGGGGATTGGTTGAGAACCATCGCGAATAAGCTAGACCTGCTGACCTGCACTGAGCAGGAGAGGGTGGCTTTCGCCACCCACCAGCTCCAGGGTCCCGCCGCAGAATGGTGGGACAATCTGCGCGAGACCTTGCCCGAGGGACACGACCATACTTGGGCGGAGTTCTCTGCTACCTTCCGTGCCACTCATGTCCCCGACGGCATCATCGCCCAGAAGCAGCAGGAGTTTCGGGACCTGCAGCAAGGGAGCAGGACCGTCACTGAGTACCTGCACGAGTTCAACCGACTAGACCGGTACGCGCCTGAAGAAGTCCGTACCGACGCGGCCAGGCAGTCAAAGTTCCTCCGGGGACTGAAGGATGAGTTGTCCCTTCAACTCATCTCCGGAGATTACGCCAACTTTCAAAAGTTGGTGAATAAAGCTATCATTCAGGAGACCCAGCAGAATAAGGTCGACCTGAAGAAGAAAAGGATGATTGCCTTTAGGCAGAATCAGGGCATGACCCAGAGGCCTTGTTTCACCCATCCTCCACTAGTGCCACAATACCACCCCCGCCCTGTGTATCGTCCGGCGCCACCCACCGCCAATGCCGGAGCCGGACAGCCTCGCCCCGCTCCCACCGCACCAGCCGCCCCGGCCAAGAAGGCGGAGATCCTGCGCGACAAGCACGGCAAGCCCGTGGTGTGTTTCAACTGCCGCCAGGAGGGGCATTATTCCCACCAGTGCCCTCACCCCAAGCATGCACAAGGAGTCGCGGCAAACCCCGCCATCCGCGCCCGAGTCAACCACGTCACCACCGAAGAAGCCCAGGCCGCACCCGAGATCGTGATGGGTAAGTTCTTGGTACATTCAGCACTTGCAGTAGTTTTATTTGACACTGGAGCTACGCACTCCTTTATATCAACATATTTTGTGGAAAAGAATGACGTGGACATAAGTGAACTACCAAGACCTGTATTAATAGCCACCCCTGGCAAACAAACTCTCGCCCATTCCTGTTGTCCAAGGGTATGGGTAGATATCCAAGGCACAATATTTTGGGCCGACCCCATCCTAATAGAATGCCAAGGATTGGATCTCATTCTAGGAATGGATTGGCTCAATAAACACCAAGGAGTGATAAGATGTGCCCTGAGACAAGTGACTGTGACCAGTGAATAAGGGACTGCCGTCACATTTCAAATGCCAAGCCTGAAGTTCGGAAGACCAACGCTGCACCAGATTACTTTGGAAGAAATACCAGTAGTCTACGAATATCCGGATGTTTTTCTAGAGGATTTACCAGGAATGCCACTCAAGAGGGATATTGAGTTCCGTATTGATTTGGTGCCCGGAACCACCCCCATTTACAAGCGACCATACCAGATGGCCGCCAATGAGTTGGCTGAGATGAAGCAGCAGTTGGAGGATCTTGAGAAGAAAGGCTATATCAGACCTAGCACATCTCCGTGGGGTGCCCCCGTCATCTTCGTTGAGAAGAAAGAGGACAAGGCTAAGCGTATGTGTGTGGACTACCGAGCCTTGAATGAGGTAACCATCAAAAACAAGTACCCGTTACCCAGGATCGATGATCTTTTTGACCAGCTGAAAGGAGCTACGGTATTTTCCAAGATCGACTTACGATCCGAATATCATCAGCTAAGGATTCGAGAGGAGGATATACCCAAGACGACTTTTACCACCCGTTATGGATTATATGAGTGTACAGTTATGTCCTTTGGATTGACCAACACCCCTGCTTTCTTTATGAATATGATGAATAAGGTGTCCATGGAGTATTTGGAAAAATTCATCGTGGTCTTTATAGACGACATCCTCATTTATTCCAAGGATCAGAAGGAGCACGAGACTCACCTCCGGTTAACCTTAGGAAAGCTAAGGGAACACTAGGTGTATGCCAAGTACAGCAAGTGTAAATTTTGGACGGCAGAAGTAAATTTCGTTGGACACATCATCTTTGCGCAAGGCATCGCAGTGGACCCTGCCACCGTAGAAGCAGTTACGGATTGGCTGCCACCCACAAATGTATCTGAGATACGAAGCTTTCTAGGTTTGGCCAGGTATTATCGGAGGTTTATGGAGAATTTTTCCAAGATAGCCAAGCCTATGACAAAGTTATTGCAGAAGGGAGAAAAGTTTGAATGGACTCTAGAATGCGAGGAAAGTTGTCGCACCCTCAAGACCAGACTAGTGTCAGCACCCATACTAACCCTACCAGATATCAGAAAGGACTTCCATGTTTATTGCGACGCATCTCGCCAAGGATTGGGATGTGTTCTCATGCAGGACAGAAAGGTTATTTCATACGCCTCCCGTCAGTTGAGACCCCATGAGTTAAACTACCGACACATGACATGGAATTGGCCGCTGTTGTGCACGCCCTTAAGATATGGAGGCACTATTTGGTCGGAAATCGTTGCGAAATCTTTACGGATCACAAGAGTTTGAAGTATATCTTCACGCGTCTGGACCTCAATCTGAGGCAAAGATGATGGTTGTAATTGATAAAGGACTACGACTTAGGTATTCACTTCCACCCCGGAAAAGCCAATGTGGTAGTTGATGCATTAAGTCGTAAGGGATATAGCACCACCATCGTGATTCAGGATCACGCGCCCTCACTCTACAAGGAGATGGAAAAGCTAAACCTTGGGTTAACCACGGGAGCATACCTAGCCACCTTGGAGACCCAGCCAGTTCTATTTGAGCAGATCCACGAGGTCCAGTTGGAAGACCCGGATATAGCTGCCATTAAGAAGAACATGAGACAAGGAAAAGCCCCAGGATTTTCAGAAGACGAGAATGGCACCATATGGTTTGGAGCCCGGATATGTGTGCCGGATAAACCGGAGATAAAGACCCTTATCCTAAGGGAAGCCCATAATACTTTATACTCCATCCATCCCAGAAGTACCAAGATGTACCAGGACCTGAAGGAACGTTATTGGTGGGTTAGCATGAAGAAAGAGATTGCTCAGTTCGTCGCGGAATGTGACACCTGCAGGAGAGTAAAGGCCGAACATCAGAGACATGCAGGACTGTTACAGCCACTTAAAGTGCCTGAATGGAAATGGGAAGAAATCGGAATGGACTTCATCACCGGACTCCCAAAGACCCAGCTTGGATATGATTCTATTTGGGTAATCATTGACCGGCTAACGAAAGTAGCACACTTCATAGCCGTCAAGACAACCTTCAGTGGCCCTAAGCTCGCAGAATTGTATATGGCCTGCATTGTGTGTCTTCATGGAGTTCCTAAGAAGATAGTATCCGACAGAGGAAGTCAGTTTACCTCTCGTTTCTGGAAGAACCTTCAAGAAGAGATGGGAACGAGACTAAACTTCAGTACTGCTTACCACCCTCAGACAGATGGACAAACTGAAAGGGTGAATCAGATATTGGAAGATATGCTATGAGCATGCGTCTTGGATTTTGGAGCAACTTGGGACAAGAGTTTACCATACGCTGAGTTTTCGTACAACAGCAGTTATCATGCTAGTCTCTAGATGTCCCCGTTCGAAGCCCTATATGGACGAAGGTGCAGGACGCCTCTACTTTGGGATCAAACCGGCGAATCCCAAGTGTTTGGAACAGACATCCTTCGGGAAGCTGAAGAGAAGGTACGAATCATCAGAGACAGGCTCAAGACAGCCCAATCATGACAGAAGAGCTATGCGGACAATCATCGTCGGGATTTAGCCTTTGAAGAGGGAGATCATGTCTACCTCCGTGTCACACCCCTCCGTGGCACTCAACGGTTTAACATGAGAGGAAAGTTGGCCCCTCGATATGTTGGACCATTTCCCATTGTTCGACGCCAAGGCGAAGTCACTTATCAGTTGGAACTGCCACCCTCACTGACCGTAGTGCATGATGTGTTTCATGTGTCTCAACTAAAGAAGTGCCTTCGCGTCACGACAGAGCGAGTGGACCTACAACAGTTGGATGTTCAAGAAGATTTGACCTACGTGGAAAAGCCCATCAAGATATTGGAAGTCAAAGAAAGGACCACCAGAAGTCGCGTCATCCGCTTCAGTAAGGTTCAGTGGAGCAATCATCCCGTAGAGGAAGCAACATGGGAAAAAGAGGATGAACTCAAGGCACAGCATCCTGAGCTATTCGAGGATTGATCCGAATCTCGAGGACGAGATTCTTTGTAAGGGGGATAGGATTGTAACGCCCCAAGAATTTAAAAAGAAATAAAATAAAATAAAAATTGTATTAAAGAAATTTCTGAATTTTATTATTGAAGAAAATCCTAAAAGAGCCCTACTAAGCCAAACAGGGAGAAATATTCAAAATCTGAACTTGAAAATTTTATGAGATAAATTAGAGGCCAAAACATAATTTCAGGAATGTTTACAAATTTTTATCAACAAAGATTCAACCCTTAATCAAATATATGAATTACTGGATTTATTTTAAATCAGAAAACCATTTTAAATCTTAATGGGCCCCGCCTCTTTCTCCCACCCGCGCACCGCATGGCCCACCCGTCATCGTCTCCTCTCCATTTTCGCACCCTGACAGCCGTGGCCCGTCTGTCGGCCCCTTCCTTTTTCGTTTCGGCCACTGACAGGTGGGGGCCACCTGTCAGAAGCTTCGTCTTCGATGGAAGGGGATCCCTCCACTTTCCTTCCGGCGGCCACCTTCCAAATTCCTCACCGCCGACCGTCGTGTTCGCTCGGATTTCCCCCGGATCACCTTCCCCGAGCACCACCGCCCTCTTTCCATCTATAGCCGACGCGTATTCCCGGTTAGGAAAGCTTGGCCGTGGGTTAGGAAACCCTAGCCGGAGTTCTTGGAAACTCTCAGTTTACTTCCCTCCTTACGCCGGCAAGCCCCCTATTTAAACCTCTGTGGACGCCGCCCTCTGCCCACACCGTAGTAGCCCTAGCCGAGCAAGAACAGAGCGCCCCGTTTCCATTTTCGGGCTCCCTCTCTGCCTCGACTCCGGCAAGCCCTCGCTGATGACTCGAGCCTCTGCTGCCATCGCTAACGCCACCACTGTGATCGCCACCTCTCATCCGTCACCGGCCTCACCTCCGTTGGCCGTGGGCGCCGTCGAGCTCCCGAAGACCCCCTTCCGTCTACCCTCGCCGTCGTCACCGTCCGTCGCCCTTGGTCACCACCGAAGGTATGGCCAAGACCGCCACGACCTCCGCTATCCATTTTCGCCAAGAGCTAAGCCCGTAGGCACTCGCCGCCACCGTCTCCACCGCGCCCGAACCCACAGGAGCCGGAGACGAAGGGGGCTGAATACACCTTACGTCTATGCCGTGCCGGACGACACCCTGGCCATCTGATCACGATCGGAGGGCTAAGATTAAATCCTTCCGGGATTTAATCCCAGCCCTCGGATCTGGTCAAAGGGGTACGAAGCGATCACAGCCGTCGATCGTAACTTAAAGGCTTGGAGTAATCTCATGCGTCCACGCGTACCGGTTCGGTACGGTTTAATCGTGGCCATCCATTTTCATTTAAACGAACCCGCCTCGCGCCTGGCCGCCGGATCCAAATCCAATGGCTCTGGATCAGCCGGTCCACGTGCACAGTGGGCTTGGCTCACCGTGGACCAGAGCCATTTTCCAGTTTAAATAAAATTCCAGAAATTTGTTTAAACTTTGAAAATTCATAACTCGCTCATTTTAACTCCAAATTTCACCATTCAAATTTTGTTAAATTCAGCAATTTATTCTATACACATTTATGCCATAAAAATAGTATGTTACTATTGCCCAAAATAATATTATTAATTAAATAAATAAAAACCCCTTAGGAATAAAATTATTAATCCAGAAAATAAATTGGGAAAAACCTTAAAATATAAGTTTTACTGTATTTCACCAAAACTTCAGAATATTAAAACCTTATTTCACATAATAAAACCCATAAACATGTATGTTTATTATTTGGTGGAATTTTATCTGTTCATTGAATGTATTGTTTATTTTTTCGTATCGAGAAGACTATGAGTTCGTCGAGGAGCCGGAGTTCTATTCCGAGGTTCCACCTTCACCATTTGATGATCAAGGCAAGTCATCGAACCCTCCTGTGGAAATAGTTGATCATCATTGAGCCCAGTTTTTCATAACTACCGCTATAACTCATAGGATATTATTGCATTAGTCAAATATCAAGCCCTACTCTTATATTTATTAGATCCCCGTCCTTGTGTGCAAACCCAAGCCATGCTTATTAAGCCTTAACTCCTTGTCACTCTACTATAAAAATATTAGCTAGTGCCCAATGTACCGGCACAACTGCTATAGGATAAAAAGAATGAGTCGTAGATAGATGGATTCTGTTATATGAATTTCCCCGTTATTCTTGTCTCTGGACTCTGTTGGAGTTGGCTATGTTATAAGTATGGTGGGTTCCGGGTGCAAGCTCGGGAACTGGTTGGTCGCACCCGGGGCACTATAAGGACCGGTCTGCGGGATCTGTTGCAAAGCACTTCCGTACCAACCACAAGTCTAATGGGTAAGTCCTAACTGGAAGTATGGAACAATCTGACTCGATGCACCATAGTGGAGGGGGCAAGGGGCAACCTGCGGGTGACGTGTACCGACGAGGCTCAAGGGGGGGTATGGTGGGGCTCCGACGCGTCGGGACACCATATGAAACCTATAAGAGGGTGTTGTTGAGTCGAGGAGGACCATATGGAAGGTTTTGGCACGAGTTCCCGTGGTATGGGTCGTCTCGTTACACTTCGGTGTAGGTGATTAGTGCGTGCCTTGTGGGTACAGTGGTACATCTCTGATCAGAGTAATTTAATCTTTTCGAAAAGCTGAGCCCATGGTCAAGGGCGGGTTGTGTGACTACTCGCAGTTAGTTTACTGTTGTTTGAATGGTTGAGTTATTCATGGCATGTAAGGACTGTTGAGCGAGGTGGGGCTGACTGTACCCCTCGAGTTAGAAGATGATGATGCATACACATGTTTACATTTCAGTACAAATAACTTGATCACATTTAATGCTTTACAATTACGCTTTTCCGCAAAATTAGCCACTATCTCCCTTATTATTACTCTGCATTATATTTGAATTCGGTGGCTTGCTGAGTATGTTTGTACTCACCCCCGTTGACTTACACCACCAGAGCCCGTCTACTACGAGGAGGATGAAGGTCTGGAGTAGCGACCAGTCAAGGCGAGACTGGAAGGAGGCGTTCATCTAGGACCCTTTATTTTATTAGTTTCTCTTCACCTTTATTCACTTTTGTATTAATACGGTCTACGAACCATGAATGGTTGCTCATATTTGTATGTGGTCGCATGATGAACGTCTTGGTTTATTGATTTTCTATGGAATTTCAATAAAAGTCCTGATTTATTAAATCGGGGCATGACACGATGCCAACTCAAGACCAAGGCACATCACCCATAAGGCGCTACAGTCCCGTAACCGAGATAGGCGGTCGGTACCTATCCAGTCAGACTAGGCTAGCGGCGAGATTGCGACTGTGTGCTGTAGTAGCTGGTTCTATAGCCACGTCGTCGAGCGGCTGGCAGAGTAGTTAGGGTTGTGCCCCTGTCTGTAGGGGAGTGGCTGTTGTACGGTGTACGCCTGTCAGAGTGGCTTGGAAGTATTGGGCCACTGTAGGGCTCCACTATAAATACCCACCCCCTCTTTGTATTGTACAGATCAAAAACTCACAATCCAAGAATACAGCTCTGATCCACATCTTCCACTCAAAAACTCTCTCAAAACCTATCGGCCTAGTCTTCTATGCCAACACTTAACACGTGAGAAATTTTAAAGTCGTCAAAAGTAGCAACTATGTCCAAACATTTATCCATGTAACTATTTAGCAAGCCATTAAAACATTCAGTACTTTTAGCTACTTGTTGTACTACTAACAAAGAATCACCATGCACATGGACATGTTTAGCACCTATGGATTCTAGCAATTCAAGCCCTAGCAACAAAGCTTCATATTCAGCTTGGTTATTAGTGGAAGGAAATTCTAAACGGGCCGAGGTTTCGAGGCATCTACCGCTAGGTTATATGAGAACTACCCTAATACCCTGGCCATTCTTACAAGCTGATCCATCAAAATAAAGATTCCTTGGCACTACTTCAATTAGAGAAATATCATTACCCCAATTGACATCTACGTGGTGATCAACTATAAAATTAGCAACAATTTGGCCTTTCGTGGCTCTTAGAGGTTCATAAGCCAAATCGTAATCAATCAAAGCATAAGCCCACTTTCTAATTCTTCCACTTAGAATCGTATTTTTCAACATGTATTTTATGACATCGGTTTACCAAGCGACAATACATGTGCTAGGAAGAAGATAGTGGCGTAATTTGGCACATGCGTAATAGAGTGATAAACACAAACATTCCACAAACACGTACCTGGTTTCGGCGTCCAACAGTCAGTGTCTCAACAATGTGGTGATGTACTCTCTCCCTTCCACCACTTGAGTTAGCACGGCCCTGATCATGCCATCTTCTGCCGCGATGTATAGCCGAAATGGAATTATGGCCTTTGGTGCTCTCATCATGGGTGGTGATGACAAGCATTCTTTAATCTTTTCAAAGGCGCTTTGCTGACTTGCCCTCCAAGTGAACTCAACTTCATTATTTAGTCGGAGTATAGCGACAAAAGCATCGATCTTGCTAGACAGGTTATATATGAAGCGGCACAAATAATTCATCTTGCCTAACAACTTTTGCATGTCTCTCTTGCATGTCGACACTGCAAAGTTCCTAATCTTCTCAAGCCTCTTAGGATCAATTTAAATACCTCTTTCATGAATCATAAACCCTAAGAACTTACCTGCCGATACGCCAAAAGCACATTTGAGCGGGTTCATTTTTAAGTCGTATTGACGCATCCTATCAAATGCAACTCTTAAATTGGCTAAGTGGTTTCCAATGACGTCCAATTTGACTACAACATCACCTATGTAGACTTCTAACAAAACTCCTAACAAGTCATGAAAGATCAAATTCACAGCACGTTGATATGTAGCGCCAGCATTCTTTAGACCAAAATTCATAACGACCCACTCAAACAAGTTGACAAACCTAGAGCATCAAAAGGTTATCTTGTAAACGTCCTATTCGGCCATAAAAATATGATTATAACCAACGTTGCCATCAAGAAAACTTAGTACCTTGTGTCCTAAAGCATCATTGATCAACATGTCGGCTATCAACATGGGATATTCGTCCTTCGGAGTAGCCTTATTCAGATCACTAAAATCAATACAAACTCATATTTTGCTGATCCTCTTCTTCACTATAGGCACAATGTTAGCGACCCACTCAGCATACCTGCATGGTCTAATAAATTCTGCCTTGATTAATCGTTCTACCTCCTCTTTAACTCGGTCATACATGGCCGAATTAAAGCGATGAGGGGGCTGTTTATAAGGCCTGAACCCGGGTTTAATAGGTAACCAATGCTCTACGTGCTCGTGGCATTGTCCGGGCATCTCTCTATACTCCAATGCAAAACAATCAACGTATGACTAAAGCAATTTTATTACTTCAGCCTTTTCATCAGCCTGTAAGTTTTGGTTTACAAAAGGTCGGCCTTGGAATGCTACCATCGCCTATATTGACCTCTTCTAAAGGATTGGCCGACGCAAAACCCTGTCCTAATTTTTCTATTTCGCTAAAGTCTTTGATGGTTCCGGCAATACCATCCTTAGAAGACCGGTATTGCTCTATGCGAGACTTTAGCCAATCAAGATTACTCTTACTAGACATGATTACTAATTTAGAAATAGCCATGCTACCCCAACCGGCTTTACAGACACAGGTACGAAACATCCCCCGGATACGCTGATGAAGTCGTAATCTGAAAGGTCCCTACCTGATAGACACTCTACTTTGTTGTGGATGGCGTCGATGTACACATCAGCCAATGCCACTAGGCTGAAGTGTCTGCTGGTATGACATCTACGTCATTGCCATCCCACTGTATTAGGCATTGGTGCAAAGTAGAAGGAATACAACAATTAGCGTGAATCCAGTCACGCCCGAGGAGCACGCTTTAGTTACCTTGCATGTCAACGATGAAGAATGTTGTTGGTAACGTCTTGTTACCTACTATCAATTCTATGGAGAGTACGACTTTTACCTCGGAACTCTCGCCATTAAAGCCGTCGAGCATTAGGTTAGTTTTCTTTAATATTCCTCACCCCTACCAAGCTTCTTCAACGGAGAGTAAGGCATTAGGTTAACAGTGGCGCCACTGTCGATAAGCATTTGGGAGATCAGCTTCCCATCAATGTGACCCCTAACGTCGAGAGGCTTTAGGTGGCGATCCATATCCTTGGGTTTCTCAAAAATAGCATTGCGTGGGATGAGGTTCAACTGAGTGACCTTGGCCTCATCTTGAGGTAGGGCGAACTCGGAGAGAAGCATGATGACGTTGATGTCCATTGCCTATGGTGCGGGTGCCTCGAAGATAGGTGTATAATCATTGTTGATCATGTCGTCGTCGTCACTCGGAACGGGAGTCGGGTTGGTCATCTCAACTGGCTTGATTTTCCATACATCTCTCTTAGCTAGCCGAGGGCGGATCTCATCAAATATGGTGTCTCGTTCATCCTCAGCCATCTTCTTGCACATCTCATGTGCCCGTAGGTGTTGTAGATGCCTTTTTTGTGATTTGGACATGCCCGGAGGTGCCCAAGATGGTTGTGGCTTGTTACCTGGTGCAACTACCCTGTTTCTGTGACTTTTGGCCGAAGGGATACCACCTAGGCCAGCCTTGCACGTTTTTTAAATGGTGGGCACTTCACTGCTAACCCTGTCAGTCGGACCTACCTCATTCGGGTGATCGGACTGGGCTTCGGCACTGGCCTCGGCTGGACTAGGGGACTTACCTCCATCGGGCTTCGACGAGGGGCCTTCGGGATTGGGACTTCCTAAGACCCTACTTTGAGTGTGATGTCTTCGTACTCCCTCTCCTTTGCCTCTTCGCATCCATATTCCTTAGCTCTGTCATGTGTGAGTCGGTTCGGAGGTACCATAGATAGCCTGTGGACGATGTCTCCCTTCGTCACGTCTGTTTGTCCCTACTAGTTATAATACTCCGAAGGAAAGAAGGAGGCAATGTTATACTGCGAAGGGTACTCGGGAGGCGAGGTGTACCGAGCCCACGGGGTCCCTGCCCAATTGTACGGTGGAGGCATTGGTGTCTCCAGTGGCTTCGCCCACTGTGAGCTGAACCCATTGCCCAGAGGGGGGTTCAGCCATGTCGAAGGTATTTCGGACCATATTAGCGAAGGGTCTGAGGAGCCATGCTGAAGAGCGTGGGCCTCATGGCTCCAGATGTGATGAGTCATTGTCAACGATAGTCAAAGAGGACTAAAGAGAGAGAAGACCTGTTGCGTCTGGGCCACGTGTGACTCAGGTACACGGGCAGCGAGCGATTGTCGGACAAAGGGGCCGCGAAGTCGGGCTGGCCCAATCCGGGTACATGGGCTAGGAGCAGCAGAGGATCCACTAGGCTGTTGACTAGGATTGACTTAGGTACACAGGCAGCGAGCGATTGCCGAGCTGAGAGAGCTGCGGAATCGGGCCGGCCTAATCCGGGTACATGGTGCAAAGTTGGTGGACGCTTTGTCAGTTTCAGCGCAAAACTGACGACCGCTGATCATGGAACAGACCGTCCTGAAGTGAAGCCGTAGTCACTACGAAAGATCCGCTTCCGGATAAGTCATCTGTAAATAGGAGTTTACTATTTGGGTGTTGTGTATCCATTTAGGATATTTTGAGTCAGCTTTCTTTCTTCTTTACTCTTTTCTTGAGTCTTTTTGTGTGTGTTCATATCATGCATATTCACGTATCAGACTTTGAGCCTGCTTCTATTATATGATTGAACTGCTTTACTTATTCTAGCTGGTACATGCTTTTGATTACTTGTCGATGATCATGCTTTGCTTCAGTTCACATGATATGTCTGATATCTGTCATATGCATGGCTTTTATGCTTTAAAATTGAAAAATGATAACCATTGCTTCTGGTAGCTAGCATGTGTAGGCTGAATGCTTCTGCTATCTGTTACATGCCTTGTAGCTAGTTCCTCACTTAGATGCAAATATGCAACATGGACATATTTATGCTTTAACATGGAAAATGTGCTATAAAAATGATGTAAAATCAGAAAAATGAAAAATCCATGCCTTTTTATGCATAATTTGAAAAGATCCAGGTGGGTTTGCTCTGTCGCATTGCATTGTTCTGGACTGCTTACCATAGCACTTTGGTATGAACTAGGACAATGTAGTGTATGCCAAGACCAATGTCTTAAGCTTCTGATGGTCAAGTTCTGGCCTAGGCTTGACTTGGTCGGTCAGCATAAGGTTTGACATGCAAATAACCCAAATGAAAAAGGAAAAAGAAAAAGCCTGAAAATTAAAATGATAACAAGTTTGCTGAAGCACTTTGTTTTGGACAATGCTTATCTTGGTAGATATCAGTTAGTTTCTGTATCTCATGCTTTACCTTGCTTGTCAACTGGAAAATGTGGTGATACTTTTGTTTGCAAAAACTGAAAAATGCATGCTAATGACCTTCTTTAGATATCATCTATTGCACTGATCATGCCATGTGTCTTAGACAGTATGTCTTTTGCTATACCTGTTAGTTGTGGTAATTGCAGTCAATCATATCGGAGAAGCATGCTTTCTACACTCCACTTGCACCCCAGTTGCATTCATTGCATATTTTGAGGGGAAGTTGCATTTCACGGGGAGTCTGTGTCTCTTTAGAGTGCATTTACTCTCGCTTGATGAGTTCAGTTGTCAACAAGGGGGAGAAATTTTGCGAGAAGAGTTTAAGGGGGAGTTTTGGCTTTATCTGGGATTTGTTTCAGGGGGAGTTTTTGTCCCGTTTGTCCTTACTTTTTTGATATCCTTGTTGATGATTCTGACATTGCACTCGTTTTGAGCTTTTACTTTTGGTTAACCATAATGACCGCTTCTTGCTTTTGTTCGGCTTTTTGTCATTAGGGTTACACTTTTACTTTATGTTCTTCTTCTATATTTTTCTTGTGTTTCCACATGTGTTCGCAGGAACTAGAGAGCTCAAGAAGTGAAGTGTTGACAATGAACTCATCAAGGGGAGATTGAGGAGCCATGCTTAAGAGCGTGGGCCTCATGGCTCCAGATGTGATGAGTCATTGTCAACGGTAGTCAAAGAGGACTAAAGAGAGAGAGAAGACCTGTTGCGTCTGGGCCACGTGTGACTCAGGTACATGGGCAGCGAGCGATTGTCGGGCAGAGGGGCCGCGAAGTCGGGCTGGCCCAATCCGGGTACATGGGCTAGGAGCAGCAGAGGATCCACTGGGCTGTTGACTAGGATTGACTCAGGTACACGGGCGGCGAGCAATTGCCGGGCTGAGAGAGCTACGGAATCGGGCCGGCCCAATCCGGGTACCTGGTGCAAAGCCAGTGGATGCTTTGTCAGTTTCGGTGCAAAACTGACGATCGCTCATCATGGAACAGACCGTCCTGAAGTGAAGTCGTAGTCGCTACGAAAGCTCCGCTTTCGGATAAGTCATCTGTAAACAGGAGTTTACTATTTTGTCCTTAGGCCCACAGTCAGTCAGTCGAGTCTGTAAAAATATCCTAAGGGCAGGTTGGTCTTTTCCCTTTATTTCAACGTCTGTAAAAAACCCTAAGGGTCTGATGGAATATTCCTAGGCTATTGGGCTGCCTATAAATAGGGCCCCAATCGCTAGGGTTAGGGTTACCCATTCTGTAAATCACTTTAATCCAGCACTAAAGTTTGGGTCACTTTTTGGTGTCTTCTTCCTGCTTCTTCCCGTGCGAGCGACTGCCGCCATTATCTCGTGCGCACTGCATTCTTGTTCATCAAGCAAATCGTACTATGTTTTTATCTCACAGGTTTCTACTTGACTCATTGCACGTGTGTTTTTGGTTGCGTGTGAATCTGTTTGATCCTTGGTTTTATGGCTGAAGATATTTCTGTGCAGCGCATCGGTTTCATACACGAACGCTATTCTTGTTTGTTCTATCTTTCAATATTCTGCGCCTATCTCCTGTAGCCACAAGTTGTTCCTGGCTTTGTTTAATCCATTCATGATGTTCTAGCCCTGAGTCTAGTACTCAGCCTATTTCCTTTTAGTGTGCGTTTGTGTCCAGCTAGCCTGGCACCTAGCTTTTGGTTGACAAGCTATTCTGTTCTTGGTTACAGCAAAGTTTTTCTATTGAACTTTTTCCTGACATGGCGTTTTGATCGAGAAGAAAGTGTCTGGCACGTTTCTTGAAGTTTCTGGTAGAGGTCCGTACTTTGTTCGAAGTATGTCTGTTCTGTGAAGCACGCTTCGATCAGATTTCTCTATAGGTTTCACCGCTATCAGTAACACTGAACTTATGTTGTGGACTCTGTTTCGAAGTGTGCACTGTTCGAAGGTTTTATTCTGACATACTTCGATTGTTTTACGAAGCGTACTTCAGCAGGTTTCGAAGTTAGCTTCGAAGCTTGTCTCTCTGATTGGCTTTGCTCGGAGTGTGTTACTGAGTGTTTTTGCTTGTTCGGAGTAGATAAGTTTGTGTCCGGAGTTTGATTTGTGAAGTGTGCTATGAAGCAGGCTTCGGTCAGATTGCACTATAAGGTTTGAAGTATCTACGAGGGTATACTTTGCTCGTGCGAAGTTCCTTCGGAGATAGGCTTTGACTTTTCTATTTCGCTTCAAAGTTGATTTTTCTTGTGTTAAGCTTCGTTGCTTCAAAGTGTGTTTTTCGAAGTTGGCTTGAGTTGCTTCACACTTCGCACCGAAGTACGCTTCGCAGTTTGCTACACTCTTCAGCAAACTAGCTTCGACTCCATCAACGTTCGGCACGTCCACTACAGAGTGCATCAGCCTTCGACAGAGGACTTCAACACTGTGTACTCCGAAGCCGACTTCGACATCTATAGGCTTCGACACTGTGAAGCAGGATTCGTCAAGTACCTTACTGGAGACAACGTTGAACAGTAACTCCTCATCTCCTTTTAACGTACACACAGAGTTTTTGCTGTGATGGTTTAGCTGTGAGTTCCTTGATCTGCCCATGTTTTAAATGCTCTGTTATTCTGCCTGTTAGCACTGTATTGGTGGTACTTTGTCTAGGACACCGGTCGCTTCTAGGCTAGATACTTTTAGGCCTTGGCGATCTATTTACATTTTGCTGCTAAGTCTTTTGAGGTGCGTTGGGTGTTGGGAGCAGGCCATTGATTAGAAAGAATTTTTTAGGCGCCCATTCACCCCCCTCTGGTCGCTACTTTCGGTCCTACAGGGTCCTGCCAGGCTGGAGGTATGATTGGCCATTGGGGGCCGAAGCCTCCTACTTGAGGGTTCGCCTAGAGCAGAGCTGAGTTCAGACATTGGTATCCGAGCTCGTTGTGCAAAGGGTTCGTCCATTGGGGGCCGAACTCGTGGTGTGGAGGGTTCGGCCATTGAGGTCCGAACCCACTGTGCGAAGGGTTCGGCCACTAGGGTCCAAACTCGCCTTGCGAAGGGTTTGGCTGCTGGGGTCCAAACCCGTTGTACGAATGGTTCAGCCATTGGGGTCCGAACCCCCTGTGCGTAAGGTTCAGCCACTGAGGTCCGAAGTCACCCTCCGACTGCTTTGGCCCCTTCGGCGGTCTTAGCTTTTTTGCACGGGGGCCTGTTTCCTTGGCCTTTTATGGTATTTGTCCAACAGCATCTGATATGTGACCTTTGGTTTCTTGCGAGCCCTAGCCGAAGTAGACATGTTGACGTTCCTTTTCCACATTCCTACTTCAGGGTTTTTTTGTACGAGTGTGCGTGTGCATGATTCTCCAAGATTGACCGCTTTTCCTTTAGTTGACTCGGCCTGCTCCGGCCGAATCAGCACCCTCTTCTCGTCGAGGTCGACGGTGTTCACGGGAAAGGGGTCTTTGTCTATCTTCATCTTTGGACTAGGGTCTATTTTCAATCATCCTTCTTCTATGGCCGATTGAACCTGTCGACGAAAACATTGCAATCATTAGTATAATAGGAATGTGAATCATGCCACTTACAGTAGGGGCTTTTCATTAGCTCATCAGAGGATGGAATGACTTGGCCCTTATGCAACCTGAGAAGCTGGTTCTTCAATAGAAAATCAAATATTTTATCACACTTAGTTATATCAAACGAGTATTTGACTTCGCTAGGCCGACTCTTAGTGGGAGACGGCTGTAACTCAGAACAAGTGATGGGTTTGCTCTTAGCATTCCAAACCCATTCTGCCGCATACATGTTAGTCGAATCTTCTTCTTCCTCTGACTCTTCTTCGTCAGAGTGTTCCATGTTGTGGAATTCAGCCCTATCCTTGTTAAAGGATTTTTTTAATAAACTTCTTATCTTCAGCTTGGCCTTCTTGGACCAGAGTTTGCTGTAAAAGTTGGCTAACTTCTAAAAAGTTTTGGTTGTCTAGCCATTCTTTAATCTCAGAATGAAACCCACTGAAAGCTAGATCCGCCAAATCCCTCTCTGAAATATTGAGACTAAAACATCGGTTTCTGGTATCTCTAAAGCGCTTGATGTACTCGGAGACACTATCGCTAGATTTCTGTCTAATCAATGTCACGTGTGAACGCCTAAGTTCTGTCTCACCCGTATAAAAATAGTCATGGAACTTTTGTTCCAATTCAGCGCACGTTTGGACAGAGTTCAGCGGGAGCACCGAAAACCAAGTGAAAGTTGTGCCGAATAGGGAAAGAGAAAACAATCTAAGCTTTAAAGCGTCCCACCCACTAGCTTCTCCACACTATGCTAAGAACTGGCTGACATGCTCTGGCCTATGCATTTGTCCATGTGGCGCGGGCAACGTGGGAAAAACTGGTGCAGGTGTAGGTGGCGTGCAATAAACAGGATTTGCTTGGACATGTGCATAGTGCCTTGTCTCGGCCGTATACGCTAGGACCAGAGACGTGATTATCTTGCCAGTACTATCGTCAGTTCTGCTATGGATATTGTTGGGGGAGATAATCCCGATGGTGCCTGGGGAGCGCGAAGGCTGCAGAGCGTAGTTGGAAGAAGGGGCTCCGCAAGGCGGCGGCCAGCGGATCGTAAGCTCCGAAGCGGAACTATATGGAGGCTGAGCCGAACCTGACTCCCTTCGGAGGGGAGCCTCATGTCCGGGATGAGACAGGAGGAGGGGTCACCCCGAGCTCAGGACCCAGAGCCCGAGGGTCCTCGGCTCGGGGCCCAAATCCAAAGAGGCCTCCGAGCCCGGGGGACCATCTCGAGGCCGAAGGTGTGCCCCCGAAAGGCACTATAGCCCCACAGCTAAGACAGGTGACCGGTACCAGTGTAGTCAAACTAGGCTTGTGGAAAGATCGCGATCGTGTGTGCAGCTACTGACACTGTTGCCACGTCCAGAGTGACTAACAGGGCAGTTGGGGTTGTACCTTTGTCTGTAAGGGGTGGTCGTTGTATGTCGTACATCTGTCAGACGGGTTTTGAAGTATCGGGCCACTGTAGGGCTCCACTATAAATACCGCCCTCTTCGTATTGTATAGAATAGAGACACACAATTCAAGAATACGGCTCTAAGCTGAGTCTTCCACTCAAAAACATCTTAGAAACCTGTCGGACTAGTCATCTACGCCAACAGATATGATTCACCGGGGGAGCACTGGCGATTGGAGTTGGACGATGTAGGACCAAAAATAGCAACTAGAGGGGGTGAATGGGCGCCTAAAAAATTCTATCGAATCAATGGCCTTCTCCCAACACCCAATGCACCTCAACAGACAACTAACAGAAACAAGAACAGTCTACAGTTCTAAAAATAATCTAACCTAAAAACGACCGGTGTCCTAGAAATAAAGACACAAAATCAGTGCTTATAGGCAGATTGACAGAACATTTAAAACATGGACATTTCAAGTTTCACAAAAGTAGATTATCACAGGGATTTAGTTTAAGTGCACGTAAAACGAGAAATCTTACTGTTCACAGTTGTCTCTAGTTTGATACTTGTCGAAGCCCGTTCGAAGCCTTCATGCGAAGCCAACCAATTTCCAGCGAAGTCAAACTTCAGCTTCGAAGCTACCTCCGCAACACACTTCACTAAATAATCAAATAGCGAACACCAGGCCTACAACTTCGAAACACCTTTTTCCGAACTCCAAAGCAAACAGGAAAAATCGAAGTAGTCACTGCGAAGCCCACAGTCCAGCGAAGCATGGACTTCAGAGCCTTGAGTGAAGCCTGACCAAAGCCTGCTGCTCCGAACAAAATGGCTTCGAACGAAAATTAAAAGCAGAGTTCGAACCCTTGCACAAACCAGCAGAGTATGCTGCGCTGTGGGACCTACGGACTGAACATCAAAAAAATACTTCGAAACATGACAAAGAGCAGAAAGATCCGGCCAAGTACACAGCGTCAAGAAACGTGCGAGCTCCTTTCTCCTCTCGATCAGAATGTCATGCCAAGAAAAAAAAACAATAGAAAACTTCACGCGGCTGACAAATACAACTATCACGGGATAGCGGGACCCACATGGCATAAGGACGGAGAACTGTGTGCCAGCACTCAGACTCTTACGCACGCAAATGATGCGCAGCTTCTGCCGAGCGATAGAGAACAAGCAAAAAGACCAGCGTAGCATCTGTAGAACACTCAAGCAGTGCGTAGAAAGCCTAGCTGCATAGGCCAAGAACAAAATATCCTAGCGCACGGCTCCTATAAGTCTTCAGCTAAGCACATGAAACAAGAAAGGCTAGTTAGAAAACTAGTAGCTGCAGACTCTAGCTAGAAGCTAAGGTGCTATTTTCCTGCAGCAAAGACTAGATGCAATGAAGATAAACCGTAATAACAAAACGGCAGAAAATTAAGCTGTCGCAAAAAATAAGCAAGCTAGGCACGCAAAACGAGGCAACCAGGAAATAGATTCACAGTGTGACGTTCAATGACTAGAGAGGAATAATAGAAACTGATGTTGTAATTTCTCAATTAGTCAGAGAAACAAAACTTGATGAACCCGTGACGAATGGTGGCGGTGCACACGTGAGAATGAACAGTAGAACAAAATAGCTGGCGGTGGTGGTAGGTGTGAACAGTAAAACAGGGGATGAACTCTGATTTTTAATTCAAGTGAGTTAACCCTAATTCTAGGGATTGGGGCCCTATTTATAGGCAGCCAAATAGCCTAGGATATTTTCATAGACTCGACTGACAGACTGTGGGCCTAAACGCAAAATAGTAAATTCCTAAATACAGATGACTTATCCTAAAGCAGATCTTTCGTAGCGACTACCGCTTCACCTCAGAATGGTCAGATCTGAGATCAGCGGTCGTCAGTTTTGCACCGAAACTGACAAAGCGTCCACCGTCTTTGCACAGGGTACCCGGATTGGGCTGGCCCGACTCCATAGCTCTCTCATCCCAGCAATCGCTCGCTGCCTATGTACCTAAGTCAATCCTGGTCAACAACCCAGTGGATCCTTTGCTGCTCCTAGCCCATGTACCCGGATTGGGCTAGCCGGACTTCGCGGCCCCTCTGCCCGACAGTCGCTCGCTGCCCGTGTACCTGAGTCACATGCGGCTCAGACACAACAGGTCTTCTCTCCTCTTCGTGTCCTCTTTGACTTACGTTGACAATCACTCATCACATCTGGAGCCATGAGGCCCATACTCTTCAGCATGGCTCCCTAATCTCCCCCTTGATGAGTGCATTATCAACACTTCTCTTTATCAGCTCTCCAGTACCTGCAAGCACATATGGAAACATGAAAACAAAACACAAGAAAATAGAGAAGAAGAAAATAAAATTAAAGTTTAACCCTAATGACCAAAAGTCGAACAAATTCAAGAAAGCGGTCATTATGGTTAACCAAAAGTAAAGACTCAAAAACGAGTGCAATCTCAGAATTATCAACAAGGATATCAAAGAGTAAGGACAAACAGGACAAAAACTCCCCCTGAAACAAATCCCATAGAAAGCCAAAACTCCCCCTAAATTCTTCGAAAAGAACAAGTAACCCAAAATTTCTCCCCCTTGTTGACAATTGGACTCATCAAGCGAGACTAAATGCACTCTAAAGAGACACAGACTCCCTCTGAAATACAGCTCCCCCTCAAAATATGGAATGAATGCAACTAGGGTGCAGGTGTAGTGTAGAAAGCATGCTGCTCAGATATGATTGACTGTAATTACAACATCTAACAAGTATAGCAAAAGACATGTTGTCTAAGACACATGACATGATCAGTGCAACAGATGATATCTAAACAAAGTCATTTAGCACACATTTTCAATTTTTGCAAACAAAAGCATCACCACATTTTCTAGTCGACAAGAAGGGTAAAGCATGAGATGTAGAAGCTAACTGATGTCTACCAAGATAAGTATTGTCCAAAACAAAGTGCTTCAGCAAACTGGTTATCTTTTTAATTTTCAAGTTTTTTCTTTTTCCTTTTTCATTTTTGCCAAGGGTTATTTGCATGTCAAACCTTGTGCTAACCGACCAAGTCAAGCCTAGGCCAAAACTAGACCATCAGAAGCTTAAGACATTGGTCTTGGCATACACTACATTGGTCTTGGCATACACTACATTGTCCTAGTTCATACCAAAGTGCTATGGTAAGCAATCCAGAACAATGCAATGCGACAAAGCAAACCCACCTGGATCTTTTCAAATCAAGCATAAAAAGGCATGGAATTTTCATTTTTCTGATTTTTATCATTTTTATAGCACATTTTCCATGTTAAAGCATAGAGATGTCCAAGTTGCATATCTGCATCTAAGTGAGGAACTAGCTACAAGGCATGTAACAGATAGCCAAAGCATTCAGCCTACACATGCTAGTTACCAGAAGCAATGGTGATCATTTTTTAATTTTAAAGCATAAAAGCCATGCATATGACATATATCAGACATATCATGTGCACTGAAGCAAAGCATGATCATCGACAAGTAATCAAAAGCATGTAACAGCTAGAATAAGTAAAGCAGATCAATCATATAACAGAAGTGGGCTCAAAGTGGGATATGTGAATATGCATGATATGAACGCCCACAAAAAGACTCAAGAAAAGAGTAAAGAAGAAAGAAAACTGACTCAAAAATATCCTAAAAAGGATACACTACACCCAAATCCCCTCCTAAACGTTGAAAAGTACACTGATCTAGGGGTTTGGTGAAAATGTCGGCCAACTGATGATGGGTATCAACATGAACAAGGTCAATGACACCTTTCTCATATTGATCACTCAGAAAGTGAAAGCGCACATCAATGCGTTTGGTTTTTGAATGGAGACAAGGGTTTTTCCCTACACTAATTGCCCTCGTGCTATCACAAAACAAAGGAACTCTGGTAGGAAAGAACAACCCAAAGTCTCATAATGTGGAAATCATCCAAACCAACTGTGAGCAGCAGCTACATACTCAGCCTCAGTTATCAAAAGTGCAATTCCAGACTATTTCCGAGAAGACCAAGAGACAAGAGAAGAACCAAGAAACTAGCAAGTACCAGAAGTCGACTTGCGATCCAACCAGCACCCACCAAAGTCATCGTCCGAAAAGCCAAATAAATCAAGAGACGATGATGCTGAATAATAAAGACCAAGATCGGGCGCATACGTAAGTTACCTAAAATGCGCTTCACAGCATGCCGATGAGACGCGTGTGGTGAAGACTGGAAGCGCGCGCACAGTCCCATGGAAAACTATATGTCTGGCCTCATCGCCGTCAAGTACAGTAGAGAACCGATCATCCCTTGAAACTCTCTCTCATTGATCTTGAAGCCACTCTCGTCCTTGTCCAGGCCCCCAGATGTACCCATTGGGGTCATCTAAAGCTTCAGCTCTCCACCAAAATCGAATTTTTTCAACATATCCCGCGTGTACTTACTCTGGTAGATGAAGATGTCGTCCTTGGTCTGCTTGATCTGGAGCCCTAGGAAATACTTCAGCTCACCAATGAGGCTCATCTCAAACTCACTATGCATCTGCTCAAAAAACTTGGACACAAGAGCATCAGTAGAACCACCAAAAATGATATCATCCACGTAAATCTGAGCAATCAAAAAGTCTGAGGCATCTCTAAGCAAGAAAAGAGTTTTGTCCACAGAACCCATCACAAAGCCCTTCCCCAACAAAAATTGCTTCAACCGGTCATACGAAGCCCTAGGGGCTTGCTTAAGACCGTATAATGCTTTTTGCAGCTTAAAAACATGTCGAGGAAACTTTGGGTTCTCAAAACCAGGGGGCTGCCTAACATAGACCTCCTCCTCTATGTACCCATTCAGAAAAGCACTCTTGACATCCATTTGAAAAAGCTTAAAACCCTTCGAAGCGGCAAAAGCTAAAAGAATGCGAATGGACTCAAGACGGGCAACAGGAGCGAAAGTCTCTTCAAAGTCAATACCCTCTTTCTGGCAAAAACCCTAGGCAACTAGTCGAGCTTTGTTGCGCACCACAACCCCATCTTCACCTTGCTTGTTTTTGAACACCCACTTTGTGCCTATGGGGTTGCATCCAGGTGGCAGCTCAACCAGTGTCCAAACCTGATTGTGGACAAAATTCTCAAGCTCTTCTTGCATGGCATTAATCCAATTCTTATCAGAAAGAGCATGAGAAACGCCTCTGGGCTCAAAAGATGCAACAAACGTAGACTCAACAAACATAGCAAGCGAGTCAACAGAAGAACGCAAAGTCCTCTCAGTAATATCACCGATCATGAGCTCTGAGGGGTGATCACACTGAACTTCTCGGAATCCCTGGTGATCTGAAGTCACCTCACCAGAGTCAGCAGCTGGCACCTCTGGACTCGACTGAGGGGGCTTGATCGAAGTGGAAGAAGTGATCAGAGGTCTGCCCTCATCCTTAGTCAAAGTCTTAGAAGATGTGGGTTATGCAGGCTGTGTAGAAGGCCCACCCTCATCAACAGCTAGAGCATCATCATCTTCCTCGAAGATGGACTCTCCAAGCTCATCATCTCCAGAAAGCTCAAAAGGAGTCAAAGAAGGCAAGGACTCATCAAAAGAAACCTCATAGGTCTCGACAAGCTGCTGAGAGTCGAGGTTCCAAACACGGAAGCCTCGAGAATGCAAAGCATAACCAAGAAAGACTCCATCCCAGCAACGAGACTCAAACTTGTCCAAATGCCCTCCCTTCTTGGGTACAAAGCCCTTGTGTAGGACCGAAAGTAGCGACTAGAGGGGGGGTGAATGGGCGCCTTGAAAATTCTTTCGAATCAATGGCCTGCTCCCAGTACCCAACGCACCTCAAAATACAAAGCAGCAAAGTATGAACAGATTGCTTAAGTCTAAAGATAACTAGCCTAGAAGCAACAGATGACAAAAACAGAGAAAACACTAAAGCAGTGCCACTAGGTAGATAAACAAAGATATTCAAGACATGGCAGATTATACTTCTCAATGGATGAACTAAGTATAAATAAAGTGAGATGAGAAGTCACTATTCAAATCTGTCTCCTGTTCGAAACTTGTCGAAGCCTGCTTCGCTGGGCGGAGTCTGCTTCGCTGGTCGAGGCCTGATTCGGAGATTAGTTGCGAAGCCTACCGAAGGCTGTTGTGAAAGTGTCGAAGGTTGGTTGTCTATCCTAGTTCGAGTGTGGCAAAGAGCGAAGTATGCTTCAAAACGAAGTATGACAGTGTCGAAGCTTACTTCGGACAACGTACTTCGAAGCTTAACCTTCGAACAGAAAACTTCGAACACGATGCACAGAAAAGCAACCTTCGAAAGATGAGCGAAGCCAAACACACAGCAGCAAGATCTACTTCGAAGCCAACGAGGTTACCTTCGAAGCTAGCAGTATCGAGGTATGACCTTCGAACCACAGACTAGCTTCGAATCAAGGTATGCTGATGTTGACACACAAGAAGTCGAAGATCACAAACACACTTCGAATGATAAGCTTCGAACTCACAAGCTGTAACCCTCGAAAATGACGGCATCAAAAAGATCTCAGAGACTACACGTCGAGCGAAGTATATCAGAGAGACTAGCTTCGAAATCAACTTCGAAGCCTGTCGGAGTATACCTTCGCACAGACGGTCGTAGTATGTAAAGCTGACCGCTCAAAATCATACTCCGAAGTTAGCAACACAGTACACAAAATGAAGTCGAAGTTCAAGCGGAGCCCTCGAGGATGTCAGATCGAAGCCTGCCTCACGAAGCTGAGGGACTTCGAACAGAGAGAAGGGGCTTCGCCAGAAACAACCAGAAAAGGGATTTTAGCCCTGTCAACTCGATCAAAAAGCTACGCAGTAAAAAGCAAGCTATAGTACCAGTGTACTGTTGCTATAGAGAAGTAGTACTACTTGCAACAACAAGAACTACTACTACTTGTGTGAAGAACAGAGGCAACAAAAGCATCAAAACTCAGGAATAAATTTGTTGTGCGCAACAAAATGAAACATGAAGCAAAAGGAATAGAATCATCCAAAACAGGGAACAAACAGGATGAACTGCAGCAAGCAGCCTGGCGGCGCATACACAGGAGAGAGAAACTTCAGGAAGCAAAAGTGACCCAATAGATTGAAAAGTGAATTCTGGAAGGGTAGTCCAACCCTAGGGATTGAGGCCCTATTTATAGGCTGCCCAATAGCCTAGAGATACAGATGACTTATCCGGAAGCTAAGCTTTCGTAGCGACTACGGCTTCTCTTCTGGACAGTCTGATACAAGATCAACGGTTGTCAGTTTTGCGCCGAAACTGACAAAGCCTCCACCGACTTTGCACCAGGTACCCGTATTGGGCCGGCCCGATTCCGCTGCTCTCTCAGCCCGGCAATCACTTATCGCGCGTGTACCTGAGTCAATCCTGGTCAACAGCCGAGTGGGTCTTCTGCTGCTTCTGGCCCATGTACCCGGATTGGGCCAGCCCGACTTCGTAGCTCTCTGAGCCCGACCGTCGCTCGCTGCCCGTGTACCTGAGTCACACGTAGCCCATGAAACAACAGATCTCCTCTCTTCTTCAGTCCTCTTTGACTATCGTTGACAATGACTCATCACATCTGGAGCCATGAGGCCCACGCTATTCAGCATGGCTCCTCAATCTCCCCCTTGATGAGTGCATTGTCAACACTTCATTTCTTCAGCTCTTTAGTACCCGCGAATCAACTGTGGAAACACGAAAACAAAACACAAGGAAACAAAGAAGAAGAAGAAAGGTAAAAGTTTTAACCCTAATGACCGAAAGCCAAACAAAAGCAAAAAAACGGTCATTATGGTTCACCAGAACATAAAAGCTCAAAATGAGTGCGATTTTCAGAACAACAAGGATATCAACAGAGTAAGAACAAGCGAGACAAAAAACTCCCCCTTAAACTCTGATCCCCAATTTTCTCCCCCTTGTTGACAAGTGAACTCATCAAGCACTCAAAAGAGACACAGACTCCCCCTGAAACGCAACTCCCCCTCAAAATATGCAATGAATGCAACTGGGGTGCATGAGGAGTGAATAAAGCATGCTTCTCAGATATGATTGACTGTAATTACAACATCTAACAAGTAGAGCAAAAGACATACTGTCTAGGACACATGGCATGATCAGTGCAACAGATGATATCTAAAGAAAGTCATTAGCACGCATGTTCCAGTTTTTGCAAACAAAAGCATCACCACATTTTCCAGTAAACAAGCAAGGTAAAGCATGAGATGCAAAAGCTATCTGATATCTACCAAGATAAGCATTATCCAAAACAAAGTGCTTCAGCAAACTTGTTATCATTTCATTTTTCAGGCTTTTTCTCTTTCCTTTTTCATTTTTGCCAGGGGTTATTTGCATGTCAAACCTTATGCTGACCGACCAAGTCAAGCCTAGGCCAGAACTGGACCATCAGAAGCTTAAGACATTTGGTCTTGCAGACACTACACTGTCCTAGTTCATACCAAAGTGCTATGGTACGCAGTCTAGAACAATGTAATGCGACAAAGCAAACCCACCTGGATCTTTTCAAGTTATGCATAAAAAGGCATGGAAATTTACATTTTTCTTGATTTTTATCATTTTTAACACACATTTCCATGTTTTAAAGCAGAAAGATGTCCAAGTTGCATGTTTGCATCTAAGTCAGGAACTAGCTACCAGGCATGTTAACAGATAGCAAGAACATTCAGCCTACGCATGCTAGTTACCAGAAGCAATGGTGATCATGTTTTCAAGTTTAAAGCATAAAAGCCATGCATATGACAGATATCAGACATATCAAGTGAACTGGACCAAAGCATGATCATTGACAAGTATTCAAGAGCATGTACCAGCTAGAATAAGTAAAGCAGTTCAATCATATAACAGAAGCATCTCTAAGGTGTGATATGTGAATATGCAAGATATGAACACACACAAAAAGACTCAAGAAAAGAGTAAAGAAGAAGGAAAACTGATGCAAAATATCCTAGAAAGGATACACAACACCCAAATCCCCTCGTAAACGCTCAAAAGTAGACTGATCTAGGGTTTGGTGAAAATATCAGCCAACTGATGATGGGTATCAACATGAACAAGGTCAATGACACCTTTCTCATATTGATCCCGCAAAAAGTGAAAGCACACATCAATGTGTTTGCTTTTTGAATGGAGACATGGGTTTTTCCCTACACTAATTGCAGTGGTGATGTCGCAAAACAAAGGAACTCTGGTAGGAAAGAACAACCCAAAATCTCAAAGAGTGGAAATCATCCAAACCATCTGTGAGCAGCAGCTGGCAGCAGCTACATACTCAGCCTCAGTGGTCAAAAGAGCAACTCTAGATTGCTTTCGAGAAGACCAAGAAACAAGAGAAGAACCGAGAAACTGGCAAGTACCGGAAGTTGACTTGCGATCCAACCGGCACCCACCAAAGTCGGCGTCCGAAAAGCCAGATAAATCAAGAGATGATGATGCTGAATAGTAAGGACCAAGATCGGGCGCATAAGTGAGATACCTGAAGATGCGCTTGACAGCCTGCCGATGAGACGCGCGTGGTGAAGACTGAAAACGCGCGCAAAGTCCCACGGCGAACTGTATGTCCGGTCTTGTTGCTGTCAAGTACAGCAGCGAACCGATCATCCCTCGAAACTCCCTTTCGTTGACCTTGACGCCGCTCTCATCCTTGTCCAGACCCCCAGAAGTGCCCATCGGGGTCATCTGCGGCTTCAACTCACCACCAAAGTCAAATTTTTTCAACATGTCACGAGTATACTTACCTTGGTGGATGAAGGTGCCATCCTTGGTCTGCTTGATCTGGAGCCCTAAGAAGTACTTGAGCTCACCCATGAGGCTCATCTCGAACTCATTGTGCATCTGCTCAGAAAACTTGGACACAAGAGCATCAGTACCGCCAAAGATACTATCGTCCACGTAAATCTGAGCGACTAAAAAATCGGAAGCATCTCTGAGCAAGAAGAGAGTTTTATCCACAGAACCCATCACAAATCCCTTCCCCAACAAAAACTGCTTCAACCAGTCATACCAAGCCCTGGGGGCTTGCTTTAACCCGTATAAAGCCTTTTGCAGCTTAAAAACATGTCGAGGAAACTTAGGGTTCTCAAAACCTGGGGGCTGCCTAACATAAACTTCCTCCTCTATGAACCCATTCAGAAAAGCACTCTTAACGTCCATTTGAAAAATCTTAAAACCCTTCGAAGCGGCAAAAGCTAAGAGAATACAAATGGACTCAAGATGGGCAACAGGGGCGAAAGTTTCATCAAAATCAATACCCTCTTTCTGGCAAAAACCCTGGGCAACTAGTCAAGCTTTGTTGCGCACCACAACCCCATCTTCACCTTGTTTGTTCTTGAACACCCATTTGGTGCCTATGGGGTTGCATCCTGGTGGCGGCTCAACTATTGTCCAAACCCGATTACGGACAAAATTCTCAAGCTCTTCTTGTATAGCATTAATCCAATTTGAATCAGAAAGAGCATGAGAAACATCTCTGGGCTCAAAAGATGCAACAAAAGCAGATTCAGCAAACACAGCAAGAGAGGTAGATGAACGCAAAGTTCTCTTAGTCAAATCACCGATGATGAGCTCTGAGGGGTGATCACGTTGAACTGCTCGGGTTCCCTGGTGATCTGAAGTCACCTCACAGGAGTCAGCAGCTGGCACCTCTGGACTCGACTGAGGGGGCTCGACCAAAGTGGAGGAAGTGATCAGAGGTCCGCCCTCATCTTTAGTCGAAGTCTCAGAAGGTGTGGGCTCTGCAGGGGGTGCAGAAGGCCCACCCTCATTAGTGGCTGGAGTATCATCATCTTCCTTGAAGATGGACTCTCCGAGCTCACCATCTCAAGGCTCAAAAGAAGGAGTCAAAGAAGGCAAGGACACATCAAATGAAACCTCACAAGTCTCGACAAGCAGCTGGGATTCGAGGTTCCAAACACGGAAGCCTCGAGAATGTAAAGCGTAGCCAAGAAAAACACCGTCCCAGCAACGAGACTCAAACTTGTCCAAATGCCCTCCCTTCTTGAGCACAAAGCACTTGCAGCCAAACGCTCGCAAGTGGCTCACCTTGGGCTGTCTGCCAAACCGCAACTCATATGAGGTCTTACCTAGGTAAGCTCTAAGAAAAATGCGATTGGCCAGATAGCAAGCCGTGTTCATGGCTTCAGCCCAAAAATGCCTAGGAGTCTTGTGCTCATCGAGCATCGTCCTGGCCATCTCGACTAGCGTGCGGTTCTTTCGTTCCACAACGCCGTTCTGTGGGGGAGTGTAAGGAGAAGAAAACTGATGGTCCAGACCCTGATCACTACAGAAGCTGACGAACTGAGAGTTCTTGAACTCAGAGCCGTTGTCGGAGCGAATTGCTCGCATCTGACCATTGTTCTCATTCTTTAGCTTCAAAATCAGGTCATGAACAAACTGAAATGTTTCATCCTTAGACTCCAAAAATAAAACCCACGAGAATCGAGAAAAGTCATCAACAATGACAAGAGCGTACCACTTTCCACCCACTGAACGTACCCGAGCTGGACCAACTGTGTCCAAGTGTAAGAGCTCGCCTGGATACGAAGTCATCACCTGAGTCACAGGTGAGTGAGAAGCGGCAACCATTTTCCCATGACGACAGGGATGGGAAACTAGATCCTTCTCCATCTTAAGCTTGGGCAATCCTCGGATGAGGTCCATAGAGCTCAACCTGACTAGCAGATCAAAACTCAAATGACCTAACCTCCTATGCCACTTCCAGAGCTCAGAGGAGGATCCACCAATCAAACAGCGAGAAGGGCCAAAAGAACTAGAGAAGTCAATTCGAAAAACTTTACCAAATGGTAAGATCTGGCAAATCAAAGACCCTCTAGAATCAAACACAGAAGAATTGCCCTTCTTAAAACGCACTTCCAAACCATCCTCAAGAAGTTGCGAAACAGAAATCAAGTTAACGTTCAAATTTTTAACCAAAGCAACATTCTTCAATGAGAAATGATCTGAAATGCGAATTGAGCCAATGCCACTTACTTTCCATTGACCACTGTTCCCAAATGTGATGTACTCTTTGGAGCTCGGGGGAGTGAGATTGGAGAACCATCTGCGATGTCCCGTCATGTGGCGAGAACATCCTGAGTCCATGATCCAAACATCCTCCAGTCCCCGATCCTACACAATCAGTGGCTGTAAGTGGGAGCAAATGGTCCGGCACCAGGTTTAGCAAAAGAGCTAAACCAGTGTCGAGCCATCTGCTCAAAAGACGGAAAGCAGAAATCATCATGAGAGTTCGGACCAAAACGCGGCTCAAAGCGCGGTCCTCGGTTCTGCCTAAATCCTCGGCCACGAGGTCCAAGACCGTAGCCAACACGACCTGGAGCTCCGCCGGAACGAACACCACCATCTGGAGCACGGGCATGAAAGTTGTCTCCCCTACCACCACCTACACGATGCGGCCTGGCCTCCAGCCTCTTCCCGCATCGAGGAACACGCAGTCTACGACCCTGCTGGTAGAACTGCTCCTGACCACCACGAGCTCTCTCTGCTCTCTCAACCCGCTTCCTCCTAAAGCAAAACTCCGCAAGATGCCCGTCTCTCTGACAGTACTCACAATGATAGGTGGGCTTCTTGGGGTCTGATTGAGACTTGGGATTCTTGGGCTTAGTGGTGTTAGGTATAGTCTTCTTGGGTTGAGAGGGTCCAGGAAGAGAGTCTAGAGAAGAGTGGAGGTGTTTGGGCTTTGGAACCCAGATAGGCTTCTTGGGTGGAGCTTTGGGTGGTTCATGAATCACTCCATCCTTTGGCTGACAAGCCTAGGAGGACTCAGTGGAGTGAGTCTTAGGGTATCTCTGCTCAGGAGTCATTTTACTCCACTCCACTGCCCGGCTAATGGCACTCTCAAAGTCAGCCTTGGTGTAGGTGTAACCTACCCCAAACCCATCTTGCCTCTTGAACTGCTGGATCATCATGCCGAGCTGTGGCTCTCTGGCACTGATCCAACTCAGGATAGAACGGAGGTAAAAGTTCTCATTCTGAGAATCAGCTAGCTCCTCTCTCAAGGAAGCTAGAACCTCCACCTGAGACAAACAGGCCTCACACTCACTCTCTACTTGGACAGACTTTTCGGCTTTCAGCTTGATCAATTCCATTCTAAGAGACAAACAGTTCTCACAGACAGTGGGTGGAACTGATAGTGTCTCGAGCTCTAGCCTAGTCTGCGCAAGCTCAGCTCTCAACCTCTCCAAATCACCCAAATGCTCATCGCCCTTAGATTTCAGCTCAGCTAAGGCAGCTAGATGAGATGGGCAATCAACACGGGGTGCGACGACAGTGGCTTGAGCATCTTTCAGCTCCAGCTGAGCGCTTTCAAGCTCAGTGGCCAAAGCGTCCCTCTCATCAACCCTTTATGTGTACTTGGACTTCAAAGTCGACAAGTCACACAGAAGCAACTCACACTTCGAGCACTCACTGCTATCACCCAAGAAAGGGGAAGAAGATAGACTCTCAATTCTGCCGTTGGCTATGGCAAGCTCACTGTCTAACTCATCTATCCTCTTCTTGGCCCCCTAAGCAATTTTTCCTGATATTTCAACTCCTGACGATTGCTTTCAAGTAAATCAATGATTTCGCGTTCATAGGATGATACCTTTTCGTTGTCGTCGTCGGAGTCGTCGGAGGAGCTCTTTTCTTCCTTATCCCCAAGAGCCATTGAGCAGAAGCTCTTGCGGGATCTTCGGCGCTGGTGTGAGTGGCTCTTCGGTCTGTCCCCGAAAGCCATGAAGCAGAGGCCCGCCGGATCATCCTTGTCCTTCCCCTTCTTGATGATGATCTCCTCATCGCTTGAGCTTGATGAAGAGGAAGAAGACATGGACTGCTTGGAGTAGCTCTTCTCCATCTCGGCGAAGAAGGCCTTGTCGCGCTTCTTGTTCTCTCGCCGGTAGTCCTTCAGGACCTTCTTGAAGAATCTGGTCTTCGGCTTGCCCTTGTTGAAGGAAGAGCTGTCGTGCTTGCCGGAGTCATGGAAGCTACCACCAGTGCCCTTCTTGTGTCCATTGCACTTGGTACAGTCGGCGATGAAGTGTCCTGGATCACCACACTCAAAGCATCCGGATTTTGTGCCGTGTCTTTTTAACATTCTCTTGTCATAGACACGACGCACCTGGTTGTTAAAAAGACACAAATCATCATCACCCAACAACTCTAGCTGGTCCTTAGTGATAGACATCAAAGAGAACCCAGCACAACTCACAGAAGAGGGATCAACAGAAGGTGTAGCAAGGGCCAGAGATTTTGATCCAGAACCAGTGAGATTTGATCTCAGCTGGAGATCAACCTCAGTAGCCTTCAGCTTGCTAAACAACTCAGAAATGGTCAAGGTATCATAAGAAGTACTCTCAATGATAGAAGATACCTTGATCTCCCAGATCTTTGGGTCCAAGGTATGGAGAACCTTGAGCGCCTGCTCATGATCTGAGACTAACTGAGCACCCTCAGCCTTGTTGTCCCGAAGCTTGTTTATGATCGACTGAAAACGACCAAACAAAGCCTCAACAGATTCACCCGACTTCTGTGTGAAATTCTCATATTCACGCCGGTAGGTCTGATAGAGCCGAGCCTTGACCTGTGCTGTTCCCTCATGGTGTGCCTTGAGGGTAGCCCAGATCTCTCTCGCAGTGGAGAGATGGCTCACACGCTCAAACTCAGTGGGACCTAAACCAGAGAAAAGAATGTTCACATCCTTACTGTTGCTCAAATGCTGAGCAATGATACCAGCAGTACCATGCTCAATGACTGGCAATATGACAAACGTGGTGTGAACGCAAATGTCCCAAATGTCCGAACCCTGGCTCATGAGATAGGCTCGCATGCGAGTCTTCCAATAGTTATAGCCATAGGCTTCCAAGGACGGGACCTTGCCAGGAGAAGTCATGATCACTACTGGGGTTTAGAACCGGTTAAGGTACGGAAAAACCCTAACCAGGCTCTGATACCACTTGTAGGACCGAAAGTTGCGACCAGAGGGGGGGTGAATGGGCGCCTTGAAAATTCTTTCGAATCAATGGCCTACTCCCAGTACCCAACGCACCTCAAAATACTAAGCAGCAAAGTATGAACAGATTGCCTAAGTCTAAAGATATCTAGCCTAGAAGCAACATATGACAAAAACAGAGAAAACACTAAAGCAGTGCCACTAGGTAGATAAACAAAGATATTCAATACATGGCAGATTATACTTCTCAATGGATGAACTAAGTATAAATAAAGTGAGATGAGAAGTCACTGTTCAAATCTGTCTCCTGTTCGAAACTTGACGAAGCCTGCTTCACTGGGCGGAGTCTGCTTCGCTGGTCGAGGCCTGCTTCAGAGATTAGTTGAGAAGCCTGCCGAAGGCTGTTGTGAAAGTGCCAAAGGTTGGTTGTCTATCCTAGTTCGAGTGTGGCAAAGAGCGAAGTATGCTTCGAAACGAAGTATGACAGTGTCGAAGCTTACTTCGGACAACGTACTTCGAAGCTTAACCTTCGAACAGAAAACTTCGAACACGATGCACAGAAAAGCAACCTTCGAAAGATGAGCGAAGCCAAACACACAACAGCAAGATCTACTTCAAAGCCAACGAGGTTACCTTCGAAGCTAGCAGTATCGAGGTATGACCTTCGAACCACAGACTAGTTCGAATCGAAGTATGCTGATGTTGACACACAAGAAGTCGAAGATCACAAACACACTTCGAATGATAAGCTTTGAACTCACAAGCTGTAACCCTCGAAAATGACGACAACAGAAAGATCTCAGAGACTACACGTCGAGCGAAGTATATCAGAGAGACTAGCTTCGAAATCAACTTCGAAGCCTGTCGGAGTATACCTTCGCACAGACGGTCATAGTATGTAAAGATGACCGCTCAAAATCGTACTCCAAAGTTAGCAACACAGTACACAAAATGAAGTCGAAGTTCAAGCGGAGCCCTCGAGGATGTCAGATCGAAGCCTGCCTCACGAAGCTGAGGGACTTCGAACAGAGAGAAGGGGCTTCGCTAGAAACAACCAGAAAAGGGATTTTAGCCCTGTCAACTCGATCAAAAAGCTACGCAGTAAAAAGCAAGCTATAGTACCAGTGTACTGTTGCTACAGAGAAGTAGTACTACTTGCAACAACAAGAACTACTACTACTTGCGTGAAGAACAGAGGCAACAAAAGCATCAAAACTCAGGAATAAATTTGTTGTGCGCAACAAAATGAATCAGCAGAGCTAATAATGAGATGCTACACATGAAGCAGAAGGAATAGAATCATCCAAAATAGGGAACAAACAGGATGAACAGCAGCAAGCAGCCTGGCGGATCATACACAGGAGAGAGAAACTTCAGGAAGCAAAAAGTGACCCAATAGATTGAAAAGTGAATTCTGGAAGGGTAGTCCAACCCTAGCAATTGGGGCCGTATTTATAGGCTGCCCAATGGCCTAGAATATTCCACCAGCCCCTTAGGGTTTTTACAGATGCTAAAATAAAGGAAAAGACTCAACTGCCCTTAGGAATTTTTACAGACACGACTGACTGACTGTGGGCCTAGAGATATAGATGACTTATCCGGAAGCTAAGCTTTCGTAGCGACTACGGATTCTCTTCTGGATAGTTTGATACAAGATCAACGGTTGTCAGTTTTGCGCCGAAACTGACAAAGCCTCCACCGACTTTGCACCAGGTACCCGGATTGGGCTGGCCCGATTCCGCAGCTCTCTCAGCCCGGCAATCACTCACCGCCCGTGTACCTGAGTCAATCCTGGTCAACAGCCCAGTGGGTCTTCTGCTGCTTCTGGCCCATGTACCCGGATTGGGCCAGCCCAACTTCGCAGCTCTCTCAGCCCGACCGTCGCTCGCTGCCCGTGTACCTGAGTCACACGCAGCCCATGAAACAACATATCTCCTCTCTTCTTCAGTCCTCTTTGACTATCGTTGACAATGACTCATCACATCTGGAGCCATGAGGCCCACGCTATTCAGCATGGCTCCTTACCTTGCAGCCAAACACTCGCAAGTGGCTCACCTTAGGTTGTCTGCCAAACCGCCACTCATATGAAGTCTTACCTAGGTAAGCTCTAAGAAAAATGTGGTTGGCCAGATAGCAAGTCGTGTTCATGGCTTCATCCCAAAAGCGCCTAGGAGTCCTATGCTCATCGAGAATCATCCTGGCCATCTCGACTAGCATGTGGTTCTTTCGTTCCACAACGCCGTTCTGTGGGGGAGTGTAAGGAGCAGAAAACTGATGATCAAGACCCTGATCAATACAGAAGCTGATGAACTGAAAGTTCTTGAACTCAGAGCCATTGTCAGAGCAAATCGCTCGCATCCGACCATTGTTCTCATTCTTCAGCTTCAAAATCAGGTCATGAACAAAATTAAAAGTCTCATCCTTAGACTCCAAGAAGAAAACCCACGAGAATCGAGAAAAATCATCCATGATCACAAGAGCGTACCACTTCCCACCGACTGAGCGTACCCAAGCTGGACAAACAGTGTCCATGTGTAACAGCTCTCCCATGTACGAAGTCATAACCTGAGTCACAGGTGAGTGAGAAGCGGCAACCATTTTCCCATGATGACAGGGTTGGCAAACTAGATCCTTCTCCATCTTAAGCTTTCGCAATCCTCGGATGAGGTCCATAGAGCTCAATATGACTAGCAGATCAAAACTCAAATGGCCTAACCTTCTATGCCACATCCAGAGCTCAGAGGAGGATCCAGCAATCAAACATCGAGAAGAGCCAAAAGAACTAGAGAAGTCAATTCGAAAAACCTTACCGAAGGGTAAGATCTGGCAAACCAAAGACCCTCTAGAATCAACCACTAAAGACATGCCCTTCTTAAAATGAGCCTCTAAACCATCCTCAAGAAGTTGCGAAACAGAAATCAAATTGAAATTCAAATTTCCAACCAAAGCAACATTCTTCAAAGAGAAATGGTCAGAGATGCGAATTGAGCCAATTCCGTGTACCTTCCCTTGACCACTCTTCCCGAATGTGATGTATTCCTTGGAGCTCGAGGGAGAGAGACCGGAGAACCATCTACGATGTCCCATCATGTGGTGAGAGCATCATGAATCTATGATCCACACATCCTCCAGTCCTCAATCTTGCACGATTGGTGGCTGTAAGGGGGTGCAAATGGTCCGGCACCAGGTTTAGCAAAAGAACTAAACCAATGTCGAGCCATCTGCTCAAAAGATAGAAAGCAGAAGGAATCATAAGAGTCTGGACCAAAGCGCAGCTCAAAGCGCGGTCCTCGGTTCTGCGTAAAATCTCGGCCATGAGGTCCAAAACCGTATCCAGAACGGCCTGGAGCTCAACCGGAGCGAACACCACCCTCTGGAGCACAAGCATGAAAGTCGTCTCCTCTGCCACCACCTACACGATGTGGCCTAGCCTCTAGCCTCTCCCCGCGTCGAGGAACTCTCAGTCTACCACCCTGCTGGTAGAACTGCTTCTGCCCACCACGAGCTCTCTCTGCTCTCTCAACCCGCTTTCTCCTGAAGCAAAACTCCTCAAGATGCCTGTCTCTGACAGTACTCATAGTGGTAGGTGGGCTTCTTGGGATGTGGTTGAGGCTTGGGGTTCTTGGGCTTGGTGGTGTTGTGTGTAGACTCTATGGTGTGAGAGGGTCTAGGTTGAGAGTCTAGAGAAGTGTAGAGGTGTTTGGGCTTTGGAACCTAGATGGGCTTCTTGGGTGGAGCTTTAGGTTGTTCTTGGAACACTCCATCCTTGGGCTGACTAGCCTTGAAAGACTCAGTGGAGTGAGTCTTGGGATATCTCTGTTCAGGAGTCATCTTACTCCACTCCACTGCTCGGCTAATGGCACTCTCAAAATTAGCCTTGGTATAGGTGTAGCCTACCCCAAACCCATCATGCTTCTTAAACTGCTAGATCATCATGCCGAGCTGTGGCTCTCTGGCACTCACCCAACTAAGGATCTGACGAAGTTAAAAGTTCTCATTCTGAACATCAGCTAGCTCCTCTCTCAAGGAAGCTAGAACCTCCACCTGAGACAAGCAGGTCTCACACTCTCTATCAACCTGGATAGACTTCTCGGCTTTTAGCTTGATCAACTCCAATCTAAGAGACAAGCAGTTCTCACAGACAGTGGGTGGAACTGATAGTGTCTCAAGCTCTAGCCTAGTCTGCTCCAGCTCAGCTCTGACTCTCTGCAACTCGCCCAACTGCTCATCACCCTTGGCTTTCAACTCAGCTAAACTAGCTAGATGGGATGGGAAATCAACACGGGGCATGACGACAGTGGCATGAGCATCTTTCAGCTCCAGCTGAGCGCTCTCAAGCTCAGTGGCCAAAGTGTCCCTCTCATCTACCCTCTCTGTGTACCTGAACTTCAGAGTCGTCAGATCACACAGTAACACCTCACAGTTTGGGCACTCACTGCTACCACCCAAGCAAGGGGAAGAAGATAGACTCTCAATCCTGCTGTTGGCCACAGCAAGCTCACTCTAAAGCTCATATATCCTCTTCTTAGCCCCTCTAAGCAGTTTCTCCCGATATCTCAACTCCTGACGGTTCTCTTCAAGTAAATCAATGATTTCGCGTTCATAAGAAGATACCTTTTCATCGTCGTCATCATCGGAGTTGTTCCGGGAGCCCTTCTCTTCCTTATCCCCAAGAGCCTTTGAGTAGAAGCTCTTGTAGGACCTTCGGTGGTGATGTGAGTGGCTCTTCGGCCTATCCCCGAATGCCATGAAGTAGAGGCCCGCCGGATCATCCTTGTCCTTCCCCTTTCTGATCACGATCTCCTCATCGCTTGAGCTAGATGAAGAGGAAGAAGACGAAGAACGCTTAGAGTAGCTTCTCTCCATCTCGACGAAGAAAGCCTTGTCTCGCTTCTTGTTCTCATGCCGGTAGTCCTTCAGGGCCTTTCTGAAGAATCTGGTTTTGGGCTTGCCCTTTGTGAAGGAGGAGCTGTTGTGCTTGCTGGAGTCATAGGAGCCACCACTGGTACCCTTCTTGTGACCATTGCGCTTGGGGCAGTCGGCGATGAAGTGACATAGATCACCACACTCAAAGCATCCGGATTTTGTGCCGTGTCTTTTGAACATTTGCTTATCATAGACACGACGCACACGGTTGTTAAACAGACACAGATCATCATCTCCTACCGACTCAATAGACATCAAGGAGAACCCATCACAGCTCACATAAGAGGAGTCAGTAGAAGGCCAGGTGTAGCAAGGGCCAGATATTTTGATCTAGAGCCAGTGAGATTTGATCTCAATTGGATATCAACCTCTGTGGCCTTGAGATTGCTAAACAACTTAGAAATCGTCAAGGTATCATAAGAGGTGCTCTCAATGATAGAGGATACCTTGATCTCCAAGATCTTAGGGTCCAAGGTATGGAGAACCTTGAGCGCCTGCTCATGATCTGAGACCAGTTGAACTCCCTCGACCTTGTTGGCCCGAAGCTTGTTGATGGTCGACTGAAAGCGACCAAACAAGGCTTCAACAGATTCACCCGGCTTCTGTGTGAAATTCTCATATTCACGCCGGTAGGTCTGATAGAGCTGAGCCTTGACCTAGGCTATCCCATCATGGTGTGAATGGAGGGTAGCCCAAATCTCTCTAGCAGTGGTGAGATGGCTCACACGCTCAAATTCAATGGGACCTAAACCAGAAAACAAAATGTTCACTGCTTTGTTGTTGTTCTGATGCTGGGCGATAATATTAAGAGAATTACACTTAGCAACAGGCAATATGGTGAAAGTAGCATGAACACAAATATCTCAAATGTCCGATCGTTGGCTCATGAGATAGGCTCGCATGCGAGTCTTCCAATAATTATAGCCATAAGCTTCAAAGGACGGGACCTTACCAGAAGAAGTCATGATCACTACCTGGGTTTAGAACCGGTCAAGGTATGGAAAAACCCTAACCAGGCTCTGATACCACTTGTAGGACCAAAAGTATCGACTAGAGGGGGGTGAATGGGTGCCTAAAAAATTCTTTTGAATCAATAGCCTTCTCCAAACACCCAACACACCTCAACAGACAACTAACAGAAATAGGAACAGTCTACAGGTCTCAAAATAATCTAGCCTAAAAACGACCGGTGTCCTAGAAATAAAGACACCAAATCAGTGCTTATAGGCAGATTGACAGAACATTTAAACATTGACATTTCAAGTTTCACGAAAGTAGATTATCACAGGGATTTAGTTTAAGTGCACGTAAAACGAGAAATCTTACTGTTCACAGTTGTCTCCAGTTTGATACTTGTCAAAGCCCGTTTGAAGCCTTCATGCGAAGCCAGCTGATTTCCAGCGAAGTCAAACTTCAGCTTTGAAGCTACCTCCACAGCACACTTCGCTAAATAATCAAATAGCGAACACCAGGCCTACAACTTCGAAACACCTTTTTTCGAACTCCGAAGCAAACAGGAAAAATCGAAGTAGTCACTACGAAGCCCACAGTCTAGCGAAGCAGAGCCTTGAGCGAAGCCTGACCGAAGCCTACTGCTCCGAACAAAATGGCTTCAAACGAAGATTAAAAGCAGAGTTCGAACCCTTGCACAAACCAGCAGAGTATGCTGTGTTGTGGGACCTACTAACTGAACTTCGAACAAATACTTCGAAATGTGACAAAGAGCAGAAAGATCCGGCCAAGTAAACAGCTTCAAGAAACGTGCGAGCTCCTTTCTCCTCTCCATCAGAACGCCATGCCAAGAAAAAAACAATAGAAAACTTCACGCGGCTGACAAATACAACTATCACGGGCTAGCGGAACCCACTTGGCATAAGGATGGAGAACCCTGTGCCAGCACTCAGACTCTTACGCACACAAATGATGCGCAGCTTCTGCCGACCGATAGACAATAAGCAAAAAGACCAGCGTAGCTTTTGTAGAACACTTAAGAAGTGCCTAAAAAGCCTAGCTGCATAGGCCAAGAACAGAATAGCCTGGCGCACGGCAACTAGAAGTCTTCAGCTAAGCACATGAAACAAGAAAGGCGAGTTAGAAAACTAGTAGTTGCAGATGCTAGCTAGAAGCTAAGGTGCTATTTTCCTACAGCAAAGACTAGACACAAAGAAGATAAACCTTAAGAACAAAACGGCAGAAAATTAAGTTGTCGCAAAAAATAAGCAAGCTAGGCACGCAAAACGAGGCAACCTGGAAATAGATTCACAGCGTGACGTTCAATGACTAGAGAGGAATAATAGAACCTGATGTTGTAATTTCTCAATTAGTCAGAGAAACAAAACTTGATGAACCAGTGACGAATGGTGGCGGTGCACACGCGAGAATGAACAGTAGAACAAAATAGCTGGCGGCGGCGGTAGGTGTGAACAGTAAAATAGGGGATGAACTCTGCTTTTTAATTCAAGTGAGTTAACCCTAACCCTAGGGATTGGGGCCCTATTTATAGGCAGCCCAATAGCCTAGGAAAATACCAAAAGACCCTTAGGGTTTTTATAGACGCTGAAATAAAATGGAAAAGACCAAAATGCCCTTAGGATATTTTTACAGACTCGACTAACAGACTGTGGGCCTAAAGGCAAAATAGTAAACTCCTAAATACAGATGACTTATCCTGAAGCAGAGCTTTCGTAGCGACTAAGGATTCGCCTCAAAACGGTCAGATCCAAGAACAGCGGTCGTCAGTTTTGCGCCGAAACTGACAAAGCGTCAACCGTCTTTTCACAGTGTACCCGGATTGGGCCGGCCCAACTCCATAGCTCTCTTAGCCCGGCAATCGCTCGCCGCCCGTGTACCTGAGTCAATCCCGATCAACATCCTAGTGGATCCACTACTGCTCCTAGCCCATGTACCCGGATTAGGCCAGCCCGACTTCGTGGACCCTCTGCCAGACAGTCACTCGCTGCCCGTGTAACTGAGTCACATGCATCCTAGACATAGAAGGTCTTATCTCTTCTTCGTGTCCTCTTTGACTTCCGTTGACAATCACTCATGACAATCACTCATGACGATCACTCAGAGGAACGGCCTCGGTAAAGCTGACCTTTCTAAGTGTCGCCTCTACTTGAGAGCTAATTGCTGAATCTAAACGGTTGGCTAGTGATGCGCTAATAGCTTGATCTAGTGATGCGGCTATTTTTTCCTCAATCTCTAAAGAAGATAAAGGAGGTGATACTGGTGTTACTTGGGTTTGAGCGAGGTCGGGGATGTTGACGTCACGCCTGATAAAGAACGCGCATGTCTTGACATAGCTCCCAAGCATGAGATCTTGTAGCGCTTTCATTCTTTCCTCGATATCTGCCCGGTCCTCGTCGGGGATATCTTCGAGGGTAGGCGTCGTGATGTTGCGGTGGTCGATATCTGCGTTACCCATAGGATCCATCGGCGATGTAGACATAGTAGTCATCATAGACGTACTAGTGGCCGATGTAGATGTAGTCGTCATGTTGGCATAGCCTTCCCCAGTGGAGTCACCAAAAAGTGTGTTGACATGAAAACGTGCCCCGCACTTGGGTCAGTTTGATGATCCAAAAGTGTGCCGATACTTAGGAACATGCCTAAGCATAACACAACTATGACGTCGCGTTCCGACTACCCTTAGCAGTGGAAGGGGGGTGGAGGCGCCATGTAATTAGATCACACAGAAATAATCCAATTAGCCAAAAGAAATATATAAATAAAATAAATCAGCCAGCTGAATGGAGCCTAACTGATTCGAAGTGTATCGTGCGAAGGGTTCACCGAAGGGGCCTTCTGTGTCTGATGCGAAGGTTCTCACCGAAGGTAGTCTTTGGCGTTCGGATCGATCTGGCTGAAGGCAGGCTCCGAACAGATCTCGACGCGAAATCATCTCCGAACATATCTCGGCGCGAAGTCTTTGACACAACAAAAATACTCCAACGCAACACGCTAGCATGACTTCGTCTAGCGCGAAGTGTAGTCATGATGAAGCCTGACGTGATGAAGCCTGCTGCGGAGTGCTCCGGTGTGTGGGACTCGACCAGGCCGACAACAACGTGACGGGTCCGGCATGGGTAGTCGAAGCAGGGGTTCTACCGAAGGGTATTCTAGCAGCCTCTGAAACTAGTTTCCTGGCTTCGGACACCTCCGACAAAGGAGCTCCAAGAGTGAAAACCTGCAACAAGAACAGAGATCAAGTGCCAATTCGGCCTGGAGACCGAATCTGCTAAGTGTTGTAGTAGGGAAATGAAGGTAGCAATCTATTTACACCCAAAAATGTCACTAATGGTCAAAATGTGCAAAATACCAGAAGACGGTAAGTTTGACCAAAAATGTGATAGATCTAGCAAATGCCGGTCTGACCGGCCATAGTAGGCTGGTCCAACCGGCCAAGTAGGCTTGGTCAGACCGGCCATCATTCGGGATTAGGGATAAAATAGCAGTTTTCGACTGTTTTGATCCCCTAATAATATCCTAACGATTTTTTGCCGAAAATTATTCATCTTGGGCGCCAGATAAACCATCCCACCCCCTATAAATACCAAGGGGCATTATAGAACTTCTTCGCCCATGCATTACTTTTACCCTAACAATAGAACTTCGTCAATTTGATCAGTAAATTCACCATGCTTCGCTACGTTACCGCGAGCTCTTTCTAGGTTTGATCTGAAAACCTTCCTTTTCACCGCCGTACGGGTTTTTTATCGAGTTTATTGGCTTTTACCAGTGATTCGGTCCCGAGACCAAATTGCCATCGTTTTCTTGTTGTTTTGCAGGGTAATTGTCTTCACGAAACTCCCTTGCAAATTTTGGAGGCGATTGTTTTTTGCTTTGCTAGGACTACCGAAGTCTGGCAGATCCAATCTGTTACTTCGGTTCGACCGGCGTTGAGACCCCGGTCTAACCGGACCTCGTCACGCCGTTGTCGGCAACAGCCGGTTAGACCGACAGCATTACGCCGGTCTGACCAGGGCCCTCCGCACAGCACGCGCCGAAGCCGGAGTCCGAGCCCACCGAAGCCGTTATCGCTAAAGTCCCACGCGCTAGAGATTTGCACGTTCGAAGGCCAACATTCGGAGATACCTTCGCCTAGTGTGACCGGGGTAGCACGGCCGGTCCGACCGGAGATACTTCACCAGTCAGACCACCAGTAGCCACACTTCGCATCAGCCTTTGGGACATCGCCCGAAGCCCCTTCGCAGCCCCCGGTCTGACCGAGGTTGTACCTCCGGTCTGACCGGGCCTGAGGCCGAAGGTGCCCTAGAGACCCTTCGAGCCAATCTCCGCTGTAATTCTGAATCGGCCTTCAAATTGGCCGATTCCAGGTATTTTGATCATTTTATTTTTGTTTACATTATTATTGATACTTTCGGTCAATTGGATTAAAATATTAATTTTTTATCTAATTGCCTGGTGACTCCAAATCCCTTATCACTATTTAGGGTAGTCGGAATGTGGCGTCGGTATCATTGCGATACTTTTGGACATCGAATCGGCCCAATTGCAGGGGCACATTTCCGCGTCAACACACTTTTTGGTGACTCCGCTCGGGACGACTATGCCAAGTACAATTGCTTCGGCAGTGGGTACAACTACTACGACTATTGTTGGCGTAAAAGATTACGCTAACAGGTTTCTGTAGAAGAGAAACTGACAAACGAAATGTTTGCGAAGCAAACTGTTCTAAGCCTCCGAAAGGATAATAACTTAGAATAGTTCGAATATGTGTATTGAATAACTTGTATTCTGTCCCTATTACAGGGTGAAATGGGGGGTATTTATAGGCCCAATCATTAAAGAAAAGACCTATTTACCCCTCTATTACAACCGACATAGTGGAAACTATTCGGTTCCCTTAATAGGGCTAAAATGGTAAAAGACTAATCTAATGAGAAAGAAGGTAAGTCTTCCATCTTAGCTGGCAGAAAAGATCTTGAAAAGCCTTAGTTCAAAGATGTACTCCGAACCAAAGCCTATCTTCGTACTTCGAACTTGGTTCCGGGTATCTTCGAAGATGATCTTCTGGGAACCTTCGAACCCGCTGTCTGCCTTTATGCTGCTTCGGCAATAACCCCGAAGATGAGATATTTTCCCCCAACAGTAGCCCCTCGAATACGCTTCTCCGTTTGACCTGTAACGTTAGGAGAGCAGTATACGGAAAGAAAAGATAACCAAGCATAGGGGTTATTGGTTTTTATTTTATCTCCGAAATGCATGAAGATATGAACTTCGAATCAGTCTTAAGGTAATTGCTTTTCGAACTATCTTAGAACCGACTCAAGAAGTTCGAAAGTCTTTTAGACTTAGAGAAAATAACCGTTAAGTTTCTGTTTCTAACGGAAGCCGCAGTAAGCGTTAATCTCGGGGAAAAGTAACGGCGAGAATGCGAAACGACATGGGTTAACGGTAAAAAGTGAAGTCTAGGCTATAAATAGAAGGCCTAGAAGTTATCTGGTTACCTTTTCACCGCGTTCTCGCAATCAAAAACTTTTTAACCCTTCGAGTTCTTGAGCCCTAGCCTTCATTTCCTCAAAGCAATCTAGCAGCGGCAATGGTGAAGACTAAGGGATCCGCGCCTCCGTCGGCCTTGGCTCGACAGCAGGCGGCTGCAGCAGCAGCTGCGGCAGCGTTGGTGGCGGGATCTTCGATGCCGGCGGGGACATCCATGGCGGCAGGAGGGAGAAATCCCCAAATCGCCGATGACCAAGGTCTGTGCCCGCCATCGACAAAGTATTTGGATCAGTCCTTTCAGTTGGGGTCTTCTACCTGCAAAAGAGAGTCATTGGCAATTGCAGCGGGAGGAAAAATCAGTAATGGAGTTATGATTCGGAAGCCAGGCAAAGAGATGATTCCAACGCCAAGACCCGGAGAAGTAGTGGTATTCGAAGCCTTCTTCGAAGCTGGCTTGGGCCTCCCTGCAGTGGACTTCCTGGCAGAGGTACTGGATCTGTTCCACGTAACCCTCCCTCAATTATCTCCGAATGCGGTAGCTAGATTAGCTATCTTCGAATGGGCGCTGAGAGCCGAAGGTTGTGAGGGGAGGGCAGAAATCTTCGCTGCACTACACAGAGCAACTTGCCAACCGAAGACCTTCGTAGGCTCCGGAGGTGAAAAAGTGGTGGTATCCTTCGGCTCTATCAACTTTAGACTTCGAGATGAGTATGCCCTTCAGTTTCCTGCCAAGGCCATCAATGCCAGATGGTATACTGATTGGGTTCTAAGATGGTTTTATGCCGAAGTTGGAACAAGCAGTCCTCTGGCCGGGCCCCTTAAAGAAATTCAATTCCGGAAAGAAGCCTTAGTGCAGCCCAATGAAGGCCAGCTCGAAGCTCGTCTTAACCTGCTTCAGAAGATTAGCCGAAGGTTAAGCATGCGGGATTTGGCCGAGGAATTTCTTGGCTTGCAAATTTCTCCGTTGATGGCCAACTGGCCTATTGTCTTCGAAGATGACTCGGAAGGCGGTCTTCGCAAGATCAACTTGACTTCGAGCCCTACAAGTAACTTCGAAACCAACATGTATTATACATATTTACTTCGAAGAAAGACTAACTTGATCTATTTTTTAGCTTCTTCAGCCCCTATTACTTCAGAGCAAATTGTAAGGGCTTCGGAGAAGATTTTGGGTGCCCCAACTCCGACTGAAAAAGAATGGAGAGTTAAATTGGTCGGGAGTTGGGAGAGGTTTAACAGAGTATGGGGAATGTTGGAGTTGACTCCGCCCCCTCTGATGGACTGGGTGCCTTTGGAGAAAGGACCCAAGAAAAGGATGGCTGAAGCCGGAGCTTCGAGCTCCGCAAGGACTCCGGTGAAGAAGGTGGCTCGGAAGCCAAAAAATCTCGCACCTTCGAATCCTGCGCCTTCGAGCTCAAGAACCTCAATCTCCGGTTCTAAAGAAGATGAAGGTATATTATTAGTGAGATTGATTGATGAAGATGCAGTTCAACAAAATATTCACATTGAAGATACTGCAGGTATGCCGGAGCCTCAAGCTAATATTGAAGAAGTGAGAGCTCCGGATGCTCAAGAAGAAGAGCAAATTGAAGCCCCTGTGGGCGAAGATGAAGTTGAAGTTACAACTTCAGTTGTGGATGAGAGGACTGCTCACGGAGATACTCCGGCAGCTGAAGTTTTAACTGTGGATTCAGATGATGACTTCACCTTTGATCCTCCGAGCAGTCCAGTGCTCGATCTCCCCCAGAATGTCGAAGGTAAATTTCGCATAATTCTCTTATTATTTTCTGCAAAATTATACAATGTATAATACTTTTGCTTTTGCAGAGCCCCCTTCTGTAGAAGTACAACACGAAGACACAATTCAAAGGCCTTCGACAACTTCGGAGCCGCACCCGGAGATCACTCAACAGGGGCCTGGAAGGGGTAAAAGACACATAGAGCCTCTCCCTACTCAAGGATCAACTTCGTCTGGGTCAACAGATGAAAGTGAATCAACTGAGGGGGGGCCATCTTCAGAAGTTCCAAGGACCTCAGGAGAACGCTTCGGAGCTTCGCCAAGCAGGGATGACCAAAAGGCTTCAGCTCTGCTCCCTCTTTTAACTCCTTTTTTGGAGCAAAGAGAAGGGCTTCGGACTTTGCTCAAACCTTTAGGTCGAGTGAGACGCGAAGTCGGGGAGACAGAGCTGGTAGCAAAATTAAGCAGGGCGAAGAGTTCGGAGCTTAACGTTGCCCTAGAACGAGCGGTCTACCAGGTACGGAGCACCTTCGAACCAACATCTTTAGCGAATTATATTGGGTTCGGAGTACATCTTCGAATCAGTAGCAAATTATACATGAATAATTTCTTACTTTAGTTTTTTCTTTTCTCAGCAAGCGGTCTTGGCCCGCGCTGCAACTTTATCGAGCGAAAATGAAATTGCTCAGCTTCGAGAAGAAAATGAAGCTCTTAAACGTAACTTATCTTTCTCCGAAGCTAGAGTACTTCAAATGGATAACATTATTTCAACGGAGCGTAGGGCCAGACAGGGCTTGGAGGCTGCTAATAAGGAGCTCGAAGCAGAAAGAATCGTGCTTCGGGCTGAAAATGAAAAGGTGCGGTTGGAGCATGCTAGTGCTGGGTCCGAACTTGTAAGGCTCCAAGAGGAAGCTAGCCAACTCCTAAACCAGAAGAATATTTTAACTACGGAGAATGCTAGAATTTCCGGAGTTTTGGCAGAAACGACTTCAAGCAAGGATGCACTAATTGAAGAAAAGCTTAAGTCGGAGAAGGTAGCTACGGAGATCATCGAACAGATGCTAGGTGTTCTAGAGTACTTCGGTACTACTGGATCACTTCCTTCGGATGATAACGTGACTCTGCTGCGCCGGTTAAAAAGGATCCAAGGAGCAGCGAAGCAAATGAAGACGGCAGGCATTCGTTACGGAGAACTCTCCGGACAAGTGTCTGCCCTCGGACTACTTCATTACTACGAGGATTTGGGCCGAACCATCACTCCGAGCGCAGAGGGCTCCATTACCTTCGACGACGAGCGGCTTTTAAATCCTTCCGAAGGCGTGACTGTAGCCTGGCGAGCCTTTCAAACCTCATGGAGATCCGAAGGTCGTTCTGCGATCAAGGCTTGGATCGATGAAGGCCAACGCCAGAATCAAGTTCGGAGCCAAGCTTCGAGCAGTCAGCCTCCTCCAAACCCGCGGGTTTAGGACTTATTTAGGATTTTTTGACTATGCAAAGCTCATGCTTGTAAACATTTGTCAATGAAAATCTTGTTTGTCATATTTTTAGGCTTTGCCTCTTATGGAAGACATCGAAGTGTTAGAGCTTAACAACGAACTTCGCTCATTATGGAACACCTTCGAACTTCTAAAGAGTTATAAGCATCCTCGATTTCTTATTCCTCGAGATGACTCTGGCGTAATTGCGCCCGAAGTAATCAAAGACGTATTGTCTTATATTAAAGAGGAAGAGAAAGAAGTTAACGCAAACACCTCGTCCTCTGAAGACACTATTTGGTCTGAAGACGAAGGTGAAGCTCGAAATAAAAGATCTGAAGATCTTAGGAGCTGGGAAAGAAGCCCCGAACGGCTTCGAACTTGGGCCGAGCTTCAACAGGAGCAGAAGGATTTTAGAGCTTCGAAGGGGAGGAAGAGAGTTAAACGTAAAGTTCTTAGGACTTCCGATGTTGGAACTAGTCGTTCCACCCCTAGCTCTCGGGACCGAAGAGGTCTCCGATTCCTTCTTGGTATAGATACCAATTTTTCATAGTGTAATCTGTAAACACATTTATTTCAATAATGAATGCCGATTTAAAATTGTCTCCATATTTACTAGCCCCTCTTTGGGGATAAGCAACTTCGAAATGTATTCAAAGATGGTTATGCGCAAAGAAAAAACTTCGGAGTACAATTTTTTGGGGGTTCGGAGCCCCTCTGTTATTTAAAGATCTTTTAAAATCTTATGAAATGTCTTCGACTATTTGTAGTCATAAGAATGGTAATTTAGTACCTTTGTTTTATGAAAGAAATCAGTTGAGATAACTTTTAGGACACTTTAGTGTCTTAAAAAATTTGTCACTTTGGACTATGTTAACAGACATTCGAAGCTCATGGCTCAAATGCTGTTTTGCTTTAGCCACCTTCGGCTTGTCTTTGCAATCTCTGACGAACCAATGGTTCGGAGTTTGCAATGGTCTCTTTGGACTCTTTTTACGGATGTCTACTAGCCAATGGCTTGGACTCCGTATAATTTGGCCACCTTCGGCTCTTTTTGCAGAAGTCTACCAGCCAATGGCTTGGACTTCGCAGATTTTGGCCACCTTCGGCTCTTTTTACGGAAGTCTACCAGCTGCAGCTTGGACTCCGTAGGTTTTGGCCACCTTCGGCTCTTTTTACGGAAGTCTACCAGCCAATGGCTTGGACTCCGTAAGGTGTGGTTTTGGGCTCTTTTACGGATGCCTACAAGCCGGTGGCCTGGGCTCCGGATTATGTCAGCCCCCACGTCGGATGCTTCAAACTTTATGGGTTCGAAGTCCGAAAATACAACCCAGCTTAATGACACTTCCCTCTCGGTCGACCCCGCGGTTCTAGTGCGTCCACTCGGAAGCTGGAAGTCTATGAGGGGAAGGCAACTATCAGGGTCATATGCTTTATTAATTTAGAAGATGATTACAAGCGAATTACAAGGAGCCTTTATGTGAAGTATCGCTTTAGGTGCTCCGCATGCCAAGTATGTGCTAACTCTTCACCTTCTAAATTAGCTAATTTAAATGAACCAGGGCGCCTTGAGAGGACAATTAGGTATGGACCTTCCCATTTATTGCCTAACTTCCCTGGTGCTATAATGCTTCGTAGAACAAGATGACCCGGCCTTAACTCATTGAGCTTAACCTTCGGGTCATACCAAGTCTTCGTCTGCTGATGATACTTTGATAAATTAGCTACAGCCCGAAGTCTTGTTTCTTCTGACAAATCTAACGAAGCTTGTCTTTCTTCTTCAATGTCCGGTTCGGTGCTGCGAAATGATCCCCCTTTGAGCTCCGTTGGAGTCATGGCTTCATCTCCGAATAGTAGTCTGAACGGAGTAAAACCTGTGGACCTTGTTTGCGTAGTTCGAATGGACCATAGAATCTTCGGAAGCTCTTTGGTCCACAGTCCCTTTGCTAATCCTACTATTCTTCGATTTAGCCCTGATAAAATATTTCCATTGGCTCGCTCTACGGCTCCATTCGACTGAGGATGCCTCACTGCAGCAAAACATAGCTGAATGCCTAGGTCTTCGCAAAACTTCCTGAAGGGTTCTGCGTCGAACTGTGTTCCATTATCAACTGTGAGGTATCTAGGCACTCCGAACCGGCAAATAATGTTCTTCCAGAAGAATTTCTGTACATTGTTCGAAGTGATAGCTGTTAACGGTTCTGCTTCCACCCACTTAGAAAAATATTCAATAGCTACCACTGCGAACTTCAGATTTCCCTTTGCTAACGGAAAGGGACCAATTAAATCCATACCCCACCTGGCCATGGGCCATACCGGAGCAATGACCTGAAGATCTGTTGGTGGGCGATGACTCCGTCGACCCATCCACTGGCATCCTTGACAAGTGTGGACCAAGCTTTCCGCATCAGCTGTGATTGTAGGCCAATAAAGCCCCTGGCGAAGTGTTTTTCCTGCCAGAGCTCTAGGGGCTAAATGTCTTCCACAAAGGCCTTCGTGAATTTCTCGAAGAATTTCTTGGCCTTCGGCTTGAGATATACATCGGAGTAGAGGGGAACATACTCCGGCCTTGTATAATATACCGTTGATTAACTGATAGTTTCTGGCTCTGAGCTTTAATCTTGACAACTGAGGCTCTTCGGGCAAATTTGTTCCTCCTTGCAAGAGTTCCATGATCGAATTTTTCCAATCTGCACTAGGAATGCAAAGAATCTCCGCAGAGGCAATTTGTGGCACCGAAGGTATATTGAGCTCCTCATAGAAAGCTTCTTCAGGCACATCCACAGCTCCGGCTGCAGCCTTCGCTAAAATGTCCGCTTGCACGTTTTCCGCTCTTGTTATACTCCGAATGGAAATACCCTTGAAGTGTGCTTCGATTTTGCGGATTTCTTCTAAGTATTTTGCAAGCTGTGGATGTCGAACTTGAAAACTTTTGTCTACGTGCCCTGCTACTATCTGAGAATCTGTCTTTATAATTATTCTTGTAGCCCCTAGAGCACGTGCTTTCCGGAGTCCCAATAAAATCCCTTCGTACTCCGCTATATTATTGGTAGACTTAAAGTTGAGTCTTGCGGAGTACATTGCTCTTTGCCCTGACGGTGAAATCAACACTGCCCCAATGCCTGCTCCGGATGCTTGGAAAGCCCCATCGGAGTAAACAGTCCAAACTCCGTCACTTGTCTTCTCCGGAGCTAAATTCGCAGGTGGAGTCCACTCTGCTACGAAGTCTGCTAGGACTTGGGATTTGATAGCTGTCCTTACCAAGAAAGATATGCCGAAGGGTGCTAGCTCGACTGCCCACTTTCCAATCCTTCCAGTGGAATCTTTGCTTCGGAGCATATCTCCTAAGGGATACGAAGTTGGTACAATTACATTATGAGCCAAAAAATAATGTCTTAGCTTCCTCGAAGCCATTATCAGAGCATAAACGAACTTCTCTAGTTCGGAGTATCTTGTCTTCGCTCCTGATAATGCTTCGGATACAAAATAAACAAGATTTTGGACCAACTTCCCATTGAAATCCACTTCTCTGACAAGGACTGCGCTGACAGCTGAACCTGTAGCTGCAAGATACAGGAGTAGGGTTTCGTCTGCAATAGGCACCGTGAGTGTAGCAAGATTACTGAGATAGTCTTTAATATCTTCGAAGCTTCTCTGACACTCCGGTGTCCATGCAAAATCTTCGGACCCTTTCAAAGCTTTGAATATCGGCAAGCTCCTCTCCGCAGACCTTGATAAAAACCTACTAAGTGCAGCCAGACGCCCAGTCAGCTTTTGCACTTGCTTTAAATTCTCCGGAGGAGCCATCTTCTGCAGCGCAGTTATTTGAGTAGGGCTAGCTTCAATTCCCCTGCTTGAAACTAAATACCCTAACAATTTTCCAGCCTTAGCTCCGAATATACATTTTTCGGGGTTAAGATGGATCCCACATTCCCGAAGGCTATTGAATGTTTCTGCTAAGTCTAGGCTATGCTGGTGCTTTAAAGCACTCTTTATTACAATATCATCCATATAGGCCTCTACATTGCGACCTAGTTGATGACCTAGAGCCTTAGCAACTAATCTTGAAAAAGTAGCCCCGGCGTTCCTTAGGCCGAAGGGCATTCTTACATAGCAGAAGACTCCCGAAGGAGTTACGAAGCTTGTCTTGATTTCATCTTCGCGCTTCAACCATATTTGATGATAACCAGAATACGCGTCGAGGAAGCTTAGTAACTCCGAACCTGCAGTGGAGTCAACCAGTTGATCAATTCGGGGCATGGGGTAGGGGTCACCTGGGCATGCTTTTTAATCAAGAATGTGAAATCAATGCACATGCGCCACTTTCCGGAGGACTTCTTTCTGACGAAGACTGGGTTGGCTAACCATTCTGTGTGAGCCACTTCCCTGATAATCCCAGCCTTCAACAGTTTTTCAACTTCGTCCTTAGCTAGAGCAGCTCTCTCTGCGGACATCTTCCGGAGTCCTTGTCGAACAGGCCGGGCCTTCGGGTTTACAAGTAAACTGTGCTCAATGATACCCCGATCGACTCCGGTGATATCTTCGTCAGACCAAGCGAAGACATCCAAATTTTCTTCCACCACCTTTCCAAGGAGGTTACAACTTCAGGAGGTAAATCTTTACCAAATTGAAAAGTGTACTCTTTACCATCTTTAACAATGACCTTCGTTGCAATTTCTCCTTCGGGACTTGGTCTCGGAAAGGACTTCTTTGAAGCTTCGGAGGAGGCTGAAAAAATTTCTTCATTATCCTGCACACTGTTTACTTGCCTCGGATCAAGAGGGGGACCATGACCATATTCCGCCCTCCGAGCAATGGCTTGATCTCCGAAAATTGTAAGGACTCCTGCTTGTGTGGGCATCTTCATGCACAAGTAATTGTGATGCGCCACAGCTCCGAACTGGTTCAACATGCCCCTTCCGAAGATGACGTTATAAGCATACGGGGCATCTATCACATCGAAAATTACTTCTTCAGTTCGGGCTAATAAACCTTCTCCAAAGGTGACTTCCAGGCCTATCTGACCAAGTGCATCAAGCGGGGGTCCTGCGAAGCCTTGCAAAGGACGAGCCGCTGGAAGAAGATGCTTCCTGGAAATGCATAACTGATCGAAGGCTTGAACAAAAATGATATCTGCCGAGCTACCTCCGTCAATTAACACCCTTCGGACTTCAGTCCCTGCAATATCAGCAGTGATAACCAATGGATCTGCGTGCGGGAACTTAATACCAGCTGCATCCTCTGCAGAGAAAGATATCGGAACGTGAGACCACTCCGGCATTGCAGCTGCAGATGACGAAGTCCCAATATGACCTACTTCCCGAACGTAGTCTCTTCGCTGTCTCTTGGACATGCTTCCGAGGGTACCTCCTCCGGAGATAGGGAGAACTACTCTTTTTCCTCTATCTTGCCCTTCCTCTTGCTTCGGAGGTGGCATAACATTGGCCACCGGAGGGTGCCTTGCAGCATCAAAATTTTCTATCCGCGCCACAGCCTGGACCGGCTCTGGGCGCGTTGCTGCCGGACTTCGGTCGGTACCGCCTCGACCCGAAGTTCTCTCTAAGTACTCTCCCCTTAGGGTAAGGATAGCCTTGCAAGTGTCAGTTGCATGGCTTCGATTTTCTCCATGAATGCAGCAGAAAAAGGTCTGGCCCTTGCCAGCCGTTTTCCCTGGTGGCCTCCAGCCGCTGGCCTTGTTCCCCATAGACTGTGGAGCTCTTGGTGCAAACTTCTGTGGGGGTGCAATATTCAAGACTTCAGAGCGAGGGTGCTTTTGCCCTCTTCTCCGATCATGCTGCACTTCGAAGACCGGTTCTTGCGGCTTTGCCGAAGTCTTCACTTCTACTTTGACTTCTTGCAATATGGACGAAGTAGCAGCAGTCCTCCGAAGCCAACCCTCTTCTGACCTCGCATACTCCTCGATGTATGACATCAATTGAGAAACCGAGGAGATGCTTTTCCGGTGCAACTTATCCAGAAGACCTTGATGACTGACACCTTCCCGAGCAGCATCAACCACTGAAGATGTGGACAGCCCCCGAATTTGCGACTTCGTATGAGTGAAGCGCTTAAAATACTGCCTCAATGTTTCTCCGGGGAGCTGTTTCACCTAGAAAAGGCTTCCTGTTGACATAGGAGGCACGAAGGTGCCCTGAAAGTTGCTTATAAACTTCCTCTTCAACTGCGACCATGAATTGATTGATCCTGGCTTCAAAGACCAGAACCATCTCAATGCCACTCCTTGAAGAGCCAAAGGGAAGCACTTCGCCATAGTGTCTCTAACTCCGCCGCTAGCCTCAATCGCTAGGGCATAAGAGCGAACGAACTCTCCGGGATCTTCATCTCCGGCATACTTACAGAGCTTCGAAGTTTTAAACTTTGGATCAAAGCGAACCTTCTGCAGCTTAGGATGCAACGGAGATTCATTGTCGTAAGAGGCGTTCTCCGGGGCTTCGGGATAATTAAGATCGTCGTCTTCGGGCACTTCTGGGATAGTTGGGATGGCTTGAGAGCGAAGCCTGTTCGCAACTTCTTGCCGCCACCTTGCTACCTCAGCTTGAAGGTTGGCCATTTGAGTGGCCATATCCCCAAGGTTATCCTCATCTCCTCCGGAAGGACCTTCTGGGTCTTGAGAACTGGTAGGATCAGTTCGAATTGGGATGGAGGGTGGAGAAGGGACTCCGGGCGGTCGGAGTATGGAAGGGGTTGGCGGAGAGGCTTCGTATGTTCGAGGGATGGAAGTCCCTTCCGGAGTTTGTGGAAGGAATGTCGAAGGCCCTCCGACTTCAACTATGTCGAAGGGTATCTCTCTGGAGATCCGAGAGGACCTCCGAGTGGGATTACGGGGTGCACTCCGCTTAGGAGGCATGATGTAAGAAGTTGGTAGAGAACGAAGTTTTTCGTACTAGGTTCCCCACGGACGGCGCCAACTGTTGGCGTAAAAGATTACGCTAACAAGTTTCTGTAGAAGAGAAACTGACAAACGAAATGTTTGCGAAGCAAACTGTTCTAAGCCTCCGAAAGGATAATAACTTAGAATAGTTCGAATGTGTGTATTGAATAACTTGTATTTTGTCCCTATTACAGGGTGAAATGGGGGGTATTTATAGGCCCAATCATTAAGGAAAAGACCTATTTACCCCTCTATTACAACCGACATAGTGGAAACTATTCGGTTCCCTTAATAGGGCTAAAATGGTAAAAGACTAATCTAATGAGAAAGAAGATAAGTCTTCCATCTTAGCTGGCAGAAAAGATCTTGAAAAGCCTTAGTTCAAAGATGTACTCCGAACCAAAGCCTATCTTCGTACTTCGAACTTGGTTCCGGGTATCTTCGAAGATGATGTTCTGGGAACCTTCGAACCCGCTGTCTGCCTTTATGCTGCTTCGGCAATAACCCCGAAGATGAGATATTTTCCCCCAACAACTATGTCAATGGTACCCTCTACACCGACAAGCATGGCGGGGAACACGGAGGATGACAGTGACTCCGTTATCCCCACTTTGGAGGACCTCTAGGCGGAAGACAGCGCGAAGATTGAAGACAAAAAGAAGGAGCTCGAAGAACTCATGCTTCGGGAGTACGTCAGGATAGGCGATGGCTTCGTCAATCGTGGCACCGGATATACCACATTCACCACGCCGACTAAGGTAATCTCCCTCTCTTTCTTCTCTTCCCCAGAATTCAAGAAAAAAGTAGCCACCAAGGTAGAGGAAGCGATTAGCCGGATGTTCACTGAAATTTGGGGACTCGAGATAGAGTCTAGGGTGAAGGCTATGTTGGAAAGACTCGGCTTTTCTGAAATTGGTTCCCCTACTATGATTGCTAGCGTTCCCCTTGCCTACCGCATACACAGTACGATGGAAGAGAGCACAAGAAGAGATGTTGCGTCGACGGCTTCGGCTTTCATGGCTGAAGCCCCTCAGACCTTTGTCGATCAGACCGGACCTGGCTAGCCGGTCTGACTAGACGAACATGGTCAATCCGATCGGCTATACCAGGCTGGTCCGGCCGATGCATGCCAGCCCGCATCACCTATCTGGCGCACCGGTGCCCACACGCCACTAGCAATGGTCGGTCCGACCGGTTTCTGGACTGGTCCGACCGATGCATACCCGATAGCGCCGATCGACCGTTAGTCCGATGTTGCTGCATCACCGACAAACGCCGGTCTGACTGACTCTATCTGGCTGGTCCAACCGGACGGGCATGGTCGGTCCGACTGGCAACATCAGGCTAGTCTAACCAGCGTGTACCCTGCCACATTTTTTACACCACCACTGCATGCACTAATAGTTTCACTAACCGCACCTACTACGCCTTTAGGTACCCCACCCGCGTATAGTTCTGGGCACACACCCCATTACACTACATTGGCTCAGGATTGTTTGTATCGCTCGGCCGATGATGTTTTCACATACCCCTTTAGCACTCTGCGATCGGTCTACCCACACCCACCGACAGTAGATGTTGATACACATTGCACACCGATCAAGAATATCATTCCCACCGCTAACCCTCATGGCCAGCGAGATGGTCTTGGTCACACTCCCGTTAAGACTTCTCCCTTTGGGCAAGTGACACGGAAGAATAGTCGTACAAGGCCTAAAGTGTTGAGGAAGAAATTGTACGCCACACTCAGAGAATATTTAGAGCACGAGTTAAGGGGTCCGGGCGACCCGCAGCTGTACCTTATATATTTTGATTATTGCAAGCTACCCAATGGTTTCGATGTGCTAGAATTCACGAGGGTTAACGGTAGTACTATCGACGCCACAAGCGATCATGTAGCGCGGTTTTATTCTAGTGTGGTGAAGCGAGCATTTGCAATGAGCATAAAGTTAGCTTGTTTTCTCTATCGTTAAGCGCGACTGCTTATGAATGGTTTATATATGTGCCCGTCCATTCTATTTTTGCTTGGGAAGATTTGGTCCAGAAGTTTCATATGCGATTCTCTCCTAGTAAAATAGAATGTCAGCTAGCTACTTTGAGATCGGTTAGGAAATAGACTAATGAGACCATTGACTTTTACATTCAAAGGTTCTTAGAAATCAAAAGCTGATACTCTCTGACTTAGCTATTAATGATAAAGATTTGGCCGAACTCACATTTGATGGTTTGCTTGTCCACATTAAAGAAGCTGCACGTGGCCAGACCTTCACAGATATTGGTCAAGTACTACAAAACGCTCTGGCTATTGAAAGCAGAGTCACGGGTTAGGATAAAATTTTAAATGACCCTGAAAAGGCTGTCGGTGAGCGATCATCTTGCAAGAATAGGGAATTCGATGTCTATACAGCCGAATGGGCTTAGACAAATGAGGGGAGTCCATTCGTGTGCTCTAATTTAAAACCAACACCTCAAAAGAGCTCAGGAGGTAAATACACCTTTGATTTGACCAAGTGTGATAAGATATTCGATTATCTCTTTGAGAAAGGACATGTCAAGGTGCGCGAAGGCCATATCATCATGTTGGCGGAGGAGCTAGTAGACCATAAATATTGTAAGTGGCATGACTCTTACACTCATTCTATCGATAAGTGCTATGTTTTCCACCAACAAGTTCAATCGGCCATCAATGTAGGACGATAGAAGTTTGAAGACAACCCTTTCCCCTTAACATTGATTGCAACACTAGAGTATTGATTCGGCCTTATCAAGCTGAATCAGCTAAGGGAAAAATGTGGTAGTTGAAGAACCTTGGTCGGATGCACGCAAATATGTGGATAAAGAAAGGCCGCTTGATGACAAGACAGCTAGACGACCAATGGTTACTTTCGATGCACTCCTGAAAAAATATGAGCTTATGGCCGAGCAAAGAGCAGCTCATTGGCCCGACAATTTAGGGAGGCCAAATCCGACCCCTGGAGGAGGATTTGGTCATAGTCCCAATTCATTGGAGTTTTCTTCACCGTCCTACTCATACGGCTTTCCAATGATGTCATGGGGGGCATGCCCAATGCCCTAGTACAAGTGTCTGTCTCCATACTTCACCCCATGGATGCCATTCTCACTGCATCAAATGTCGTTCCCATCACCCTAAATGGTATTCCACCAAGAATCGGCAAAACAAAGGAGACTAGCAAAGAGGCATGGGTTTGATCATAATGTCCGAACTCGAAAGAGTTGGCCTAGATCTTCAAAGATGAAGGAAAGGGACCAGGGAGGTAAACACAATGAGATAACCCTTGCTGACGAAACAGGTGTTTGCGATGTCCCAATTCTCGAAGGAATCCTCCCAGAGCAGGATGGAGGCGACTTAGAAAATTTCGCCAAAGAAATCATTACCGGTCCGACCGCCGCTCTAGGGCCGGTCCGACTGACTATAGTACACTGGTCTGACTGGCCTATCATGGCCGGTCCGACCGGCTCTTTTTAGGCTCCCGGCAAGTACCAGTCTAACGGGCCTTGCATGGTCGGTTCGACCAACAGTTCATAGGAGGATATTCATAATGACCGCAAAATTATCAAGGCTGATTTGGGTACTTCCCATTCGGCCAAGGCTTCTAGGAATGAGTCTATAGCCCCGAGATCGAAGCTACTACTCTCATGGGTGCTTCCCGGGATAACTAAGTCCCAAAAAAGGCAGTTACAACGCCTTCGTGCCGAGTACCTTAGAGGGAGAGAGGCCAAAGAATGCAAAGGTAGCCAACCCGGCAAGCCCGCGACTGTAGCTGGTACACGCCAGGTATGGAGACCGAAGTTGGCTAGCAAGCCAGCTTCAACCCTCGCTAAATAAAGACCATGGCTTCAAAAGGGACTCGGGGGGCAGAACAAGCAAAACTGCTAAAGGTCGATTTAATGAAAAATCTGGCACTTAAGTCCCCTTGTCATTCTAGATAGTTTGTACAAATTGAGAAACCAAGGGTGGTTTCGGTCTAAATGATGAGTTATTGATAAGGATGAGCATCTGAGAAGATGAGTGGTTGAGAGTGGTTTGAGTGCATCGAGAGTTTCGATGTAGAAAGGAGGTTTAACTGTTGATGGGTGATCGAGGGTCGAGCGGGTGACTGCTGACGGTGTGTCCACCGGGTTCGCGAGAGGGAGGCCAGGACAAGCATTCAGGCGGATCGAGGGGATCGAGAGCAGAAGTGGCTTACTGGCGCTCAGAGTCATGAAGCGGTGTCACGAGTCGAAGGGTTGAGAGGCTTTGTAGGTTTTTGCTGAAAACCGTCGAAATGTTTAATGGTTTTGTTAATTCAATAAATTTGTGTCTAGTATTAGTTTAAATTTTCAATTTTGTAGTGTAACCTCTTGGTATAATTTTTAGAGTGGTTCTACTCTGAAATTATATTAAAAGGAGAGTCAATTTGTAATTTTTCTTTTAGGTTTTAGAGGGTAATTTTCAGAATTGTTAAATCTGAAATTACTAAGCGTCTATGTGTCAAATGGGGGCTTCTAGAACATTAGCTGGTAGGATATTATCCCCCTATGTTGGCTGAACCATTGGAGTACTTTAGACACAAATTTTGCAAGAAAAATGGCTGAGAAAACAAAAATTTGAAAGAGCTTTGGATGAGGAACAGTGATCTGCCGAAAATTCTCTCGATCTGGAAAAGTGTTTTCGACAACACTGTTTAGTGAATCGGTTGAACAGTTTTTCTGGGTGCAGGTACACTTTGTGGCTGTGATCAATTTTGATAGCAGTTTTCTGGTAAATCTAGTGTAGAACTCGATATAGATGTCCAAGTAACTTTTTTGTGCATGAATTGAATGATCCATTTTTGGAATTTGCAAAAGATTTCTGTGATTTCTTCGTATTTCTTTTGCTGATCAAAGTAAGAACCACAGTGCTGAAATATTTTTCTGGAACTGTTTTTCTGTTTTGATATTGCACTTCACATGTTTGATGATCATTGTTGGGGGAAAATATCTCATCTTCGGGGTTATTGCCGAAGCAGCATAAAGACAACCAACCAATTCGAAGGTTGTTCGAAGACCATCTTCGAAGATGCCCAGAACCTTGTTCGAAGTCCGAAGACTGGCATTGGTTCGAAGTATGTCTTCGAACCAAAGCTCTTCAGGATCTTTTCTGCCAGCTAAGATGGAAGACTTATCTTCTATCCTATTAGATTAGTCTTTTACCATTTTAGCCCTATTAAGGAAACCAAATAGTTTCCTTAATGTCGGTTGTAATAGAGGGGTAAATAGGTCTTTTCCTTAATGTTTAGGCCTATAAATACCCCCCATTTCACCCTGTAATGAGGACCGATTACAAGTGAATCAATACACACTTTCGAACTATTCTAAGTTATTATCCTTTCGGAGGCTTAGAACAGTTTGCTTCGCAAACACTTCATTTGTTAGTTTCTTTTCTACAGAAACCTGTTAGCGTAATCTTTTACGCCAACAGTTGGCGCCGTCCGTGGGGAACTTAGTCCAAAAAACTTCGTTCTCTACCAACCTCTTGCATCATGCCTCCTAAGCGGAGCGCATCTCGCAATCCCACTCGGAGGTCCTCTCGGATCTCCGGAGAGATACCCTTCGACACAGTCGAAGTCGGAGGGTCTTCGACTATCCCTCCACCTCTAACTCCGCCAGGGGCTTCTATCCCTCGAGGATATGAAACCTCTCCACCAACCCCTTCTACACTCCGACCGCCCGGAGCCACTCTGCCACCCTCCATTCCGATTCAAACTGATCATACCAGTTCTCAAGACCCGGAAGGTCCTTCCAGAGGAGATGAAGATAGCCTTGGAGATATGGCCACTCAAATGGCCAATCTTCAAGCCGAGGTAGCGAGGTGGCGGCAAGAGGCTGCGAACAGGCTTCGTCCTCAAGTCACCCCAGTTATCCCCGAAGTGCACGAAGATGACGATCTTGACTATCCCGAAGCCCCGGAGAACGCTTCTTACGACAATGAATCTCCGTTGCATCCCGAGCTTCAGAAGGTTCGCTTCGATCCGAGGTTCAAAGCTTCGAAGCTTTGCAAGTATGCCGGAGACGAAGATCCCAGTGAGTTTGCACGTTCTTATGCCCTAGCAATCGAGGCTAGTGGCGGAGACAGAGAAACTATGGCGAAGTGCTTCCCGTTAGCCCTTGAAGGAGTGGCGTTGAGATGGTTCTAGTCTTTAAAACCAGGATCAATCACGTCATGGTTACAGTTGAAGAAGAAGTTCATAAGTAACTTCCAGGGCACCTTCGTGCCCCCCATGTCGACAGGAAGCCTTTTCCAAGTGAAACAGCTCCCCGGAGAAACATTGAGGCAGTACTTCAAGCGCTTCGCTCACACGAAGTCGCAAATTCGGGGGCTGTCCACATCCTCGGTGGTTGATGCAGCTCGGGAAGGCGTCAGTCATAAAGGCCTTTTGGATAAATTGCATCGGAAAAGCATCACCACAGTATCACAGCTGATGTCGTACTTCGAGGAGTACTCGAAGTCGGAAGAAGGTTGGCTTCGGAGGACTACTGCTACTTCGACAGTGTTGACAGAAGTTAAAGCAGAGGTGAAGACTTCGGCTCAGCCGCAAGAACCAGTCTCCGAAGTGCAACATGATAGAAGAAGAGGGCAAAAGCACCCTCGTTCTGAGGTCTTAAACATTGCACCCGCTCAGAAGTTTGCACCAAGAGCTCCACAGTCTGCAGGGAACAAGTCCAGCGGCTGGAGGCCGCCAGGGAAAACGGCTGGCAAGGGCCAGACCCTTTTTTGCTGTATTCATGGAGAGAATCGAAGCCATGCAACTGACACTTGCAAGGCTATTCTTACCCTTCGGGGAGAATACTTGGAGAGAACTTCGGGTCGAGGTAGTACCGACCGAAGTCCAGCAGCAGCAGTGCGCTCGGAGCCGGTCCAGGCTGTGGCGCGGATAGAAAATTTTGATGCTGCAAGGCATCCTCCGGTGGCCAATGTTATGCCACCTCCGAAGCAAGAAGAAGGGCAAGATAGAGGGAAGAGAGTAGTTCTCCCTATCTCCGGAGGAGGTACCCTCGGAAGCATGTCCAAGAGACAGCGAAGAGAGTACGTTCGAGAAGTGGGCCACATTGGAACTTCGTCATCTGCAGCTGCAATGCCGGAGTGGTCTCATGTTCCAATATCTTTCTCTGCGGAGGATGCAGCTGGTATCAAGTTCCCGCATGCAGATCCATTGGTTATTACTGCTGATATTGCAGGGACAGAAGTTCGAAGGGTGCTAATTGACGGAGGTAGCTCGGCAGATATCATATTTGTACAAGCCTTCGATCAGTTATGCATTTCCCGGAAGCATCTCCTCCCAGCGGCTCGTCCTCTGCAAGGCTTTGCAGGACCTCTGTTAGATGCACTTGGCCAGATAGGCCTGGAAGTAACCTTCGGAGAAGGTTTACTAGCCCGAACTGAAGAAGTTATCTTTGATGTGGTGGACGCCCCGTATGCTTATAATGTCATCTTTGGGCGAGGCATGTTGAATCAGTTCGGAGCTGTGGCGCATCACAACTACTTGTGCATGAAGATGCCCACACAATCAGGAGTTCTGACAATCTTCGGAGATCAAGCCACAGCTCGGAGGGCAGAATATGGTCATGGTCCTCCTCTTGATCCGAGGCAAGTAAATAATGTCCAAGATAATGGAGAAATTTTTTCAGCCTCCTCCGAAGCTTCGAAGAAGTCATTTCCAAGACCAAGTCCCGAAGGAGAGATTGCAACGAAGGTCATTGTCAAAGATGGTAAAGAATACACTTTTCAATTTGGTAAAGATTTACCTCCCGAAGTTGCAACTTCCTTGGAAAAGGTCGTAGAAGAAAATCTAGATGTCTTCGCTTGGACTGACGAAGATATCACCGGAGTCGATAGGGATATTATTGAGCACAGCTTGCTTGTAAACCCGAAGGCCCGGCCTGTTCGACAAGGGCTCCGGAAGATGTCCGCAGAGAGAGCTGCTCTAGCTAAGGACGAAGTTGAAAAACTGCTGAAGGCTGGGATTATCAGAGAAGTGGCCCATACAGAATGGCTAGCCAACCCAGTCTTCGTCAGGAAGAAGTCTTCCGGAAAGTGGCGCATGTCGTGCCCACGTGACCCCTACCCCATGCCCCGAATTGATCAGCTAGTTGACTCCACTGCAGGTTCGGAGTTACTAAGCTTCCTCGACGCGTATTCCGGATATCATCAAATATGGTTGAAGCGCGAAGATGAAATCAAGACGAGCTGTGTAACTCCTTCAGGAGTCTTCTGCTATGTAAGAATGCCCTTCGGCCTAAGAAATGCCGGGGCTACTTTTTCAAGATTAGTTGCTAAGGCTCTAGGTCATCAATTAGGTCGCAATGTGGAGGCCTATATGGATGATATTGTAATAAAGAGTGCTTTAAAGCACCAACATAGCCTAGACTTAGCAGAAACATTCAATAGCCTTCGGGCATGTGGGATCCGCCTTAACCCCGAAAAATGTATATTCGGAGCTAAGGCTGGAAAGTTGTTAGGGTACTTAGTTTCAAGCAGGGGAATTGAAGCTAGCCCTACTCAAATAACTGCGCTGCAGAAGATGGCTCCTCCCGAGAATTTAAAGCAAGTGCAAAAGCTGACTGGACGTCTTGCCGCACTTAGCAGGTTTTTATCAAGGTCTGCGGAGAGGAGTTTGCCAATCTTTAAAGCTTTGAAAGGGTCCGAAGATTTTGCATGGACACCGGAGTGTCAGAGAAGCTTCGAAGACATTAAAAATTATCTCAGCAATCTTGCTACACTTACGGTGCCTATTGCGGACGAAACACTACTTCTGTATCTTGCAGCTACAGGCTCAGCTGTCAGCGCAATCCTTGTCAGAGAAGCAGATATCAATGGGAAGTTGGTCCAAAATCCTGTCTATTTTGTATCCGAAGCATTGTCAGGAGCAAAGACAAGATACTCCGAACTTGAAAAGTTCGTTTATGCTCTGATAAAGGCTTCGAGGAAGCTAAGGCATTATTTTTTGGCTCATAATGTAATTGTACCAACTTCATATCCTTTAGGAGATATGCTCCGAAGCAAAGATTCCACTGGAAGGATTGGAAAGTGGGCAGTAGAACTAGCACCCTTCGGCATATCTTTCCTGGCAAGGACAGCTATCAAATCTCAAGTCCTAGCAGACTTCGTAGCAGAGTGGACTCCACCTGCGAAGTTGACTCCGGAAAAATCAGATGACGGAGTTTGGATTATTTACTCCGACGGGGCTTTCCAAGCATCCGGAGCAGGCATTGGGGCAGTATTAATTTCACCATCAGGACAAAGAGCAATGTACTCCGCAAGACTCAACTTTAAGTCTACCAATAATATAGCGGAGTACGAAGGAATATTATTGGGACTCCGGAAAGCACGTGCTCTAGGGGCTACAAGAATAATTATTAAAACAGATTCTCAAATAGTAGCAGGGCACGTAGACAAAAGTTTTCAAGTCCGACATCCACAGCTTGCAAAGTATTTGGAAGAAATTCGCAAGATCGAGGCACATTTCAAGGGTATTTCCATTCGGAGTATACCAAGAACTGAAAACGTGCAAGCGGACATTTTAGCAAAGGCTGCTGCCGGAGCTGTGGATGTGCCTGACGAAGCTTTCTATGAGGAGCTCAATATACCTTCGGTGCCACAAGTTGCTTCTGCAGAGATTCTCTGCATTCCTAGTGCAGATTGGAAAGATTCAATCATAGAACTCTTGCAAGGAGGAACAAATTTGCCCGAAGAGCCCCAATTGTCAAGATTAAAGCTCAGAGCAAGAAACTATCAGTTAATCAACGGTATATTATACAAGGCCGGAGTATGTTCCCCTCTACTCCGATGTATATCTCAAGCCGAAGGCCAAGAAATTCTTCGAGAAATTCACGAAGGCCTTTGTGGAAGTCATTTAGCCCCTAGAGCTCTGGCAGGAAAAACACTTCGCCAGGGGCTTTATTGGCCCACAATAACAGCTGATGCGGAGAGCTTGGTCCGCACTTGTCAAGGATGCCAGTGGATGGGTCGACGGAGTCATCGCCCACCAACAGCTCTTCAAGTCATTGCTCCGGTATGGCCAATGGCCAGATGGGGTATGGATCTAATTGGTCCCTTTCCGTTAGCAAAGGGAAATCTGAAGTTCGCAGTGGTAGCCATTGAATATTTCTCTAAGTGGGTGGAAGCAGAGCCCTTAACAGCTATCACTTCGAATAATGTACAGAAATTCTTCTGGAAAAACATTATTTGCCGGTTCGGAGTGCCTAAATATCTCACAGTTGATAATGGAACACAGTTCGACGCAGAACCCTTCAGGAAGTTTTGCGAAGACCTAGGCATTCAACTATGTTTTGCTGCAGTGAGACATCCTCAGTCGAATGGAGCCGTTGAACGAGCCAATGGAAATATCTTATCAGGGCTAAATCGAAGAATAGTAGGGCTATCAAAAGGACTGTGGACCGAAGAGCTTCCGAAGATTCTGTGGTCCATTCGGACTACGCAAACAAGGTCCACAGGTTTTACTCCGTTCAGACTACTATTCGGAGATGAAGCTATGACTCCAACGGAGCTCAAAGGGGGCTCATTTCGCAGCACCGAACCAGACATCGAAGAAGAAAGACAAGCTTCGTTAGATTTGTCAGAAGAAACAAGGCTTCGAGCTGTAGCCAATTTATCAAAGTATCATCAGCAGACGAAGACTTGGTATGACCCGAAGGTTAAGCTTAGTGAGTTAAGGCCGGGTCATCTTGTTCTACGAAGCATTATAGCACCAGGGAAGTTAGGCAATAAATGGGAAGGTCCATATCTAATCATCCGCTCGGGGCGCCCTGGTTCATTTAAATTAGCTAATTTAGAAGGTGAAGAGTTAGCACATACTTGGCATGCGGAGCACCTAAAGCGATACTTCGCATAAGGGCTCCTTGTAATTCGCTTGTAATCACCTCTAAATTAATAAAGCATACACCTTGTGGCTTGCCTTCCCCTTGACACTCCTAGTTTCCCGAGCGGACGCGCTGGGACAGAAGTCGTTCGAGAGGGAAGTGTCATCAAGCAGGGCTGTATTTCCGGACTTCATACCCATAAAGTCGAGGCCTCCGGTGTGGTGGCTGAAATCCATTCGGAGCCCAAGCTGATACCTTGTAGGCATCCGTAAAAGAGCCAATACCACATTCTACGGAGTCCAAGCTTCGGCTGGTAGACTTCCGTAAAAAGAGCCGAAGGTGGCCAAAATCTGCAGAGTCCAAGCTGCAGCTTGTCAGACTTCCGTAAAAAGAGCCGAAGGTGGCCAAATTCTGCGAAGTCCAAGCTCCGGCTGGTAGACTTCTGCAAAAAAGAGCCCAAGTGGCCAAATTCTGCGAAGTCCAAGCTCCGGCTGGTAGACTTCTGCAAAAATAGCCGAAGGTGGCTACAATTTCTGCGAAATCCAAGCTTCGGCTGGTAGATTTCTGCAAAAAACAGCCGAAGGTGGCTAAAGCAAAACAGCATTTAAGCCATGAGCTTCGAATGTTTGTTCATATAAGTCCAAAGTGACAAATTTCTTAAGACACTAAAGTGTCCTCGAAGTTATCTTAATTGATTTCTTTCGTAAAACAAATAAAGGTACCAAGTTACCATTCTTCTGACTACAAAAGTCGAAGACATTTCATAAAATTTCAAAAGATCTTTAAAAAATGACAGAGGGGCTCCGAACCCCCAAGAAAAATTGTACTCCGAAGTTTTTCTTTGCGCATAACCATCTTTGAATACAGTTCGAAATTGCTTATACTCAAAGAGGGGCTAGTAATATGGAGACAATTTTAAATCGGCATTCATTATTGAAACAAATGTGTTTACAGATTACATTATGAAAAATTGGTATCTATACCAAGAAGGAATCGGAGACCTCTTCGGTCCCGATAGCTAGGGGTGGAACGACTAGTTCCAACATCGGAAGTTCTAAGAACTTTGCGTTTAACTCTCTTCCTCCCCTTTGAAGCTCTAAAATCCTTCTGTTCTTGTTGAAGCTCGGCCCAAGTTCGAAGCCGCTCAGGACTTCTCTCCCAGCTTCTAAGACCTTCAGATCTTTTATTTTGGGCTTCACCTTCGTCTTCAGACCAATTAGTGTCTTCAGAAGACGAGGTGTTTGCGTCGATTTCTTTATCTTCCTCTTTAATATAAGACAATACGTCTTTGATTACTTCGGGCGCAATAACGCCGGAGTCATCTCGAGGGATAAGAAATCGAGGACGCTTATAACTCTTTAGAAGTTCGAAGGTGTTCCACAGTGAGCGAAGTTCGCTGTTAAGCTCTAACACTTCGATATCTTCGATAAGAGGCAAAGCCTAAAAATATGACAAACAAGATTTTCATTGATAAATGTTTACAAGCACAAAGCTTTACACGGTTAAAAATCCTAAAACATTCCTAAACCTGTGGGTTTGAAGGAGGTTGGCTGCTCGAAGCTTGGCTCCGAACATGCTTCTGGCGTTGGCCTTCATCAATCCAAGCCTTGATCGCAGATCGACCTTCGGCTCTCCACGAAGTTTGGAAGGCCCGCCAAGCAGCAGCTACACCTTCGGAAGGTTTGAGAAGTCGGTCGTCGTCGAAGGTGATTGGACCTCTTCCTGCGTCCGGAGTTATTGATCGGCCCAAGTCCTCGTAATAGCGAAGTAGACCAACAGCAGACACATGTCCGGAGAGTTCTCCGTATCTAATGCCCGCCGTCTTCATCTGCTTCGCCACCCCTTGGATCCTTTTCAACCGGCGCAGAAGGCTGATGTTATCATCAGAAGGAAGAATTCCGGTAGTACTGAAGTATTCCAGGACTTCTAACAACTGATTCATAACCTCCGCAGCCACCTTCTCAGACTTCAACTTATCTTCGTTCAGTGCATCCTTCATCGAAGTAACTTCGTCCAAAACACCAGAAAGCCTAGCATTTTCAGTGGTCAAAGTGTTTTTCTGTGTCAACAATTGGCTAGCTTCCTCTTCAAGTCGGACGAGTCTAGACCCTGCAGTAGCATGTTCTGCCCGCTGTTTTTCAACCTCTGCTCGAAGCACAATCCTCTCTGCTTCGAGCTCTTTCTTTGCAGCTTCTAAGCTTTGCCTGGCCCTTCGCTCTGTTAATATTATATTGTCCATTTGAGTCACTCGACTTTCAGAGATGTTAAAATTCCTTTGAAGAGTGCTATTTTCTTCCCGAAGCCGAGCGATTTCTTCGTCATTACATAAACTTGCAGCTCGGGCCAAAACAGTTTGCTGTCAAAGTAAAAACTAAAGTAAATATTCATTCGAAGATAAATTCTATAATAATTTGCAGTTGCTTCGTACCTGATAAGCTGTACGTTCAATAATGGCATTAAGCTCCGTCCTGTCAGCCTTGCGCAGGATGACCACTAATTTGGTCTCCCCTATGTCACGACTAGCTCGATCCAAAGGTTCGAGCAAAGTCCGAAGACCAGTTGTTTGCCCTAAGAAAGGAGCCAGCAAGGGGAGCATGCTTATTGCCTCTTGGTCATCTTCGTTCAACGAAGGACCGGAGCTTTGGCCTACGGTCTTCGGAGCCACTGGAGTTTGAGCCTCCCTGGAAGATTGGCTCTCGTCTGTTGAATCAGACGGAGTTGATTCGGAGCTTATAGCAGGCAGGGGCTCTATTTGTCTTTTGCCTCTTCCAGGTCCCTTTTGAGTAACTCTCGGGGCTGGCTCCGAAGTCGTCGAAGGTTCAGGAATTATTTCCTCCTGGCGGACTTCTTCCATAGGCGTGGGTTCTGCAAAGTAATCAAAAGTATTATACATAGTATAAAAATTCAAATAAATACAAAAGTTCTTCGAGTTCTACCTTCGGCAGTCCGTGGAGGAGTCGTTGTCGGACTGATTGGTGGATCGAAAGCTAATTCTTCATCTGAATCAGCCGTTGAATCATGGACTGCAGGAGCATCGTCCTGGGTAGTCCTCGCTGCTTCTTCGGGAATCGAAGCCATAGTGACTTCGACCCCACTTTCATTCACAGGAACTTCGTCCTGAGCTACATCTTCTTGAACTACCGAAGTCCTTGGTTGATCAACATTTTCTCCGGACTCCGGTACGTTCGCAGGTACTCCGGTTTGTGCGGCCCTTTGAGTTTCATTCTCTTCCAGTAGGCGCACAAGTAACCTTTCCACTTCTTCTTGGGAATCGGAAACGGAAGCTCTGGAGCTCGAAGGTATAGGATCTAAAGGTGCGAGGTTCTTCGGCTTCCGAGCCACCCTCTTCACCGGAGTTTTTGCTGAACTTGAAGTTCCAGCTTCGGCTTTCCTTTTTTGAGGCCCTTTCTCCAAAGGCGCCCAATCCATCAGAGGGGGAGGAGTGAGTTTCAGCATTCCCCATACTCTGTTAAATCTTTCCCAACTCCCAACCAGCTTAATTCGCCACTCTTTTTCGGTCGGAGTTGGAGCACCCAAGATTTTTTCCGAAGCCCTTATAATCTGTTCTGAAGTAACAGGGGCTGAAGATTCTACAAAATAAATAATTCAAGTCAGTTTTTTCTTCGAAGCAATCATGTTTAATGTATGTTGTTTTCGAAGTTACCTGTAGGACTTGAAGTCAAGTTAATTCTACGAAGACCACCTTTGGAATCATCTTCGAAGATAATAGGCCAGTCGGCCATCAGTGGAGGAATTTGAAGACCGATGAACTCTTCTGCCAAATCCCGCATACTGAGCCTTCGGCTAACTTTTTCAAGCAAGTTCAGACGGGCTTCGAATTGACCTTCGTCAGGACGCACCAAAGCCTCCTTTCGGAATTGGATTTCTCTAAGGGGTCCGGCCAGAGGATTGCTTGCCCCAACCTCGGCATAGAACCATTTCAAAATCCAGTCGGTGTACCACCTAGCGTTGATGGCTTTAGCAGGAAAGCGAAGGGCGTACTCATCCCGAAGTCTAAAGTTGATACTGCCAAAAGATGTTACTACTTTTTCACCTCCGGGAGCTACGAAGGTTTTTGGCTGGCAGGTTGCTCTATGTAATGCAGCGAAGATTTCCGCCCTTCCTTCACATCCTTCGGCTCTTAAGGCCCATTCAAAAATAGCTAATCTAGCTACTGCATTCGGAGATAATTGAGGGAGAGTTATATGGAACAGTTCGAGTACCTCTGCCAGAAAATCCACTGCAGGAAGACCCAAACCGGCTTCGAAAAAAGCTTCGAACACTACTACTTCTCCGGGTCTGGGCACTGGAATCACTTCTTTCCCTGGTTTTCGAATCATAACTCCCGCACCAATATTTCCTCCTACTGGCATTGCCAAGGACTCTCTTTTGCAGGTTGAAGGTCCTAATTCAAAGGATTGGTCCAAATATTTGGTCGATGGAGGGCACAGACCTTGATCATCGGCGATTTGGGGATTTTTTCCCTTTGCCGCCATGGAAGTTGTCGCCTGCATCGAAGGCGTCGCCGCCACTGTTGCCGCTGCCGCTGCCGCAGTCGCTTGTTGACGAACCAAGGTTGAAGGAGGTGCAGAGCCTTTGGTCTTCGCCATCGCAATCGCTGGATCGATCTGAGAGAGTGGAGACTAGGGCTCAAGAACTCAAAGGGCTCAAAAGGCTTTTGACTGGGAGCAAGCAGTGAAAAGGTAATCGAGTAAGTTCTGGAGTTCTTTATTTATAGTCTAACTTTCCGTTTGTTACCGTTTGGGCTCTGCCTTTTCGCATTCCCGCCTGTTATTTTCCTCCGAAAATAACGCTTCGTATAACTCCGTTAGAAACAGAAACTAACGGCTATATTTTCTAAGTCTAAAAAGACTTTCGAATTTTCTAAATCAGTTCTAAGATAGTTCGAAAAGTAATTACCTTATGACTGATTCGAAGTTCATGTCTTCATGTATTTCGGAGATAAAACAAAAATCAATAACCCCTATGATTGGTTATCTTTTCTTTCCGTATACTGCTCTCCTAACGTTACAGGTCGAACGGAGAAGCGTATTCGAGGGGCTACTGTTGGGGGAAAATATCTCATCTTCGGGGTTATTGCCGAAGCAGCATAAAGACAGCCAACCAATTCGAAGGTTGTTCGAAGACCATCTTCGAAGATGCCCAGAACCTTGTTCGAAGTCCGAAGACTGGCATTGGTTCGAAGTATGTCTTCGAACCAAAGCTCTTCAGGATCTTTTCTGCCAGCTAAGATGGAAGACTTATCTTCTATCCTATTAGATTAGTCTTTTACCATTTTAGCCCTATTAAGGAAACCAAATAGTTTCCTTAATGTCGGTTGTAATAGAGGGGTAAATAGGTCTTTTCCTTAATGTTTAGGCCTATAAATACCCCCCATTTCACCCTGTAATGAGGACCGATTACAAGTGAAACAATACACACTTTCGAACTATTCTAAGTTATTATCCTTTCGGAGGCTTAGAACAGTTTGCTTCGCAAACACTTCATTTGTTAGTTTCTTTTCTACAGAAACCTGTTAGCGTAATCTTTTACGCCAACAATCATTGTGAGATGTTTCTCTCAGTTCTTCATGGGGATGTGACCAAATTTGTTTCTAATGGATACATGTTGAGTATGAATTTCAGATAAGATTGGCTGAGTTTTATGTTCAGTGTTTGCTCACATATGAATTGTCTGGTTTCAGTTTTTCAAATCCTCTCTAGTCTGATCTGACAATAGAGCAATTTTTCAGGGTATAATCCTTGTGAGCAAAAGTGTTTGGTTGAAACTGAAATAGTGTCTGATCAGTCTAAAATGAGGCATTTCTGTGAAATTTAATTCAGATCATGTTTTTGAATATATGTTCACTATTCATCCTCTGAATTTTTTCTTTCTGAATTTCATTCCAGAATTAAGTATAACATATGCTTCACACTACTTTCAGATTAGAAATAATCCTTTCTAAGCTGCATGTTCTGATTATATCTGAAGTCAAATGTATGTATTTCTCTCAGATTCAGTTGAACAAGAGCTGAAATATTTGTGAAGGTTTATGTTCAGAATTTGTTTCATATTTTATCTGCCATTCACTTTGTAGCTGATGTCCCTTTGCAAGTCTACCAAATTAATCAAGCTCTGTAGCTTATAAGCCTTCTATATTTACAATTGCTAAAGTTTAGATCAAGTTTGTACTGGCTTTATTTTGGTGCAAATCATACAACCGGTTTTGAGTTAGTACTGTTTAATTCAATTTGTTGAAATCTGAAGTCTGGTTTGAGCTGATTTTGAGTATCATCTAAGACTGATTCCTTGTTGATCAGGTATTGTACTGTACATCGTCAAATATGTTTCAGTTTTTGAAAACAGCAGCTGATCTGAAATGCAAATAGAATTGATCTACTTTCAAAACTAAAACTGCTCTTTAGAGTCTTTCTGAAATACTATTCTGTTTTCAGCAATTGGAACACAAGTAATCCATCTAATTCATGTTCAGAATTCAAACTTATACTGAATTAGTTAAGATCTGGTACAGTAATGCTTTCACTGTTTTGAACTACTTTTGTCTGAAGCTCATATTTGATTAGCTTGATTTACATTGATATTTTCACAGTTGTTTCAATACTGCTCATCTTTTGAAAACAGAAAAAATCCTTCAATCTGAACTTTTGTCCAGATCAAATTTCAGAACTGCAAAAATCAGAGAGAGTTTAGTCTGTCCAGATTTTGTTTAGCTGTGTGTACTGTATGCTTTCAAACTAAATTCAAATCTGGTAGTGTGATCAAGTATAGAGGGTTGTAAGTCTGGTTTTTGTTTTAAGTGCTGAAGGTGTCAATTCTGTTCTGAGTTGCTGTTTTCTCATGTGTACCATGTTGAATCCTCTTTGGATCCCTGGTTGAGCTAAACTAAAATTACATTTTCAGTTTTGGTGTGTGTTGGTTGTTTGATCTACTCCTGAATTGATACAATGTACTGATTTTGCTACAGTGCTGTTATACTCACATTATTTCAGATCTGTTTACTGTTTTCAGTATTACTACAGTAGTTACTTCATTGAGCTTTTCTTGTGTGTGAGAAACCATGTTGAAGAATATGGTTTTGATATTCCAGATGTGATGAGTGATTGTCAACGGAAGTCAAAGAGGAAGAGAAAGAAAGACCTGCCGAGTCTGAGGCGCGTGTGACTCAGGTACACGGGCAGCGAGCGACAGCCAGGCAGAGGAGTCGCGGAGTCGGGCTGGCCCAATCCGGGTACATGGCTAGGAGCGGCAGATGATCCACCGGTCTGTTGACTGGGTTTGACTCAGGTACACGGGCGGTGAGCGATTGCCGGGCTGAGGAAGCTGCGGGGTCGGGTTGGTCCAATCCGGGTACCCGGTGCGAAGACGGTGGACGCTTTGTCAGTTTCGGCGCAAAACTGACAACCTATGATTATTTTGCTTTTAGGATATTAATATTTAGTTTTTAAGTTTAGAATATTTTTATTTGAGTCAGGTGATTTTTCTAAGAATATTTTATTAATTTTCAGAATTTATTTTAGAGTCAGTGTTAATTTACCCTAGGGGTAAATTAGTCTTTTCATGTATTAGGAGTCGCCTATAAATAAGCCCCTATCCCCCCTGGGATAGATGACTGTTTTCTAATATATCAATCTATAGTCCACCGCAAATCGTTCATCTACTATTTTTCCTCCGTTCTCTGTTCTCTGGTTTCAATCTGCTCGCCGACGCTTTCTCTGTTCGCCGGCAACTCACGTGAATCTGTGCGCGGCTCCCATTTTTCTGCAGCGGGAGCCAGACTTTTCCTGCACACAGCGGCGTGGACGGCGGGCTCGAGAATTGGGGACAGCAAGCAGCAGCAGCGGGCCCCATGGCGTAGTTGTGCGGTAGGAGCAGCCGGGCGAATACTTGTTCAGGCGGGCCCCACGTCGTTTTGCTGTGCGGAAATCATCCACTGCACACACCGGAAGCAGTATGTTTTTGTTTTTTTTCTGACGCTTTTGTTTTGATTCTCGCACAGGCTGCTGGTTCTAGCATGCCAGAGTTCTTGTAGTGCTGCAAGGCTACGGGCCTTTCTTCTCGCCGACGTGCAGTGAGGCCAAAGGCCGGGCGAAAGCTTCGCAGGTAAATTTTGTTTTAGTAGTTTTAATCTACTATTTTTAGGGAGATCAAATTTTTAGATAATCATCTATTAATAAATCAGCTGAAAATTTATTTCGAAATTTCGTTGCAATTTTAATCTGTTAAATTTTTATTAGTTGTCTAGTATTATTTTTATCTGTTTAATCTGTTCATATAAAATGAAAAGAAAGATTTATTAGACGCAGTTATATTTTTATTCTAGTTTTCTCCTGCAATATTTTTGGTTTAATTCTGAATTAATTTTATGATTCATGTTCTATTCATTTGATTAGTATTTTATTCCTATACTGAAATATAAATATTTTGTGACTATTTTCTAGGTGTTTTTATTTACTGCAGTATTTTTATTTAGATTATTTTTAATATCATTTTAATTAGCACACCAGTCATTTCTTTTGACATCTTTAATTCCTAAAATTCGTTTTGCTAATCTTAGTTGTCTGGTTAAGCTTGTTTGGGTGTTGGGATTAGATCATAATTTAGCAAGAAATTTTAGGCGCTCATTCACCCCCCCCTCTGGTTGCTACTTTCGGTCCTACAAGTGGTATAAGAGCAAGGTTAGGTTTTTCTAATATCTTAACCGATTCTAAACCTAGGTAGTGACCATGACGTCTCCTGGTAAAATCCCGACCCTAGAGGCTTTTGGCTACACTTATTGGAAGACTCGCATGCGAGCATACATTATGAGCCAGAGCTCGGACATATGGGAGATTTGTGTTCATCCTACTTTCACCATAAGGACTATTGCTGCGGATACTGCTGCAGATGTAGTTACACAACACCAAAATAATAGTAAAGCGGTGAACATTTTATTTTCTGGTCTAGGTCCTAGTGAGTTTGAGCGTGTTAGCCATCTCACCACTGCTCGAGAGATGTGGGCAACCCTCCAGGCACACCATGAGGGGACAGCTCAGGTCAAGGCTAGGCTATATCAGACCTACCGGCGTGAGTATGAAAATTTCTCATAGAAGTCGAGTGAGACTGTTGAGGCGTTGTTTTGTCATTTTCAATCGATCATTAACAAGCTTCGCGTTAACAAGGCTAAGCGTGATCAGTTGGTCTCGGATCATGAGCAGGCGCTTAAGGTACTCCATACCTTGGACCCTAAGATCTGGGAGATCAAGGTCTCTTCTATTGTTGAGAGCGTGTCTTATGATACCTTGACCGTCGCAGAGCTTTTTAGTAAGCTCAAGGCCATAGAGGTCGATATCCAGTTGATATCAAATCTCACTGGTTCTGGGTCAAAGACTCTGGCTCTTGCGACACCATCTGCTAATCCTAATGCCATGAGTTGTACTGCATTTTCCTTGATGTCTATCTTCGAGGAACAACTTGATACTCTAGGAGAAGATGATCTGTGCTTGTTTAACAATCGGGTGCGACGTGTCTATGATAAGCAAATGTTTAAGAGACACGGCACAAAATCTGGATGCTTTGAGTGTGGTGATACAAGTCATTTCATCGCCGATTGCCCCAAGCGGAAGAACTACAAGAAAGGAACCAGCAGCAACTCCTACGACTCCAACAAGTACGACAACTCTACAAAGGGCCAACACAAGACGAGATTCTTTCAAAAGGATTTGAAGGACTACAGGCGTGAGAACAAGAAACGAGATAAAGCTTTGTTCGCTGATATGGAGAAAAGTTACTCCAAGAGATCCTCGTCTTCCTCCTCATCGTCGAGCTCAAGTGATGAAGAGATCGTGATTAGGAAGGGCAAGGAAAGGGATGATTCGGCGGGCCTCTATTTCATGGCCTTCGGGGACAAGCCGAAGAGACGCTCACGTGACAGCCGAAGACCCCACAAGAGCTTCTGCTCAATGGCTCTTGGGGAGAAGAAAGAAAAGGACTCCTCTGACAACTCCGATGATGACGACGATGAGAAGGTATCATCCTATGAACGAGAAGTTGTAAATTTATTAGAACAGAACCATCAGGAGTTGAATTATAGGGAGAAACTGCTTAGAGGGGCTAAGAAGAGGATAGATGAGCTTGAGAGGGAGCTTGCCATGGCAAATGGCAAGATTGAGAGTCTGTCTTCTTCCCATTGCTTGTGTGATAGTGGTGAGTGCCCTAACTGTGAGGTGTTGTTGTGTGACCTGATGATTCTTAAGTCCAGGTACACAGATAGAGTAGATGAGAGAGATGCATTGGCCACTGAGCTTGAGAGCGCTCAGTAGGAGCTAAAAGATGCTCATGCCACTGTCGTCGCACCTTGTGTAGACTGCCCATCCCATTTAGCTAGTATAGCTGATCTGAGAGTCAAGAGTGATGAGCAGTTGGGCGAGTTAGCTGGAGTGAGAGCTGAGTTGGAGCAGACTAAGCTAGAGCTTGAGACCTTGTCAGTTCCACCCACTGTTTGTGAGAACTGTCTGTCCATAAGAATGGAGTTGATCAAGCTAAAAGCTGAGAAGTCTGTCGTAATTGATAAAGAGTGTGAGATCTGCTTGTCTTAGGTGGAGGTGTTAGCTTCTTTGAGAGAGGAACTAGCTGATGTTCAGAACGAGAACATTTACCTCCGTCAGATCCTGAGTTGGATTAGTGCCAGAGAGCCACAGCTCGGCATGATGATCCAGAAGTTCAAGAGATAGGATGGGTTTGGGGTAGGTTACACCTATACCAAGGCTGATTTTGAGAGTGCCATTAGCCGAGCAGTGGAGTGGAGTAAGATGACTCCCAAACAGAAATATCCCAAGACTCACTCCACTGAGTCCTTTAAGGATAGTCAGCCCAAGGATGGGGTGATCCAAGAACAACCTAAAGCTCCACCTAAGAAGCAGATCTAGGTTCCAAAGCCTAAAACTCTCCACACTTCTCTTGATTCTTTACCTAGACCCTCTCACACCAAAGATACTACACCCAACACCACCAAGCCTAAGAACCCTAAGCCACAACAACATCCCAAGAAGCCGACCTATCACTGTGTGTTTTGTCAGAGAGACGGGCATCTTAAGGAGTTTTGCTTCAGGAGGAAGCGGGTTGAGCGAGCAGAGAGAGCTCGAGGTGGGCAGGAGCAGTTCTACCAGTAGGTTGGTAGACAGAGAGTTCCTCGATGTAGAGAGAGGCTAGAGGCCAGGCCACGTCGTGTAGGTGGTGGTAGAGGAGACGGTTTTCATGACCGTGCTCTAGAGGGTGGTTTCCATTCCGGCAGAGTTCCAGATCGTTATGGATACTATTTTGGACCTCATGACCGTGATTTTAGGCAGAACAGAGGACCGCGCTTTGAGCCACGTGGTGGTCCCGACTCATATGATTCATTCTACTTTCCTACTTACGAGCAGATGGCTCGACACTGGTTTAGTACTTTTGCTAGACCTAGTGGTCGACCATTTGCTCCCACTCATGACCATTGATCTTGCAGGATCGAGGACTGGAGGACGTATGGATCATGGATTCAGGTTGTTCTCACCATATGACGGGACATCGCCGATGGTTCTCCAACCTCACTCCCCCGAGCTCCAAGGAATACATCACTTTCGGGAACAGTGGTCAAGGGAAGGTACAAGGCATTGGGTCAATTCATATTTCTGATTATTTCTCTTTGAAAAATGTTGTTTTAGTTGGAAATCTTAACTTTAATCTAATTTCTATTTCGCAACTGCTTGAGGATGGTTTAGAAGTGCGCTTTAAGAAGGGCATGTCTTCGGTTGTCGACTCAAGAGGATCTTTAGTTTGTCGGGTCTTACCTTTTGGTAAGGTTTTTCGTATTGATTTCTCTAGTTATTTTGGTCCTTCTCGTTGTCTGATGGCCGGATCCTTCTCTGAGCTATGGAAGTGGCATAGAAGGTTAGGCCATTTGAGTTTTGATCTACTTGTTAGATTGAGTTCTATGGATCTTATCAGAGGATTGCCTAAGCTTAAGATGGAGAAGGATCTAGTTTGCCATCCCTGTCGTCATGGGAAAATGGTTGCTGCTTCAAACGCACCTGTGACTCAGGTGATGACTTCGTACCCGGGAGAGCTGTTACACATGGACACAGTAGGTCCAGCTCGAGTACGCTCAGTTGGTGGGAAGTGGTACGCCCTGGTAATAGTTGACGATTTTTCTCGATTTTCGTGGGTTTACTTTCTAAAGTCTAAGGATGAGACTTTTTCATTATGTTCATGACCTGATTTTAAAGCTGAAGAACGAGAACAATGGTCTGATGCAAGCAATTCGTTCGGACAACGGATCTGAGTTTAAGAACTCTCACTTCATCAGTTTTTGTAGTGATCAGGGTCTTGATCATCAGTTCTTTGCTCCTTACACTCCCCCACAGAACGGCGTTGTGGAGCGAAAGAACCGCACGCTTGTCGAGATGGCTAGGATGATGCTTGATGAGCATAGGACTCCTAGGCGCTTTTTGGCTAAAACAATGAACACAGCTTGCTATCTTGCCAATCGCATTTTCCATAGAGCTTACTTAGGTAAGACATCATATGAGTTGCGCTTTGGTAGACAGCCCAAGGTGAGTCACTTGTGAGCTTTTGGATGCAAGTTCTTTGTGTTTAAGAAGGGAGGGCATTTGGACAAGTTTGAGTCTCGTTGTTGGGATGAAGTCTTTCTTGGTTATGCTTTGCATTCACGAGGCTTTTGTGTTTGGAACCTAGACACTCAGATGCTTGTCGAGACTTGTGGGGTTTCTTTTGATGAGTCTTTGCCCTCACCGACTCCTGCTTTTGAGCTTTCTTGAGATGATGAGCTTGGAGAGTCCATCTTCGAGGAAGATGATGACCCTCCTGCTAATGATAAGGGTGGGCCCTCTGCACCGCCAGTAGACCCCACACCTTCTGAGACTTCGACTGAGGATGAGGACGGACCTCGAATTACTCCTTCCACTTCGATCGAGCCTCCTCAACCGAGTCCAGAGGTACCAGGTGCTGACTCCGGTGAGATGACCTCTCAGCCGAGTCCAGAGGAGCCAGTTGCTGACTTTGGTGAGGTGACTTCAGATCACCTAGGATCCCGAGCAGTTCAGCGTAATCACCCTTTAGAGCTCATCATAGGTGATCTTACTGAAAGATCCTTACGTTCCTCAGCTGGTTCACTTGCTATGTTTCCTGAGTCTGCCTTTGTTGCTAGTTTTGAGCCCCGAAACGTTTCTCATGCTCTTTCTGATTCAAATTGGATAAACGCCATGCAAGAAGAGCTTGAAAATTTTGTTCGCAATCGGGTTTGGACACTAGTTGAGCTGCCACCTAGATGCAACACTATAGGCACCAAGTGGGTGTTTAAGAACAAACAAGGAGAAGATGATGTTGTGGTGCGCAACAAAGCTTGATTAGTGGCACAGGGTTTTTGTCAAAAAGAAGGCATTGATTTTGAAGAGACCTTCGCCCCTGTTGCTCGCCTTGAGTACATTCGTATTCTTTTGGCTTTTTCTACGTCTAAAGGTTTTAAGCTTCATCAAATGGATGTCAAGAGTGCTTTTCTAAACTGGTATATAGAGGAGGAGGTCTATGTTAAGCAACCCCCCGGTTTCGAGAACCCTAAATTTCCACGACATGTTTACAAGTTGCAGAAAGCTTTATACGGTCTGAAGCAGGCCCCTAGGGCTTGGTATGATCTCCTGAAGTAGTTCTTGTTGCAGAAAGGTTTTGTGATGGGTTCTGTGGACAAGACTCTTTTCTTGCTTAGAGACGGCGCAGACTTATTGGTTGCTCAGATTTATGTGGATGATATTATTTTTGGTGGTTCTACTAATGAGCTTGTGTCCAAGTTTTCTGAGCATATACATAGCGAGTTTGAGATTAGTCTCATGGGACAACTCAAGTACTTTTTAGGACTACAGATCAAGCAGACCAAGGACGGTATTTTCATCCACCAGGGTAAGTACACACGAGATATGCTAAAGAAATTTGACTTTGGTGGAGGGCTAAAGCCACAAATGACCCCAATGGGTACATCTTGAGGTCTAGACAAGGATGAGGACGGCGTCAAGGTAAATGAGAGAGAGTATCGAGGGATGATCAGATCGTTGCTATACTTGACTGCGACTAGACCGGATATTCAGTTTGCCGTAGGTGTGTGTGCGCGTTTTCAGTCTTCGCCACGCGCATCTCACTGGCAGGCTGTGAAGCGTATTTTCATGTATCTTACTTATGCTCCTGATTTAGGTCTTTATTATTCTGCATCATCGTCTCTTGACTTAGCTGGTTTTTCGGACGCTGATTTTGGTGGGTGCCGGCTGGATCGCAAGTCTACTTCTGGTACTTGCCAGCTTCTTGGTTCTTCACTTGTTTCATGGTCTTCTCAAAAACAATCTGGAGTTGCGCTTTCTACTACTAAGGCTGAGTATGTAGCTGCTGCTAGCTGTTGTTCTCAGTTGGTTTGGATGATTTCTACTTTGCGGGATTTTGGGTTGTTCTTCCCTTCGAGAGTTTCTTTGTTTTGTGATAGCACCAGTGCGATTAGTGTAAGGAAAAATCCATGTCTTCATTCAAAAACCAAACACATTGATGTGCGTTTTCATTTTCTGAGGGATCAATATGAGAAAGGAGTCATAGATCTTATTCATGTTGATACCCATCAGCAGTTGGCTGATATTTTTAGTAAACCCCTAGATCAGTCTACTTTTGAGCGTTTACGAGGGGATTTGGGAGTTGTGTATCCTTTTAGGATACTTTGTGTCAATTTTTTCTTTTCTTCTTTATCTTTTTATTGAGTCTTTTCGTGTGCGTTCATATCATGCATAATCATCAATCACATTTTGAGCTTGCTTCTGTTATATGATTAATCTGCTTTACTTTCTCTAGCTAGTATATGTTTTTGATTACTTGTCGATGATCATGTTCTTCTTCAGTTCACATGTTATATCTGATATTTGTCATATGCATGGCTTTTATGTTTTAAAATTGAAAAATTATCACCATTACTTCTGGTAACTAGCATGTGTAGGCTGAATGCTTTTGCTATCTTTTACATGCCTTGCAGCTAGATCCTTACTTAGATGCATATATGCAACTTGGACATTTATATGCTTTAAACATGAAAAAATGTGTTACAAAAATGATAAAAAATTCAAAAAATTGAAAAATTTATGCATTTTTATGATTATTAGAAAAGATCGAGGTGGGTTTGCTTTGTCGCATTGCATTGTTCTAGACTGCTTACCATAGCACTTTGGTATGAACTAGGACGGTGTAATGTATGCCAAGACCAATGTCTTAAGCTTCTGATGGTCCAGTTCTAGCCTAGGCTTGACTTGGTCGGTTAGCACAAGGTTTGACATGCAAATAACCCCTGGCAAAAATGAAAAATAAAAAGGACAAGAATTAGTCTGAGAAATTTAAAAAGATGACAAGCTTGCTGAAGCACTTTGATTTGGACAATGCTTGTCTTGGTAGATATCAGTTAGCTTTTGCATCTCATGTTTTACCTTGCTTGTTAACTAGAAAATATGGTGATGCTTTTGTTTGCAAAAATCGAAAAATGCATGCTAATGACTCTCTTTTGATATTATCTGCTGCACTGATCATGTCATGTATCTTAGACGGTATATCTTTTGCTATACCTGTTAGATGTTGTAATTGCAGTTAATCATATCTAAGAAGCATGCTTTTCACACTCCTCCTGCACCCCATCTGCATTCATTGCATATTTTGAGGGGGAGCTACACTTTAGGGTGAGTTTGTGTCTATGTCTTTTTAGAGTGCATTTAGTCTCACTTGATGAGTCCAATTGTCAACAAGGGGGAGAAATTTTGGAGTTTCGAGAACATTTTTTAGCTTTCTCTGAGATTTATTTCAGGGGAGTTCCTTGTTGGTAATTTTAAAATTTTGAGATTGCACTTGTTTTTTGAGTCTTTAGTTTTGGTTAACCATAATGACCATTTTCTTGCTTCTGTTTGGCTTTTGGTCATTAGGGTTAAACTTTTATTTTCTTTCTTCTATTTTTTCTTTTGTCTTTGTTTTCCTGTTTCCACATGTTTTGCAGGTTCTGAAGATGAGCTGAAAAGGGTGTTGACAATGCACTCATCAAGGGGGAGATTGAGAAACCATGTTGAAGAATATGGTTTTGATATTCGAGATGTGATGAGTGATTGTCAACGGAAGTCAAAGAGGAAGAGAAAGGAAGACCTGCTGAGTCTGAGGCGTGTGTGACTCAGGTACACGGGCAGCGAGCGACAGCCGGGCAGAGGAGCCGCGGAGTCAAGATGGCCCAATCCGGATAAATGGCTAGGAGCGGCAGATGATCCACCGGTCTGTTGACTGGGTTTGACTCAGGTACACGGGCGGCGAGCGATTGCCGGGCTAAGGAAGCTGCGGGGTCGGGTCGGTCCAATCCGGGTACCCGGTGCGAAGACGGTGGACGATTTGTCAGTTTCGGCGCAAAACTAACAACCTATGATTATTTTGCTTTTAGGATATTAATATTTAGTTTTTAAGTTTAGAATATTTTTATTTGAGTTAGGTGATTTTTCTAATAATATTTTAGTTATTTTCGGAATTTATTTTAGAGTCAGTGTTAATTTACCCTAGGGGTAAATTAGTCTTTTCATGTATTAGGAGTCGCCTATAAATAGGCCCCTATCCCCCCTGGGGATAGATGACTGTTTTTTAATATATCAATCTATAGTCCACCGCAAATCGTTCATCTACTATTTTTCCTCCGTTCTCTGTTCTCCGGTTTCAATCTGCTCGCCGACGCTTTCTTTGTTCGCCGGCAATTCAAGTGAAGCCGTGCGCGGCTCCCATTTTTCTGCAGCGGGAGCCAGACTTTTCCTGCACACAGCGGCGTGGATGGCGGGCTCGAGAATTGGGGACAGCAAGCAGCAGCAGCGGGCCCCGCGGCGCAGTGGTGCGGCAGGAGCAGCCGGGCGAATACTTGTTCAGGCGGGCCCCACGTCGTTTTGCCATGCGGAAATCATCCGCTGCACACACCGGAAGCAATATGTTTTTGTTTTTTTTCTGATGCTTTTGTTTTGATTCTCGCACAGGCTGCTGGTTCTATTAATAAATCAGCTAAAAATTTATTTAGAAATTTCATTGCTATTTTAATCTGTTAAATTTTTATTAGTTGTCTAGTATTATTTTTATCTGTTTAATCTGCTCATATAAAATGAAAATAAAAATTTATTAGACGTAGTTATATTTTTATTCTAGTTTTCTCCTGCAATATTTTCGGTTTAATTCTGAATTAATTTTAGTGATTCATGTTCTATTCATTTGATTAGTATTTTATTCCTATACTGAAATATAAATATTTTGTGACTGTTTTCTAGGTGTTTTTATTTACTGTAGTATTTTTATTTAGATTAGTTTTAATATCATTTTAATTAGGACACCGGTCATTTCTTTTGACATCTTTAATTCCTGAAATTCGTTTTGCTAATCTTAGTTGTCTGGTTAAACTTGTTTGGGTGTTGGGATTAAATCATAATTTAGCAAGAATTTTTAGGCGCCCATTCACCCCCCTCTGGTCGCTACTTTCGGTCCTACAGTGTGGTAGTTACTGTTTCAGTAAGGAAATTCATTTGATTAAGAACAAAATCATTGAGTGTTGAATTGAAGTTATTCTGAAACTGAAACTTGAAAACTGAACCAAAACATGACTAATGAACTTTGTTGATTTACACTTTTACTATTCATCATCCGACAAATTTTAGAAATACAGGGATTTCATTTGAGATTGAGTTGAAGTGAGCTGATTCAATATTACAAATTTGAATTGATCTCTTGTGTGAGGGTTTTGACATTTCTAGATTGAAAATCTTGAAACAAAGCTGATTTGTGGTTGTCGATCTATTGTAGCTCGATTTTTGTACTAATTGGATTAAAACTTGAAACTGTGTTTTTAGAGGTGCGTTGGGTGATTTGATTAGGCCATCATATTCTCAAGAAAGTGTTGAGGCGCCTATTCACCCCCCTCTAGTCCCCATTTCGATCCCACACAAATTGTTTCCAGCAAATCCACACGCCTTGAGTTATGAAATGGACGATTTGATACTTTTGGAGAACTCACAAAAGGACACCTGAAACACATAAGGCCGATGTGATTGTATCGTGCTTGGCCCTTGTGCTTTTAGCTCACCAAGTTCGCTAAAAGGCAGGGGGCATGTGTTTACACCCAAAAATGTCATTAATGGTCAAAATGTGCAAAATACCAGAAGACGGTACGTTTGACCGAAAATGTGACAGATCTAGCAAAGGCCGGTCTGACCGGCCATAGTAGGCCGGTCCAACCGGCCAAGTAGGCTCGGTCAGATCGGCCCAATGGGTTCGGTCCGACCGACCATCGTTCGGGATTATGGATAAAATAGCAGTTTTCGGCTGTTTTGATCCCCTAATCATATCCTAATGATTTTTGGCTGAAAATTACTCATCTTGGGCGCCAGATAAACCAGCCCACCCCCTATAAATACCAAGGGACAAGGCCGATTCATGGCATCTACACATAGATCATCATAATGCCTTACTTTTGAATCATACTACTTTTTCGCCCATGCATTACTTTTACCCTAGCAGTAGAACTTCATCAATTTGATCAGTAAATTTACCGTGCTTCGCCATGTTACCGTGAGCTCTTTTTAGGTTTTATCTGAAAACCTTCTGCTTCACCCCCGTATGGGTTTTTTATCGTGTTTATCCGCTTTTACCGATGATTCGGTCCGGAGACTGAATTGTCGTCGTTTTATTGTTTTTTTGCAGGGTAATTGTCTTGACGAAACTCACCTTCAAAGTTTGGAGGTGATTGAAGATAGTTTGCTAGGACTATCGAAGTCTGGCAGATCGGATCTGTTACTTCGGTCCGACCGGCGTTGAGACCCCGGTCTGACCGGACCTCGTCACGCCGTTGTCGACAACAGCCGGTCAGACTGATGGCATTCCGCCGGTGCGACCGGGACCCTCTGCACCACGCACGCTGAAGCCGAAGTCCGAGCCCGTCGAAGCCCTAATAGCCGAAGTCCCGCGTGCTGGAGCTTCGCACGTTAAAAGGCCAACATTCGGAGATCCCTTCGCCTGGTTTGACCGGGGTAGCACTACCGGTCCGACTGGAGATACTTCGCTAATCAGACCGCTGGGAGCCACAATTCGCATCAGCCTTCGGGACATTGCCCGAAGCCCCTTCGCAACCCTCAGTCTGATCGAGGTTGTACCTCCAATCTTTCCGGGCCTGAGGCTAAAGGTGCCCTAGGGACCCTTCGAGCCAATCTCTACTGTAATTCTGAATCGGCCTCCAAATTGGCTGATTCTAGGTATTTTAATCATTTTATTTCTGTTTACATTATTATTGATACTTTCGGCCAATTGGATTAAAATATTAATTATTTATTTGATTGTCTGGTGACTCCAAATCCCTTATCACTATTTAGGGTAGTCGGAACGTGGCGTCGGTATCATTGTGATTCTTTTGGACGTCGAACCGGCCCAAGTGTTGATGAGGACATCACTTCACATGATACACACATGGAGCCTCCACCTACAATTCAACTACAAGGACCAATCACACGCGCCCGTGCCCGTCGCTTGAACCATGAGGTTAATTCTTTCCTTAGCAACTATGTTAATATTTGTTTGGACGGGATGCTACTGAATACTAGTGATATTTTGTTGCTTAGGAACATGGGAGATGGAATAGAAGAGTTTGAGTTGAAGACGGAGTCGCACGGATGATTTGAAGTCAAGAATTCGCTGGTTCGGACTACATCGACCACCATGCACCAAAATGGGCATAACTTCCTCATACGAAGTCCGATTGGTGCGTTCTTGGACTTTTTGGAAAGATGAGGAGAAGACGGATCGTTTGCCGTTGGTTTCGTCTCTTTTGGAGTCTCGAGTCGACCTGTGTGTTTAAAACAGTCCTGCATGACAGAACTGGGCCGTGTTGGCCCATAGTCCGAGTCTGTACGTCTTCTAGACCACAGCCCAAGTCTGTTCACCTTCCACAGGCTGCGCACGCCCTATATATTCACTCCATCCACCTTTAGGGTTAGGTTTTGCTTTGTTTGCATCTACACTTGTGTGTTTAGATCCCGCCTCTTGCACCGGACCGATTGGCTGCTGCATTGGCGTTTGTGAAACCTCACCTTATCATCGCTTGTCTGTGATTTGGCATTCGACTTGTATCATTCCTGTTCTTGCTTGTGTTCTTGGGTTCGCTTGCAGGAATTAGCCTTCGTGGCGAGGTCAATCGCGTCCTGCGTGGTTGATAACCAACGAAGACAGTGGTGTAACGATTGCAAGGTTTTGATCTGCCGGACCGGAGCCTTGGATCGCCAACGTCGAGATTCTCCACCAACCCAAGTTATCCTTTACCTAGCGGAAGATCGGGACCAATCCCCCATCAAGTGTGGGGGCGCATTTCTGCATCAACACAATCTGTTACGTAGATTAACGCGTACTTCACAGGCGAAGTAACAAGGCGATAGCAATATGTTACGTAGATTACCAGGTACTTCACGATGGAAGTATCAAGGATTACCACTATTTCGACGTGGCCGGCAGAGGGCTTCTAGGCAAACCATGAAGGTTGTGCAGAAAAGTAGATAAAAGTAAGGTACGGTTCAAACTAGGGTTTGAAGTTGATTTGTGTTGGGGGGTCTAAGGAACCGGCCTCACCCCTATATTTATAGGGGCTAGTATTCTTATCTCTAAGATCAAACTGGTAGGATTTGGCCTAATCATGTTTTAGGGATAAAAATAGCCAGAATACTCTATCTCTGAAACTGCCCGAAGTGGGCCTTCGGCAAGGCCTGCCGAAGCCTGCTCCACAGGCCGAAGCATCGGCAAGGCAGGCCTCCGAAGTCCTTTGGGCCGAAGGTAGGAGGCCACCATAATGCTTCTGAAGCCCAATGTTCGATGGGCCTTCGGACCTAAAGGACTTCGACATGATCCATTAATGCCATTTTTTGCTATCAACAATTTGGTAAATGGTCACCTAGTTGGGAAGGTCCTTTTAAGGTAGTCGAAATCACTCTAGGCAATGCATATGTGTTAGAGTCTATACAGGGAGAGCTATTTCGAAGGGCTTTGAATGGTAGATACTTGAAAAGCTGATATCTAGAGTATCGTCCTTAGCCCGTTGTGTTTTTAGCTCACTAAGTTTGCTAAAAGCCAGGGGGCATGTGTTTATAGCAAAAAATGGTATTAATGGTCAAAATAGGAAAAATACTGAAGTTGGTATTTTTTCACCGAAAATATGTCAAATCTAGCACAAGCCGGTCTAACATACCATTGTAGGCCGGTCCGATCAGCCATGTAGGCTCAGTTAGACCGGCCTAAAACTAAAAATTAGAGATAAAGGGGGATTCAGGCTGTTTTTATCCAAATCATATCCAAACTGACTTTTGGCCGACTCCTACTCAAATTTTGTGCTAGGATACATCAGACCAAACCCTATAAATATAGGGGCAAGGCCGATTCATGGGACATCTCCATAGATCAAATCAAAATCCTAGTTTTGAATCGCATTACTTTTCATCTACTTTTCACATTAGTTCATCCATCTTCATTGGTTTGCGCTGGAAGCCTTCCGTCTGCTGCATCCGTAATCATGGTATTCCTTGCTGGTTCGCTTGTGAACCTCCTGTTAATCCACGTAACCGATTGCTATCTATTTTTATTAGTTTTTATTGCCATACTTGGTGATTCGGCCTCTTGGCCGAATTGGTGCTTGATCCCTTGTTGTTTTGTAGAGCAATTGCCCTCACAATCTTCACCAAGAAGTTTGGGGGTGATCGAACATCATCTACAAGGGTTGCCGAAGCCTAGCAGATCGGATCTACTACTGTCAGTCCGACTGGCGGTATAGGGATGGTCTGACCGACGTACTCGTCACGCCGTTGTCGGCAACGACTGGTCCGACCGATGTGCCTTCGCCGGTCCGACCGGGCCCCTCCGCCGTGCCAAAGGCCCCTCGCTGTCTCGAAGCCCTCTGCCACACCGAAGTACCCCTCCGCTTGCCGAGCACTTCGCGTCTAGCTTCGTTCGGCCGGAGGCCTTGGTCTGACCGAGGCATTATTGTTAGTCCGACCGCCCAAAGCCCTCTACATCATGATTCGAAGCCTTGCCTCGGGGTACCCTTCACACATCCCGGTCTGACCGAGGGTGTACCTCCGGTCCAACCGGGTTAATAGACCAAAGATACCTTTGGGACCCTTCGGGCCAATTTGCTGTCATAGTATGGAATCGGCCCCGAATAGGCCGATTTCAGGTATTTATATTATTTTTGTCTATCTTACATTATTAATAACACTTTTGACCAATTGGATTTAAATTGCTAATTATTTATCTGATTGCCTGGCGACTCCACCATCCCTTATCACTACTAAGGGTTGTCGGAACACGACATCGGTATCCTCGTGGTACTTTTGGATGTCGAACTGACCCAAGTGCGGGGCCGCATTTTACCGTCAACAAGTCCGTTGCCATAAGCACAAACCGATGCCCTTTTGAAGAGGGAGGATGAATTTTGCCAATGAAGTCTAAACCCTGACCTCGGAACGGCCATGGATTGATAATAGGATTAAGTAGCGATGCAGGAGCTAACTAAATATTACCAAACTTTTGACATGCTTCACACGCTCTATAGTATTTAAAACAATCCTGAGTCATAGTCAGCGAGTAAAACCCCGCTCTTTGCAGCATCCAACTCATTTTCTGGGCCGACTGATGAGTGCCACAAAGCCCCTCATGGACCTCTCATGTAGGTACTTTGGATTGATCGGCATCCAAGCACTTTAAGAGTACTCCATCACTAGTTTGGCAGTATAACACATCATCTAGCAACATAAATTTAAACGCTTGTCGCCGAACCTTCCGATCAATCCTTTGATTGGGATCTCTTAGATACTGGATTATTGGAATTCTCCAATCGTCCTTATGGACATCCGGAGGGTTTGCTAACTCCTTTCCTAGTGTAATGTTTAAATTGCTAGCTTTGGAGTGCCCCTCGGTTCTTTCCTGTTTCTGCCAAAGGCTGACCGGATCAGTCGTGCGGAGCCGATTAGAACGAAACCTTCTGCTAGAGGGGTCTGGTGTGTGAAGACATCTGTTGCCTAGCCAACTTCGGGGTGAGGGCTCCAGCGTGCAAGATCCTTCGGCAGATGAAGGGCTCCGAGACGAGGGCTCTAACACGCAACACCCTTCAGTGGTCGAAGGGGTCCGATCCAGAGGGTCCAACGGACCTAACGTCAGCCCGAAATTTCTAGCTTCGGTAGTGAGACCAAGCATTGGCTTTTCCCATATAGACAATTTTCCTCTCCTGACCTGAGAGCCGAATGCTTGCTGATCCAAATCATTTGTAATTGAGTTGGCTTCTCTTGACACGTGAGAAATTTTGAAGTCATCGAAAGTAGCAACTATGTCCAAACATTTATCCAAGTAATTATTTAGCAAGCCATTAAAACATTGAGCACTTTTAGCTACTTGTTGTACTACTAACAAAGAGTCACCATGCGCATGAACATGTTTAGCACCCATGGATTCTAGCAATTCAAGTCCTAGCAATAAAGCTTCATATTCATCTAACGAAGTCGTAATCCGAGAGGTTTTTGCTTGATAGACACTCTACTTTTTCATGGATGGCATCGATGGACACATTGGCCAATGCTACTTTGGACGAAGTATCCGCTGGTATGACCTCTACACCATCGTCATCCCACTGCATTAGGCATTAGTGAAAAGTAGAAGGAATACAGCAATCTGCATGAATCCAGTCACGCCCGAGCAGCACACTATAGTTACCTTGCATGTCAACGACGAAGAATGTTGTTGGAAATGTCTTATTACCTACAGTCAACTATAGGGAGAGTACACCTTTCACTTCGGAACTCTCACCGTTGAAGCCGTTGAGCATTAGGTTGGTTTTATTCAACTCTTCCTCGGCCCTGCCAAGCTTCTTCAAAAGAGAGTAAGGCATTAAGTTGACAGTGCACCACCGTCGATAAGCATTCTAGAGATCGGATTCCCATCAATGTGCCCCTTGACGTAGAGAGGCTTTAGGTGACGAGCCGTATCTTCAGGTTTCTCGAAGACAGCATTTCGTGGGCCGAGGTTCAATTGAGCGACCTCGGCCTCATCTCGTGGTACAGCGAACTCGGCGGGTAGCATGACTACGTTGATGTCCATCGCTTGAGGTCCGGGTCCCTCGGAGATGGGCATGTAGTCATCATCAAGCATGTCGTCGTTGTCTTCTCTTGGAACGGGAGTGGTTTCTTTGTCTCCATCGGCTTGGGCTTCCATACCTATTTTGCGGCTGGCCGAGGATAGATTTCTTCAAAGATGGTGTCTCGCTCATCCGAGGACAGAAGGCGTTGCAAATGCCTCTTATGTGACTTGGCCATGCCCGGAGGTGCCCAAGATGGTTGTGGCTTGGTATCGGGCGCCACCAATTTGTTTCTGTGGCTTCTAGCCAAAGGGATATTATCTAGGTCGGCCTCGCATGTAGGGGACTTTCTGCGAACCCTGTTGGTCGGACCAGCTTTGTTAGGCCAATCGGACCGAGCTTCGGCGCTGGCCTCGGCCGGTCTAGGGGACTTACCTCCATTGGGCTTCGGCTAAGAGGCCTTCAGGATTGAGACTTCCTGAGACCCTATCCTTATTGTGATGGCTTCGGACTCCCTCTCCTTCGCCTCCTCGCGCCCCTCTCTCTTGGCTCCATCTTGTGTGAGTCAATTTGGAGGTACTACGGACAACCTGTGGAAGATGTCCCCCTTCGTCGTGTTTATTTGTCCCTACCAATAATATTTCAAAGGAAAATAGGGGGCAATGTTATACTACGAAGGGTAATCTAGGAGTGAGTTGTTGTTCAGAGCCCACAAGGATCCTGCCTAATTGTATGGCAGAGGCATTGGTGGTCCAGCGGCTTCGCCCACTGCGAGCTGAACCCATTCCCCAGAGGGGGGTTTGTCCATGTCAAAGGTATTTCGGACCATATTAGCGAAGGGTCCTGCTAGGCCAGAGGTATGTTTGGCCATTATGGGCCGAAGCGTCCCAATGGGGGGTTTGCCTAGAGAGGAGATGAGTTTGGCCATTAGGGGCTGAGCTCGTTATGCGAAGGGTTCAGCCATTGGGTTCTGAACTCGTTATGCGGAGGGCTCGACCATTGGGGTCTGAACTCATTATGCAGAGGGTTCGACCATTGGGGTCTGAATCCATTGTGTGAAGGGTTCAGCCTCTGGGGCTCAAACTCACCCTTAGGCTGTCTTGGCCCCTCCACTTGCCTTATCATTTTTGGCAGGGGGCCTGTTCCCTTGGCTTTTTTCTGGTGTTTGTTCAGCAGCATCTAGTATGTTACCTTCGGCCTTTTTTGAGCCCTAGCTAAAGGAGACGTATTGATGTTCTTTTTCCACACTCCTACTTTAGGGTTCTTTGGTATGAGTGTGCGCATGCGTGATTCTCCAATAATGACCACTTTCCCCTTAGCCGACTCGGCCTGTTCTTGCTGAATCAACACTTTCTTCTCATCTAGGTCGACGGTGTTCACGGGAAAGGGGTCTTTGTCTAGCTTCATCTTTGTACTGGGGTCTATTTTCAATCGTCCTTCTTCTATGGCCGATTGAACCTGCCAACAAAAAACATTGCAGTCGTTAGTATAATGAGAATGTGAATCATGCCACTTACAGTAGGGACGTTTCTTTAGCTCGTCAGCGATTGGAATGACTTGGCCCTTAGGCAACCTGAGAAGCTGGCTCTTCAATAGGAAATCAAATATTTTATCGCACTTAGTTATATCAAACGAGTATTTGACTTCGCTAGGCCAACTCTTAGTAGGAGACGGCCGTAACTCAGAACATGTGATGAGATTAAGAAAAAAATATCCGCATCACTAGATCAAGCTGTTAGCGCTTCGCTAGCCAACCATTTAGATTCGACAGTCTGCAGAGAAACCATGTTGAAGAACATGGGTTTGATACTCCATATGTGATGAGTGATTGTCAATGGAAGTCAAAGGAAGAGACATGAAGACATGTCGTTACTGACGCGCGTGTGACTCAGGTACACGGGCAGCGAGCGACAGCCGGGCAGGGGAGTCGCGGAGTCGGGCTTGCCCAATCTGGGTACATGGGCTAGGAGCAGTAGATGATCCACTGGTCTTTTGACTAGTTTTGACTCAGGTACACGGGCGGCGAGCGATTGCCGGGCTGAGGAAGCTGTGGGGTCGGGTCGGCCCAATACGGGTACCCGATGCGAAGACGGTGGACGCTTTGTCAGTTTCGGAGCAAAACTGACAACCTATGATTATTTTGTTTTTACGGTATTAATATTTAGTTTTTTAAGTTCAGAATATTTTTATTTGAGTCAGGTGATTTTTATAAGAATATTTTAGTAATTTTCGGAATTTATTTTAGAGTCAGTGTTAATTTACCCTAGGGGTAAATTAGTCTTTTCATGTATTAGGAGTCGCCTATAAATAGGCCCCTACCTCCCTGGGGATAGGATGACTGTTTTTCAATAGATCAATCTACAGTCCACTTGTTGTTTTTCAGCCACAAGTTTTTCTTTCATCTCCGAACTTTTGGCGTTGACGTGCTTTTTTCTCCAACTTGAAATCGCCGCCGTCGACTGCTATTTGCCGGTTCGGCAATTCACGCTGCAGCAATGCTCGCGGTGCCCAAGACGTGAAAGGGACCCTGGCTTCTCACGTTCGGTGGCTGTAGCTATTTGGGGCATTAATCGCTAGCTGGCCAGGCTACATTGGTTTTTTCGCAGACGCTAGAGGCAGCCGTCGCATGCAAAGAAAAAGTAGGTCTCATTCTTTCATCTTCGCTGGCACGGTTTACCACGGGCGTCAGCACGCAGTAGTCATTGCTTTTTCAATGCGCGGGCCCCACGGGCGTACGGCTGTGCCTGCAGCTTTGGTGGTTGAATGCCGTGGCGCACACTGCTGTGATTTTTGAGCACGTTGTTTCTTCGGCAAACTTTCTGCGTGGGACCCACTGGCGTCACACCGGCACAACGCACGCGACACGATGATTGCTTTCACTGCATGACGGTACTCAGCGGGACTTCACACGGCGCGAGGCAGCACACTACAACGCAGAAGCTACAACACGACGGATTTTTCTTGTTGCGGCAGATGGCGCACGACGATGAGCACGAAGATGCAAGTAAGTTTCTTTTAATCTCGTATTTTTTAGCTATTTAGTTAAACCAACATTTATCTATTTTTAATTAGCTGAAAATATGTTTAGAAATTTCGTGGTTAAGTTAATCTGCCAAAATATTTTTAGTACTCGCATATTTTTATTTATATATCTGTTTAATCTTCTTATATAAAAAGTAATAAAAAATTTATTAGTCGTAGTAGTATTTTTAATTCTAGTCTTTACTTGAAATATTTTAGGTTTATTTCTGAATTAATTTTTGGATGATCCATATTTTATTCAGTTAATTAGTATTTTATTTTTGGACTGCAATCTGAATATTTTATTAAGATATTTAGGTTTTTTGATTACGTAATTAAATATTTCTAGTACCCATTTTTATTTACTGTAGTAATTCTATTTAGTTTAGTTTTAATATCATTTTTAATTAGGACACCGATCATCTTTAGGCTAAACCATTTTAATTCCTGCAATTTGCTTTGCTAATATTATTTGTCTCGCTAAGGTTGTTTGGGTGTTGGGATTAGCACATAGTTTAGCAAGAATAATTTTTAGGTGCCCATTCACCCCCCCCCCCTCTAGTCACTTCTTTCGGTCCTACAAGTGGTATCAGAGCAAGGTTAGGGTTTTCTCATATCTTAACTGATTCTAAACCTAGGTAGTGACCATGACGTCTTCTGGTAAAATCACGTCCCTAGAAGCTTTTGGCTACACTTATTGGAAGACTCGCATGCGAGCATACCTTATGAGCCAGAGCTCGGACATATGGGAGATTTGTGTTCATCCTACTTTCACCATAGTGCCTATTGCTGCGGATACTACTGCAGATGTAGTTACCCAACATCAAAATAATAGTAAAGCAGTGAACATTTTATTTTATGGTCTAGGTCCTAGTGAGTTTGAGCGTGTTAGCCATCTCACCACTGCTCGAGAGATCTAGGCTACCCTCTAGGCACACCATGAGGGGACAGCTCAGGTCAAGGCTAGGCTCTACCAGACCTACCGGCGTGAGTATGAAAATTTCTCACAGAAGCCGGGTGAGACTGTTGAGGCTTTGTTTGGTCGTTTTCAATCGATCATTAACAAGCATCGCGTCAACAAGACCGAGCATGATCAACTGCTCTCGGATCGTGAACAGGCGCTTAAGGTTCTCCATACCTTGGACCCTAAGATCTGGGAGATCAAGGTTTCTTCTATTGTTGAGAGCGCGTCTTATGATACATTGACTGTCGCATAGCTTTTTAGAAAGCTCAAGGTCTCAGAGGTCGATATCCAGTTGAGATCAAATCTCACTGGTTCTGGCTCAAAGGCTCTGGCACTTGCGACACCATCTACTGATGCTAATGCCATGAGTTGTACTGCCTTTTCCTTGATGTCTATCTCCGAGGAACAACTTGATTCACTAGGAGATGATGATTTGTGCTTGTTTAACAAACGGGTGCAACATGTCTATGATAAGCGAATGTTTAAGAGACATGGCACAAAATCCGAATGCTTTGAGTGTGGTGATACAGGTCATTTCATTGTCGACTGCCCTAAGTGAAAGAATTATAAGAAGGGAACTGGCGGCAACTCCTACAACTCCGACAAGTATGACAACTCCATAAAGGGCAAGCCCAAGACGAGATTCTTTCGAAAGGCTTTGAAGGACTACAGGCGTGAGAACAAGAAGCGAGACAAGGCTTTCTTCACCGAGATGGAGAAAAGCTACTCCAAGAGATCCTCGTCTTCCTCCTCATCTTCGAGTTCAAGTGATGAAGAGATCGTAATCAGGAAGGGGAAGGACAGGGACGATCCAGTAGGTCTCTGTTTCATGGCCTTCGGGGACAAGCCGAAGAGTCACTCACGTCACAGCCGAAGACCCCACAAGAGCTTCTGCTCAATTGCTCTTTGGGAGAAGAAAGAAAAGGACTCCTCCGATGACTCTGACGGCGATGACGATGAGAAGGTATCTTCCTATGAACAAGAAGTTGTTAATTTACTAGAACAGAACCATCAGGAGTTGAAGTATCGGGAGAAAGTGCTTAGAGGGGCTAAGAAGTGGATAGATGAGCTTGAGAGTGAGCTTGCCATGGCGAATGGCAAGATTGTGAGTCTGTCTTCTTCCCCTTGCTCGGGTGATAGTGGTGAGTGCCCTAACTGTGAGGTGTTGTTGTGTGACCTGATGACTCTTAAGTCCAGGTACACAGAGAGAGTAGATGAGAGAGATGCTATGGCCACTGAGCTTGAGAGCGCTCAGCAGGAGCTGAAAAATGTTAATGCCACTGTCATCGTACCTTGTGTAGGCTGCCCATCCCATTTAGCTAGTATAGCTGAGCTGAGAGCCATGAGTGATGAGGAGTTGAGCGAGTTATCTAGAGTGAGAGCTGAGTTGGAGCAGACTAAGCTAGAGCTTGAGACCTTGAAAGTTCCACCAACTGTTTGTGAGAACTGTTTGTCCATGAGAATGGAGTTGATCAAGCTAAAAAAAGAGAAGTATGTCGATGTTGATAGAGAGTGTGAGATCTGCTTGTCTCAGGTGGAGGTGTTAGCTTCTTTGAGAGAGGAGCTAGCTGATGTTCAGAACAAGAACTTTTAACTCCGTCAGATCCTGAGATGGATTAGTGCCAGAGAGCCATAGCTCGGCATGATGATCTAGCAGTTCAAGAGACAGGATGGGTTTGGGGTAGGTTACACCTATAACACGACAGATTTTGAGAGTGCCATTAGCCGAGCAGTGGAGTGGAGTAAGATGACTCCCGAACAGATATATCCCAAGACTCACTCCACTGAGTCCTTTAAGGATAGTCAGCCCAAGGATGGAGTGTTCGAAGAACAACCTAAAGCACCACCTAAGAAGCAAATCTGGGTCCCAAAGCCTAAAACTCTCCACACTTCTCTTGATTCTTTACCGGGACCCTCTCACACCAAAGTGGCTACACCCAACACCACCAAGCCTAAGAATCCCAAGCCTCAACCACATCCCAAGAAGCCTACCAATCACTGTTAGTTTTGTCAAAGAGACGTGCATCTTGAGGAGTTTTGCTTCAGGAAGAAGCGGGATAAGCGAGAAGAGAGAGCTCGAGGTGGGCAGGAGCAGTTCTACCAGCAGGGTGTTAGACAGAGAGTTCCTCCACATAGAGAGAGGCTAGAGGCCAGGCCACGTCGGGTAGGTGGTGGTAGAGGAGACAGTTTTCATGACCCGTGCTCCGGAGGGTGGTTTTCGTTCCGGCAGATTTCCAGATCATCATGGATACGTTTTTGGACCTCGTGACCATGATTTTAGGCAGAACATAGGACCGCACTTTGAGCAACGTTTTGTTCCAGACTCATATGATTCCTTGTGCTTTCCTACTTATGAGCAGATGGCTCGACACTAGTTTAGTACTTTTGCTAGACCTGGTGGTCTACCATTTGCTCCCACTCATGACCATTGATCTTGTAGGATCGAGGACTGGAGGACGTATGGATCATGGATTCAGGATGTTCTCACCATATGATGGGACACCGCAGATGGTTCTCCAGTCTCACTCCCCCGAGCTCCAAGGAATACATCACTTTCGGGAACAGGGGTCAAGGGAAGGTACAAGGTATCGGGTCGATTCATATTTCTGATTATTTCTCTTTGAAGAATGTTGCTTTAGTTGGAAATCTGAACTTTAATCTAATTTCTGTTTTGCAACTACTTGAGGATGGTTTTGAAGTGCGCTTTAATAAGGGCATGTCTTCTGTTGTTGGTTCTAGAGTATCTTTAGTCTGCCGGATCTTACCTTTCGGTAAGGTTTTTCGTATTGATTTCTCTAGTTCTTCTGGCCCTTCTCACTGTCTGATGGCCGGATCCTCCTCTGAGCTATGGAAGTGGCATAGAAGGTTAGGTCATCTGAGCTTTGATTTGCTTGATAGATTGAGTTCTATGGATCTTATCCGAGGATTGCCTAAGCTTAAGATGGAGAAGGATCTAGTTTGTCATCCTTATCGTCATGGGAAAATGGATGCCGCTTCTCACGCACTTGTGACTCAGGTGATGACTTCGTACCCGGGAGAGCTGCTGCACATGGATACAGTAGGTCTAGCTCGAGTACGCTCAGTCGGTGGGAAGTGGTACGCCCTTGTAATAGTTGACGATTTTTCTCGATTCTTGTGGGTTTACATTCTAGAGTCTAAGGATGAGACTTTTCAATATGTTCATGACCTGATTTTGAAGCTGAAGAACAAGAATAATGGTCTGATGTGAGCAATTCGTTCGGACAACAGCTCTAAGTTTAAGAACTCTTAGTTCGTTAGTTTCTGTAGTGATCAGGGTCTTGATCATCAGTTCTCTGCTCCTTACACTCCCCTACAAAACAACGTTGTGGAACGAAAGAACCGCACGCTTGTCGAGATGGCCAGGACGATGCTTGATGAGCATAGGACTCCTATGCATTTTTGGGATGAAGCAATAAACACAGCTTGCTATCTTGCCAATCGCATTTTCCTTAGAGCTTACTTAGGTAAGACATCATATGAGTTACGGTTTGGTAGATAGCCCAAGGTGAGTCACTTGCGAGCTTTTGGATGCAAGTGCTTTGTGCTTAAGAAGGGAGGGCATTTGGACATGTTTGAGTCTTGTTGCTGGGATGGAGTCTTTCTTGGTTATGCTTTGCATTCACGAGGCTTTCGTGTTTGGAACCTAGACTCTCAAATGCTTGTCAAGACTTGGGAGGTTTCTTTTGATGAGTCTTTGCCCTCGCCGACTCCTTCTTTTGAACTTTCTGGAGATGATGAGCTTGGAGAGTCCATCTTCGAGGAAGATGATGACACTCATGCTGATGATGACGGTGGGCCCTCTGCACCGCCTACAGACCCCACACCTTTTGAGACTTCGACTGAAGATGAGGACGGACCTCTAATTACTCCTTCTACTTCGATTAAGCCTCCTCAGCCGAGTCGAGAGGTGCCAGGTGATGACTCCGGTGAGATGACTTCTCAGCTGAGTCCAGAGGAGCTAGTTGCTGACTCTAGTGAGGTGAGTTCAGATCACCTAGGATCCCGAGCAGTTCAGCGTGATCACCCTTCAGAGCTCATCATCGGTGATCTTATGATGAGGACATCACTTCACATGATACACACATGGAGCCTCCACCTACAATTCAATTACAAGGACCAATCACACGCGCCCGTGCCCGTCGCTTGAACCATGAGGTTAATTCTTTCCTTAGCAACTATGTTAATATTTGTTTGGACGGGATGCTACTGAATACTAGTGATATTTTGTTGCTTAGGAACATGGGAGATGGAATAGAAGAGTTGGAGTTGAAGACGGAGTCGCATGGATGATTTGAAGTCAAGAATTCGCTGGTTTGGACTACATCGACCACCATGCACCAAAATGGGCATAACTTCCTCATATGAAGTCCGATTGACGCGTTCTTGGACTTTTTGGAAAGCTGAGGAGAAGACAGATCGTTTTCTGTTGGTTCCGTCTCATTTGGAGTCTTGAGCCGTCCTGTGTGTTTGAAACAGTCCTGCGTGACAGAATTGGGCCGAGTTGGACCTTGTACTGAGTTGGCCCATAGTCTGAGTCTGTTCACCTTCTACAGGTTGTCTGTTCGCCTTCTACAAGCTGCCACGCCCTATATATTCACGCCAGCCGCCTTTAGGGTTAGGTTTTGCTTTGTTTGCATCTACACTTGTGTGTTTAGATCCCGCCCCTTGCACCGGACCGATTGGCTGCTGCATAGGCGTTTGTGAAACCTCACCTTTTCATCGTTTGTCTGTGTTTTGGCATTCGACTTGTATCCTTCTTGTTCTTGCTTGTGTTCTTGGGTTCGCTTGCAGGAATTAGCCTTCGTGGCGAGGTCAATCGCATCCTGCGTGGTTGATAACCAACGGAGACAGTGGTGTAACGATTGCAAGGTTTTGATCTGCTGGACCGGAGCCTTGGATCGCCAACGTCGAGATTCTCCACCAATCCAAGCTATCCTTTACCTAGCGGAAGATCGGGACCAATCCCCCATCAGTTGGTATCAGAGCGAAGGTTTCCCGTTAGGTAATCTCGATCTACTTTTATTTCTACCGAGAGTCCAGAAAACCCTCACAAAAAAAATCCCCACCGAGAACCCCTTTGTGCCTTGCGATTTTAATTTCAGTTTTTAACCTTGTTGAGTTTGTGTTCTTGGTCGAGTCTTGGTGCTGGTTTAGTAATCCCTTTGTGTTGTTTGAGTAGTAGTTGGTCTTGTGTCTCAAAAAAATTCCCCATCCGAAAAAAACCCCCCTCCACAACCCTACTCGTTTTCCACATCGAGTCTTTGTGACCCCCCTTCGGTAAAACAGGCATAACTTTTCGCTCGTTTGGCAGAAAAATCTGAAATTTTTTGAGCGTCTTCCTGACCCCATTTGGGGGGTACCCTAATTTGGTTCCCCTGTTAGCCCTCACCAGAATCGCCAAAAAAAATCAGGAAGATAAAGAAAAAATTGGTCAAAGGTTTTGCTCGTCGTTCAGCGAACTTGTTGAATTTTTGTGAACCACATCCCACCTCAGTTCTAGGTGCCAATTTTTTTGGTTGCATCTCTGGTCATCCTTGTTCAAAAAAAATAGAGTGAAAAAAAAGAGAGAAAAAAAAACAAAAAAAAGAAGAACCGGTCCTGTCCATTGCTTGTCTGATCTCTTGTCCGATCCCTTGTCCGATCTCTTGTCCGATCCCTTGTCCGATCTCTTGTCCAATCCCTTGTGCGATCAGCGGCAGCAGCAAATTCTGCTTGTCCGATCCCTTGTCCGATCTCTTGTCCGATCCCTTGTCCGATCCGCAGAGAGCTGAATTTGGCCTGTTATTGCTTCCATTTGAGTTTTGGGCACATAGTTTCCCTCTATTGCTTGAATTTTCACATTGGGAGCACTAAGGCCAGCAACTTTGACGAGTACTAGGGAACACTTATTGAACTTGGTTTAACTGTTATTACTATCGCTAATCCTTGCTACTCACTTTGCCTTCCAAGCTACACCTTTCTCTTGGTCAGGACAGGTTCATTTTCTTGAAATTGCACACCACCCTCCACTTGGTTCATCACCTGTAGGCCGGTGACCTCACTGCGGCGTGGTAAGAACACTTGCAAGCGTGGGTAACGCGCTTGACGGATTGCTTCCACCACACACCACCACCCCACCTAGTTGCATTCCATAAGGATTATTCTTTGTTGTTTGTCTTTTCACTAACATGGCAGATAACAACGGTACCCAAGCACTTATTGTACAATGTGTTTTGAGCACTCACATGGACAAGGATGACCAGGCACAACGGAATAATCTGTTTCAGACCTTCTTCCTCGTCAATGACCGTCGTGTACGTGTCATCATCGATAGCGGTAGTTGCAACAATTTGGTGAGCCACGACATGGTAACGAAGCTTCAACTTCCCACACGTGCGCATCCACACCCTTACCACGTGCAATGGTTCAACAATAGCGGTAAGGTCAAGGTAACACAAACTGCTCACATCGAATTTTCCATTGGTACATATGTCGGAGTTGCTGAATTTGATGTAGTACCAATGCAAGCATGTTCTCTGTTACTTGGTAGACCTTGGGAGTATGATACTGATGCTACACACCATGGTAGGAGCAATAAGTACACATTTATGTATAAAGGAAAGAAAGTTACATTGCTTCCTATGACTCCTGCTGAAATTGTGAAATTTGAACAAGAAAAGCATGCTAGGGACGCACAAAAAAGCAAACAACCTTCTGAAAATCAGCAAGTAGCTAAAACACTTTCGAGGCAACAAAAATATAAAGTTGTTTCTCCTTCTTCATCACAAGTTATTAATCTGAAAGGACGTGTCATGCTTGCAACTAAAACTAACCTTGTAGTACGTAGTTTTCTTGGTCTTGCAGGATTCTACCGGCGTTTTGTGAAAGATTTCAGCACCATAGCCGGTCCTTTACCTGAGTTGACCAAGAAAGGAGTTACGTTTACTTGGGAGCCAGCACAAGAACAAGCTTTTGCCACACTCAAAGATCGTCTTACACATGCACCTCTACTTCAGCTATCCGATTTCAGTAAGCCTTTTGAGTTAGAATGTGATGCTAGTGGTTTTGGAATAAGAGGTGTGCTGCTACAAGGAGGTAAACCCGTGGCCTATTTTAGTGAGAAATTACATGGTCCACAGTTGAATTATTCTACCTATGATAAGGAATTATATGCCTTAGTGCGTGTGCTTGAAACTTGGCGACATTACCTTTTGCCTAAGGAATTTATTATTCATTCGGATCATGAAGCATTGAAGCATATACGTAGTCAAGAAAATCTGAATAAACGACATGCTAAGTGGGTAGAATTTATTGAAACTTTTCCATATATAATTAAGCATAAGAAAGGGAAGGATAATGTGATTGCTGATGCCTTATCTAGACGTTATACATTGCTTTCTCAACTTGATTATAAGATCTTTGGTTTAGAAACATTGAAGGACATGTATGCTACTGATTTGGACTTCAAAGATGCTTTTGCAAATTGTACAAATGACCGTGCTTGGAACAAATATGTGCTGAATAATGGATATCTTTTTCGTGCTAACAAGTTATGCGTGCCGGCTAGCTCTCTTCGCTTGTTGTTATTGCAGGAAGCACACGGTGGTGGTTTGATGGGTCATTTCGGATCAAAGAAAACCGAAGATGTGCTGTCCACACACTTCTATTGGCCTAGGATGAGACGAGATGTTGAGCGCTATGTGGCACGATGCACTACTTGCAATAAAGCTAAGTTCCGTCTAAACCCACATGGTCTTTATATGCCTCTGCCCGTTCCTAGTGTACCTTGGGAGGATATTTCTATGGATTTTGTGTTAGGATTACCTAGAACTAGGAGGGGGAGGGATAGTATTTTTGTGGTGGTAGATCGGTTCTCTAAAATGGCGCATTTTATACCTTGTCACAAGAGCGACGACGCTACAAATGTTGCTGATTTGTTTTTCAGAGAGGTCGTACGCTTGCATGGAGTTCCCAATACCATCGTTTCAGATCGTGATGCTAAATTTTTAAGTCATTTTTGGAGGACGTTGTGGCATAAGTTGGGGACGAAGCTGCTGTTTTCTACTACTTGTCACCCCCAAACGGATGGGCAAACGGAGGTCGTCAACCGCACATTGTCCACCATGTTGAGGGCTGTTTTGAAGACCAACTTGAAGCTCTGGGAAGAGTGTCTACCTCATATTGAGTTTGCATATAATAGGTCAGTACACTCCACTACTAAGGTAAGTCCGTTTCAAGTGGTCTATGGCTTTAATCCGCGTGCTCCTATTGATTTGCTACCATTGCCACCATCTGAAAAATTGAATTTTGATGCAACTACACGTGCTGAATTATTGCTTAAAATGCATGAAACTACTAAAGCAAACATAGAGAAAATGAATGAGAAATATCGTGCTTATGGTAGTAAGGGTAGAAAAGAGATAACATTTGAACCGGGTGAACTTGTTTGGTTGCATTTGCGCAAGGATCGTTTTCCTGATTTGAGAAAGTCTAAATTAATGCCCCGTGCTGATGGTTCTTTCCGTGTGCTTTAGAAGATCAATGATAATGCATATAAACTTGAGTTGCCTGCAGTTTTTGGGGTTAGTCCCACATTTAACATTTCAGATTTAAAGCCCTATTTGGGAGATGACGATGAGCTTTAGTCGAGGACAACTCCAATTCAAGAGGGGGAGGATGATGAGGACATCACTTCACATGATACACACATGGAGCCTCCACATACAATTCAATTACAAGGACCAATCACACGCGCCCGTGCCCGTCGCTTGAACCATGAGGTTAATTCTTTCCTTAGCAACTATGTTAATATTTGTTTGGACGGGATGCTACTGAATACTAGTGATATTTTGTTGCTTAGGAACATGGGAGATGGAATAGAAGAGTTTGAGTTGAAGACGGAGTCGCATGGATGAATTGAAGTCAAGAATTCGCTGGTTCGGACTACATCGACCACCATGCACCAAATGGGCATAACGTCCTCATACGAAGTCCGATTGGTGCGTTCTTGGACTTTTTGGAAAGCTAAGGAGAAGATGGATCTTTTGGCGTTGGTTTAACCTCATTTGGAGTCTCGAGCCATCCTGTGTGTTTAAAACAGTCCTGCATGACAGAATTGGCCCGTGTTGGACCATAGTCCGAGTCTGTACGTCTTCTAGCACACAGCCCAAGTCTGTACACCTTCCACAGGCTGCCCACGCCTTATATACTCACGCCAGCCGCCTTTAGGGTTAGGTTTTTCTTTGTTTGCATCTACACTTGTGTGTTTAGATCCCGCCCCTTGCACCGGACCGATTGGCTGCTGCATAGGCGTTTGTGAAACCTCACCTTTTCATCGTTTGTCTGTGATTTGGCATTCGACTTGTATCCTTCTTGTTCTTGCTTGTGTTCTTGGGTTCGCTTGCAGGAATTAGCCTTCGTGGCGAGGTCAATCGCGTCCTGCGTGGTTGATAACCAACGGAGACAGTGGTGTAACGATTGCAAGGTTTTGATCCGCCGGACCGGAGCCTTGGATCGCCAACGTCGAGATTCTCTACCAACCCAAGTTATCCTTTACCTAGCGGAAGATCAGGACCAATCCCCCATCATCTTACGGTTATGGTCTTTAGTTGGTCTCTTGCTATGTTTGCTGAGTCTGCTTTTGTTGCTACTTTTGAGCCTCGAGACGTTTCTCATGCTCTTTCCAATTCAAATTGGATAAACGCCATGCAAGAAGAGCTTGAAAATTTTGTTCGGAATCTGGTTTGGACACTAGTTGAGCTGCCACATGGATGCAACACCATAGGCACCAAGTGGGTGTTTAAGAACAAATAAGGAGAAGATGGTGTTGTGGTGCATAACAAAGCTCGATTAGTGGCACAGTGTTTTTGTCAAAAAGAAGGTATTTATTTTGAAGAGACCTTCGCCCCTGTTGCTCGCCTTGAGTCCATTCGTATTCTTTTGGCCTTTGCTGCTTCTAAAGGTTTTAAGCTTTATAAAATGGATGTCAAAAGTGCGTTCCTAAACGGGTATATAGAGGAGGTCTATGTTAAGCAACCCCCGGTTTTGAGAACCCTAAATTTCCACGACATGTTTACAAGTTGCAGAAGGCTTTATATGGTGTGAAGCAGGCCCCCAGGGCTTGGTATGATCGCCTGAAGCAGTTCTTGTTGCATAAAGGTTTTGTGATGGGTTCTGTGGATAAGACTCTTTTCTTGCTTAGAGATGGCGCAGACTTATTGGTTGCTCAGATTTATGTGGACGATATAATTTTTGGTGGTTCTACTAATGAGCTTGTATCCATGTTTTCTGAGCAGATGCATAGCGAGTTTGAGATGAGTCTCATGGGAGAACTCAAGTACTTTTTAGGGCTCCAGATCAAGCAGACCAAGGACGGCATTTTCATCCATCAGGGTAAGTATACACGGGACATGCTAAAGAAATTTGACTTTGGTGGAGAGCTAAAGCCACAGATGACCCCAATGGGTACATGTGGAGGTCTAGACAAGATGAGGACGGCATCAAGGTAAATGAGAGAGAGTATCGAGGGATGATCGGATCGCTGCTATACTTGACTACGACGAGACTGGACATTCAGTTTGTTGTGGGTGTGTGCGCGCGTTTTCAGTCTTCGCCACGCGCATCTCACCGGCAGGCTGTGAAGCGTATTTTTAGGTATCTTACTTATGCTCCTTATTTAGGTCTTTATTATTCTGCATCATCGTCTCTTGATTTAGCGGGTTTTTCGGACGCTGATTTTGGTGGGTGCCGGCTGTATCGCAAGTCGACTTCAGGTACTTTCCAGCTTCTTGGTTCTTCACTTGTTTCATGGTCTTCTCGAAAACAATCTGGAGTTGTGCTTTCTACTACTGAGGCTGAGTATGTAGCTACTACTAGCTGCTGTTCTCAGTTGGTTTGGATGATTTCTACTTTGCAGGATTTGGGGATTTTCTTCCCTTCAAGAGTTCCTTTGTTTTGTGATAGCACTAGTGCAATTAGTGTAGGGAAAAACCCATGTCTTCATTCAAAAACCAAACACATTGATGTGCGCTTTCACTTTCTAAGGAATCAATATGAGAAAGGGGTCATTGATCTTATTCATGTTGATACCCATCAGCAGTTGGCTGATATCTTTAACAAACCCCTAGATCAGTCTACTTTTGAGCGTTTGCGAGGGGATTTGGGAGTTGTGTATCCTTTTTAGGATATTTTGAGTCAGTTTTTTTCTTTCTTCTTTATTTTTTATTGAGTCTTTTTGTGTGCGTTCATATCATGCATGACCATCAATCACATTTTGAGCTTTCTTCTGTTATATGATTAATCTGCTTTACTTTCTCTAGCTAGTATATGTTTTTGATTACTTGTCGATGATCATGTTCTGTTTCAGTTCACATGATATATCTGATATTTGTCATATGCATGGCTTTTATGTTTTAAAATTGAAAAATGATCACCATTGCTTCTAGTAACTAGCATGTGTAGGTTGAATGTTTTCGCTATCTTTTACATGCCTTGTACCTAGATCCTTACTTAGATGGAGATATGCAACTTGGACATCTATATGCTTTAAATATGAAAAATGTGTTATAAAAAATATAAAAAATTCAGAAAAATGAAAAATTTATGCATTTTTCTGATTATTAGAAAATATCCAGGTGGGTTTGCTTTGTCGCATTACATTTTCCTGGACTGATTACCATAGCACTTTGGTATGAACTAGGACAGTGTAATGTATGCCAAGACCAATGTCTTAAGCTTCTGATGGTCCAGTTCTGGTCTAGGCTTGACTTGGTCGGTTAGCATAAGGTTTGACATGTAAATAACCCCTGGCAGAGATGAAAAAATAAAAAGGAAAAAGAAAAAGTCTGAAAAATTTAAAAAGATGACAAGTTTGCTGAAGCACTTTGATTTGGACAATGCTTATCTTGGTAGATATCAGTTAGCTTTTGCATCGCATGCTTTACTCTTCTTGTCAACTAGAAAATGTGGTGATGCTTTTGTTTGCAAAAATCGAAAAATGCGTACTAATCACTCTCTTTAGATATCATCTGTTGCACTGATCATATCTAAGAAGCATGCTTTTTACACTCCACCTGCACTCCATTTGCATTCATGGCATATTTTGAGGGGGAGCTGCATTTCAGGGAGAGTTTGTGTCTATGTCTCTTTAGAGTGCATTTAGTCTCACTTGATGAGTTCAATTGTCAACAAGGGGGAGAAATTTTGGAGTTTAGGGAACATTTTTTAGCATTCTCTGGGATTTATTTCAGGGGGAGTTCCTTGTTGGTAATTCTGAGATTGCACTTGTTTTTGAGTCTTTATTTTTTGGTTAACCATAATGACCATTTTCTTGCTTCTGTTTGGCATTTGGTCATTACGGTTAAACTTTTATTTTCTTTCTTCTATTTTCTTTTGTCTTTGTTTTCCTGTTTCCACATGTTTTTGTAGGTACTGAAGAAGTGCTGAAGAGGGTATTGACAATACACTCATCAAGGGTGAGATTGAGAAACCATGTTGAAGAACATGGGTTTGATACTCCAGATGTGATGAGTGATTCTCAACGGAAGTCAAAGGAAGAGACATGAAGACCTGCCATGTCTGAGGCGCGTGTGACTCAGGTACATGGGCAGCGAGCGACAGCCGGGTAGAGGAGCCGCAGAGTCGGGCTGGCCCAATCCGGGTACATGGGCTAGGAGCGGCAGATGATCCACTGGTCTATTGACTGGGTTTGACTCAGGTACACGGGCGGCGAGTGATTGCCGGGCTGAGGAAGCTGCGGGGTCGGGTCGGCCCAATCCGGGTACCCGGTGCAAAGACGGTGGACGCTTTGTCAATTTCGGCGCAAAACTGACAACCTATGATTATTTTGTTTTTAGGATATTAATATTTAGTTTTTTAAGTTCAGTATATTTTATTTGAGTCAGGTGATTTTTCTAAGAATATTTTAGTAATTTTCGGAATTTATTTTAGAGTCAGTGTTAATTTACCCTAGGAGTAAATTAGTCTTTTCATGTATTAGGAGTCACCTATAAATAAGCCCCTACCCCCTGGAGATAGGATGACTGTTTTTCAATAGATCAATCTACAGTCCACTTGTTGTTTTTCGGCCGCAAGTTATTCTTTCATCTGCGAACTTTTGGCATTGACGTGCTTTGTTTCTCCAACCTGAAATCGCCGCCGACGACTGCTATTTGCCAGTTCGGCAATTCACGCTGCAGCAACGCTCGCGGTGCCCAAGACGTGAAAGGGTCCTTGGCTTCTCACGTTCGGCGGCCGTAGCTGTTTGGGGCATTAATCGCTAGCTGGCCACGCTACATCGGTTTTTTCACAGATGCCAGAGGCAGCCGTCGCATGCAAAGAAGAAGCAGGCCTCGTTCTTTCGTCTTCATTGGCACGGTTTACCACGGGCATCAGCACGCAGCAGTCATTGCTTTTTCAACGCGTGGGCCTCATGGGCATATGGCTGTGCCTGCAGCTTTGGTGGTTGAATACCATGGTGTACATTGCTGTGATTTTTCAGCACGTTGTTTCTTCGGCAAACCTTCTGCGTGGGACCCGCCGGCGTCACATCGGCACAGCGCACGTGGCACGACGATTGCTTTCACTGCACGGTGGTACTCGGCAGGACTTCACACGGCGCGAGGCAGTGCACTGCAGCGCAGAAGCTACAGCACGGTGGATTTTTCTTGTTGCGGCAGACGGCGCACGGCGATGAGCACGAAGATGCAGGTAAGTTTCTCTTAATCTCCTATTTTTTATCTATTTAGTTAAACCAATATTTATCTATTTTTAATTAGCTGAAAATATGTTTAGAAATTTTGTGGTTAATTTAATCTGCCAAAATATTTTTAGTACTTTCATATTTTTATTTATATATCTCTTTAATCTACTTATATAAAAAGTAATAAAAAGTTTATTAGTTACAGTAGTATTTTTAATTCTAGTCTTTACCTGAAATATTTTAGGTTTATTTCTGAATTAATTTTTGGATGATCCATATTTTATTCAGTTAATTAGTTTTTTATTTTTAGACTGCAATCTGAATATTTTATTAAGATATTTAGGTTTTTTGATTACATCATTAAATATTTCTAGTACCCATTTTTATTTACTGTAGTAATTCTATTTAGTTTAGCTTTAATATCATTTTTAATTAGGACACTGATCATCTTTAGGCTAAACCATTTTAATTCCTGCAATTTGCTTTGCTAATATTATTTGTCTAGCTAACGTTGTTTGGGTGTTGGGATTAGTACATAGTTTAGCAAGAATAATTTTTAGGCGCCCATTCACCCCTCTCTGGTCGCTACTTTCGGTCCTACATCTGCTCTCAGGTAGAGGTGACACTTAGAAGGTTCGGCTTTACCGAGGTCGTGCCTCCAACTCCAATCGCTAGTGTACCCCTGGTGAATCATATCTATAGCATATCCGATGGTAATACTAGCAAGACCATAATGTCTCCGGCCTTAACATATACAGCCGAGACAAGCCACTATGTCCATGGCCAAGCTAACTCTGTTTATTGCACGCCACCTACGGCTGCACCAGCCTTTCCCACGCTGCCTACACCACATGCTCCCACATAGATGCATACGCCCGAGCATGCTGTATATCCTGAGCCAGCACGTGAGGAAAACCCCCACGACTGACATGCCAACATACCATCACGTGTAACGCTGCCGTATGAGAGACGTGCGCAGGTAGGAGGCCAGGACGACATTGAGGAGTGGATCTGCGCATTATTTAGGGAGTGCACCGGCTTCGCGCCTAAAGATCGGGCTAGGGTGTATCGAAAACCATACCCCGATCATTTCGACACCATACGCTACCCTCGTTGCAATAGAGTTCCTGAATTTACCAAATTTGACGGTGAGGGTAACAAAACCACAATATAGCATATCAGCCAATTCTTAGCAGAATGGGGAGAAGCTAGTGGGTCGGATGTGTTAAAACTTAGACTGTTTTATCTTTCACTATCCGGCACCGCTTTCACTTGGTTTTCGGCACTCCCGCCGAACTCCGTCCAAACATGGGCCCGATTAGAACAAAAGATCCATGTCTACTTTTATATGGGCGAGACAGAACTTAGGCTTTCATACTTGACATCGGTCAAACAGAAATCTAGCGAGGGTTTCTCTGAGTACATCAAGCGCTAACTGCCAAATGGGTTTGGAACGCTAAGAGCAAACCCATCACATGTTCTGAGTTACGGCCGTCTCATACTAAGAGTCAGCCCAGCGAAGTCAAATACTCGTTTGATATAACTAAGTGCGATAAAATATTTGATTTCCTCTTAAAGAGCCAGCTTCTCAGGTTGCCTAAGGGCCAAGTCATTCCAACCGTCGATGAGCTAAAGAAACACCCCTACTATAAGTGGCATGATTCAAATTCTCATTATACTAATGACTGTAATGTTATTCATCAGCAGGTTCATTCGACCATAGAAGAAGGACGATTGAAGATAGATTCTAGTCGAAAGATGAAGCTGGACAAAGACCCCTTTCCCGTGAACATCATCGACCTCGACAAGAAGAAGATGCTGATTCGGCCAGATCAGGCCGAGTCGACTAAGGGGAAAGCGATCATTATTCGAGAATCAAGCATGAGCACACTCATACCAAAGAACCCTGAAGTAAGAGGGTGGAAAAAGAACATCAGTACGTCTCCTTCAGCTAGGGCTCACAAAAAGTCGAAGGTAACATACTAGATGCTGCTGAACAAACACAAGAAAAAGCCAAGGAAACAAGCCCCGGCCAAAAATGCTAACACAGCTGGAGGAGCCAAGATAGCTGAAGTGTGAGTTCGGATCCTAGAGGTCGAACCCTTTGGACAGTGAGTTCGGACCCTAGTGGTCGAACCCTTCGCATAGTGAGTTCGGACCCTAGAGGTCGAACCCTTCGCACAGTGGATTCGGACCCCAATGGCCAAACCCTTCGCAAGTTGACTTCAGACCCCAGTGGCCGAACCCTCCGCACAGTGAGTTTAGGTCCCATTGGCTGAACACAACTTCGCTCTGGGCGGACCGCTCGATGGGAGGCTTCGGTCAACAATGGTTGAACATACCTCCAGCTTGGCAAGACCCCTTGTTGATATGGTCTGAGATAACTTCGACGTGGTCGAACCCCCCTCCGGGTAATGGGTTCAGTTCACAGTGGGCGAAGCCGCTGGAGCCACCAATGCCTCCTTCATACAATTGTGCAGGATCCCTATGGGCTCCAAACTACGCCTCGCCCCCGGAGTAACCTTCACAGGGACAAACAGACACGACAAAGGGATACATCTTCCATAGGTTGTCCGTACGACCTCTGAATCAACTCGCATAGAACGGAGCCAAGGGAGAAGGGCGCAAAGAGGCGAAGGAGAGGGAGTCTGAAGGCATCATAGTCAAGGTAGGGTCTCAAGAAGTCCCAATCCCGAAGGCCCCCTCACCGAAGCCTGATGGAGGTAAGTCCCCTAGACTGCCCGAGGCCTGCACCGAAGCCCGGTCCGATCGGCCTAATGAGGCCAGTCCAACCGATAGGGTCCGTAGAGAGTCTCCTACTAAGCATAAAACATGCGAGGCCGACCTGGGTAATACCCCTTCGGCCAGAAGCCACAGAAACAAATTGGTGGCACCCGGTACCAAGCCACAACCATCTTGGACACCTCCGAGCATGACCAAGTCACAGAAGAGGCTTTTTCAATGCTTGCAGTCACAGGAGATGCGCGAGAAGAAAGCCGAGGACAAGCAAGATGCCATCTTTGAGGAAATCCGTCCTTGGCTAGCCGAAAAACAGGTATGGAAGCCCAAGCCGATTGAAATGAACAACCCGGCCCCCGTTCCAAGCGACGACGATGACATGCTTGACGATGATTACTTGTCCATCTCCGAAGGGCCCACACCCCAAGTGATGGACATCAACGTCATCATACTTCCCACTGAGTTTGCATTACCGCGAGACGAGGCCGAGGTCACTCAGTTGAACCTCAGACCACGAGATGATATTTTTGAGAAGCTCGAGGATATGGCTCGTCACCTAAAGCCTCTCTACGTCAAATGGCATATTGACAGGAAGCCTATCTCTAGGATGCTTGTCGATGGTGGAGCCACCGTCAATTTGATGTCGTACTCTCTTTTAAAGAAACTTGGGAGGGACGAGGAGGACTTGAAGAAAACCAACTTAATGCTCAATGGCTGTAGGACCGAAAGTAGCGACCAGAGGGGGGTGAATGGGCGCCTAAAAATTCTTTCGAATCAATGGCCTTCTCCCAACATCCAACGCACCTCAACAGATAGTCAGCGGAAACAAACAGATCAAAACCAGTGAAAATAATCTAGCCTAAAAACGACCGGTGTCCTAATTGAAAAGACACCAACAAAGTGTTCAAAGGCTGATCAACAGTTCATTCAACTCACAAGTATTTCAAGCATCATAAAAATTAACCATCACAGGCATTTAATCCAAGTGCACATAAAACGAGAAGAAAGTTTATTGTTCACAAATTTGTCTCCTGTTCAGTACTTGCCAAAGCCTATGCCGGAGCCTGAATCAACAAGGTCACCGCACAGCCTTAGTGAAGCCTGAGCTTCGATCAACGTGGGTCCGAAGATCACTTCGACTGAGTCACAACAAAGCTTGCCTCAGCAAGTCCACCGGACACTTCGCACAGCTATAGCAAGGCCCTTTCATCCGGTCTCCGAAGACCCCTTCGTCAGTCACGTGATAGTGCGCTTCGAACAGTTGGCGAAGTGCCTCTTAGCCTTCATGTCGACTTCAGCAATTTCATTGGCTTCAGCAGCCTCGTACGCTTCGGAGCCGAGTGCGTTCACCAGGTGGTGACAAACAGCGCCGCAACACCCGCAACCTCGGGCTACCATTCCCGATGCCTGCTGCCGCCACACAGCGCGTCTATTCAGAAGAACAGTGCCAAAACCATTGCAAGATAGAAAGACCAGGCGATATGTTCTTGAGAGGAAGAGAAATACCCGACGGAAGAACCTGCAAAAAGCGTCGTACTCCAAGATGAACTCTGAACGAAGAAGATTCTGGCGATGACTGTGTGGTGCGAAAAATAGTGGCAACGCACAACAGGGAAGAGGGGAATGAACTCTGATTTTTGCATTAAAGTGAGTTAACCGTAACCCTAGGGGATTGGGGCTTATTTATAGGTAGCCCAATAAGAAGGGAAAAGACAGATTTACGCCTAGGGTAAATTACACAGATGCAAAAATAAATTGAAAAGACAAACATGCCCTTAGGAATTTTACAGGCTCGACTAACATAGACTGTGGGTCTAAAAGGAAAAATAGTAAAATCCTAAATAAAGATAACTTGTCCTGACACGGAGCTTTCGTAGCAGCTACGGCTTCACCTCAGAACGGTAGGATCCAAGATCAGCGGTCGTTAGTTTTGCGCTGAAACTTACAAAGCGTCCACCCTCTTCGCGCCGGGTACCCAGATTGGGTCGACCCGATTCCGCGCCTCCCTCAGCCCAGAAATCGCTCGCCACATATGTACCTGAGTCAATCCCAGTCAACAGACCAGTGGATCCCCTACCGCTCCTAGCCCATGTACTCGGATTGGGCCGGCCCGACTGCGCAGCCCCTTTGCCCGGTAGTCGCTCGCCGCCCGTGTACCTGAGTCACACGCAGCCCCGACACAGCAGGTCTCATCTTCTCTTCTCTTCTGACGTTTGTTGATAATCACTCATCACTTCTGGAGCCATGAGGCCCATGATCTTCATCATGGCTCCTCAATGGCTTCAACGGCAAAAGCTCCGAAGAAAAGGGCGTACTCTCCCTAGAGTTGACAGTGGGTAACAAGACATTACCAATAGCATTTTTCATCGTTGATGTACAAGGTAACTATAGTGTGCTACTTGGGCGTGATTGGATTCACGCAAATTGTTGTATTCTTTCTACTTTGCACCAATGCCTAATACAATGGGACGGCGATGATCTAGAGGTCGTACGAGTAGATACTTCGGCCCACGTAGCATTGGCCGATGTATCCATCTACGCCATCCATGTCAAAGTAGAGTGTCTATCAGGTAGAGACCTCTCGGATTACGACTTTGTTAGTGTATCGGGGGGATGTTTTGTACCCGTGTTTGTGAAGACGGCTAATGTATCACAACTATTTCTAAATTAGTAGTCATGTCTAGTAAAAGTAATCTTGATTGGCTGATGTCTCGCGTAGAGCAATATCAGTATTCTAGAGACGGTATTGCCGAAGCCATTAAAGACTTTAGCGAAGTAGAAAAGTTAGGACAAGGTTTTGCGTCGGCCGATCCTTTAGAAGAAGTCAGTATAGGCAATGGTAGCATTCTGAGGCCGACTTTTGTAAACCAAAATTTAGAGGCTCATGAAAAGGCCGAAGTAATAAAATTGCTTCGTCATACATTGATTGTTTCGCATTGGAATAGAGCGAGATGCCCGGACTAATTCGCGAGCTCATGGAGCATCGGCTACCCATTACGAGAAACCAAGGGTGGTTTTGATCTGAACAATGAGTGATTGAAAAGGATGAGCGTCTGAGTGGGTGAGTGGTTGCGAGTGGGTTGAGTGCATCGAGTGTTTCGATGTGATGTGGAGGTTTGGCTGTCGAGGGTTTCGGCGGTTCATCGCATTCTTGTTTTGGCTTGTCTTGTTTGTGCAGGGTGGAGATGCTGACCGACTATCGACGGTGGGTGATCGAGGGTCGAGCGGGGAGCTTGATGCCGGAGGATCAAGGAGGTCGGGCGAAGTTGCAGAAGATCTCAAGAGTGCACGAAGAGATGGAGCGAGACTTGGACGGGCAACAGACTATGACGGTGTGTCTACCGGGTTTGCGAGAGGGAGGCCAGGACAAGCATTCAGGCGGCTCGAGGGGATCAAGAGCGGAAATGGCTTGCTGGCGCTCGGAGTCGCGAAGCGGTGTCACGAGTCGAAGGTTTGAGAGGCTTTGTCCGTTTTTTCTGAAAACCTTCGAAACATTTACTGTTTTTGTTAATTCAATAAATTTGTGTCTAGTTTTAGTTTAAATTTCCAGTTTTGTAGTGTAACCTCTTGTTATAATTTTTAGAGTGGCTCTACTCTGAAATTATATTAAAAGGAGAGTCAATTTTTAATTTTTCTTTTAGTTTTTATAGGGTAATTTCAGAAGAGGAGTTTCTGAAATTACTAAGGGTTTATGTGTCAAATGGGGGCATCTAGAAGAGGAGTTGGTAGGATATTATCCCCCCTAAGTTGGCTGAACCATGGGGGCTTTCAGAGACAAAATTTTCAATGAAAATACATGAGACAACTTGCTTTTGAAGCTGCTTGTGACCAGGAATAGGATTTTCAAGCAGATTTCGGATTAAACATAGTGTTTTCGGCAAATACTGTTCCTGGTAAGTCTGTTTCCAGCGCTGATTCGTTTTGTGGTCAAATTCGATTTTTGTGCTACGTTTTCTGGAAAATCTAGTGCAAAACTTGATCTAGATGTCCAAGTAACTTTTGTTGGGAATAGTTTGAATGATTCATTTTCGAAAGTTACAACATGTTTCTGTGATGTCTTCTAAATTATTTTGCTGCTCAAAGTAGGCACCACATGTTTCATCAAGTGTTCATCAAGCTCTTGGCTGATCATTTAAGTAGTTTTTGAGTGATTTCATGTTTGAATGATGAACTAAATATTTTGTGTTGATCAAAATGGATCTGTGAGTTTAGGAAGCCTTCTTGAGATACTATGTTTTTAGGCTTTGTGTTGAATGGGTTTAGTTCATCTGATCGATAAGGTTAGTCTGGTTCTAAATGATTATGTGATCTGTGTATGTGAAGAAGGCCTAAAAAGTTGATCAGAACCTCTTGACTAGTTTAAACTTCATATTGTTGTTATTACTTCTCTTATTTGAACAATTTGATTTGTTTCTGGTTGCTTAAAGGTGTTCTTTAGAAATTGAAATATCATCTCTGAATTGTATCATCATGATTTCTATAGGATGGATGTTCAGCTTCTAAGATCAGTTTGTGTACTGTTTTAAAAGGTTTGTTTGTCAAAATTGTGTCAAGTTTTATGATACTGAATTTGACTATCTGAATCAAATCTAGTCAAGTGTGTTTGAGTATTTGAAACAGATTTGAATCCTGAAGTTCTCAAATTCAATTCTCTTGTGCTGATTTTGTAGCTTCCTTTCTAGAACTTCAAGATTACTTTTTCAATTGTGTTGATCAAATTGCTGAAATCTCATCTGTTCTGAATGTTAGTTCCAAGTCAGATTCATCACCTATTTTCAGAGAAATGTTTATAGCATCTGATCTAATTTTTTTATCTAAATTTTTCATCTCTACTGATTTGTGTTCTCATGTTTGTCTAGCAAGATTTTTCTGTTTACTGTCAATACAGAAGGTTTAGTGTTCAATTTTTGTCAGCTTTACTTCAGTCTGCTGTTCTGTTTTATATGGTCACTGTTCTAGTTAGTGATTGATGTCTACTCAATTGGTACAAATTGAAATCAGGTATTTTCAGTATGTTTTAGTTGCTGTAATGTACTGCTGATGAATTAGCTCATGTTTGAGATTGATTAATGCTGATACGGTACGCTTGTGAGTTCTGTTTTGAAATCTGTTCTGTTTTTACCATATGTATGTTGAGTATTGAATCTGTGTTATAATCTAAAAAACCAAATTTAGCTCATCATTTTAATCAAAGTTCAGAGCAAATTTCTGTGAGAAGAGAATTGTGAATTGATACAGTACTTCTGAATTGATACAATGTGTTGTTTTTGATTTTCATATTCGATACAGTAATTTCAGCTCTTCTGTTTTTCATTGTGAATCTGAGAATGCTAGCAACAAAACTGGTTCTGATTTGCTGTGAGTTTGAGTTAATACAATTGTTAGATTGCAATTACTTCAAGTCTAATTCTGTGATTCTGTTTGTATGATATTTTCAGACGTGCTACAGTGTATTCATCAATAACTTCTTGTGTGGTATTTCCTGTTTCAGCATGCTATTATATCTAATTCTGAACTAGATCTTGATTGCTGAATTGAAATTAATTTCAATTTGAATTTCTCAGAGGGGCTTAAACATGAGTAAAGAACCTTATTGAAATACATTATTACTATTCATTGTCCGACAAATTTCAGAGGTACAGGGATGTCATTTGAAATTAAATTGAAACAAGCTGATTCTCTTTTAAAAACATGAATTGATCACTTGTGTGAGTGTTTTTGATATTTGTCAATTAAAACTCTTGAAACCAAGCTGTTGTGTGGCTTTCTATCTTGTCAAGCTTAGTTTTTGTACTGATTGGATTAAAACTAGAAACTGTGTATTTAGAGGTGCGTTGGGTGATTTGATTAGGCCATCACATTCGAAATAAAGTGTTGAGGCGCCTATTCACCCCCCCTCTAGTCGCCATTCCGATCCCACACATTAAACCCAGGTTTAGGCCTTATAAACAGTCCCCTCGTCGCTTTAATTCGGTTGTGTATGACCGAGTTAAGGAAGAGATAGAACAATTACTCAAGGCTAAGTTTATTAGGCCATGCATGTATGCTGAATGGGTCGCTAACATTGTGCCTATAGAGAAGAAAAGGAGCGGCAAAATACGAGTTTGTATTGATTTCAGAGATGTAAACAAGGCCACCACGAAGGACGATTATCCCATGCCAATAGCCGACATGTTGATCAACGATGATTCAGGACATAAGGTACTAAGTATTCATGATGGCAACACTAGTTATAATCAAATCTTTATGGCCAAAGAGGACGTCTACAAGACAGCCTTTCGATGCCCTAGTTTTGCCGACTTGTTTGAGTGGGTCGTTATGACTTTTGGTTTAAAGAATGCTGGCGCTACATATCAACGTGCTATGAATTTTACCTTTCATGACTTGCTAGGAGTTATGTTAGAAGTCTACATAGATGATGTTGTAGTCAAATCGGACGCTATGGGAAACCACATAGCCGATTTAAGAGTTGCTTTTGATAGGATGCGCCAATATGGTTTAAAAATGAACCCGCTCAAATGTGCTTTTGGTGTGTCGGTAGGCAAGTTCTTAGGATTCATGATTCATGAAATAGGTATTGAAATTGATCCTAAGAGGCTTGAGAAGGTTAGGAACTTTGAAGCACCGACATACAAGAGGGACGTGCAAAAGTTGCTAGGCATGATGAATTATTTGCGTCGCTTCATATCTAACTTGTCAGGGGAAAGTCAGCAAAACACCTTTGAAAAGATTAAAGATTGCTTGTCATCACCACCCGTGTTAAGAGCGCCAAAAGCCAGAATTCCATTTCGGCTATACATTGTTGTAGATGATAGCATGATAGCAGCCGTCCTAACTCAGGAGGCGGGGGGAAAGAGTACATTATCACATTCTTGAGCCGCCGCCTGCTAGACGCCGAAACAAGGTACGTGTTTGTGGAGCATTTGTGTTTATCACTTTATCATGCATGTACCAAATTACGTCACTATCTTCTCCCTAGCACATGTATTGTTGCTTGCCAGATCGATGTCATAAAGTACATGTTGCAAAAGCCGATTCTAAGTTGTACAATCGGAAAGTGGTCTTATGCTTTGATTGAGTACGATTTGGCTTATGAACCTCTAAGAGCTACGAAAGGCCAAATTGTCGCTAATTTTATAGTCGATCACCACGTGGATGTCAATTGGGGTGATGATATTGCTCTAATTGAAGTAGTGCCATGGAAGCTTTATTTTGATGGTTCGGCTTGCAAGAATGGCCAAGATACCGGGGTAGTTCTATGTCACCTGGTGGCATGCGCTTTGAAACCTCGACCTATTTAGAATTTCCTTCTACTAATAACCAAACTGAATATGAAGCTTTATTGCTAGGACTCGAATTGCTAGATTCCATGGGTATTAAACATGTTCATGTGCATGGTGACTCTTTGTTAGTGATACAACAAGTAGCTAAAAGTGTTTTATGTTTTAATGGCTTGCTAAAAAGTTACTTGGATAAATGTTTAGACATAGTTTCTACTTTCGACGACTTAAAAATTTCTCACATGCCAAGGAAAGCCAATTCAATTGCAAATTATTTGGCTCAGCAAGCATCTGGTTGCCAAGTCTGTAGAGGAAAATTTCCTGTACAGGAAAAGTCAATGCTTGGTCTCACCACCGAAGCCAGAGACTTCAGGCTGATGCGAGGTCTGTCGGACCCTCCGAATTGGACCTCTCCGACCACTGAAGGGTGTTGCGTGTCAGAGCCCTTGTGCCGGAGCCCTTCATCTACCGAAGGATCCTGCACGCCAGAGTCCTCACGCCAAAGCCTTCTGAGCAACAGAGGTCTCCGCACACCGGACCCCTCCAGCGGAAGACTTCGGTCTGATTATCTCCGCATGGCCGATCTGATCAGCCTTCGGCAGAAACAGGAAAGGCTCGGGGGGCAATTCGAAGTTAGAAATTTAGACGTTACTCTTGGAAAAGTGTTAGCAAACCCCTTATATGTCCATAAGGATGATTAGAGAACTAAAATCGTCCAGTATTTAAGCGATCACAATCAAAAGATTGATCGGAGAGTTCGACGACAAGCATTTAAATTTGTGTTGCTAGATGATGTATTATACCACCGAACTACTGATGGAGTACTTTTAAAGTTCTTAGATGCCGATCAGTCCAAAGTAGCTACAGGAGAGGTCCATGAAAGGCTTTGTGGCACTCATCAGTCAGCCTAGAAAATGAGTTGGATGCGCAAAAGAGCCGGTTTTTACTAGTCGATTATGACTGAGGATTGTTTTAAATATTATAGTAGGTGTGAAGCATGTCAAAAGTTTGGTAGTATTCAGTTAGCTCCTACATCGCCACTTAATCCTATTATCAAACCAGGGCCGTTTCGAGGATGGGGTTTAGACTTCATCGGCCAAACTCATCCTCCCTCTTCAAAAGGGCAATGGTTCATGCTGATGGCGACGAACTACTTCACCAAATGGACCGAAGTCGTGCCTCTCAAGAACATGACTCGCAATGAGGTAACTGATTTTATCTTGAATCACATTATACATATATTTGGTATTCCCCAAACTCTCACTACAAACTAGCATACTTCATTTATTATAAAGAAGTGAGAGACTTTGCTGAATTTTATGGTATTAAATTAATAAACTCTTCACCATATTATGCTCTGGCCAATGGTCAGGCGGAGTCTAGTAATAAAACCGTAATTAAGCTCATTAAGAAGAAAATTGAAGAGTTCCCTAAAAGGTGCCATGAAGTGCTTTCAGAAGCATTGTGGGCTTGTTGAGTTGAAAAGCACAGTGCTACCAAAGTTAGTCCACATGAGTTAGTATATGGGAAAGAAGTTGTTCTGCAAGTAGAGGTGGAACTTGGCTCTTCAAGATTTCTTAAGCAAGATGGCTTATCGGTCGATGAATATGAAACCCTTTTAAAAGATAATATGGAAGAAGTGACCGATAAGAGGTTGAGGGCTTTAGAAGCTATAGAGAAAGACAAAAGAAGTGTAGCAAGAGTCTACAACAAAATAGTTAAACCAAAATCGTTTCAATTTGGTGACTTGGTTTGGAAGATGATTTTTCCCTTAGGCACTAAGAGCCCCAAATTTGGGAAGTGGTCGCCTAGTTGGGAAGGACCATTTAAAGTGACCGAAATATCTCAAGGTAATGCATACTTGTTAGAGTCTCTACAAGGAGAGCGATTTCAAAGAGCTTTAAATAGCAGGTATTTGAAAAAATACTTCCCAAGTGTGTGGCAAAGCGCTTAAAAAAATGTGAGAAGGCCAGTATGGAAGGTATCATCCTTAGCCCGTTGTGCTTTTATATCACTTAGTTCGCTAAAAGGCAGGGTTGAGAAACCATGTTGAAGAACATGGGTTTTATACTCCAGATGTGATGAGTGATTGTCAACGGAAGTCAAGAAGAGACATGAAGACATGCCGTGTCTGAGGCGTGTGTGACTCAGGTACACGGGCAGTGAGCGACAGCCGGGTAGAGGAGCCGTAGAGTCAGGCTGGCCAAATCCGGGTACATGGGCTAGGAGCGGCAGAGGATCCACTAGTTTGTTGACTGGGTTTTACTCAGGTACACGGACGGCGAGCGATTGCCGGGCTGAGGAAGCTGCGGGATCGGGTCGGTCCAATCCGAGTACCCGGTGCGAAGACGGTGGACACTTTGTCAGTTTCGGCGCAAAACTAACAACTGATGATTATTTTGTTTTTAGGATATTAATATTTAGTTTTTAAGTCCAGAATATTTTTATTTGAGTCAGTTGATTTTTCTAAGGATATTTTAATAATTTCGGATTTTATTTTAGAGTCAGTGTAATTTACCCTAGGGTAAATTAGTCTTTTTCATGTATTAGGAGTCACCTATAAATAGGCCCCTACCCCCTAGGGATAGGGTGATTGTTTTTCAAGATCAATCTACAGTCCACATTTTATTCGTCATCTTCCTCTGTTTTTTGGGGCTACCGCGACCAGCTAGTATTCGTTTTCATTTGCAATCTGCAATGGCGTCAGGCTTTTCGCAGGTAGTCCATCCGCTGGCAGAAGCTTTGCAGGGCACGGCTCGACGCTATCTAGCAGAGCAACACATGGCGTTGTCAGTGCGGCAGCCGAGGCTGCAGAAAAGCAATTTTCACGGCGAATTTGTTCTTCACGACATCGCTTGCAGCAACAACACTTGATTGAATTCTTCTGTGGCGCGTGAAGAGATGAGCCGCGATAGTAGCTATGGCAGTCACCAGTGGCTTGGTGTGACACAGCGTGTTGAGCATGTTAGCCATCTCACCACTGCTCGATAGATCTGGGCTACCCTCCAGGCACACCATGAGGGGACAGCTCAGATCAAGGCTAGGCTCTATCAGACCTACCGCGTGAGTATGAAAATTTCTCACAGAAGCTGGGTGAGACTGTTGAGGCTTTGTTTGGTTGATTTCAATCAATCATTAACAAGCTTCACGTCAACAAGGCCGAGCATGATCAGCTGGTCTCAGATCACGAACAGGCGCTTAAGGTTCTCCATACCTTGGACCCATAGATTTGGGAGATCAAGGTTTCTTCTATTATTGAGAGCGCTTCCTATGATACCTTGACTGTCGCAGAGCTTTTTAGTAAGCTCAAAGCCTCAGAGGTCGATATACATTTGAGATCAAATCTCACTGGTTCTGGTTCAAAGACTCTGGCACTTGCGACACCATCTACTGATCCTACTGCCTTGAGTTGTACTGCTTTTTCCTTGATGTCTATCTCCAAGGAATAGCTTGATTCGCTAGGAGATGATGATATGTGTTTGTTTAACAACTAGGTGCGACGTGTCTATGATAAACGAATGGCTAAAAGACACGGCACAAAGTCCGGATGCTTTGAGTGTGGTGATCCAGGTCATTTCATCGCCGACTACCCCAAGCGGAAGATCTACAAGAAGGGAACCGACAGCAACTCCTATGACTCCGGCAAGTACGACAACTCCACTTCCACAAAGGGCAAGCCCAAGACAAGATTCTTTCGAAAGGCTCTGAAGGACTACAGGCGTGAGAACATGAAGCGAGATAAGGCCTTCTTCGCCGAGATGGAGAAGAGCTACTCCAACGATCTTCGTCTTCCTCCTCATCTTCGAGCGCAAGTGATGAAGAGATCGTGATCAAGAAGGGGAAGGACAGGGACGATCCGGCAGGTCTCTACTTCATGGCCTTCGGGGACAAGCCGAAGATTCGCTCGCGTCACAGCCGAAGACCCCACAAGAGCTTCTGCTAAATGGCTCTTGGGGATAAGAATGAAAAGGACTCCTCCGACGATTCCAAAGATGACGACGATGAGAAGGTATGTTCCTATGAACAAGAAGTTGTTAATTTACTCGAATAGAACCATCAGGAGTTGAAGTATCGGGAGAAAATGCTTAGAGGGGATAAAAAGAGGATAGATGAGCTTGAGAGTGAGCTTGCCATGGTGAATGGCAAGATTGAGAGTCTGTCGTCTTCCCCTTGCTTGGGTGACAGTAGTGAGTGCCCTAACTATGAGGTGTTGTTGTGTGACCTGACGACTCTTAAGTCCAGGTACATAGAGAGAGTAGATGAGAGAGACGCTATGGCCACTGAGCTTGAAAGCGCTCTGCTGGAGCTAAAAAATGCTCATGCCATTGTCGTCGTATATTATGTAGACTGCCCATCCCATTTAGCTCGTATAGCTGAGCTGAGAGCCAAGAGTGATGAGCATGTGGGTGAGTTAGCTGGAGTGAGAGCTATGTTAGAGCAGACTAAGCTAGAGCTTGAGACCTTGTCAGTTCCACCCACTGTTTGTGAGAACTGCTTGTCCATGAGAAGTCTATCGAAGTTGATAGAGAGTGTGAGATCTGCTTATCTCAGGTGGAGGTGTTAGCTTCCTTGAGAGAGGAGCTAGCTGACGTTCAGAATGAGAACTTTTACCTTCGTCAGATCCTGAGTTGAATTAGTGCCAGAGAGCCACAGCTTGGCATGATGATCCAGCAGTTCAAGAGACAGGAAGGATTTGGGGTAGGTTACACCTATACCAAGGCTGATTTTGAGAGTGCCATTAGCCGAGCAGTGGAGTGGAGTAAGATGACTCCCGAAAAGAGATATCCCAAGACTCACTCCACTGAGTCCTTTAAGGATAGTCAGCACAAGGATGGAGTGTTCCAAGAACAACCTAAAGCTCCACCTTAGAAGCAAATTTGGGTCCCAAAGCCTAAACCTCTCCACACTTCTCTTGATTCTTTACCTGGACCCTCTCAAACCAAAGATACTACACCCAACACCACCAAGCCTAAGAATCCCAAGCCTCAATCACATCCCAAGAAGCCTACCTATCACTGTTAGTTTTGTCAGAGAGACGGGCATCTTGAGGAGTTTTGCTTCAAGAGGAAGCGGGTTGAGCGAGCAGAGAGAGCTCGAGGTGGACAGGAGCAGTTCTACCAGCAGGGTGGTAGACAGAGAGTTCCTCAACGTAGAGAGAGGCTAGAGGCTAGGTCACATCGTGTAGCTGGTGGTAGAGGAGACGATTTTCATGACCGTGCTCCGGAGGGCGGTTTTCGTTCCGGTAGAGTTCTAGATCGTTATGGATACGGTTTTGGACCTCGTGGCCGTGATTTTAGGCAGAACAGAGGACCGCGCTTTGAGTCACGTTTTGGTCTAGACTCATATGATTCCTTCTGCTTTCCTACTTACGAGCAGATGGCTCGACACTGGTTTATCACCTTTGCTAAACCTGGTGTTCGACCATTTGCTCCCACTCATGACAATTGATCTTGCAGGATCGAGGACTAGAGAACGTGTGGATCATGGATTCAGGATGTTCTCGCCACATGACGGGACACCACAGATGGTTCTCTGGCCTCACTCCCATGAGCTCTAAGGAATACATCACTTTCGGGAACAGTGGTCAAGGGAAGGTACAAGGTATTGGGTCGATTCGCATCTCTGATTATTTCTCTTTGAAGAATGTTGCTTTAGTTGGAAATCTGAATATTAATCTAATTTCTGTTTCGCAACTTCTTGAGGATGGGTTAGAGGTTCGCTTTAAGAAGGGCATGTCTTCTATTGTTGATTCTAGAGGATCTTTAGTTTGCCGGATCTTACCTTTCGGTAAGGTTTTTCGTATTGATTTCTCTAGTTCTTCTGGCCCTTCTCGCTGTCTGATGGCCGGATCCTCCTCTGAGCTCTGAAAGTGGCATAGAAGGTTAGGTCATTTGAGCTTTGATCTGCTTGTCAGATTGAGTTCTATGGACCTTATCCGAGTATTGCCTAAGCTTAAGATGGAGAAGGATCTAGTGTGTCATCCATGTCGTTGTTGGGGGAGATAATCCCGAAGGCTGAAGGGGGGCCCACAAACAGGGGGTCCGAAGCCTAGATCCAGGGGCCACCCCCCAGCAGAAGGACGCCGGAGGCCACTCTCCGGCTGAAGGACGCCGGAGGCCACCCCCCGGCAGAAGGACGCCGGAGGCCACCCTCCGAGAGAAGGATGCCGGAGGCCACCCTCCGGCAGAAGGACGCCAGAGGCCACCCTCCGGGAGAAGGATGTCGGAGGCCTCCCTCCGGCAGAAGGACACCGGAGGCTGCCCTCCGGGGGGGATTGCCGGAGGTCCTCCCCCGGTCCGCAGTAGCGAACCCAAGGGGAGTGCTGGCGGGAAAAGGATTGGACAAGTACACTGGGGGACAGGATCGCGATCCTGTGAACCGTGTCGGGCAGCGTAGGCAGCGCCCGACACAGCTGATACATTGCCAGAGTCGAATCTTCCTGTCTGTACTATGTATAGCCCGTTTTGTCTATACTGTCGACCGACGGTTGACCGTGTATCCGTTGGTGGTCCAGAGGCGCTTGGCCCTCTGGACGGGGTGCCTTATAAATACCCCTCAATTGTAGTTGCAAGACACGGGCTCAAGGAGCATTGAATACACTACTCTCATTTCCACTAAGAAAACCTGCTGGTCTGATCCGTCGTCCCAACAGTTGGCGCCGTCCGTGGGGATCTTAGTCCAAGAACCTAGCATCCTCTACACCCACTCACCAAAGCATGTCAAGTCGAAAGGGAGCAAGCGCGGTTCCCCCACGCCGGTCAGCCCACACCGTCGGGGTCGAGCCCGCCGCGATCCCCGACCCCGGCCCTTCGGCCCCTGCCGTTGCGCCGGTCGGGGCGCCCTCCCTGGAGCCAACCCAGGCGCCAGAAGGGACACCCGAGGCCAGAGGCCCTACCGGCATACCTGAGCCGACCTCCATCAACCTGGCGGGGTTGCCGGAGGAACCGCCGGAGCAGCACGCTCCAGGCGGACCCCCGGTGGTGTCCGTTCGGACCGACTACGCCCGCTCACGGGACCCCGACACCGCCTTAGGAGGAAGCGGGAGCAAAGCCGACACCCTGGCCGCCGAGAACGCTCGGCTGAAGGCAGAACTGGCCTTATGGCGCCAGGAGGCGTCGCTCCGCCCTCTAGAGCCCCTCCGCACCGCGAAAGCTATGGCCGTTGCGCTGAGCGACGATGAAGATCCAGCGGACGAAGAGAACCCGTCGTATGACAAGGACTCCCCCCTGCATCCGGATCTTCAGAGGGTGCGCTTCGGCTCGAAGTTTCGTGCCGCCAAGCTTCCCAAGTACTCCGGGGACTCTGACCCTGGGGAGTTCTCCCGTTCCTACGCCCTGGCAATAGAAGCGTCCGGGGGGAGCCGGCACACCATGGCTAAATGCTTCCCCCTGGCGCTCGAAGGGATCGCCCTCCGGTGGTTCTGGTCGCTCTGACCCGGGACAATTCATTCATGGGAGCAGTTGAGGAAGAAGTTCGTCAACAATTTCCAGGGGACCTTCGTGGCCCCCATGTCCACCGGGAGCCTCTTCCAAGTGAAGAAGCAACCCGGGGAAACTTTGCGGCAGTACTCACAGCGCTTCGCACACACCAAGGCCCAGATCAAGGGGCTCTCGGCTTCCTCCGTCATCGATGCGGCCCGAGAAGGCGTCACCCACCCAGGCCTCCTCGACAAACTCCACTGGAAGCCCATCTCTTCGGTGGCACAACTCATGACGTACTTCGAGGAGTACGCCCAGTCCGAAGAGGGCCAGATGCGCCGGCAAGCGATGATAGTCCCCGTATGGGCCCCGAGCGCCAGGACATATGAAGCCCCCCCGGACCCCAGCCGGGGCCCGCGCCACGCTTCCGACTTCCGCCGCCAGGAGCCCGGTCGGCAGGATTCCGTCCATCCGGACTCTCGACGGGGCCAAAAGCACCTTCGGGGGGAAGTCCTCAGCATTACCCCCCGGGCCCCCGCCAAGCATCTGCACACGCCCGGCAAAAGCCGCCCAGTTGGAACCAAGCCTCCGCCCCGAGCGCCTTCCGGAGAAGCCTTCTACTGCAGCGTCCACGGCGAGAACCGGAGCCACGGCACCGACTACTGCCGGACCATACTCGCCCTTCGCAGCGACTACCTCGAGCGCAATGCCGGTCGCGGCTCCACCGACAGGGGGGTCCCTACCCCTCGCCCAGAAGCGGTCCAGGTAGTTGGGCGCCGCGATGAGCCAGAAGCCTTGACCCCGGTCCTGGAGTTCGGCGGGGTCCCGGCCCCCAAGCTCGAGGGTGCCCCGGATCGAGGGAAGCGAGTGGTCCTCCCCATATCCAGAGGGGGAGCCCTGGGGGCTCTTTCCAAGCGGCAGCGCCGAGACTACGTTCGGGAGGTCAGACATATCGGCACGTCCGGCCCCTCAACCCTCTCGGAGTGGTCTCATGTCCCCATCACCTTCACCGCTGAAGATGCCTCCGGAGTCAAATTCCCGCACGCCGACCCCCTCGTCATTTCAGCAGACATCGCCGAAGCTGAGGTGCGTCGCATACTAGTCGACGGAGGGAGTTCCGCTGACATCATCTTCGTGCAGGCCTTCGATCAGCTGTGCCTGTCACGCAAGCACCTACTGCTAGCTTCGCGCCCGCTCCAAGGCTTCGCGGGCCCCCCGCTCGACGCCCTGGGCCAGGTCCTGCTGGAGGTGACCTTCGGCGACTCGCCCCTCCAGCGCCGTGAAGAGATCCTGTTCGACATAGTCGACGCTCCGTACGCCTACAATGCTATCTTCGGAAGGGGGATACTCAATCGCTTCGGAGCTATCGCCCACCACAACTACCTCTGCCTCAAGATGCCGACTCCCGGGGGGGTGTTGTCAGTCCTGGGTGACCAGGCCGCAGCCCGCCGGGTGGAGTACAGCCATTCAGCGCCGTTGGAGCCGCGGCAGATTCATAGTGTCCGCGAAGGCGCCGAAGGAGCCGGCCTCACAGGAGGCGGGGACCCCGGGCAGAAGGGCCGCCCCGCCAAGCCTCTCCCGAAAGGGGAAATCATCACCAAGACCTTGACCCAAGGAGGGAAGGAGTACCCGATCAAGTTCGGAGGGGGTCTGGAACCAGAGGTGTCAGCACAGCTCGAAGCCATCATCCGCGGCAACCTCGACATCTTCGCATGGTCCGACGAAGACATTACCAGCGTCGACCACTCGATCATCGAGCACTCGCTGGCCGTCGACCCGAAGGCACGGCCGGTTTGCTAGGGGCTCCGGAGACTTTCCACCGAACGGGCTGATCTCGCCAAGGCTGAGACGGAGAAGCTGCTTCGAGCAGGGGTCATCCGGGAAGTGAGTCATACCGACTGGTTGTCTAACCCAGTGTTTGTCCAGAAGAAAACATCTGGCAAGTGGCGCATGTGTATCGACTTTACTTCTCTGAATAAAGCTTGCCCCTATGACCCCTACCCCCTGCCTCGCATTGACCAACTAGTTGACTCCACACCCGGAGCAGAACTCCTCAGTTTCCTCGACGCTTATTCCGGATACCACCAGATCTGGCTAAGGCCCGAGGACCAGGTGAAAACAAGTTTTGTCACCCCAGCCAGAGTATTCTGCTACCTCCGGATGCCCTTCGGCCTTCGCAATGCCGGGGCCACCTTTTCAAGACTAATCTCCAAAGCCCTGGGCCTTTAGTTAGGGCGCAATGTGGAAGCATACATGGACGACATCATCATCAAAAGCGCCACCAAGAGCCACCACGGCTCGGACATAGCTGAGACCTTCGATAGCCTCCGGCGGTGTGGAATCCGGCTCAATCCGGACAAATGTGTCTTCGGAGCACGCGCAGGGAAGCTGCTTGGCTACCTCATTTCCAACCGGGGCATCGAAGCCAGTCCAACGCAAGTTCAGGCATTGCAGAACATGGACCCCCCTCAGAACCTGAAGCAAGCACAAAAGCTGGCCAGGCGGTTGGCGGCCCTCGGGCGATTTTTAGCAAAATCAGCAGAGCGAAGTTTGCCCATCTTCAAGGCGCTCCGAGGTTCTAAGCATTTCGAGTGGACCCCCGAGTGTCAGGATTGTTTCCAGCAAATCAAGGAATATCTCTCCGGCCTCGTGGCCCTTGCCACACCCCAGGCCGACAGCCCTTTATTGGTCTACCTCGCCAACTCCGGCAATGCAGCGAGTGCGGATTTAGTCCAAGAGGAGGAACTCGGTGGGAGGCTGATCCAACGCCCCGTATACTTCGTTTCCGAAGCCCTCGCCGGAGCCAAGGCTAGGTACTCCGAGCTCGAAAAGGTGGCCTACGCCCTCGTCATGGCCTCCCGGAAGCTCCGACACTACTTCCTGGCTCACGATGTCGTCATCCCGACCGCCTACCCGCTAGGCGACATGTTCCGGAATAAGGACGCCACCGGCCGCATCGGAAAGTGGGCAGTGGAGTTGGCCCCGTTCGGGATCTCCTTCGTCGCCCGGACAGCCATCAAGTCCCAAATCCTCGCCGACTTCGTCGCGGAGTGGACGATGGCCCCCGAGCCCATAGGCGCCGACGCAAGCGAGGGGGTTTGGACCGTCTTTTCGGATGGTGCTTACCAGGCTTCAGGGGCTGGGGCCGGAGCAGTCATCGTCTCCCCCTCCGGCCAGCAGGCCCTGTATTCTGCTCGGCTAAGCTTCAAGGTCACGAACAATATCGCTGAGTACGAAGGGGTCCTCTTGGGTCTCCGCAAGGCGCACGCGCTGGGAGCCGCGCGTGTGGTCGTCAAGACCGATTCCCAAGTAGTCGCCGGGCACATCGACAAGAGTTTCCGGGCTAAGCATCCAGACCTTGCCTCCTACCTCGACTCCATCCGCAAGTTCGAGGCATCCTTCAAGGGTATATCCGTCCAAAACATCCCGCGAGCCGAAAACGGCCAACCTGACGCCCTCGCCAAAGCCGGGGCAGGAGCTCAAGCCTTGCCGCCAGGGGCTTTTTTCGAGGAGATCACCCAACCTTCGGCGCCCCCTTGCAGCGAGGCCCCCTCGGACGAGCCACCGCCGCCACCCCGGCCAGCTCCAGTCCTATGTACGGTCGATACCGATTGGCGGGAGCCCATCCTGCGCACGCTCGCAGGTAGCGAAGATGATCATCCTAGCCCAGGCCAAGCTCGCCTCCAGCTCCGTGCGAGATCATTCGAGGTCATCAATGGCATTCTATACAAGTCCGGAGTATGCTCCCCGTTACTCCGCTGCATCTCACACTCGGACGGAGTTGCCATGCTTCGAGAAATCCACGGGGGGCTGTGCGGGAGCCACCTGGCACCACGGGCCCTCGCAGGCAAAGCTCTCCGGTAGGGCGTATACTGGCCCACTATCGTTGCCGACGCCGAAGAACTCGTCCGCACCTGCCAGGGCTGTCAGTGGATGGGGCGGCGCAGTCACCGACCTCCAGCAAGCCTGCTACCCATCCCCCTTGTGTGGCCTTTGGCCCGCTGGGGCATGGACCTCATCGGGCCACTACCCAGAGGGAAAGGAAACCTGCGCTTTGCCGTTGTCGCCATCGAGTATTTCTCCAAGTGGGTCGAAGCGGAGCCATTGACCTCCATCACATCCCGAAGCGTCCAGAAATTCTTCTGGCAGAACATCGTGTGCCGTTTCGGAGTACCCAGTCAGCTCACATTGGACAACGGAACGCAGTTCGACGCTGGAACTTTCCAGGCATTCTGCGACGAATTGGGAGTCCAGCTCTGCTTCGCCGCCGTGCGGCATCCCCAGTCTAACGGGGCCGTGGAGGGAGCTAATGGGCACATCCTCTCAGGCCTCAATAAACGCATCGTCGGCTTAGCCAAAGGGTTATGGCCTGACGAGCTGCCAAAGATCTTGTGGTCCATCCGGACAACCACTTCCCAGGCCACCGGCTTCACTCCATTCCGCCTCTTGTTCGGCGACGAAGCAATGACCCCAATGGAGCTCCGAGCCGGTTCGCTACGCGCCACAGCGCCCGAGGCCAACGGCGAGCGCAACGTCTCCCTCGACCTGGCCGAAGAGACACGGCTCCGAGCCGTCGCCAACCTCTCTCAGTATCTGAGAAACCAAGGGTGGTTTCGGTGTATGTGATTAGTGATTGACAGGATTATTTACCCTCTGTTCGAAGGGTACCTCCGAGGGGGCTTCGGAGGTGGTTCTCCGAAGGGTGTTCGGAGGTGTTTGCTTGCTGCAGCTGTGCAGCGGAGTGTGCCTATCGGAGGGGTCCGGCAGTACGCGATGACAGGGTTTGTACCGATGGCTTCGGTACTTTGGGCGGTACACCGGAGTGTGTGCCGGAGGTTGCTAACCCGGAGAGGTCTCCGGAGTACTGGATACACTTGTTTGCTTGTCGGTGGTGCGCAGGGACTTCGGAGGCGACGGACAAGGTTCGAGCCAGGTGAACCTGGGTCAAGCGGGTGGCTTGATGCCAGGGGAGCGGGGAGCTCCGTCACGGTGGCTGCGAAGGTGGTCCGGGTCGGTCCTCGGGTCGAGGCGTGCCAGGTGAAGGCAGAGAGTGCGGAGCGTGGCTCCGGCTGAAGGTACTCCGAGACAAAGTCCTCGGAGGTGAGGCACTTCGAAGGTACTCCGAATGGAGTGACTTCGGAGTTGATGGATCAAGTCCTCTGCGGAGGCAAGGAGTTCGAAGTGTGCTCTGGAGGGAGACACTCGAAGGTGGCCCGACGAAGATCTCAGAAGTCGAGGCGCATCGAAGGCATGGTCCGGGTGAGGCTCGTCGAGGAGTGTGCTCGGGAAGAGGCACTGCGACGGAGTGCTCATGGAATGCTTCATGCGGAGGCCTTGGACGAAGGAGGGACTTCGAAGGGTGGTACTCCGAAGGTGGGGCTTCGGAGTGAGGATGACTTGTGGTACTTCGTCCATGCATGGCTTCGGTACACGGACGGACGGTGTTCGAGCTGGGAGTAGCTGCGAAGCCGTGGTGATCCACTCCGGAGGTGGTGGTGCGAAGGCCCAAGGGCTTTGACGGCTTCGGCTCAAAACCGTCACTGTATCGAAGGACTTCTTCGGCGGAGCGAAGGCCAACAGGCTGCAGGCTTCTCGCCGAAGCTTCCGCACCCCTCGCGTGCGAAGGGAGGTTCCAGAAGTCAACACTGTAAAGGCTGACACTGTCTGTTCTGAAAAAGGCTGACACTGTCCCCTCTGCAGCTGACAGAGAAGCCTCCAAAATAAAGGTGGACTACCTTTTGTACCCCTTAGTTCTGTAGAGACAAAATGGATGTAAACCCTAGGGGTAAAGTAGTCACTTCCTTAGGATGAAGCCGTGGGCTATAAATATGGGGGCTCGGTAGGTAACATTTAACACTTTGAGCATTTACTGTTGAGCTCCTGTAGACAGACCTCGCTGTATTCATTCTGAGTTCAATTTATTTCGTGTTCCTTGTTCAAGCGGCGAAGCCCTGCTTCTTTGTGCTTTTGCTTGAGCTCACGTTGCATACCTCGCTAGTTTTTAGTTCACCGGAGCCTGTCTTGGCGAAGGGTGTTTTTATCGCGAAGTGTGCTTTACAGTGTGCTGTCGCTCTGTGTAACACGAGGCAAGACCTCGCTGCTTACTAGCGAAGCCCTGTTCTTTTCCCGTAGTGCTTCTTGTGTCGAAGCCCTTAGCGTGGTCCGTTTTGTGTGCGTGTAGACCTTCGCGTACGAAGCCCAGCACCAGTTGCTGTCGCCAAGTACTTGGTCGAAGTCCTCAGAGGGCTGTCCACTCTTGCGAAGGGTGAAGTGCGAAGCCTGCTCGAAGCACCTCGTGTGCGGAGCCTGCACTGACTTAGCAGAGTAGATTTTCGAGGGTTGTTCGTGGAGCGAAGTCTTCTTGGCTTCGAACTTTTGCGAAGCCTGTGTTCGGAGCTGTCGAAGTACCTCCGAACCAGACCTTCGAAGGTAGTGTTCGAAGCCTGTTCCGCAGAAGACAGAACAGAACCGAAGGCTAAGTTTTAGCCCAAATTTTTAAAAGCTCCCATTCACCCCCCTCTGGTCGCCGTTTCCGGTCCATCAATTGGTATCAGAGCGGGTTAAGATCACTAGTTGACCTTAACCGGTTTTGTGATCTGTTGGCGACATGGATAGAGTGTAACAGCCTCAAAATAAAAAAAGGGAATAAAATAAAGGAAATATAATAATAAAAGAATTTCTGAAATTTTGGTATTAAAGAAAATCCTAAAAGAACCCTATTAAAGCCCAACAGAGATAAATATCCAAAATTTGGACTTGAAAATTTTATGGGATAAACTAGAAGCCAAGAAATATTTTTGAGAATTTTTACAAAATTTTAGCAACAGTGCTTCAAGCCTTAAACAAATATTTGAATTTCTGGAATTATTTTAATTGAAAAATGAATTTTTAATCTTGATGGGCCGCAACCCCCGTTTCCCCTCCGAAGGCCTTTCGGCCCAGCCCAACACAGCCTCTCTCGCTGACAGGCGGGGCCAGCCTGTCGGCACCGACCCCCGCCTCTCTCCTCTCCCTCGCCTCGGTCGGCCCCACCTGGCAGCCACCGCGCGCGTGTACTCCTCCCACTGCCAACCCCGGCCCACCTGTCGGCCTCTTCCCTTCCGCTCGCAGCCGCTGACAGGTGAGGGCCACCTGTCAGCTTCGTCTTCAACCATGGAAGGGGATCTCCCCTTCCATTTCCGTCGGCCCCCTCCCCGATCTCGCCGCCGGCCGCTCAGATCCACGAAGTTAAGCCTCGGATCTCCTTCCCCGAACACCAGTGATCCATTTCCCCCCTTAGCCACGCGATTTCGCCCTTTTGGAAGCCAATCCGAGAAGCATGGGAGCTCGCCGGAATAATTGGGGAATTCCCCTCGGTTTCCCACGATAAGCCTTCCATTCACGCCGCCGGCGAGTCCTTTAAATACCCCTGCACTCACCGCTCTTCGCCCACACCTTTAGAGCTCCAACCATCGCAATCCCGAGCGCCGCCACTATTTTTATTCCGGTTTTCTCTGTCTTCTCTCCGTCAAGCCCTCACCGGTGATCTAGGCCACCGTCGCCCTCGCCAACGACACCAACGGGACCGCCGTCGCTCACCCTCCCCCGGCCCCACCTCCGTTGGGCCGGATCACCTCGGGATCGTCTCGTCGCCGTCGCACCCGAGCAAGCCCGACGCCATCCCCTCACCGCCGGTCGCCACCTCTGCTCCAACCTCCTCATCGCCGGTAAGCCTAGGCTCCCCTCATGCCCCTCTATCCATTTTTAGCCTCGGTCGTGCCCTAGGACATCGCCGTCGCCGGGAATCTCTCGCCGGAGTTCTACCGGAGTCGGGGAAGACGGGTACGTATCCCCTTCCCGTGCGTGCCGTGCCGGACGGCGCCTCTGCCGTTCGATCTGGACTGAACGGCCGAGATTAAATCCCACAGGGATTAGATCTCAGCCGCCCGATCCAACGAAGGGGTATCAGTTGATCCAGGCCGTCCGCGGTATTTTAAAACCCCGCCTCACTATGGGCCGTTGGATCTTGATCAAACGATCCTGGATGGCCCGGCTCACGCGCGCAGTCGCTGGTCCACCGTGGGCCTGGCTCACCGTGGACCAGGGACTGATTTCTGTTTAAAATAAAATTCAGAAAATTAGTTTAAACTTTAAAAATTCATATCTTGCTCAAATTAACTCCAAATTCACCATTTTGATTCTGGAAAATTTGTCTTTTCATCCTCTACACTTTTATGCAATAAGAACAATATGTTTATTTGGCACACAATAATCTTATCAAATAATAAAGAAAAATCCCCTTTAGGAGTTAATTAATATTTCAATAAAAGAATTCAGATAAACCCTTAACAATTTATAAAATAATATCAGAAGATATAATGGCCCCATTTCACTGTTGTTAATACAATAAAAATGGAATAACCATTTTGTCCATGACATTTTATTAAATTACATTTCTAAGTCCCCTTTAGGATTTAAATCATATTACATTTAAATAATCCAGAAAAATCCTTAAAAATATATATATTAATTTCTGGGACACAATGACTCCCTTACACTATTTATAAGCCAATAAAAATATAATAAGTCATTTTGCCCATTTTAGATTCTTAAATAAATATTTCCAAGACCCTTTAAAATAAATGATTAATTCATATACAACACTTTGCAAAATATCATGAAAATGACATAATAAATTCAAAGGACTTAATGACTTGATTCTACTATTTTAATGCAATAAAGATAACATGTTCACTTTGCCCACTTTAATCTATTAACTGATATTGCAAAGGCCCTTTTAGGACATTTAATTAAGGCATTTAAGAAAAGTCAACCCTTTATGAAACTATCCTAAAACTTATATAACAAACTTCAGAAGATCTAAATAACCTAATGTCACTATATTAATGCCATAAAAACATTAAGGTCATTTTATAACTTTTTACTTCAACTTTAAAAAGGGAGAAATAAAACCCCCTTAGGAAGAATAATTATATCAAGCTATAAGAATTAAGGAATCTCATTAAAAATTAATCTTAAATGTTTAAGTAACAAAAACCTAAAAGTGAAGACTCTATCTCCTTTACTTAATCCAACATAAACATGTATGTTGTATGGTTGTTTGTTTTGGATTGTTTATTGAATGTTTTATTTACTTTTCCGCATCGAGAAGACTACGACGTCGTCGAAGATCCAGAGATCTATCCCAAGGTTTCACCTTCACCATTCACGGATCAAGGCAAGTCATCGACCCTTCTGTGGAAACAGTTGATCATATTTGAGCCCATGTTTTAATAAACTATCGCTATAACTCATAGGTTAATATTGCATTAGTCAAATATCAAGCCTTACACTTATAATTATTAGATCCCCGTCCTTGTGTGCAAACCCAAGCCATGCTTATTGAGCCTTAACTCCTTGTCACTCTTCAAATATTATATTAGCTAGTGCCCAATGTACCGGCACAACTGCTATAGGATAAAAAAATAATGAGTCGTAGATAGATGGATTCGGGTATATGAAATACCCCGTTATTCTTGTCTCTGGACTCTGTTGGAGTTGGGTATGTTATAAGTATGGTGGGTTCCGGGTGCAAGCTCGGAAACTGGTTGGTCGCACCCGGGGCACTATAAGGACCGGTCTGCGGGATCTGTTGCAAAGCACTTCCGTACCAACCACAAGTCTAATGGGTAAGTCCTAACTGGAAGTGTGGAACACTCCGTCTCTCGGCACCATAGTGGAGGGGGCAAGGGGCTAGCCTGCGGGCGACTTGTACCAAAGGAGGCTCAAGGGGGGGTATGGTGGGGCACCGACGCGTCGGGACACCATATGAAACCTATAAGAGGGTGCTGTTGAGTCGGGGAGGACCATATGGAAGGTTTTGGCACGAGTTCCCGTGAAATGGGTCATCTCGTTACACTTCGGTGTAAGTGATGAGTGCGTGCCTTGTGGGTACAGTGGTACATCTCTGATCAGAGTAAATTCAATCTTTTCGAAAAGCCGAGCCCACGGTCAAGGGCGGGTTGTGTGACTACTCGCAGTTAGTTTACAAATTGTTTGAATGGATGAGTTATTCATGGCATGTAAGGACTGTTGTGCGAGGAGGTAAAACGTACTCCTCGAGTTAGAAGATGATGATGCATTCACATGTTTACCTTTCCGTACTAATAACTTGCTCACATTAAATGCTTTACAAATATACTGCTTCCGCAAAACTAGCCACTATCTCCCTTGTTAGTACCTTGCATTATATTTGCATTCGGTGGCTTGCTGAGTACATCTGTACTCACCCCGTTGACTTACACCATCAGAGCCCGTCTACTACGAGGAGGATGAAGGTCTGGAGTAGCGACCCAGTCAAGGCGAGACTGGAAGGAGGCGTTCATATAGGACCCTTGATTTTATTAGTTTCTCTTCACTTTCATTCACTTTTGTATTAATGCGGTCTACGAACCGTGAATGATTGCCCGTATTGTACGTGGTCGCTTTATGAACGTCTTGGTTTATTGATTTTCTTTGGAATTTCAATAAAGGTCCTGATTTATTAAATCGGGGCGCGACAAGATGGTATCAGAGCCGACTTGACTGTAGGAAGCCAAACAGACCTGACCTTAGGACTTATATACATTCACTATATTTTACAAAAGATTACTTATCCTCTCATCTTCCGAGGTTTTCACAAAAAAATTTTCTCTCTTTTGTAGATGCCGGTTCACACCATGAGCGGGAATCTTCGAGATGAGGCCGGATTCATCCGCGAGCTTCGCGTGCTCGTCGACTTTTTGGGGTTTCCCCATGAGCCTGCGTTCCACGGGATCTTTCCCGATGCGAACGAGAGCTACTGCGAGGTCACGGTTGTAATCCGCCCCTCTTTCACGCAGCCACCCTTCTACACCCATGGAGTTGGAGGACCTTCATTCGTAGTGGCCAGCCAGCGAGCCGCTCTTCAGTCCCTCGCTGAGCTTCGACTGGTCTACGACTGCCACCTTCGCGACACCATCTACCGCTTCATGCCCATGCGTACACCAGGGAGTCACCGCAGCATCTACATCAACTCCCTCCCTCAGGACAACTCCGCCATCACCCGCACCATGAGACTCTTGGAGGCTATGGACAACCTTCATACGGAGGCCGTCCTCGACGCAGATAGCCAACACGACACCATCGACTTCTACCGCCACTCGTCGGAGAACCTGGCCCGCGAAAATGCTGAGCTCCGTCGACAAATCCAGCAGAACCCCCAGCTGACTCTTGAGGTAGAGGAATTGAGGCGTCAGAACGAGCTTCTACGCCAGGGCGCCATGGTCAATACCCAGCTCCGTCAGCAGCTCAAAGACTTGAAGAAGGATCTTGAGGAGATCGCACCTCTTCTGCCTCGCAAGAAGAAACCCCTTCGGATCCCCACCGCGAGGCCCAAGAGGATCTCCCACATTGCTCCACCCGCCGGACCCTCCAGTTCCTCGACCCCGACCGTCTCCCACGAGCCCGTGATCGAGTCGTCCCCTGAGCTACCGTAGACGTAGTTTTACGTTTGATTGTTTTCTTTTACTTGCTTGTATTGCCACCCATGCCGAATATAAGACATGAGTAAAGATTAAATAAAAATAAACATAAACGTAATCGCAAGAACGATACATTTTAAAATAAAGCTTAAATATCATTTCCTAGACCTATTAGATCATAATCCCAATCTAAAGGAGAGAATCTACCTCTAGTTTCAAGTCAACGTGATTCGTTCGTCGCCGTTCTGCGAGAACAACTCCAATCATGAAGTCAAGACAAGTTGTCAAGAAAGCCCTAATTTAGCCAAGCCCAATCTATGAAAATATAGACTTGAAGCCTATCTTTAACCTTCTAGCCTTTCCGAATCTCGGGACGAGATTCTTGTTAAGGAAGTTAGGATTGTAATGCCTCGATTTTCGCGAGGCATTAAAAATAAAATTTCCCCTTAATAAATAAATTTCAAGAAAAGGATTTAGTATAAATCAAGAAAGAGGAAAGCTAAAATATGGGCCTAAAAACTTCATTTAAAATTAGCTAGAGTATTTTTCCTAAAAATTCTCCTAAGCATCAAATTGTGTTCCAAAATTTTTTCTGGAATTTTGGTACCAAGGAATTCAATGAGATATAATCAACATCACTTCATCTTAAACCTCCAAACACAAATTAATAAAATATATTACAACACGAATGTTGAGTGAATAAAATACATGATAAATCATTTATATTAAAAATGATATAGGGCATGAGTATGAAAGTAATAAGGGACTAACATAAAGCATCTAGGACAAATTATCCATCTTAGGCAATAAAAATCAGTAACCATTTCCCCTTAATGACGGCACCTTCTTATTGAACCCTTCAACTTCAGGATGGCCAACAACCAAGGATCAGGAGCTCCACACGATGGAAACACCTTAGGCAATCTGCCTCAGTGGGGTGCAGTTGGACACCAGCAGACCCCTGTTGTCTATCATCCCACACTTGCGGAGATGATGACAAAACAGAACCAACTGATCGCCACACTGCTTACCCAGATGCAACAACTACAAAAGCAGATGCAAGAGCAGCAGGCACAGTTGTTCCGTCTCCAACAACACCAACACGAGCTCTCCCTTCAGCTAATCTACGGGGATTTCGCCAACTTTCAGAGATTGGTGAACAAAGCAACTATAACAGAAACCAGTGTGATTCGACCTCAAGCCCCAACCCCTGCCAAGCCACGAACCACCCTCACAGACATCCCACCTCAAGCACCGCCAGCCGGAAGGACACCAGTACCAGCTACCGGATACAAGAGGGACAGGAACGGCAAGCCGATTGTGTGCTACAACTGCCGCCAAGGAGGCCACTACGCCAACGAGTGCCCCTACCCCAAGCGGGTGCCATCCTCCATTGCAAAACCAGAGGGACATACTCTAGATCACCACAAAGAGAAACCAGATACAACCAAAGACACTCCCAATTTGGTCTCAACCAACCCAGATCCGGAGATCGCTTTGCCAACTTCTGATGTAACCCCTTCTCCTAACCCAGAGCACCAGTAGAACTCAGTCCCTTAGTTTTCCCGAGGTTCGTTTCGAATCTCGAGGACGAGATTCTCTGTAAGGGGGATAGGATTGTAACAGCCTCAAAATAAAAAAAGGGAATAAAATAAAGGAAATATAATAATAAAAGAATTTCTGAAATTTTGGTATTAAAGAAAATCCTAAAAGAACCCTATTAAAGCCCAACAGAGATAAATATCCAAAATTTGGACTTGAAAATTTTATGGGATAAACTAGAAGCCAAGAAATATTTTTGAGAATTTTTACAAAATTTTAGCAACAGTGCTTCAAGCCTTAAACAAATATTTGAATTTCTGGAATTATTTTAATTGAAAAATGAATTTTTAATCTTGATGGGCCGCAACCCCCGTTTCCCCTCCGAAGGCCTTTCGGCCCAGCCCAACACAGCCTCTCTCGCTGACAGGCGGGGCCAGCCTGTCGGCACCGACCCCCGCCTCTCTCCTCTCCCTCGCCTCGGTCGGCCCCACCTGGCAGCCACCGCGCGCGTGTACTCCTCCCACTGCCAACCCCGGCCCACCTGTCGGCCTCTTCCCTTCCGCTCGCAGCCGCTGACAGGTGAGGGCCACCTGTCAGCTTCGTCTTCAACCATGGAAGGGGATCTCCCCTTCCATTTCCGTCGGCCCCCTCCCCGATCTCGCCGCCGGCCGCTCAGATCCACGAAGTTAAGCCTCGGATCTCCTTCCCCGAACACCAGTGATCCATTTCCCCCCTTAGCCACGCGATTTCGCCCTTTTGGAAGCCAATCCGAGAAGCATGGGAGCTCGCCGGAATAATTGGGGAATTCCCCTCGGTTTCCCACGATAAGCCTTCCATTCACGCCGCCGGCGAGTCCTTTAAATACCCCTGCACTCACCGCTCTTCGCCCACACCTTTAGAGCTCCAACCATCGCAATCCCGAGCGCCGCCACTATTTTTATTCCGGTTTTCTCTGTCTTCTCTCCGTCAAGCCCTCACCGGTGATCTAGGCCACCGTCGCCCTCGCCAACGACACCAACGGGACCGCCGTCGCTCACCCTCCCCCGGCCCCACCTCCGTTGGGCCGGATCACCTCGGGATCGTCTCGTCGCCGTCGCACCCGAGCAAGCCCGACGCCATCCCCTCACCGCCGGTCGCCACCTCTGCTCCAACCTCCTCATCGCCGGTAAGCCTAGGCTCCCCTCATGCCCCTCTATCCATTTTTAGCCTCGGTCGTGCCCTAGGACATCGCCGTCGCCGGGAATCTCTCGCCGGAGTTCTACCGGAGTCGGGGAAGACGGGTACGTATCCCCTTCCCGTGCGTGCCGTGCCGGACGGCGCCTCTGCCGTTCGATCTGGACTGAACGGCCGAGATTAAATCCCACAGGGATTAGATCTCAGCCGCCCGATCCAACGAAGGGGTATCAGTTGATCCAGGCCGTCCGCGGTATTTTAAAACCCCGCCTCACTATGGGCCGTTGGATCTTGATCAAACGATCCTGGATGGCCCGGCTCACGCGCGCAGTCGCTGGTCCACCGTGGGCCTGGCTCACCGTGGACCAGGGACTGATTTCTGTTTAAAATAAAATTCAGAAAATTAGTTTAAACTTTAAAAATTCATATCTTGCTCAAATTAACTCCAAATTCACCATTTTGATTCTGGAAAATTTGTCTTTTCATCCTCTACACTTTATGCAATAAGAACAATATGTTTATTTGGCACACAATAATCTTATCAAATAATAAAGAAAAATCCCCTTTAGGAGTTAATTAATATTTCAATAAAAGAATTCAGATAAACCCTTAACAATTTATAAAATAATATCAGAAGATATAATGGCCCCATTTCACTGTTGTTAATACAATAAAAATGGAATAACCATTTTGTCCATGACATTTTATTAAATTACATTTCTAAGTCCCCTTTAGGATTTAAATCATATTACATTTAAATAATCCAGAAAAATCCTTAAAAATATATATATTAATTTCTGGGACACAATGACTCCCTTACACTATTTATAAGCCAATAAAAATATAATAAGTCATTTTGCCCATTTTAGATTCTTAAATAAATATTTCCAAGACCCTTTAAAATAAATGATTAATTCATATACAACACTTTGCAAAAATATCATGAAAATGACATAATAAATTCAAAGGACTTAATGACTTGATTCTACTATTTTAATGCAATAAAGATAACATGTTCACTTTGCCCACTTTAATCTATTAACTGATATTGCAAAGGCCCTTTTAGGACATTTAATTAAGGCATTTAAGAAAAGTCAACCCTTTATGAAACTATCCTAAAACTTATATAACAAACTTCAGAAGATCTAAATAACCTAATGTCACTATATTAATGCCATAAAAACATTAAGGTCATTTTATAACTTTTTACTTCAACTTTAAAAAGGGAGAAATAAAACCCCCTTAGGAAGAATAATTATATCAAGCTATAAGAATTAAGGAATCTCATTAAAAATTAATCTTAAATGTTTAAGTAACAAAAACCTAAAAGTGAAGACTCTATCTCCTTTACTTAATCCAACATAAACATGTATGTTGTATGGTTGTTTGTTTTGGATTGTTTATTGAATGTTTTATTTACTTTTCCGCATCGAGAAGACTACGACGTCGTCGAAGATCCAGAGATCTATCCCAAGGTTTCACCTTCACCATTCACGGATCAAGGCAAGTCATCGACCCTTCTGTGGAAACAGTTGATCATATTTGAGCCCATGTTTTAATAAACTATCGCTATAACTCATAGGTTAATATTGCATTAGTCAAATATCAAGCCTTACACTTATAATTATTAGATCCCCGTCCTTGTGTGCAAACCCAAGCCATGCTTATTGAGCCTTAACTCCTTGTCACTCTTCAAATATTATATTAGCTAGTGCCCAATGTACCGGCACAACTGCTATAGGATAAAAAAATAATGAGTCGTAGATAGATGGATTCGGGTATATGAAATACCCCGTTATTCTTGTCTCTGGACTCTGTTGGAGTTGGGTATGTTATAAGTATGGTGGGTTCCGGGTGCAAGCTCGGAAACTGGTTGGTCGCACCCGGGGCACTATAAGGACCGGTCTGCGGGATCTGTTGCAAAGCACTTCCGTACCAACCACAAGTCTAATGGGTAAGTCCTAACTGGAAGTGTGGAACACTCCGTCTCTCGGCACCATAGTGGAGGGGGCAAGGGGCTAGCCTGCGGGCGACTTGTACCAAAGGAGGCTCAAGGGGGGTATGGTGGGGCACCGACGCGTCGGGACACCATATGAAACCTATAAGAGGGTGCTGTTGAGTCGGGGAGGACCATATGGAAGGTTTTGGCACGAGTTCCCGTGAAATGGGTCATCTCGTTACACTTCGGTGTAAGTGATGAGTGCGTGCCTTGTGGGTACAGTGGTACATCTCTGATCAGAGTAAATTCAATCTTTTCGAAAAGCCGAGCCCACGGTCAAGGGCGGGTTGTGTGACTACTCGCAGTTAGTTTACAAATTGTTTGAATGGATGAGTTATTCATGGCATGTAAGGACTGTTGTGCGAGGAGGTAAAACGTACTCCTCGAGTTAGAAGATGATGATGCATTCACATGTTTACCTTTCCGTACTAATAACTTGCTCACATTAAATGCTTTACAAATATACTGCTTCCGCAAAACTAGCCACTATCTCCCTTGTTAGTACCTTGCATTATATTTGCATTCGGTGGCTTGCTGAGTACATCTGTACTCACCCCGTTGACTTACACCATCAGAGCCCGTCTACTACGAGGAGGATGAAGGTCTGGAGTAGCGACCCAGTCAAGGCGAGACTGGAAGGAGGCGTTCATATAGGACCCTTGATTTTATTAGTTTCTCTTCACTTTCATTCACTTTTGTATTAATGCGGTCTACGAACCGTGAATGATTGCCCGTATTGTACGTGGTCGCTTTATGAACGTCTTGGTTTATTGATTTTCTTTGGAATTTCAATAAAGGTCCTGATTTATTAAATCGGGGCGCGACATAGAGGCAGTAAAATTCCTCTATTCGATGGGACAGATTTTGCATACTGGAAGGTGCGCATGGAGGCTTACTTGTTAAGCCAAGGAAATGCAATTTGGGAGATTGTGGACTCACAATACTCCATCCCTGATACCCGCACCACTCAAACCGAAAAAGATCAGTATATTGCCAACTCGAAGGCAAGGAACATTCTGTTCATTGGTTTGAGTCGGAGTGAGTTTGATAGGGTGCAGCACCTTAGGACTGCTAGGGAAATTTGGACAACACTCACTGTCTTTCACGAGGGCTCTGCTCAGATTAAGGCCAGGCGCCAAAGCACCTACAATCAACAGTATCAGCTGTTTGTGCAGGCACCTGGTGAATCTGTAGATGCCATGTTTTCTCGCTTTGACGCGATAGTGAGTAACTTGCGATCCAACGGGACGCTTGCTTACAGTGATCACGATAGGGCTATCAAACTTCTCTATGCTCTTGACCGTAGCATATGGGAAGTGAAGATATCCAGCATTGAGGAGTCCACAGGCTATGACACCTTGACCTGTGATGAACTCTTTAGCAAGCTGAAGTCCACAGAGATTGCCAAGGCATCTCTTGCTGTGCACAGAAGCTCTTTGCCACAACCATTGGCATTGGTTTCTAGCACTAGCCGTGGTACCACTGCAGAACCAAGCACATCAGGCAGTTGTGTTCTTGCAGATGATTTTGCCTTGTCCTCCCTGGTCTCCGTCACAAAGGAGCAGGTGGACACTCTAGCTGATGATGAGCTTGCTCTCATTGCCCGGAGGTTCACCCGCTTTCATCATGAGAGACGGGATCAGAGGAGAAGTGGTTTTAGTGGCTGCTATGAATGTGGCGACACCTCTCACATTAAGGACAATTGCCCCAAGGTCAAGAAGAGAGATGAGAGTGAGCGCCCCAAATTCCACAAAAAGGAGAGGAAGCCCTTTGTGAAGGGCAAGCGCGGCAAGATGGCTAAGAAAGTAGCCAAGGCCGCTTCCAGAGCATTTGTTGCTGCTCTCAGCGACATCGACACTTCCTCAACTGAGGAGTCGAGCTCTGAGGAGGAGGAGTCCCCAAGGAAGGAGGACAAGAAGGACAAGAAGGGACGTGACTTCACCGGCCTTTGCTTCATGGCCGACAGCGATCACAGCGGCGATGAGCTTGACTCATCTGAGGTAAACATATCATCTGACCAGCTTCTAATTAAATTAGATGAGCTGAATGAAGTTGTGCTAGGTCAGGATAGATTACTTGTGCAAGCCGCTAGAGAAAGAAAAGACCTTAGACTTAGGCTAGAAAATATTTCTACTGAATATGCCATGCTTAAGTCTAAGTTTGATGATGTTGAATGTGAATCATGTTCGGTTGTCATGAGTGAGCTTGCTCAGTTGCGTTCTGTTCATGCTCAAACTCTTTCTGAGCTTGAGACTGCACAGAAGCAGCTTTTGGAGGTGGAGTCTAGACCTCATGAAGTCATTGATTGCATGAACTGTTCTTTATTGCGCGATAGCATTAATTTACGTGATAAGCATGTTCATGATTTGGAGGCTAGATTGGAGAGGGCCGGTAGTTCTAAGGATGTGCAGCCTGTGTGTGACACATGCATTACCCTTAAGGACCAGCTAGGCACTGTTAGAGAGCGAGCTGAGAACCTCATGTCAGAAAATGAATACCTTCTTTCTGTGGTGAATAAATGCACTGAAGGGAAGGGTAGGATGGATTTGCTCTTGGCCAAGACCAAGTTGTGTGCTGATAGAGCCGGGGTAGCTCTAGGTTTGGGTTTTGAGAGGATAGCTTCAGACAGTAAGGCCAAAACTGTTTTTACCTCTCCCACCACCCTAGAGAAAGAGAGAGCTCTGTTGGACACCCCATCAGCCAAAAAGCCTACCCATCCTCCAAAGAAAACCACTCCTCCTGCCAAGAAAAATCCTCCCAAGAAAACCACTGTGAAGAAACCCAAGGAGCCTGTGAGAGTTGCTCCTATGACCCATGAGAGTGCCCCCAGGAGAGTGTTTCATTGTTCTTATTGTCAGCGGGCTGGTCATTTGATCGGTTTCTGTTTCCGTCGCATCAAGGATGAGCGACGTGCACAGGCGATGAGCTATCAGGACATGCATTACCCATCTTTAGGTATGCATGAGACTGAGTATTACTCTCGTCCTGTTTTCGAGGCTCCTCGTGCTTCTCGGAGAGGTTTTTCTCCTCGAGGTGTTCACCATGTTCCATATGGTGGTAGACCTCGGGCGAGTAGCTTTGTACCTCGTCAGAGTAGGAGACCTCGTCATGCTTTGCGTTCTTTGCATGTAGGTAGACCTCGCACTTTGCATCATGCTGATTTTCATGTGCGTAGACCGTCTACTTTTACTGTGCCTACTACTCGTGTCACTCAGTGCTGGATGCCTCGTCATTATTTTACTCACCCCAGCACTGAGCGATCGAGACGTTCTTATCATGTGTAGGCGACAGGTCGAGGCTTGGAGGGCACGTGGATCATGGACTCCGGTTGTTCGCGCCACATGACCGGAGATGCAGCTTGGTTCTCCAGCCTCACAACAACCAAGCAAAGGGAACATATCACCTTCGGAAACAATCGAAGGAGTAGAGTGAAAGGTAAAGGTGTGGTAAGAATTAACTCGAATTTCACTCTCAAAGATGTTGCTTTGGTTGAAAACCTGGGATACAATTTGCTGTCTGTATCTCAGTTGCTTGATGAGGGCTTCGAAGTGCGATTTCATCGCGATACTTCGCAAGTGCTCAATTCTGATGGCGTTGTTGTGTGTAAGATCTTTAGGGTTGGGAGAGTTTTTGGAGCTGATTTTTCAGAGTCGTCTGGTTCTTCTCATTGTCTTGTTGCACATTCGACTTCTGAGCTTTGGAAGTGGCATAGGAGACTAGGGCATATGAGCTTTGAGTTGCTCGCTCGTCTGAGCGCCCTAGGTTTGATCCGAGGATTGCCCAAGCTCAAGTTTGAGAAGAATTTGGTTTGCGCTCCATGTCGACATGGAAAAATGATTGCCGCTTCGCATTCGCCAGTCACCACAGTGATGACTGAACAGCCCGGAGAACTTCTCCATATGGACACTGTAGGTCCTTCTCGGGTTAGTTCTTTAGGCGGGAAGTGGTATGTACTTGTTATTGTCGACGATTTCTCTCGCTACTCTTGGGTCTTCTTTCTTGCCAGCAAGGATGAAGTGTTTTCACACTTTCGGAGCTTGGCTTTGAGACTTTTCACTGAACTCCCAGGTGCATTAAAATTCATTCGAAGCGATAATGGCACCGAGTTCAAAAATAGTCTCTTTGTTGACTTTTGCATGGAGCATGGCATAGAACATCAATTCTCTGCTCCGCGGGTTCCTCAACAGAACGGTGTTGTTGAGAGGAAAAACCGCACTTTGGTTGAGATGGCTAGGACGATGCTTGATGAGCATAGGACTCCTAGAAAATTCTGGGCTGAGGCCATGAACACTGCTTGCTACATCTCAAACCGAATTTTCTTGCGCTCAATTTTAAACTTGACATCTTATGAGCTGCGTTTTGGGAGACAGCCCAAGGTTACTCATCTTCGAGTTTTTGGCTGTCGCTGCTTTATCCTAAAACGTGGTAACTTGGATAAATTTGAGTCGCGATCTTCTGACGGGATCTTTTTGGGTTATTCTACTCATGGTCATTCCTATCGTGTTTATAATTTAGAGACTAACACTGTCATCGAGACATGTGATGTGACTTTTGATGAATCAACCCCCTCTGTTAGTTCTGCTCTTGAACATGCAAATGAACACGACATGGAACAGACCTTATTCGAAGACGAAGATCCCGGAGAATTCGAGGATGATCCCCTACTACCCTCAACATCAACTCCCGAAGCTGACCCCGCTTCTACTACTTCGGCACGAGGTCCCGAAGCGACTACCTCAACATCGGTCATCTTGGACCACTCCAACGCACAAGTTGAGGGGTAGACTGCATCCCGCCGCGAGGCTCCACATCATGTCCAAAGGATGCATCCTCCCGAGCAGATCATTGGTGAGCTTGATCAAAGGGTAACGCGGTCTCATGCCCATTTCACTAATGCTGCTTTTGTTGCTTCTTTCGAGCCCTTAGATGTTAGTCATGCACTTTCTGATTCTAGTTGGATCAATGCCATGCATGAAGAGCTTGAGAATTTTGAAAGAAACCAAGTCTGGACTTTAGTTGATCCTCCACCAAATGTTCATTTCATAGGAACAAAATGGATTTTCAAAAATAAACAAGGGGAGGATGGGACAATTGTTAGAAATAAGGCTAGACTTGTAGCTCAGGGCTTTTCTCAACTAGAAGGGATTGATTTTACTGAAACTTTTGCACCTGTTGCTCGCCTTGAGGCCATTAGGATTTTGCTTGCCTTTGCGACATCCCGGGGATTCAAACTCTATCAAATGGATGTCAAAAGTGCTTTTCTTAATGGCTTCATAGGTGAAGATGATTATGTAAAACAACCCCCTAGTTTTGAAAACCCCAAGTACCCACATAAAGTCCTTAAACTTCATAAGGCTCTTTATGGACTTGTTGGCGTAAAAGATTACGCTAACAGGTTTCTGTAGAAAAGAAACTAACAAACGAAGTGTTTGCGAAGCAAACTGTTCTAAGCCTCCGAAAGGATAATAACTTAGAATAGTTCGAAAGTGTGTATTGATTCACTTGTAATCGGTCCTCATTACAGGGTGAAATGGGGGGTATTTATAGGCCTAAACATTAAGGAAAAGACCTATTTACCCCTCTATTACAACCGACATTAAGGAAACTATTCGGTTTCCTTAATAGGGCTAAAATGGTAAAAGACTAATCTAATAGGATAGAAGATAAGTCTTTCATCTTAGCTGGCAGAAAAGATCCTGAAGAGCTTTGGTTCGAAGACATACTTCGAACCAATGCCAGTCTTCAGACTTCGAACGAGGTTCTGGGCATCTTCGAAGATGGTCTTCGGACAATCTTCGAATTGGTTGGCTGTCTTTATGCTGCTTCGGCAATAACCCCGAAGATGAGATATTTTCCCCCAACAGTAGATCCTCGAATACGCTTCTCCATTCGACCTGTAACGTTAGGAGAGCAGTATACGGAAAGAAAAGATAACCAATCATAGGGGTTATTGATTTTCGTTTTATCTCCAAAATGCATGGAAATAAGAACTTCGAATCAGTCATAAGGTAATTACCTTTCGAACTATCTTAGAACTGACTCAGGAAGTTCGAAAGTCTTTTCAGACTTAGAAGAAATAGCCGTTAGTTCCTGTTCCTAACGGCAGCTATAGGAGGCGTTATTTTCGGAGGAAAATAACAGGCGGGAATGCGAAAGGGCAGAGTCCAAACGGTAACAAACGGAAAGATTAGGCTATAAATAAAGAGCCTCAAAACTTACCCGATTACCTTTTCACTGCTTCTTCTCAGTCAAAAGCTTTTTAGCCCTTTGAGTTCTTGAACCCTAGCTTTCAAGTTCTTGAGCCCTAGTCTCCACTCTCTCAGATCGATCCAGCAATTGCGATGGCGAAGACCAAAGGCTCTGCACCTCCTTCGACCTTGGCTCGTCAACAAGCGGCTGCGGCGGCGGCAGCGGCAACAATGGCGGCGACGCCTCCGATGCAGGCGACAACTTCCATGGCGGCAAAGGGAAAAAATCCCCAAATCCCCGATGTCCAAGGTCTGTGCCCACCCTCAACCAAGTACTTGGATCAATCCTTCGAGTTGGGGCCGTCTACCTGCAAGAAAGAGTCTTTGGCAATCACAGCGGGGGGAAATATTAGTAATGGGGTTATGATTCGGAAGCCGGGCAAAGAATCAATTCCATCACCGAGACCCGGAGAAGTTGTAGTGTTCGAAGCTTTTTTCGAAGCGGGCTTGGGCCTCCCAGCTGTGGATTTTTTAGCCGAAGTACTTGACTTGTTTCACGTAACCCTCCCCCAGTTGTCTCCGAATGCTGTAGCTAGACTGGCTATCTTCGAATGGGCACTAAGAGCCGAAGGTTGTGAGGGGAGGGCTGAAATCTTCGCTGCGCTGCATAGAGCGACTTGTCAACCAAAGACCTTCGTAGGCTCCGGAGGTGAGAAGGTGGTAGTTTCCTTCGGAAGCATCAATTTTAGGCTTCGTGATGAATATGCCCTGCAATTCCCTGCTAAGGCCATCAATGCCAGATGGTACACCGATTGGGTTCTGAGGTGGTTTTATGCTGAAGTTGGAGTGAATAGCCCTCTGGCCGGTCCCCTCAAGGAAATTCAGTTTCGGAAAGAAGCCTTAGTGCAACCCGACGAAGGCCAACTCGAAACTCGCCTCAACTTGCTTCAGAAAATCAGCCGAAGGTTGAGCATGCGGGACTTAGCCGAAGAGTTCCTCGGACTTCAAATTCCTCCGCTGATGGCCAACTGGCCTATTGCCTTCGAGGATGACTCAGAAGGCGGTCTTCGCAAGATAAGCTATACTTCGAGCCCTGCAGGTAACTTCGAAACCAATACGCATAGTACATATTTACTTCGAAGAAAGATTAACTTGAATTATTTTTTAGCTTCTTCAGCCCCTATTACTTCAGAGCAAATTGTAAGGGCTTCGGAGAAGATTTTGGGTGCTCCAACTCCGTCAGAAAAAGAATGGCGAATCAAATTAGTCGGAAGTTGGGAGCGTTTTAACAGAGTATGGGGAATGCTGGAGTTGACTCCACCCCCTCTGACGGACTGGGTGCCTCAGGAGAAAGGCCCCAAGAAAAGAGTAGCTGAAGCCGGAGCTTCAGGCTCAGCAAAGACTCCTGTGAAGAAGGTGGCTCGAAAACCTAAGAATCTCGCACCTTTGGATCCTGCTCCTTCAAGCTCAAGAACCTCACTTTCTGGTTCTAAAGAGGACGAAGGTATTTTATTAGTAAAATTAATTGATGAAGATGCAACTCAACGAAGTATTCACATTGAAGATACTGCAGGTATTCCGGAGCCGCAAGCCAACATCGAAGAAGTAAGAGCTCCGGATACCCAGGGAGAACAATTCGGAGCCCCTATGGGTGTAGATGAGGCCGAAGTGCCTGCGAACATACCGGAGTCTGGAGATAATGCTGATCAACCAATGACTTCGGTAGTTCAGGAAGATACTACTCAGGCTGGAGTTCCTGTGGATGAAAGTGGAGTCGAAGTCACTATGGCTTCGATTCTCGAAGAAGTAACAAGGACTCTTCAGGACGATGCTCCTGCAGTCCAAGATTTAACGGCTGATTCGGATGAGGACTATACTTTTGATCCTCCGATCAGTCCGGTGCTCGATATTCCAGAGAATATCGAAGGTAAATTTTGCTTAATTCTTTATCAATTTTTGCAAAATCATACAATGTGTAATATTTTTGTTTTTTCAGAGCCTCCTGTTGTCGAAGTATCCCTCGAAGATACAATTCAAAGACCTTCGACAACTTCGGAGCCACAACCGGGGGTTACTTTACCGGGACCTGGAAGAGGAAAAAGACACATAGAGCCTCTCCCAGCTCAAGGATCGACTTCATCTGGGTCAACAGATGAAAGCGAATCAACTGAGGGGGGGCCATCTTCAGAAGTTCCAAGGACCTCGGAAGAACCCTCTAGACCCTCGCTAAGCAGAGCTGATCAGAAGGCTTTAGCACTGCTTCCTCTCATAACTCCATTCTTGGAGGAGAAAACCGGACTTGGGACTTTGGTTAAACCTTTGGGTGAAGCCAGTCGCAAAGTCGGGGAAACAGAGCTAGTAGCCCTTTTAAGCAGAGCAAAGGGTTCGGAGCTTAATGTTGCTGTGGAAAGAGCAGCTTATCAGGTATAAAGCATCTTCGAACCAAATAATGAATTATATATGAATAATTTCTTATTCTAGTTTTTCTTTTTTCTTAGCAAGCAGTCTTAGCCCGCGCCGCAGCTTTATCGAGCGAAAACGAAATTGCTCAACTTCGGGAAGAGAACGAGACTCTTCAAAGAAATTTTAACTTCTCCGAAGGTCGAGTAGCTCAGATGGACAATGTAATAATAGCAGAGCGGAGGGCTAGGCAAAGCTTGGAGGCTGCAAAGAAGGAGCTCGAAGTAGAAAGAATTGTGCTTCGAGCGGAGATTGAAAGACTGCGGACGGAGGATGCTGCGAAAGGCTCCGCACTTGTAAGGCTACAAGAAGAGGCTGGCCAACTCCAGACTCAGAAGAATGCTTTGACTACGGAGAATGCTAGAATCTCCGGAGTTTTAGCAGAAACGACTTCGGTCAAGGACGCACTTAATGCAGAAAAACTCAAGTCTGAGAAGGTGGCTTCGGAGGTCATCGAACAAATATTAGGTGTTTTGGAGTACTTCGGTACTACTGGATCACTACCTTCGGATGACAATGTAACTCTGCTGCGCCGGCTAAAGAGGATCCAAGGAGCAGCGAAGCAAATGAAGACGGCAGGCATACGTTATGGAGAACTCTCCGGACAAGTGTCTGCCCTTGGAATACTTCGCTACTACGAGGATTTGGGCCGAGCAATCACTCCGGGCGCAGAGGGCTCCATCATCTTCGACGACGCGAGACTTTTGACTCCTTCCGAAGGCGTAGCTACTGCTTGGCGAGCCTTCCAGACTTCGTGGAGAGCCGAAGGTCGATCTGCGATCAAGGCTTGGATTGATGAAGGCCAACGCCAAAAGCAAGTCCGGAGTCAAGCTTCGAGCAGTCAGCCTCCTCCGAACCCGCAGGTTTAGGATTATTTAGGATTTTTTGATTATGTAAAGCTGATGCTTGTAAATATTTATCAATGAAAATCTTGTTTGTCATATTTTTAGGCTTTGCCTCTTATGGAAGATATCGAAGTGTTAGAGCTTAACAGCGAACTTCGCTCACTGTGGAACACCTTCGAACTTCTAAAGAGTTATAAGCGTCCTCGATTCCTTATCCCTCGAGATGACTCCGGCGTTATTGCGCCCGAAGTAATCAAAGACGTATTGTCTTATATTAAAGAGGAAGATAAAGAGATTGACGCAAACACCTCGTCTTCTAAAGACACTAATTGGTCCGAAGACGAAGGTGAAGCCCAAAATAAAAGATCTGAAGATCTTAGAAGCTGGGAGAGAAGCCCCGAGCGGCTTCGAACTTGGGCCGAGCTTCAACAAGAACAGAAGGATTTTAGAGCTTCGAAGGGGAGGAAGAGAGTTAAACGCAAAGTTCTTAGAACTTCCGATGTTGGAACTAGTCGTTCCACCCCTAGCTCTCGGGACCGAAGAGGTCTCCGATTCCTTCTTGGTATAGATACCAATTTTTCATAATGTAATCTGTAAACACATTTGTTTCAATAATGAATGCCGATTTAAAATTGTCTCCATATTTACTAGCCCCTCTTTGGGTATAAGCAACTTCGAACTGCATTCAAAGATGGTTATGCGCAAAGAAAAAACTTCGGAGTACAATTTTTTGGGGGTTCGGAGCCCCTCTGTCATTTTTAAAGATCTTTTGAAATCTTATGAAATGTCTTTGACCTTTGTAGTCAGAAGAATGGTAACTTGGTACCTTTGTTTGCTTTACGAAAGAAATCAATTAAGATAACTTCGAGGACACTTTAGTGTCTTAAGAAATTTGTCACTTTGGACTTATATGAACAAACATTCGAAGCTCATGGCTTAAATGCTGTTTTGCTTTAGCCACCTTCGACTGTTTTTTGCAGAAATCTACCAGCCGGAGCTTGGATTTCGTAGAAATTGTAGCCACCTTCGGCTATTTTTTGCAGAAGTCTACCAGCCGGAGCTTGGACTTCGCAGAATTTGGCCACTTGGGCTCTTTTTTGCAGAAGTCTACCAGCCGGAGCTTGGACTTCGCAGAATTTGGCCACCTTCGGCTCTTTTTACGGAAGTCTGACAAGCTGCAGCTTGGACTCCGCAGATTTTGGCCACCTTCGGCTCTTTTTACGGAAGTCTACCAGCCGAAGCTTGGACTCCGTAGAATGTGGTATTGGCTCTTTTACGGATGCCTACAAGGTATCAGCTTGGGCTCCGGATGGATTTCAGCCACCACACCGGAGGCCTCGACTTTATGGGTACGAAGTCCGGAAATACAGCCCTGCTTGATAACACTTCCCTCTCGAACGACTTCTGTCCCAGCGCGTCCGCTCGGGAAACTAGGAGCGTCAAGGGGAAGGCAAGCCACAGGGTGTATGCTTTATTAATTTAGAGGTGATTACAAGCGAATTACAAGGAGCCCTTATGCGAAGTATCGCTTTAGGTGCTCCGCATGCCAAGTATGTGCTAACTCTTCACCTTCTAAATTAGCTAATTTAAATGAACCAGGGCGTCCCGAGCGGACGATTAGATATGGACCTTCCCATTTATTGCCTAACTTCCCTGGTGCTATAATGCTTCGTAGAACAAGATGACCCGGCCTTAACTCACTAAGCTTAACCTTCGGGTCATACCAAGTCTTCGTCTGCTGATGATATTTTGATAAATTAGCTACAGCTCGAAGCCTTGTCTCTTCTGACAAATCTAACGAAGCTTGTCTTTCTTCTTCGATGTCTGGTTCGGTGCTGCGAAATGAGCCCCCTTTGAGCTCCGTTGGGGTCATAGCTTCATCTCCGAATAGTAGTCTGAACGGAGTAAAACCTGTGGACCTTGTTTGCGTAGTCCGAATGGACCACAGAATCTTCGGAAGCTCTTCGGTCCACAGTCCCTTTGACAACCCTACTATTCTTCGATTTAGCCCTGATAAGATATTTCCATTGGCTCGCTCAACGGCTCCATTCGACTGAGGATGTCTCACTGCAGCAAAACATAGTTGAATGCCTAGGTCTTCGCAAAACTTCCTGAAGGGTTCTGCGTCGAACTGTGTTCCATTATCAACTGTGAGATATTTAGGCACTCCGAACCGGCAAATAATGTTCTTCCAGAAGAATTTCTGTACATTATTCGAAGTGATAGCTGTTAAGGGCTCTGCTTCCACCCACTTAGAAAAATACTCAATAGCTACCACTGCGAACTTCAGATTTCCCTTTGCTAACGGAAAGGGACCAATTAGATCCATACCCCATCTGGCCATTGGCCATACCGGAGCAATGACTTGAAGAGCTGTTGGTGGGCGATGACTCCGTCGACCCATCCACTGGCATCCTTGACAAGTGCGGACCAAGCTCTCCGCATCAGCTGTTATTGTGGGCCAATAAAGCCCCTGGCGAAGTGTTTTTCCTGCCAGAGCTCTAGGGGCTAAATGACTTCCACAAAGGCCTTCATGAATTTCTCGAAGAATTTCTTGGCCTTCGGCTTGAGATATACATCGGAGTAGAGGGGAACATACTCCGGCTTTGTATAATATACCGTTGATTAACTGATAGTTTCTTGTTCTGAGCTTTAATCTTGACAATTGGGGTTCTTCGGGCAAATTTGTTCCTCCTTGCAAGAGTTCTATGATTGAATCTTTCCAATCTGCACTAGGAATGCAGAGAATCTCTGCAGAAGCAACTTGTGGCACCGAAGGTATATTGAGCTCCTCATAGAAAGCTTCGTCAGGCACATCCACAGCTCCGGCAGCAGCCTTCGCTAAAATGTCCGCTTGCACGTTTTCAGCTCTTGGTATACTCCGAATGGAAATACCCTTGAAATGTGCTTCGATCTTGCGAATTTCTTCCAAGTACTTTGCAAGCTGTGGATGTCGGACTTGAAAACTTTTGTCTACGTGCCCTGCTACTATCTGAGAATCTGTTTTTATAATTATTCTTGTAGCCCCTAGAGCACGTGCTTTCCGGAGTCCCAATAATATTCCTTCGTACTCCGCTATATTATTGGTAGACTTAAAGTTGAGTCTTGCGGAGTACATTGCTCTTTGTCCTGATGGTGAAATTAATACTGCCCCAATGCCTGCTCCGGATGCTTGAAAAGCCCCATCGGAGTAAATAATCCAAACTCCGTCATCTGATTTTTCGGGAGTCAACTTCGCAGGTGGAGTCCACTCTGCTACGAAGTCTGCTAGGACTTGGGATTTGATAGCTGTCCTTGCCAGGAAAGATATGCCGAAGGGTGCTAGTTCTACTGCCCACTTTCCAATCCTTCCAGTGGAATCTTTGCTTCGGAGCATATCTCCTAAAGGATATGAAGTTGGTACAATTACATTATGAGCCAAAAAATAATGCCTTAGCTTCCTCGAAGCCATTATCAGAGCATAAACGAACTTTTCAAGTTCGGAGTATCTTGTCTTTGCTCCTGACAATGCTTCGGATACAAAATAGACAGGATTTTGGACCAACTTCCCATTGATATCTGCTTCTCTGACAAGGACTGCGCTGACAGCTGAGCCTGTAGCTGCAAGATATAGAAGTAGGGTTTCGTCCGCAATAGGCACCGTGAGTGTAGCAAGATTGCTGAGATAATTTTTAATGTCTTCGAAGCTTCTCTGACACTCCGGTGTCCATGCAAAATCTTCGGACCCTTTCAAAGCTTTAAAGATTGGCAAACTCCTCTCCGCAGACCTTGATAAAAACCTGCTAAGTGCTGCCAGACGTCCAGTCAGCTTTTGCACTTGCTTTAAATTCTCCGGAGGAGCCATCTTCTGCAACGCAGTTATTTGAGTAGGGCTAGCTTCAATTCCTCTACTTGAAACTAAGTACCCTAACAACTTTCCAGCCTTAGCTCCGAATATACATTTTTCGGGGTTAAGGCGGATTCCACATGCCCGAAGGCTATTGAATGTTTCTGCTAAGTCTAGGCTATGTTGGTGCTTTAAAGCACTCTTTATTACAATATCATCCATATAGGCCTCCACATTGCGACCTAGTTGATGACCTAGAGCCTTAGCAACTAATCTTGAAAAAGTAGCCCCGACATTTCTTAGGCCGAAGGGCATTCTTACATAGCAGAAGACTCCTGAAGGAGTTACAAAGCTCGTCTTGATTTCATCTTCGCGCTTCAACCATATTTGATGATAACCTGAATACGCGTCGAGGAAGCTTAGTAACTCCGAACCTGCAGTGGAGTCAACTAGCTGATCAATTCGGGGCATGGGGTAGGGGTCACGTGGGCACGCTTTATTCAAAGATGTGAAATCAATGCACATGCGCCACTTTCCGGAGGACTTCTTCCTGACGAAGACTGGGTTGGCTAACCATTCTGTATGGGCCACTTCTCTGATAATCCCAGCCTTCAGCAGTTTTTCAACTTCGTCCTTAGCTAGAGCAGCTCTCTCTGCGGACATCTTCCGGAGCCCTTGTCGAACAGGCCGGGCCTTCGGGTTTACAAGCAAGCTGTGTTCAATAATATCCCGATCAACTCCGGTGATATCTTCGTCAGACCAGGCGAAGACATCTAAATTTTCTCTTACAACCTTTTCCAAGGAAGTTGCAACTTCGGGAGGTAAATCTTTACCAAACTGAAAAGTGTATTCTTTACCATCTTTGACAATAATCTTCGTTGCAATCTCTCCTTCGGGACTTGGTCTTGGAAATGACTTCTTCGAAGCTTCGGAGGAGGCTGAAAAAATTTCTCCATTATCTTGGACACTGTTTACTTGCCTCGGATCAAGAGGAGGACCATGACCATATTCTGCTCTCCGAGCTATGGCTTGATCTCCGAAGATTGTCAGAACTCCTGATTGCGTGGGCATCTTCATGCACAAGTAATTGTGATGCGCCACAGCTCCGAACTGATTCAACATGCCTCGGCCGAAGATAACATTATAAGCATACAGGGCATCTACCACATCAAAGATAACTTCCTCAGTTCGGGCTAGTAAACCTTCTCCGAAGGTTACTTCCAGGCCTATCTGGCCAAGTGCATCTAGCGGAGGTCCTGCAAAGCCTTGCAGAGGACGAGCCGCTGGGAGGAGATGCTTCCGGGAAATGCATAACTGATCGAAGGCTTGTACAAATATGATATCTGCCGAGCTACCTCCGTCAATTAGCACCCTTCGGACTTCAGTCCCGGCAATATCAGCAGTGATAACCAATGGATCTGCATGCGGGAACTTGATACCAGCTGCATCCTCCGCAGAGAAAGATATTGGAACATGAGACCACTCCGGCATTGCAGCTGCAGATGACGAAGTCCCAATGTGGCCCACTTCTCGAACGTACTCTCTTCGCTGTCTCTTGGACATGCTTCCGAGGGTACCTCCTCCGGAGATAGGGAGAACTACTCTCTTCCCTCTATCTTGCCCTTCTTCTTGCTTCGGAGGTGGCATAACATTGGCCACCGGAGGATGCCTTGCAGCATCAAAATTTTCTATCCGCGCCACAGCCTGAACCGGCTCCGAGCGCACTGCTGCTGCTGGACTTCGGTAGGTACTACCTCGACCCGAAGTTCTCTCCAAGTATTCTCCCCGAAGGGTAAGAATAGCCTTGCAGGTGTCAGTTGCATGGCTTCGGTTCTCTCCATGAATACAGCAAAAAAGGGTCTGGCCCTTGCCAGCCATTTTCCCTGGCGGCTTCCAGCCGCTGGACTTGTTCCCCGCAGACTGTGGAGCTCTTGGTGCAAACTTCTGCGGGGGTGCAATGTTTAAGACCTCAGAACGAGGGTGCTTTTGCCCTCTTCTTCTATCATGTTGCACTTCGGAGACTGGTTCTTGCGGCTGAGCCGAAGTCTTCACCTCTGCTTTAACTTCTGTCAACACTGTCGAAGTAGCAGTAGTCCTCCGAAGCCAACCTTCTTCCGACTTCGAGTACTCCTCGAAGTACGACATCAACTGTGATACTGTGGTGATGCTCTTCCGATGCAATTTATCCAGAAGGCCTTTATGACTGACGCCTTCTCGAGCCGCATCAACCACCGAGGATGTGGACAGCCCCCTAATTTGCGACTTCGTGTGAGCGAAGCGCTTGAAGTACTGCCTCAATGTTTCTCCGGGGAGCTGTTTCACTTGGAAAAGGCTTCCTGTCGACATGGGGGGCACGAAAGTGCCCTGAAAGTTACTTATGAACTTCTTCTTCAACTGTGACCATGAAGTGATTGATCCTGGTTTTAAAGACCAGAACCATCTCAACGCCACTCCTTGAAGGGCTAACGGGAAGCACTTCGCCATAGTTTCTCTGTCTCCGCCACTAGCCTCGATTGCTAGGGCATAAGAACGCGCAAACTCACTGGGATCTTCGTCTCCGGCATACTTGCTAAGCTTCGAAGCTTTGAACCTCGGATCGAAGCGAACCTTCTGAAGCTCGGGATGCAACGGAGATTCATTGTCGTAAGAGGCGTTCTCCGGGGCTTCGGGATAATCAAGATCGTCGTCTTCGTGCACTTCGGGGATAACTGGGGTGACTTGAGGACGAAGCCTGTTCGCAGCCTCTTGCCGCCACCTCGCTACCTCGGCTTGAAGATTGGCCATTTGAGTGGCCATATCTCCAAGGCTATCTTCATCTCCTCCGGAAGGACCTTCCGGGTCTTGAGAACTGGTATGATCAGTTTGAATCGGAATGGAGGGTGGCAGAGTGGCTCCGGGCGGTCGGAGTGTAGAAGGGGTTGGTGGAGAGGTTTCGTATCCTCGAGGGATAGAAGCCCCTTGCGGAGTTTGAGGTGGAGGGATAGTCGAAGACCCTCCGACTTCGACTGTGTCGAAGGGTATCTCTCCGGAGATCCGAGAAGACCTCCGAGTAGGATTGCGAGGTGCGCTCCGCTTAGGAGGCATGATGCAAAAGGTTGGTAGAGAACGAAGTTTTTTGGACTAGGTTCCCCACGGACGGCGCCAACTGTTGGCGTAAAAGATTACGCTAACAGGTTTCTGTAGAAAAGAAACTAACAAACGAAGTGTTTGCGAAGCAAACTGTTCTAAGCCTCCGAAAGGATAATAACTTAGAATAGTTCGAAAGTGTGTATTGATTCACTTGTAATCGGTCCTCATTACAGGGTGAAATGGGGGGTATTTATAGGCCTAAACATTAAGGAAAAGACCTATTTACCCCTCTATTACAACCGACATTAAGGAAACTATTCGGTTTCCTTAATAGGGCTAAAATGGTAAAAGACTAATCTAATAGGATAGAAGATAAGTCTTTCATCTTAGCTGGCAGAAAAGATCCTGAAGAGCTTTGGTTCGAAGACATACTTCGAACCAATGCCAGTCTTCAGACTTCGAACGAGGTTCTGGGCATCTTCGAAGATGGTCTTCGGACAATCTTCGAATTGGTTGGCTGTCTTTATGCTGCTTCGGCAATAACCCCGAAGATGAGATATTTTCCCCCAACAGTACTCAAGCAGGCCCCTCGGGCGTGGTATGATAGACTTAAGTCTTTTCTGCTTGAGCGAGGGTATTTGATGGACTCTGTTGATAAAACTTTGTTTACTCTCAAGCATGGCAAAGATTTCCTCCTAGTTCAGATTTATGTGGATGATATCATCTTTGGTGGCTCGTCTCCCGATTTGGTTGCCGAGTTTGCAGATACCATGAGCAGGGAATTTGAAATGTCGATGATGGGTGAACTCACCTTTTTTCCTTGGTTTGCAAATCAAGCAAAGCAAACAAGGTACTTTTGTCCACCGGACAAAGTACACCAAGGACCTGCTCAAGAAGTTCGACATGTCCGATGCGAAGCCCCTCGCTACTCCAATGGCTACATCTGTAGCATTGGACCCTGACGAAGATGGAGAAGCCGTAGATCAGAAGGAGTTCTGGAGCATGATCGGCTCCCTCCTCTACTTGACTGCCACGAGGCCGGACATACACTTCGCAGTATGTCTGTGCGCTCGTTTTCAGGCTTCACCACGAGCTTCGCACCGCCAAGCGGTCAAGCGCATCCTAAGGTATCTCAAACACACCCTTGAATTTGGCATATGGTATTCATCGTCTTCATCTTTATGTCTTAGAGGCTATTCAGATGCGGATTTTGCTGGGTGTAGGATTGATAGGAAGAGTACCTCTGGTACTTGTCATTTTCTGGGCATGTCTCTGGTTTGCTGGTCTTCCCGCAAACAGTCTAGTGTTGCACAATCAACGGCTGAGGCCGAATATGTTGCTGCAGCTAGCTGTTGCTCTCAGATTTTGTGGATGGTTTCCACTTTGCGGGATTTCGGGTTAGATTATAAGAGTGTTCCACTTTTCTGTGATAACACTAGTGCTATTTGTATTGCAAACAACCCGGTTCAGCACTCCAGAACCAAACACATTGATGTACGGTATCATTTTCTCAGAGATCACAATGAGAAGGGTGATATTGAACTTCAATATGTTGATACCCAACACCAGCTTGCCGATATTTTTACAAAACCCCTCGATGCTTCTCGATTTGCTTACTTGCGTGGGGAACTTGGTATTTGTCATCCCTACGGCATTTTGTGAGGGGGAGCTGATTTTAATTGTCTTGCATATGCTCATTATGTGTGGAATTGCACTTACATCTTTTGATATTATATGCCTGCTTTTAATTCAACAAAATCATGTCAGCTCAGCTCTATGAAATATGTCTGGAACATTGATTGTGCATGATGTTTTACTTTCTAAAATCAAAACTTGCTCACCGCACAATCTTGTATCTAGCTTGTTTAGGCTGGACTGCTTTTAGCTATCTTTTATCTACTTGACAGCAAGACACTGTTCCTTGGATGCTAAAATTTGCAACTTGAAAAATTGTGTTCTTTATTCATGGATATTCATCAAAATATTTCATTTATCTGAATCAAAATCAAAAATCCATGATTTGTCTGGTTTAAATGAAAAGATCCAGGAGGGTTTGTTTGTCGCACTACTCTATTCTAGACTGCTTACCATTGCACTTTGGTCTGAACTGGGATAGTATAGTGTATGCCAAAATCACCGCCTTAAGCTTCAGATGGCTTTCTTGCCTAGGCTTGGCTTGATTGGAAAGTATAAGGTGGACAAACAAATAACCCCTGGCATTAAGAAAAAAGAACAACAAAGTTATTTGATCATCAAAGTTGCTCTCAAAGCTCCTTTTTGAATAAGACTTGTCTGTCTAGGGTAGAAATTGTTAGCTTTGCGCAGTCCTTGCCTTCACATGTCTAGCTGCTTTGATTAAGTGGTGATGCTTTTACTTCAAAAATGACAAAATCACATGCCATCATCTTGTTTCACAGATTGTTAAATTGAGCTGAGCACATGATCATTTGTGTTAATTTTGGCATATTTTTGCATTATATGTCTTTGCAATTCTATTCATTTCAAAGCTTTGCATCTTTTGAATGCTCCTTGATGCTTGCATTGCCAAAGGGGGAGAGGTTTGCTATGTTCTCTGCCGCAAGAAGGCATAATTTAAAAGGGGGAGAAAAATTTGCTTAACTCAGGGGGAGTTCTTTTCAAGGGGAGATTTGCCAAAGGGGCTTTTTACTTCTTTTACAAAGGGGGAGAAAAATTCTTTTATAAAGTGACATGATTTGGCTCTTTTCTGAGTTTTTATGGTCACTTGTGTGCTGAAAATTTTAAATTTTCTTGAACCTGGAATTGGTTGTCAATGCACTCATCAAGGGGGAGATTGAGAAACCAAGGGTGGTTTCGTTGTATGTGATGAGTGATTGACAGGATTATTTACCCTCTGTTCGAAGGGTACCTCCGAGGGGGCTTCGGAGGTGGTTCTCCGAAGGGTGTTCGGAGGTGTTTGCTTGTTGCAGCTGTGCAGCGGAGTGTGCCTGTCGGAGGGGTCCGGCAGTACGCGATGACAGGGTTTGTACAGATGGCTTCGGTACTTTGGGCGGTACACCGGAGTGTGTGCCGGAGGTTGCTAACCCGGAGAGGTCTCCGGAGTACTGGATACACTTGTTTGCTTGTCGGTGGTGCGCAGGGACTTCGGAGGCGACGGACAAGGTTCGAGCCAGGTGAACCTGGGTCAAGCGGGTGGCTTGATGTCAGGGGAGCGGGGAGCTCCGTCACGGTGGCTGCGAAGGTGGTCCGGGTCGGTCCTCGGGTCGAGGCGTGCCAGGTGAAGGCAGAGAGTGCGGAGCGTGGCTCCGGCTGAAGGTACTCCGAGACAAAGTCCTCGGAGGTGAGGCACTTCGAAGGTACTCCGAATGGAGTGACTTCGGAGTTGATGGATCAAGTCCTCTGCGGAGGCAAGGAGTTCGAAGTGTGCTCCGGAGGGAGACACTCGAAGGTGGCCCGACGAAGATCTCAAAAGTCGAGGCGCATCGAAGGCATGGTCAGGGTGAGGCTCGTCGAGGAGTGTGCTCGGGAAGAGGCACTGCGACGGAGTGCTCATGGAATGCTTCATGCGGAGGCCTTGGACGAAGGAGGGACTTCGAAGGGTGGTACTCCGAAGGTGGGGCTTCGGAGTGAGGATGACTTGTGGTACTTCGTCCATGCATGGCTTCGGTACACGGACGGACGGTGTTCGAGCTGGGAGTAGCTGCGAAGCCGTGGTGATCCACTCCGGAGGTGGTGGTGCGAAGGCCCAAGGGCTTTGACGGCTTCGGCTCAAAACCGTCACTGTATCGAAGGACTTCTTCGGCGGAGCAAAGGCCAACAGGCTGCAGGCTTCTCGCCGAAGCTTCCGCACCCCTCGCGTGCGAAGGGAGGTTCCAGAAGTCAACACTGTAAAGGCTGACACTGTCTGTTCTGAAAAAGGCTGACACTGTCCCCTCTGCAGCTGACAGAGAAGCCTCCAAAATAAAGGTGGACTACCTTTTGTACCCCTTAGTTATGTAGAGACAAAATGGATGTAAACCCTAGGGGTAAAGTAGTCACTTCCTTAGGATGAAGCCGTGGGCTATAAATATGGGGGCTCGGTAGGTAACATTTAACACTTTGAGCATTTACTGTTGAGCTCCTGTAGACAGACCTCGCTGTATTCATTCTGAGTTCAATTTATTTCGTGTTCCTTGTTCAAGCGGCGAAGCCCTGCTTCTTTGTGCTTTTGCTTGAGCTCGCGTTGCATACCTCGCTAGTTTTTAGTTCACCGGAGCCTGTCTTGGCGAAGGGTGTTTTTATCGCGAAGTGTGCTTTACAGTGTGCTGTCGCTCTGTGTAACACGAGGCAAGACCTCGCTGCTTACTAGCGAAGCCCTGTTCTTTTCCCGTAGTGCTTCTTGTGTCGAAGCCCTTAGCGTGGTCCGTTTTGTGTGCGTGTAGACCTTCGCGTACGAAGCCCAGCACCAGTTGCTGTCGCCAAGTACTTGGTCGAAGTCCTCAGAGGGCTGTCCACTCTTGCGAAGGGTGAAGTGAGAAGCCTGCTCGAAGCACCTCGTGTGCGGAGCCTGCACTGACTTAGCAGAGTAGATTTTCGAGGGTTGTTCGTGGAGCGAAGTCTTCTTGGCTTCGAACTTTTGCTCCTGCGAAGCCTGTGTTCGGAGCTGTCGAAGTACCTCCGAACCAGACCTTCGAAGGTAGTGTTCGAAGCCTGTTCCGCAGAAGACAGAACAGAACCGAAGGCTAAGTTTTAGCCCAAATTTTTAAAAGCTCCCATTCACCCCCCCTCTGGTCGCCGTTTCCGGTCCATCAGTATCAGAAGGAGACCAAGGCATGGTACGACCCCAAGGTCAAGCGCACTGAGTTCCAACTAGGGCACCTCATCCTTCGCAAAGGTGGTCACTCCCACCAAGTTGGGCAACAAATGGGAAGGGCCGTATATTGTAACAAGGTCCGGGAGACTAGGCTCCTATCGGCTCACCACCCTAGAAGGCGAGGAGCTGAAGCATACTTGGCACGCGGAGCACCTGAAGCGTTATTTTCCGTAGTATCGTCAGTACATTCCAATAGCGGCCGATAGTACTCGCTTTTGTATCCAAATTACGTAATAAAGTCACCAGACAAGTGTTTTCGCCCCGAACGAAACACGTAACGACTCTAAGAATCTCGCTTCACCGAAGCATCCGGGTTCCGAGCTCCGGCTCAATGCACCCTCACTATCGGGTTCCGAGCTCCGGCTCGACGCACCCTCACTATCGGGTTCCGAGCTCCGGCTCGACGCACCCCCCCTATCGGGTTCCGAGCTCCGGCTCGACGCACCCTCACTATCGGGTTCCGAGCTCCGGCTCGACGCACCCTCACTATCGGGTTCCGAGCTCCGGCTCGACGCACCCTCCCTATCGGATTCCGAGCTCCGGCTCGAGGCACCCTCACTACCAGGTTCCGAGCCTCGGCCCGAAGCACCCTAGATATTGAGTTCCGAACTCCGGTTCGACGCACCCTTTGTCACGCCCCGATTTATACAAAATCGAGACATTATTGAATTTCCATAGAAAAACAATAATACAAGAGGTTCATCATGCGACAACGTACATACGGTAAAATTCATGGTACGCAGACCATATTTATTACAACATTGTTTTAATAAAACAGTAGAGTAAAATAATTAGAAAACGGCATGACGAACTTCTTCTTCAGGATTTTTCTTCTTGACTGGGTCGCTACTCCAGACCGTCTTCGAGATAAGCATCCTCTGTGGGGTCCAACGGGTATGAGTACAAAAAGTACTCAACAAGCCACCGCAAATGCAAATAATAATGCAGGATAATAAACAAGGAAGGATAAAGGCTAACAATGCGGAATAAAGCAGTTGCAGTTATGGCATTTAGTGTAATCATATTTTAATCATGCGGAAAGTAAACATGAGCATCATCAACATCAACTAACTCGAGGAGTACGTTTTACCTCCTCGCACAACGGTCCTTACATGACAAACAACATGCACATCCATATTCAAGTAAACTAACTGGGGGATGTCACGCAACCCGCCCTTGACCGTGGGCTCGGCTTTTCGAAAAGATTTAAGACTCTGATCAGAGATGTACTACTGTACCCACAAGGCACGCACTCATCTCAACGAGATGACCCATTACACGGGAACTCGTGCCAAAACCTCAATATGAGATGTTCCAAGCGATAACCACCCGCTCTAGGTTTCGTCGGCGCGCCGGGCCGCATCCCGGCTAACGTCGCACCCCCTTTTGCGCCACATTGGTACAAGTCACCCGCAGGTGCAACTTGACCCATCTCCAAATGGTGGCCTCGGTTTGGAACAACCCATACCTTAGTTAGGACTTACCCACTAGACTTGTGGTTAGTACGTAAGTGTATTGCAACGGATCCCTCAGACCGGTCCTTATAGTGCCCCGGGTGCGACTGACCAATGCCCTAGCTTGCACCCGGAACCCACCATGCATACACTCACAACCATGACTCATCACCAACAGAATTTCCAAGGATAAGAAGTAACGGGATCATATAACAGAACCATTTCACTACGACTCATTTTTATCCTATAGCGGCCGTGCCAATACATTGGACACTAGCTAATATCATTGATCATATGGTGACAAGGAGGTTAGGCGAGATAGCATGGCTTGGGTTGCACATCAAGGTCGGGGGATCCTAAATAAATATAATGTAAGGGTTCATTTGACTAATGCATATACATAACCTATGTGTTTTAGCGATAGTCAATTCAGACATGGGTTCAATATGCTCAAAAGAATTGTTTGGTGACTTGCCTTGCTCAGCGAAAGGCGAGGGAGGGACTTCCGGGAAGTATTCCGGCTCCTCGACGGCGTCGTAGTCTTCTCGATATAAATAAATTAAACGTAACATTCAATTAAACAATCCAAAAATCACACAACAGGTATACAAGTTTTTGATAAGGAAAATAAAATTGTTAAGTTTCTGAATTTCATTTTATGAATATTTCAAAATGGATTTTAATGGAATAATGGCCTTTCTTAAAAAGGAATAAAAATGTGTTTTAAATTTCTAACTAATTTAAAATAATAGGTTTAGTGTAAACCTAGTGGTTTTATTACACTAATATAGAGATAATAAAATATAAATTCTTCTGAAATGGAAATAAACAAATTTTGGGGTTCACGTGCTAGCGCAACGCATGATCAGTAAATGCGGATGGATGGAAAATGTTGTGGGTAATTAAGAAAATAATCAAGTAATTAATTAAGGATTAAGGAAATTTATTTTATATTTTTATTTGCACTTTCCACGATGGTTTATAAAAATTCCTAAAATATTATTTTGCCCTAAGGAACGATATAAATTTCTCAAACTAAATCTTAAATTATTTATCGTGGTATTTATTTATCTGTCTCTTTTAATTAATTTTCGGGAAGTCAAAGTATAAAAATAATTTAAAAGACATTTTCGACAGAATTTAACCATGGGATTAAAATGATATTTTTACCTAACAAATCGAGATAGATATTATCAATTGGACGGTAAATGCTCCAGCAAAAATAATGAGTAAAATGAATTAAATAAATTATTAAGGTTTAAGCAACAAAATGAAAATAACCTATATAAATCGTAATAATATCATTTCAGAAAAATGTAAGTGAGGAGAGATATCCTCACCCAACCGAACGGAGAAGAGGGGACAAGGCGCGGGCGTGCGGCAAGCCGCCGGCGCTCGGCCTGGCGCGAGTGCGCAGCTGGGGAAGCGGATGGGGGCGGCTGCTCACAGGAGAAGGAGCGAGGCAGCTTCGGTGTAGGGCAAAACAATAGGGGAATAGCCCTTTTATAGGGGAGGCAGGCGTTCACAGCGGATGAGGTCCACGCGCGGCATGCATGCAATGGCGGGGCCCACGCTTTTCAATGTTGCATGCAACTTATTGCACATAAAAAAAAGAATCAATGCGCCATGCAACTTACTACGGAGAGAGAAGAAAGAAAAGGTCGTACGGAAGTAATTAAGGAGATAATTAAATAAATAATTAAGGAATTAATCAGGGGATTAATTAGGGAATTTTAATTTCATTAATTTCTAAAACGTTAAAAAAAATCCTATAAATCCAGAGAAAATTTCTAAGATGTATTCTTGACTTAGAAAATTTAATAAAATTTTCCAAACTAAAATTTGAATTATTTCTCGAAAATTTTAATTCCCCAATTTAAAATAGTTGTTAAAGTTCATTTCAATTTTCTATGCATCATACAAAGGTCATAAAATTTTATAAAAATTCCTAAAATTTATTTTGTCTTTTAGGAACTTAGCATAAATTTTTCAACTCAAAACTAAAATTATTTATCACTACTCTTATTTATTCATTTTCAGGAATAACTTTAAAAGCAGTCGCACAGTACAACCGTGCGGTGGCAGGCAGGTGCAGGCGTGTGCATGCAGCGGCTGGCGCCCAGACAGGACGTGTGCACAGTGCGCGCGGCTGCATGCACATGCACGGTGGTTAAAGCTGAAAAAAAAAACGCTAGTGATTAAGGAATTTAATTGAGGAATTAATTAATTAATTCCTGAAACGGTATTTTAATCAGTAATTAATTAGTCAAACTTAATTTTTGCATTTAATATTATTATCTTCTCTAAATTATTTATTTCTGAAAATTAAAGTTAATTCATGGTAAAAAGTGAAAAGTTTTTGGAAAGTTTGGAGTCTAAAATAAATTTAGAAATTTTGGATTTCAAATAAATCGCTCATTTATATTTTAAAGAATAATCGGTGATCGAGAATATTTGTATTCATGTCGAAATTAAATATTCTAAACTTGAACGCAAAATTAAGGTTTTAAATTCATTTTGGTATTTAAAATATAATAAATATTGAAAAGGTATTTTTCCAAGGGCGTTTAAACTATTCAAATGAAAAATGTATTTTTAATTTTCACAAACGAAAAGGGAATATTATTTCTCCATTTTTTTTTACGGGGAAAAGGAGATATGACCGAGCATGAAGATTCAAAACTCAACCAGGAAAGAAATAGGAATTTAATTTATTTTTGATTTAAAGTTATTTAGTAAAATATTATGGGTTACTATTCTAATCGTTAAATCTTTAATAAAAACATTAATTGATTTTAGGCGGGAGAAATTTACTAGTAATTTCTCTAGCAGAATTTTATTTGGTATTATATTATTTTTAATTCAAATGTTTTATCACAACGTTCATGTTGAAATATATTAGTGTTAAAGTCTGGCTATGAAATGTTATTGATTACATCTTATTTAATTTCTTTTGCACAAAAAATTCTAGAAAGATTTTTGGGGATGCAAGTTAGAGCAACGCAAATTTTTAGGAAAATACTAGAGCTACGATTTATTTTTAAATGAAATTTTTAGGTCCGTATTTTAGCTCATTTATGATCTACATTTATTTTTTTTTTTGAAATTCATTTATTAATTTATTTATTTTATTTTTAACGCCTTACGAAAATCAGGGCGTTACAAATCTAACCCCCTTAACAAGAATCTCGTCCCGAGATTCGAAAAGGCTAGAAGTAGATGGTTAAGGATATGCTTCAACTTTTCTTGGACTACTCCTTTAAACAGAAGGCTTCAAGACTGCATCTTCGGGATTGGGCTTGACTTTGCTAGGGCTTTCTTGACGACGTTTCTTGGCTTCCTAGTTGGAGTTGATCACTTTGAACCGAATGATGGCGTCAAACCTTAAGCACAAGCTTTTGGTAATTTTTCCTCTTTTCGTAATGGACATATGATGGGTATATAGGGAAGAGGGAAGTGAAGAATAGGAAAGAGTAAGATCAGATTTATAGATAGGACCTTAATCATTTTTTTTTCTAATGTGCGTAGTGGTCAATCATTTCAATTCAAGCAAACAACCTAATATGATTACATCATGAGAGACGATGTAAACATACGCTATATAAAAAAAATCAAGCAATTTGTTCTGAAACTAACGATATCTAGGGGCTCCTACACTTGACATTCTCCGCGAACGATGCTAAGGGTTGCTTCTTGGCTCGTTGTCTCTGATCCAATTGCCTTGGCTTTGACGGTGAAGAAAAGGGAGATCCTTGTCTGTAGAGCCCTTCAATGAATCCCTCGTGCTCGTGAGAATAGACGAGAATTAAGATTGTCATCTAAATTTTTTTGGTCACTAGTAGAAAATGAAGTGGGATTGAGTCAAGGTTACAAAGCAAAAGAGTAATTTTTTTGCAAATAATATTTTTTTAAGGATTTTCAAAATAGGTCCTAAAGAGGGTCTGTTTGGCTTCCTACAGTCAAGTCGGCTCTGATACCATCTTGTCACGCCCCGATTTATACAAAATCGAGACATTATTGAATTTCCATAGAAAAACAATAATACAAGAGGTTCATCATGCGACAACGTACATACGGTAAAATTCATGGTACGCAGACCATATTTATTACAACATTGTTTTAATAAAACAGTAGAGTAAAATAATTAGAAAACGGCATGACGAACTTCTTCTTCAGGATTTTTCTTCTTGACTGGGTCGCTACTCCAGACCGTCTTCGAGATAAGCATCCTCTGTGGGGTCCAACGGGTATGAGTACAAAAAGTACTCAACAAGCCACCGCAAATGCAAATAATAATGCAGGATAATAAACAAGGAAGGATAAAGGCTAACAATGCGGAATAAAGCAGTTGCAGTTATGGCATTTAGTGTAATCATATTTTAATCATGCGGAAAGTAAACATGAGCATCATCAACATCAACTAACTCGAGGAGTACGTTTTACCTCCTCGCACAACGGTCCTTACATGACAAACAACACGCACATCCATATTCAAGTAAACTAACTGGGGGATGTCACGCAACCCGCCCTTGACCGTGGGCTCGGCTTTTCGAAAAGATTTAAGACTCTGATCAGAGATGTACTACTGTACCCACAAGGCACGCACTCATCTCAACGAGATGACCCATTACACGGGAACTCGTGCCAAAACCTCAATATGAGATGTTCCAAGCGATAACCACCCGCTCTAGGTTTCGTCGGCGCGCCGGGCCGCATCCCGGCTAACGTCGCACCCCCTTTTGCGCCACATTGGTACAAGTCACCCGCAGGTGCAACTTGACCCATCTCCAAATGGTGGCCTCGGTTTGGAACAACCCATACCTTAGTTAGGACTTACCCACTAGACTTGTGGTTAGTACGTAAGTGTATTGCAACGGATCCCTCAGACCGGTCCTTATAGTGCCCCGGGTGCGACTGACCAATGCCCTAGCTTGCACCCGGAACCCACCATGCATACACTCACAACCATGACTCATCACCAACAGAATTTCCAAGGATAAGAAGTAACGGGATCATATAACAGAACCATTTCACTACGACTCATTTTTATCCTATAGCGGCCGTGCCAATACATTGGACACTAGCTAATATCATTGATCATATGGTGACAAGGAGGTTAGGCGAGATAGCATGGCTTGGGTTGCACATCAAGGTCGGGGGATCCTAAATAAATATAATGTAAGGGTTCATTTGACTAATGCATATACATAACCTATGTGTTTTAGCGATAGTCAATTCAGACATGGGTTCAATATGCTCAAAAGAATTGTTTGGTGACTTGCCTTGCTCAGCGAAAGGCGAGGGAGGGACTTCCGGGAAGTATTCCGGCTCCTCGACGGCGTCGTAGTCTTCTCGATATAAATAAATTAAACGTAACATTCAATTAAACAATCCAAAAATCACACAACAGGTATACAAGTTTTTGATAAGGAAAATAAAATTGTTAAGTTTCTGAATTTCATTTTATGAATATTTCAAAATGGATTTTAATGGAATAATGGCCTTTCTTAAAAAGGAATAAAAATGTGTTTTAAATTTCTAACTAATTTAAAATAATAGGTTTAGTGTAAACCTAGTGGTTTTATTACACTAATATAGAGATAATAAAATATAAATTCTTCTGAAATGGAAATAAACAAATTTTGGGGTTCACGTGCTAGCGCAACGCATGATCAGTAAATGCGGATGGATGGAAAATGTTGTGGGTAATTAAGAAAATAATCAAGTAATTAATTAAGGATTAAGGAAATTTATTTTATATTTTTATTTGCACTTTCCACGATGGTTTATAAAATTCCTAAAATATTATTTTGCCCTAAGGAACGATATAAATTTCTCAAACTAAATCTTAAATTATTTATCGTGGTATTTATTTATCTGTCTCTTTTAATTAATTTTCGGGAAGTCAAAGTATAAAAATAATTTAAAAGACATTTTCGACAGAATTTAACCATGGGATTAAAATGATATTTTTACCTAACAAATCGAGATAGATATTATCAATTGGACGGTAAATGCTCCAGCAAAAATAATGAGTAAAATGAATTAAATAAATTATTAAGGTTTAAGCAACAAAATGAAAATAACCTATATAAATCGTAATAATATCATTTCAGAAAAATGTAAGTGAGGAGAGATATCCTCACCCAACCGAACGGAGAAGAGGGGACAAGGCGCGGGCGTGCGGCAAGCCGCCGGCGCTCGGCCTGGCGCGAGTGCGCAGCTGGGGAAGCGGATGGGGGCGGCTGCTCACAGGAGAAGGAGCGAGGCAGCTTCGGTGTAGGGCAAAACAATAGGGGAATAGCCCTTTTATAGGGGAGGCAGGCGTTCACAGCGGATGAGGTCCACGCGCGGCATGCATGCAATGGCGGGGCCCACGCTTTTCAATGTTGCATGCAACTTATTGCACATAAAAAAAAGAATCAATGCGCCATGCAACTTACTACGGAGAGAGAAGAAAGAAAAGGTCGTACGGAAGTAATTAAGGAGATAATTAAATAAATAATTAAGGAATTAATCAGGGGATTAATTAGGGAATTTTAATTTCATTAATTTCTAAAACGTTAAAAAAAATCCTATAAATCCAGAGAAAATTTCTAAGATGTATTCTTGACTTAGAAAATTTAATAAAATTTTCCAAACTAAAATTTGAATTATTTCTCGAAAATTTTAATTCCCCAATTTAAAATAGTTGTTAAAGTTCATTTCAATTTTCTATGCATCATACAAAGGTCATAAAATTTTATAAAAATTCCTAAAATTTATTTTGTCTTTTAGGAACTTAGCATAAATTTTTCAACTCAAAACTAAAATTATTTATCACTACTCTTATTTATTCATTTTCAGGAATAACTTTAAAAGCAGTCGCACAGTACAACCGTGCGGTGGCAGGCAGGTGCAGGCGTGTGCATGCAGCGGCTGGCGCCCAGACAGGACGTGTGCACAGTGCGCGCGGCTGCATGCACATGCACGGTGGTTAAAGCTGAAAAAAAAAAACGCTAGTGATTAAGGAATTTAATTGAGGAATTAATTAATTAATTCCTGAAACGGTATTTTAATCAGTAATTAATTAGTCAAACTTAATTTTTGCATTTAATATTATTATCTTCTCTAAATTATTTATTTCTGAAAATTAAAGTTAATTCATGGTAAAAAGTGAAAAGTTTTTGGAAAGTTTGGAGTCTAAAATAAATTTAGAAATTTTGGATTTCAAATAAATCGCTCATTTATATTTTAAAGAATAATCGGTGATCGAGAATATTTGTATTCATGTCGAAATTAAATATTCTAAACTTGAACGCAAAATTAAGGTTTTAAATTCATTTTGGTATTTAAAATATAATAAATATTGAAAAGGTATTTTTCCAAGGGCGTTTAAACTATTCAAATGAAAAATGTATTTTTAATTTTCACAAACGAAAAGGGAATATTATTTCTCCATTTTTTTTTTACGGGGAAAAGGAGATATGACCGAGCATGAAGATTCAAAACTCAACCAGGAAAGAAATAGGAATTTAATTTATTTTGATTTAAAGTTATTTAGTAAAATATTATGGGTTACTATTCTAATCGTTAAATCTTTAATAAAAACATTAATTGATTTTAGGCGGGAGAAATTTACTAGTAATTTCTCTAGCAGAATTTTATTTGGTATTATATTATTTTTAATTCAAATGTTTTATCACAACGTTCATGTTGAAATATATTAGTGTTAAAGTCTGGCTATGAAATGTTATTGATTACATCTTATTTAATTTCTTTTGCACAAAAAATTCTAGAAAGATTTTTGGGGATGCAAGTTAGAGCAACGCAAATTTTTAGGAAAATACTAGAGCTACGATTTATTTTTAAATGAAATTTTTAGGTCCGTATTTTAGCTCATTTATGATCTACATTTTTTTTTTTTGAAATTCATTTATTAATTTATTTATTTTATTTTTAACGCCTTACGAAAATCAGGGCGTTACACCCTTGCACTCGGATTCCTAGGTCCCGTACGAAGTATGCCGCCCTCGTCCGCGAGATGCATTCACCGCGCCTTCCTCCTAGCTGGTTAGCGCCCAGCCGGCAAACCGACTACCTGCTAAGGAGGGGGGAAGGGAAGGAGCAAGGCGAAGAACTTCAACAAGGGGGAAGGGAAGGAGCAAGGCGAAAGACTTTAACCGCACATATTGGAAACATGGAGGGCGTACAGTGTTTGTTACAAATCAAAGATAGAAAAAAGGGAATCAAGAGAAGTTCTCATCCAAGCCAAGCAAGAACCGAAGGCCCCCTCGGTCGGAGGGGCCACCCGAGCCGGAACACGCTACGGTCGAAGGCCCGGGCGCGGTTCGCGCAGACCTCTCTTTCCTCCTCCTTCGCTCCTCCTCCTTCTTCTGGCACGAAAGGCCCTCCGGTCTTCTTGAAGTTGGGCACAGCTACGCAGATCGCCCCCTCGGGGGGCGCTTCGTCCAAACGGGCTTCCGCATCAGACCAGTCAACCGGTTCGGGAGACGAAGACAGGGAGCGGGGCCCTCTTTCTTCTTCCTTGACATGGTTTAGAACCCCTCAGAGGATGTCGGGGTCCGCGCGCCCGTCACTACTACGGGGAAGAACGAAGCGCGCAGGCCGGTTCGCTCTCAGAGCCTCGAAGATAGCCCATCGATGTCGAAGGGCGTCGTCAAAATCAAGCACTTCGACGTCACAGTCGCAACCATGGACACCCTGAGTGAGCCCCAGAAAGAACTCTTTATTAATATATGATTAAGTTTCCTAAGCTATTACAGGCTAACACAACGATAGACTTTGAAGAAGCTACACCTTCGGGTCCGGTGAACGGGCCGAGGCCGAAGGCTTCGAGGGAGCCGGAGGACCACGTGTGCGGAGCGCCTCCTCCAGCCAAGCCTTGATCGCTTCAGGACCCTCGGTCTGCCAGACCGCCTTGAGCACCCTCCAGGACTGGTTCAGCGCAAGGCTCGGCGTCCGGAGGTGATCCCCCATGAAGGCGACCGGATGCAGGCTCGAAGACGAAGGAAGCGGAAGCCCAGATGCCTCGAGATGCCGAAGGATCCCATAAGCGGCCACCCGAGCGGACACCTCGCCGTACTGCGCCATGGTAAGGTGTATTTGCCGGATGGCGGCCTGGATAAACTTCACCCAACGGACCGGGGGCTCTCGGGCGATGTCAAACATGCCGCAGCCAGTGCCGTAGCGCGCCAGCACCTTCTGGAGGGACTCTGCGGCATCAGCCGCCATCTTCCCGGCCTCAGCAAGCGCCTCGGTCACCTCCCCGTTCCGGGCGTTTAGGTCCACCTCGACCCGCTCCATCTAGGCCACTCGGGTCTCGAGGGCTTTGGCCTTAGCTGCCGCCTCCGAGGCTTGGGTCCAGAGCCGGGACACCTCCCCTTCGAGCCGCTCCGCTTCCGCAGCCCGGGATCGAAGCCCCTCCGCTTCGGCAGCTCGAGCTCAGAGGGCGTCGATCTCCGCTTCCAGCTCGTCAGCTCGGGCGGCCCGAGCGCGGAGTCCCTCCAACTCCATGACGCGGGCCTTGAGGGAGTCCATCTCCGCCACTCGGGCCTCGAGCGCTTCGACCCTTGCTGCCTAGAGCCGGAGGGCCTCGACTTCCGATGGCCGCTCGCGAGCCAGCCTCTCCGCGGTAGCCACCCGGGCCGCGAGTTCCGCGGCGTCCACCTCGTGGCGTTGGTGTTCGGAGAGCAGAGCAATCAGCTGCCCCTGCGCCAATGCAACCACCTGCGTGCAAAGAAGATGGTCAGAAGAAGAGCTAAGGATCCATCGAATACACTCAAAGAAGGTACCTGGCCCGCTGCCATCTCGATGGCCCTCCCGAGGTCCAGGCCATCTGATAGCCCCAGTTCGTCTATCACCGGGGCCTCGCGCAGCCGCAAATAATAATCATGGACCGGGGCCACCCTGGACGCGAAGTCCTCACCGTCCGCCAAGAAGGGGCACAGGAGGGGCACGGTGCCGCGCGCGCCTCGACGATCAGGAGGGGGATGAAGCCGGACCTCAACGTCTTCGATGGCCTCCGGAGGGGCCCTTTCGGAGTTTCCGGGCTCCTTCTCGCCCTGCTGACCCGGGGCCCCCGTCGCATCGACAGGGGCTCCGGACCTCGCGTCCGGAGCGTCATCGGGGAGCGGGGCGACTGGTTCAACGCCTCGGGCCGATGTGCCTGCGCAGGCGAGCAAGAGCTAAGGTCGAGAAGGCCCTAACGTTTGAGGAAGGATGGATAAGCTATTGTACCTTCATCCGCAGCGTCGGTAGGGCCCTCCGGAGGCTGGATGGGCTCTGACGGGCTCGGGCGGTAGAAGAGGATGTCGATGGAATTCACCGGGGAGCTCGCCGCCGCCGTGGCGAGCTCGGCCTCTATGTCGGCGCTCTTCTTGATGGCGCCGAGTGGGTCGACCAGCCCCCCGCGGTCCAAGCTGTCCGTAGCCCTACTCCCGTGGGAGCCGACGGAGCCCCCCTCCGAAACCGGTTGAGGAGCCATGCTGAATAGCGTGGGCCTCATGGCTCCATAAGTGATGAGTCATTGTCAACGATAGTCAAAGAGGACAGAAAAAGAAGAGATCTGCTGTTTCATGGGCCGCGTGTGACTCGGGTACACGGGCAGCAAGCGACTGTCGGGCAGAGGAGGCTGCGAAGTCGGGCTGGCCCAATCCGGGTACATGGGCCAGAAGCAGTAGAAGACCCACTGGGCTGTTGACCAGGGTTGACTCAGGTACACGGGCGGTGAGCGATTGCCGGGCTGAGAGAGCTGTGGAGTCGGGCCGACCCAATCCGGGTACCTGGTGCAAAGTTGGTGGAGGCTTTGTCAGTTTCGGCGCAAAACTGACGACCGTCGATCTTGTATCCGACTGTCCAGAAGAGAAGCCGTAGTTGCTACGAAAGCTTAGCTTCCGGATAAGTCATCTGTAACTCTAGGCCCACAGTCAGTCAGTCGTGTCTGTAAAAATACCTAAGGGCAGTAGAGTCTTTTCCTTTATTCTTTCGTCTGTAAAACCCTAAGGGGCTGGTAGAATATTCCTAGTGTTGGGCAGCCTATAAATAGGACCCCAATCCCTAGGGTTTGGACTACCCCTTCCAGAATTCACTTTTTAATCTATTGGGTCATTTTGTCTCTCACGTTCTCTCTCCTGTGTGCGCCGCCAGGCACTGATTCATTCCTTTTTGCCTTGCATTTACTTTGCTCCTGTGAGATTGAATCCTTTGTTCTTTGTTGAGGCGTGTGCATTGATTCCTCTGATTCAAGAAGCTTCGGTTTGTTGTGCTAGTTGATTTTATTCATGAGGATGTGTCTCTGTTGCGTGTGTTCTTCGTGAGAAGTAGTACTAGTTCTTGCTGTTGCAAGTATTACTGCTAATGTAGCTACAGTACTCACTGCCAGCTTTTTACCTTCTACCGCACAGCTTTTTGATCGAAGCAGACTGGATTGAATGCCTTTTTGACTGTTTTCTGGCAAAGCCATCATCTCAGTTTCGAAGCCCCTCAGCTCCGTGAGGCAGGCTTCAAACGTATATCCTCAAAGGCTTCGTTCGAACTTCGGACTGCATTTTTGTTTTCTGTGTCTTGCTTCGAAGTATTTTTAAACTGACAGTGTCTCTACTTCGAACATCTGTGCGAAGGTACTCCGATTTGAGCCCCTCGAAGTCCTCACTTCGACGGGTTTCGAAGTTGTCTTCGGAGCTTGTTCCTCTGTTAGACTTCGTTTTGTTTTCTCTGACGCGTATCAGCCTTCGCCTCTCGATTCGAAGCTTACTCCTTTCGAAGGTAGAGCGTAGGCTTTGATTTTGGTTTTCTGTCGTGTGACACGCTTCGCTTCTTTGATCGAAGGTAGTCCGTCTGTGTGTTGCATTCGAAGTTTCCTGTTCGAGGATTAAGTTCGAAGTGCTTGGTTCGAAGCTGTGTTCGAAGCTTTGCCTTCGAAGTACATACTTCGAAGCAGGCTCCGGCTCTGTCATACTTCGCTTCGAAGCTTACTTCGCTTCTTGCCATTTCGAACTAGGCTAGACCAAAACACCTTCGGCATCTTCGACATGCTTTGCAACTGACCTCCGAAGCAGGCTTCGTCACCAACCTCCGAAGCAGGCTTCGACCAGCGAAGCAGTCTTCGACAATCATCTCCGAAGCAGACCTCGACGGGCGAAGCAGGCTTCGCCAAGTTCCGTACAGGAGACAAATTTGGACAGTAACTTCTCATTTCACTTTACATATACTTAGATCATTTCATTGGGAAGTTTAGGCCTGTTACACAGTGTTCATCTGCCTAGTTGCACTGCTTTAATAGTTCTCTGTTTAACACCAGTTGCTTCTAGGTTAGATACCCTTAGACTTAGGCCTTCTGTTTATTTTCTGCTGCTTAGCCTTTTGAGGTGTGTTGGGTATTGGGAAGAGGCCATTGATTCGAAAGAATTTTTAAGGCGCCCATTCACCCCCCCTCTTGTCGCTACTTTCGGTCCTACAAGTGGTATCAGAGCCTGGTTAGGGTTTTTCCATACCTTAACCGGTTCTAAACCCCGGTAGTGACCATGACGTCTCCTGGCAAGGTCCCATCCTTGGAAGCCTATGGCTATAACTATTGGAAGACTCGCATGCGAGCCTATCTTATGAGCCAGGGTTTGGACATTTGGGATATTTGTGTTCACACCACGTTTGTCATATTGCCAGTTACTGAGCAGGGTACTGCTGGTATCATTGCTCAGCATCTGAGCAACAGTAAGGTTGTGAACATTTTGTTTTCTAGTTTAGGTCCCACTGAGTTTGAGCGTGTGAGTCATCTCTCCACTGCGAGAGAGATGGCGGTGGCAGCTTCCACGACTCCGGCAAGCATGAGAGCTCATCCTTCAACAAGGGCAAGCCGAAGACCCGATTCTTCAAGAAGGCCCTGAAGGACTACCGGCGAGAGAACAAGAAGCGCGACAAGGCCTTCTTCGCCGAGATGGAGAAGAGCTACTCCAAGTAGTCCACGTCTTCTTCCTCTTCATCAAGCTCAAGCGATGAGGAGATCGTCATCAGGAAGGGGAAGAACAAGGACGATCTGGCGGGCCTCTGCTTCATGGCCTTCGGAGACAAGCCGAAGAGCCGCTCACACCAGCGCCGAAGATCCCGCAAGAGCTTCTGTTCGATGGCTCTTGGGGATAGGGAAGAAAAGAGCTCCTCTGACGACTCCGACGATGACGATAACAAGGTATCATCTTATGAGCGCGAACTCGTTGATTTACTTGAGAGCAATCGTCAGGAGCTGAATTATCGGGAAAAACTGCTTAGGGGGGCTAAGAAGAGGATAGACGAGTTAGAGAGTGAGCTTGCCGTGGCCAACGGCAGAATTGAGAGTCTATCTTCTTCCCCTTGCTTGGGTGATAGCAGTGAGTGCCCGAAGTGTGAGGTGCTTCTGTGTGACCTGTCGACTCTGAAGTCCAGGTACATAGAAAGGGTTGATGAGAGGGACACTTTGGCTACTGAGCTTGAAAGCGCTCAGCTGGAGCTGAAAGATGCTCAAGCCACTGTCGTCGCACCCTGTGTTGATTGCCCATCTCATCTAGCTGCCTTAGCTGAGCTGAAATCCAAGGGCAATGAACAGTTGGGTGATTTGGAGAGGTTGAGAGCTGAGCTTGCCCAGACTAGGCTAGAGCTTGAGACACTGTCAGTTCCACCCACTGTCTGTGAGAACTGTCTGTCTCTTAGAATGGAATTGATCAAGCTAAAAGCCGAAAAGTCTGTCCAAGTAGAAAGTGAGTGTGAGACCTGCTTGTCTCAGGTGGAGGTTCTAGCTTCCTTGAGAGAGGAGCTAGCAGATTCTCAGAATGAGAACTTTTACCTCCGTTCTATCCTGAGTTGGATCAGTGCCAGAGAGCCACAGCTTGGCATGATGATCCAGCAGTTCAAGAGGCAGGATGGGTTTGGAGTAGGTTACACCTACACCAAGGCTGACTTCGAGAGTGCCATTAGCCGGGCAGTGGAGTGGAGTAAAATGACCCCAGAGCAGAGGTATCCCAAGACTCACTCCACTGAGACCTCCCAGGCTTGTCAGCCCAAGGATGGAGTAATTCATGAACCACCCAAAGCTCCACCCAAGAAGCCTATCTGGGTTCCTAAGCCCAAACACCTCCACTCTTCTCTAGACTCTCTTCCTGGACCTTCTCAACCCAAGAAGATTACACCTAACACCACCAAGCCCAAACATCCCAAGCCTCAGCCACATCCCAAGAAGCCCACCTATCATTGTCAGTACTGTCAGAGAGACGGGCATCTTGCGGAGTTTTGCTTCAGGAGGAAGCGGGTTGAGAGAGCAGAGAGAGCTCGTGGTGATCAGGAGCAGTTCTACCAGCAGGGTGGTAGACTGCGTGTTCCTCGACGCCGGGAGAGGCTGGAGGCTAGGCCGCGTCGTGTAGGTGGTGGTAGAGGAGACGGCTTTCTTGCCCGTACTCCAGTTGGTGGTGTCCGTTCCGGCAGAGCTCCAGACCGTGTTGGCTACGGTCCTGGACCTCGTGGCCGCAGGTTTAGGCAAAACCGAGGACCGCGCTTTGAGCCGCGTTTTGGTCCAAACTCTTTTGATGGTTTTCGCTTTCCATCTTTTGAGCAGATGGCTCGACACTGGTTTAGCTCTATTGCTAAACCTGGTGCCAGACCATTTGCTCCCACTTATAGACACTGATTGTGCAGGACCGGGGACTGGAGGATGTTTGGATCATGGACTCAGGATGTTCTCGCCACATGACGGGACATCGCAGATGGTTCTCCAGTCTCACTCCCCCGAGCTCCAAAGAGTACATCACATTCGAGAACAGCGGTCAAGGGAAATTTTCTGAGCAGATGCACAGCGAGTTTGAGATGAGCCTCATGGATGAGCTCAAGTACTTCTTAGGGCTCCAGATCAAGCAGACCAAGGACGACACCTTCATCCACCAAGGTAAGTACACTCGTGACATGCTTAAGAAATTTGACTTTGGTGGTGAGTTGAAGCCGCAGATGACCCCGATGGGCACATCTGGGGGTCTGGACAAGGACGAGAGCGGCGTCAAGGTCAATGAAAGGGAGTTTCGAGGGATGATCGGTTCGCTGTTATACTTAACGGCAACAAGACCAGACATACAGTTCGCCGTGGGACTTTGCGCGCGCTTCCAGTCTTCACCACGCGCGTCTCATCGGCAGGCTGTCAAGCGCATCTTCAGGTATCTCACTTATGTGCCCGATCTCGGTCTTTACTATTCAGCATCATCATCTCTTGATTTATCTGGCTTTTCGGATGTCGACTTCGGTGGGTGCCGGTTGGATCGCAAGTCGACTTCCGGTACTTGCCAGTTTCTTGGTTCTTCTCTTGTCTCTTGGTCTTCTCGAAAGCAATTTGGAGTTGCTCTTTCGACCACAGAGGCTGAGTACGTAGCTGCTGCTAGCTGCTGCTCATAGTTGGTTTGGATGATTTCAACTCTATGAGATTTTGGGTTGTTCTTTCCTACCAGAGTTCCATTGTTTTGCGACAGCACCAGTGCAATTAGTGTAGGGAAAAACCCATGTCTCCATTCAAAAGCAAACACATTGATGTGCGCTTTCACTTCTTGCGGGATCAATATGAGAAAGGTGTCATTGACCTTGTTCATGTTGATACCCATCATCAGTTGGCTGACATTTTCACCAAACCCCTAGATCAGTCTACCTTTGAGCGTTTACGAGGGGATTTGGGTGTTGTGTATCCTTTTTAGGATATTTTGCGTCAGTTTTTCTTTCTTCTTTACTCTTTTCTTGAGTCTTTTTGTGTGTGTTCATACCTTGCATATTCACATATCACACTTTAGAGATGCTTCTGTTATATGACTGAACTGCTTTACTTATTCTAGCTGGTACATGCTTTTGATTACTTGTCTATGATCATGTCTTGTCTCAGTTTGATTGATAAGTCTGATATCTGTCATATGCATGGCTTTTATGCTTTAAAATTGAAAAATAATCACCATTGCTTCTGGTAACTAGCATGCGTAGGCTGAATGCTCTTGCTATCTGTTGCATGCCTTGTAGCTAGTTCCTGACTTAGATGCCAATATGCAACTTGGACATCTGTATGCTTTAAACATGGAAATGTGCTATAAAATAATGAAAAACCCGAAAAAATGAAAATTCCATTCCTTTTTATGCTTAAAATTTAAAAGATCCAGGTGGGTTTGTCTTGTCGCATTGCATTGTTCTGGACTGCGTACCATAGCACTTTGGTATGAACTAGGACACTGTAGTGTATGCCAAGACCAATGTCTTAAGCTTCTGATGGTCCAGTTCTGGCCTAGGCTTGACTTGGTCGGTCAGCATAAGGTTTGACATGCAAATAACCCCTGGCAAAAATGAAACAGGGACAAGCAAAGCTTGAAAATTGAAATAATAACAAGTTTACTGAAGCACTTTGTTTTTGGACAATGCTTATCTTGGTAGATATCAGTTAGCTTTTGCATCTCATGCTTTACCTTGCTTGTTTATTGGAACGTGTGGTGATGCTTTTGTTTTCAAAAACCAAAAAAAAATGCGTGCAAATGACTTTCTTTAGATATCATCTGTTGCACTGATCATGCCATGTATCGTTACAGTATGTCTTTTGCTGTATCTGTTAGATGTTGTAATTGCAGTCAATCATATCTGAGAAGCATGCTTTCTACACTCCTTATGCACTCCAGTTGAATTCACTGCATATTTTGAGGGGGAGTTGCATTTCAGGGGGAGTCTGTGTCTCTATTGAGTGCTTGATGAGTTCACTTGTCAACAAGGGGAAGAAAATTTGGGATCCGAGTTTAAGGGGAAGTTCTTACTCTGTTGATATCCTTGTTGTTATGAAATCGCACTCATTTTGAGCTTTTTACGTTTTGATTAACCATAATGACCACTTCTTGCTTTTGTTCGGCTTTTGGTCATTAGGGTTAAACTTTTACCTTATTTTTTTTCTTCTTCTTTGTTTTCTTGTGTTTTGTTTTCGTGTTTCCACAGTTGTTCGCAGGTACTAAAGAGCTGAAGAAGAGGAGTGTTGACAATGCACTCATCAAGGGGGAGATTGAGGAGCCATGCTGAATAGCGTGGGCCTCATGGCTCCAGAAGTGATGAGTCATTGTCAACGATAGTCAAAGAGGACAGAAAAAGAAGAGATCTGCTGTTTCATGGGCCGCGTGTGACTCAGGTACACGGGCAGCAAGCGACTGTCGGGCAGAGGAGGCTGCGAAGTTGGGCTGGCCCAATCCGGGTACATGGGCCAGAAGCAGTAGAAGACCCACTGGGTTGTTGACCAGGGTTGACTCAGGTACACGGGCGGTGAGCGATTGCCGGGCTGAGAGAGTTGCGGAGTCGGGCCGGCCCAATCCAGGTACCTGGTGTAAAGTCGGTGGAGGCTTTGTCAGTTTCGGCGCAAAACTGATGACCGTCGATCTTGTATCCGACTGTCCAGAAGAGAAGCCGTAGTCGCTACGAAAGCTTAGCTTCCGGATAAGTCATCTGTAACTTTAGGCCCACAGTCAGTCAGTCGTGTCTGTAAAAATACCTAAGGGCAGTAGAGTCTTTTCCTTTATTCTTGCGTCTGTAAAAACCCTAAGGGGCTGGTAGAATATTCCTAGTGTTGGGCAGCCTATAAATAGGACCCCAATCCCTAGGGTTTGGACTACCCCTTCCAGAATTCACTTTTTAATCTATTGGGTCATTTTGTCTCTCACGTTCTCTCTCCTGTGTGCGCCGCCAGGCACTGATTCATTCCTTTTTGCCTTGCATGTACTTTGCTCCTGTGAGATTGAATCCTTTGTTCTTTGTTGAGGTGTGTGCATTGATTCCTCTGATTCAAGAAGCTTCGGTTTGTTGTGCTGGTTGATTTTATTCTTGAGGATGTGTCTCTGTTGCGTGTGTTCTTCGTGAGAAGTAGTACTAGTTCTTGCTGTTGCAAGTATTACTGCTATTGTAGCTACAGTACTCACTGCCAGCTTTTTACCTTCTACCGCACAGCTTTTTGATCGAAGCAGACTGGATTGAATGCCTTTTTGACTGTTTTCTGGCGAAGCCATCATCTCAGTTTCGAAGCCCCTCAGCTCCGTGAGGCAGGCTTCGAACGTATATCCTCAGAGTCTTCGTTCGAACTTCGGACTGCATTTTTGTTTTCTGTGTCTTGCTTCGAAGTATTTTTAAACTGACAGCGTCTCTACTTCGAACATCTGTGCGAAGGTACTCAGATTTGAGCCCCTCGAAGTCCTCACTTCGACGGGTTTCGAAGTTGTCTTCGGAGCTTGTTCCTCTGTTAGACTTCGTTTTGTTTTCTCTGACGTGTATCAGCCTTCGCCTCTCGATTCGAAGCTTACTCCTTTCGAAGGTAGAGCGTAGGCTTTGATTTTGGTTTTCTGTCGTGTGACACACTTCGCTTCTTTGATCGAAGGTAGTCCGTCTGTGTGTTGCATTCGAAGTTTCCTGTTCGAGGATTAAGTTTGAAGTGCTTGGTTCGAAGCTGTGTTCGAAGCTTTGCCTTCGAAGTACATACTTCGAAGTAGGCTCCGGCTCTGTCATACTTCGCTTCGAAGCTTACTTCGCTTCTTGCCATTTCGAACTAGGCTAGACCAAAACACCTTCGGCATCTTCGACATGCTTCGCAACTGACCTCCGAAGCAGGCTTCGTCACCAACCTCTGAAGCAGGCTTCGACCTGCGAAGCAGTCTTCGACAATCATCTCCGAAGCAGACCTCGACGGGCGAAGCAGGCTTCGCCAAGTTCCGTACAGGAGACAAATTTGGACAGTAACTTCTCATTTCACTTTACATATACTTAGATCATTTCATTGGGAAGTTTAGGCCTGTTACACAGTGTTCATCTGCCTAGTTGCATTGCTTTAATAGTTCTCTGTTTAACACCAGTTGCTTCTAGGTTAGATACCCTTAGACTTAGGCCTTCTGTTTATTTTCTGCTGCTTATCCTTTTGAGGTGCGTTGAGTATTGGGAACAGGCCATTGATTCGAAAGAATTTTTAAGGCGCCCATTCACCCCCCCTCTGGTCGCTACTTTCAGTCCTACACCGGTCCGCGTGAGGGAGCGGTCTTGGGACGCGGCGTCTCTCCGATGACAGGCGCCTCCTGCCTAGCCCCGGGTGTAGCCTCTGTCGGACCCGAGCGAGGGGGAGCGTCTTCGCTCCTTCTGGCACCCGGCCGAACCGACGGGGTTGGGTCCGGAATTATCAAGGGGTCTCCCGACTCCAACTGGGCCCCGTCACTAGAACCCTCGCACTCGGAGTGGGAGGCGGAAGAGCGTCCTGGAGACAGTTGCCTTGGCCCCTTCACTATCTTCTTCTTCTTGGGGTGGCGCGGAGAGAGGCCACCATCGTCGTCGCTTACCTTCCTCTTCGAAACATCTCGGAGGACCTCGCCCTCTGGAAGGGGCGGGGGCGAGAGCTCGAGCGCCCCCACACCCTGTTGGAGCGCTCCCAAACGGGCCACCTCCTCGGGGGTTCGGGCGACGAGCGATCCTGCATTCGATCATCAGGGCCAAAGCGCCCTTCGAGCACGAAAGACAGGAACAAAAATGACGGAAGCAGACACTCACCAAGCCGGTGGGAGAGCTCCGCTGGCATCGACTCGTCTCGGCTGCTCCGGAGCGACGCCGGCCACTCCTCCTTCAGCGGAGGGATCTCGAGGGCCACGAACTACTCCGCCAAGTCCCGCATGCTCATTCGGCAGGCGATGATCTGAAGAAGCTGGACCCTCGCAGAGATCGACTCGGCGTTGGTCTCGATGCACACTTCCCTCCGGAACCAAATATGGCGCGGGATTCTGGCGAGGCCAGAGCTAAGCCCCACGCGGACGTAAAACCACCGGTTCACCCACTTCGAGTACCACCTTTCGTTGGTGGCCTTCGCCGGGAAGAAGTCCGCGTACTTCCTTCGGAGCTAGAAGTTGATGCTCCCGAAGGCCAGTTTCTGGCCTCCTTTCTTCTTCGGCTGGCAGAGGGCTTCGTGCATCTCCACGAAGACTTCCACCCTCCCTTCACAGCCTTCGGCGCGCATGGCCCACTCGAAAATGGTGAGGCGGGCCACGGCGTTGGGAGATAACTGCGGGAGCTCTAGGTGGAACGGGTCCAACACCCCGGCGAGGAGCTCCGAAGCGGGGAACCCCAGCCCCGCGTCGAAGAAAGCTTCAAAAACGACGACCTCGCCTTCTCGCGGCTGCGGGGCCGTCTCTCGACCAGGCTTCCTCGCCGGCGTCTCAGGGCCAAGGCGGGCCCTGGTTGCTTGCTCGATCGACACCTCTGTGCACGCGGACGGCCCGAGCTCTAGGGTCTGCTCCCGAAACCGCTCTGAGGCGGGGCGGAGCTCGCGCGTGCCGCGCGCCTCTGACGAGTCCATCGCTGTCGCCGCCACCGCCATCTGGCGTTGCAAGAAGCGCGGATCCATTGCCATTGCCGGGACGACGCTCCTCACCATTGCTCAAGGAAACGAGAGGGGGCCTAGAGCTCTGGAAGCGAGACGAATGGTGGCTGAAGTGGCTAGAATGAGCGCAACAAGATGAAGAAGGGGGAGGAGGCCGCTCAGTGGGCTATATTTAAGCGCAAGGCCATCGGTCCCTCTTCCGATTCGATCAGCGTGTGAACGCGGTGGTTGCATGGCACCGCATTTAAGACCAACCGGCGCATCGGGGCGCGTCGGCTCCCTAACGGTTCGCCTCCCCGATGTCGTTTGCGCACGCGTTAACTGCTCCCGGCGGCGCCGAGCCGCCTCCTCGGGGCCAGAGGCCCCCGGTCAAGGTGCGCGTGCATCCCGCGAGCCCGGTCAAACTCCTCTCAACCCGTCGGAGAGAGGATTCAGAGCGGCCCTCAGCCTCCGGGTCCAGTCACGCCTCCCTGCTTCGGAGCTTCTCCGTGTCCGTCAAAGAGGGCCGCGCTGCGGCAAGACTCGGCACCTCAATGTAATTTACGCCCTTATGAAGGTTATCGGAATTATCATGTGCGCTTCCACCCTCTCTTAATGCAGGGCTCCTGAGAGGAAAGAAGCGAGGGGCTACTGTTGGGGGAGATAATCCCGATGGCTGAAGGGGGGCCCATAAACAGGGGGTCCAAAGCCTAGAGTCGGGGGCCACCCCCTAGCAAAAGGACGCCGGAGGCCACCCCCCAAGAGAAGGACGCCGGAGGCCACCCTCCGAGAGAAGGATGCCGGAGGCCACCCTCCGGCAGAAGGACACCGGAGGCCACCCTCCGGGAGAAGGATGTCGGAGGCCTCCCTCCGGCGGAAGGACACCAGAGGCCACCCTCCGGGAGAAGCATGCCGGAGGCTGCCCTCCGGGGGGATTGCCGGAGGTCCTCCCCCGGTCCGCAGTAGCGAACCCAAGGGGAGTGCTGGCGGGAAAAGGACTGGACAAGTACACCGGGGGACAGGATCGTGATCCTGTGAACCGTGTCGGGCGGCGTAGGCAGCGCCCGACACGGCTGATACGTTGCCAGAGTCGAATCTTCCTGTCTGTACTATGTATAGCCCATTTTGTCTGTACTGTCGACCGACGGTTGACCGTGTATCCGTTGGTGGTCCAGAGGCGCTTGGCCCTCTGGACGGGGCGCCTTATAAATACCCCTCAACTGTAGTTGAAAGACACGGGCTCAAGGAGCATTGAATACACTACTCTCATTTCCACTAAGAAAACCTGCTGGTCCGATCCGTCGTCCCAACAGTCGTCATGGGAAAATGGTTGTCTCTTCACACGCACTTGTGACTCAGGTGATTACTTCGTACCCGGGAGAGCTGTTGCACATGGATACAGTAGGTCCAGCTCGAGTACACTCAGTCGGTGGGATGTGGTATGCCCTTGTGATAGTTGACGATTTTTCTCGATTCTTGTGGGTTTACTTTCTAGAGTCTAAGGATGAGACATTTCAGTATGTTCATGACCTGATTTTGAAGCTGAAGAACAAGAACAATGGTCTGATGCGAGCAATTCGTTCGGATAACGGATCTGAGTTTAAGAACTCTCAGTTCGTCAGCTTCTGTAGTGATCAGGGTATTGATCATCAGTTCTCTGCTCCCTACACTCCCCCACAGAATGGCGTTATGGATCGAAAGAACCGCACGCTTGTCGAGATGGCCAGGACGATGCTTGATGAGCATAGGACTCCTAGGCACTTTTGGGCTGAAGCAATGAACACAACTTGCTATCTTGCCAACCGCAATTTTCTTAGAGCTTACTTAGGTAAGACGTCATATGAGTTGCGATTTGGCAGACATCCCAAGGTGAGTCACTTGCGAGCTTTTGGATGCAAGTGCTTTGTGCTTAAGAAGGGAGGGCATTTGGACAAGTTTGAGTCTCGTTGCTGGAATGGAGTCTTTCTTGGTTATGCTTTGCATTCTAGAGGCTTTCGTGTTGGAACCTAGACTCTCAGCTTCTCGTCGAGACTTGTGAGGTTTCCTTTGATGAGTCTATGCCTTCACTAACTCCTTTTGAGCTTTCTGGAGATGACGAGCTTGGAGAGTCCATCTTCGAGGAAGATGATGACACTCTTGCTGATGATGAGGGTGGGCCCCTTGCACCGCCTGCAGACCCCACACCTTCTAAGACTTCGACTAAGGATGAGGACGGACCTCTGATCACTCCTTCTACTTCGATCGAGCCTCCTCAACCGAGTCCAGAGGTGCCAAGTGCTGACTCCGGTGAGATGACCTCTCAGCCGAGTGAAGAGGAGCCAATTGCTGACTTTGGTGAGGTGACGTCAGATCACCTAGGATCCCGAGCAGTTTAGCGTGATCACCCCTCAGAGCTCATCATCGGTGATCTTACTGAGAGATCCTTATGTTCCTGAGTTGGTTCTCTTGCTATGTTTGCTGAGTCTGCTTTTGTTGCCACTTTTGAGCCTAGAGATGTTTCTCATGCTCTTTCTGATTCAAATTGGATAAACGCCATGCAAGAAGAGCTAGAAAACTTTGTTCACAATCGGGTTTGGACACTAGTTGAGCTGCCACCTGGATGCAACACCATAGGCACCAAGTGGGTGTTTCAGAACAAACAAGGTGAAGATGGTGTGTTGTGGTGCGCAACAAAGCTCGATTAGTTTTTGCATAGGGTTTCTGCCAAAAAGAAGGTATTGATTTTGAGGAGACTTTCGGCCCTATTGCCCGTCTTGAGTCCATTCGTATTCTTTTGGCCTTTGCTGCTTCTAAAGGTTTAAGCTTTTTCAAAAATGGATGTCAAGACTGCTTTTCTGAACGGGTATATAGAGGAGGAGGTCTATGTTAAGCAACCCCCCGGTTTTGAGAACCCTAAGTTTCCTCGACATGTTTTCAAGTTGCAGAAGGCTTTATACGGTCTGAAGCAAGCCCCTAGGGCTTGGTATGATCGCCTAAAGCAGTTTTTGTTGTAGAAAGGTTTTGTGATGGGTTCTGTGGACAAGACTCTTTTCTTGCTTAGAGATGGCTCAGACTTATTGGTTGCTCAGATTTACGTGGATGATATTATTTTTGGTGGTTCTACTAATGAGATTGTGTCCAAGTTTTCTGAGCAGATGCATAGCGAGTTTGAGATTAGTCTCATGGGAGAACTCAAGTACTTTTTAGGGCTCCAGATCAAGCAGACCAAGGACGGCATTTTCATCAACCAGGGTAAGTACACACGGGATATGCTGAAGAAGTTTGACTTTGGTGGAGAGCTGAAGCCTCAAATGACCCCAATGGGTACATCTGGAGGTCTGGACAAGGACGAGAACAGTGTCAAGGTAAATGAGAGAGAGTATAGAGGGATGATCGGATCGCTGCTATACTTGACTGCGACGAGACCGGACATTCAGTTTGTCGTGGGTGTGTGCGCGCGTTTTCAGTCTTCACCACGCGTGTCTCACCGGCAGACTGTCAAGCGTATTTTCAGGTATCTTACTTATGCTCCTGATTTAGGTCTTTATTATTCTGCATCATCGTATCTTGATTTAGCTGGTTTTTCCAACACTGATTTCGGTGGGTGCCGGCTGGATCGCAAGTCGACTTTCGGTACTTGCCAGCTTCTTGGTTCTTCGCTTGTATCTTGGTATTCTCGAAAACAATCTAGAGTTGCGCTTTCTACTATTGAGGCTGAGTATGTAGCTACTGCTAGCTGCTGCTCACAGTTGGTTTGGATGATTTCTACTTTGCAGGATTTTGGGTTGTTTATCCCTTCCAGAGTTCCTTTGTTTTGTGATAGCACTAGTGCAATTAGTGTAGGGAAAAACTCATGTCTTCATTCTAAAACCAAACATATTGATGTGCGCTTTCACTTTCTGAGGGATCAATATGAGAAAGGGGTCATTGATCTTGTTCATGTTGATACCCATCAGCAGTTGGCTGATATTTTTACCAAGCCCCTAGATCAGTCTACTTTTGAGCGTTTGCGAGGGGATTTGGGAGTTGTGTATCCTTTTTAGGATACTTTGAGTCAGTTTTTCTTTCTTCTTTATTTTTATTGAGTCTTTTTGTGTGCGTTCATATCATGCATAATCATCAATCACATTTTGAGCTTGCTTCTGTTATATGACTGATCTTCTTTACTTTCTCTAGCTAGTATATTCTTTTGGTTACTTGTCGATGATCATGTTCTGTTTCAGTTCACATGATATATCTGATATTTGTCATATGCATGTCTTTTATGCTTTAAAATGGAAAAATGATCACCATTGCTTCTAGTAACTAGCATGTGTAGGCTGAATACTTTCGCTATCTTTTACATGCCTGGTAGCTAGATCCTTACTTAGATGCAGATATGCAACATGGACATCTATATGCTTTAAACATGAAAAATGTGCTATAAAAATGATAAAAATTCAGAAAAATAAAAAATTCATGCATTTTTATGATTATTAGAAAAGATCCAGGTGGGTTTGCTTTGTCGCATTGCATTGTTCTGGACTGCTTACCATAGCACTTTGGTATGAACTAAGATGGTGTAATGTATGCCAAGACCAATGTCTTAAGCTTCTGATGGTCTAGTTCTGGCCTAGGCTTGACTTGGTCGGTTAGCATAAGGTTTGATATGCAAATAACCCTTGGCAGAAATGAAAAAATAAAAAGGAAAAAGAAAAAGTCTAAAAAATTTAAAAAGATGACAAGTTTACTGAAGCACTTTGCTATGGACAATGCTTATCTTGGTAGATATCAGTTAGCTTTTGCATCTCATGCTTTACTTTGCTTGTCAACTAGAAAATGTGGCGATGTTTTTGTTTGCAAAAATCAAAAAATGTGTGCTAATGACTCTCTTTAGATATCATCTGTTGCACTGATCATGTCATGTATCTTAGATAGTATATCTTTTGCTATACCTGTTAGATGTTGTAATTGCGGTTAATCATATCTAAGAAGCATGCTTTTCACACTCCACCTGCACCCCATCTGCATTAATGGCATAATTTGAGGGGGAGTTGCATTTCAATGGGAGTTTGTGTCTATGTCTCTTTAGAGTGCATTTAGTCTCACTTGATGAGTTCAATTGTTGTTGGACCGGAAACGGCGACCAGAGGGGGGGTGAATGGGAGCTTTTAAAATTTCTGGCTAAAACTTAGCCTTCGGTTCTGTTCTGTCTTCTGCGGAACAGGCTTCGAACACTACCTTCGAAGGTCTGGTTCGGAGGTACTGCGACAGCTCCGAACACAGGCTTCGTAGGAGCAAAAGTTCGAAGCCAAGAAGACTTCGCTCCACTAACCACCCTCGAAAATCTACTCTGCTAAGTCAGTGCAGGCTCCGCACACGAGGTGCTCCGAGCAGGCTTCGCACTTCACCCTTCGCACGAGTGGACAGCCCTCTGAGGACTTCGACCAAGCACTTGGCGGCAGCAACTGGTGCTGGGCTTCGTACGCGAAGGTCTACACGCACACAAAACGGACTACGCTAAGGGCTTCGACACAGGAAGCACTACGGGAAAAGAACAGGGCTTCGCTAGTAAGCAGCGAGGTCTTGCCTCGTGTTACACAGAGCGACAGCACACTGAAAAGCACACTTCGCGGGAAAAACACCCTTCGCCAGCACAGGCTTCGGTGAACTAAAAACTAGCGAGGTATGCAAAACGAGCTCAAGCAAAAGCACACGAAACAGGGCTTCGCCGCTTGAACAAGGAACACAGAAAAATGAACTCTCAGGATGTATTCAATTGAAGTGTATGGCTACAGGAGCTCAACAGTAAATGCTCAAAGTGTTAAATGTTACCTACCGAGCCCCCATATTTATAGCCCACGGCTTCATCCTAAGGAAGTGACTACTTTACCCCTAGGGTTTACATCCATTTTGTCTCTACAGAACTAAGGGGTACAAAAGGTAGTCCACCTTTATTTTGGAGGCTTCTCTGTCAGCTGCAGAGGGGACAGTGTCAGCCTTTTTCAGAACAGACAGTGTCAGCCTTTACAGTGTTGACTTCTGGAACCTCCCTTCGCACGCGAGGGGTGCGGAAGCTTCGGCGAGAAGCCTGCAGCCTGTTGGCCTTCGCTCCGCCGAAGAAGTCCTTCGATACAGTGACGGTTTTGAGCCGAAGCCGTCAAAGCCCCTTGGGCCTTCGCACCACCACCTCCGAAGTGGATCACAACGGCTTCGCAGCTTCTCCGAGCTCGAACACCGTCCGTCCGTGTACCGAAGCCATGCATGGCCGAAGCACCACAAGACAACCTCACTCCGAAGCCCCACCTTCGGAGTACCACCCTTCGAAGTCCCTCCTTCGTCCAAGGCCTCCGCATGAAGCATTCCATGAGCACTCCGTCGCAGTGTCTCACTCCGAGCACACTTCTCGACGAGCCTCACCCGGACCATGCCTTCGATGCGCCTCGACTTCTGAGACCTTCGTCGGGTACCTTCGAGTGTCTCCCTCCGGAGCACACTTCGAACTCCTTGCCTCCGCAGAGGACTTGTTCCACCAACTCCGAAGTCACTCCATTCGGAGTACCTTCGAAGTGCCTCACCTCCGAGGACTTTTTCTCGGAGTACCTTCAGCCGGAGCCGCGCTCCGCACTCTCTGCCTTCACCTGGCACGCCTCGACCCGAGGACCGACCCGGACCACCTTCGCAGCCACCGTGACGGAGCTCCCCGCTTCCCTGGCATCAAGCCACCCGCTTGACCCAGGTTCACCTGGCTCGAACCCTGTCCGTCGCCTCCGAAGTCCCTGCGCACCACCGACAAGCAAACAAGTGTATCCAGTACTCCGGAGACCTCTCCGGGTTAGCAACCTCCGGCACACACTCCGGTGTACCGCCCAAAGTACCGAAGCCATCGGTACGAACCCTGTCATCGTGTACTGCCGGACCCCTCCGACAAGTACACTCCGCTGCAACAGCTGCAGCAAGCAACCACCGAACACCCTTCGGTAACACACCTCCGAACACCCTTCGGAGGTACCCTTCGAACAGAGGGTAAAAGTCTGTCAATCACTCATCACAAAACACCGAAACCACCCTTGGTTTCTCAATCTCCCCCTTGATGAGTGCATTGACAACCAAATCCAATTTCAAGAAAAATGAAAAGCTTTCAGCACACAAGTGACCATAAAAACTCAGAAAAGAGCCAAAGCATGTCACTTGATAAAATTTTTCTCCCCCTTTGTAACGAAGTAAAAGCCCTTTTTGGCAAATCTCCCCTTGATAAATACTCCCCCTGAGTTAAGCAAATTTTTCTCCCCCTTTATGTCAAAAATTCTCCCCCCTTTTTTTAAAAAAAATTATGCCTTCTTGCGGCAGAGAACATAGCAAACCTCTCCGGAATTTCTCCCCCTTTGGCAATGCAAGCATCAAGGAGCATTCAAAAGATGCAAAGCTTCGACATGAATAGAATTGCAAAGACATATAATGCAAAAATATGCCAAAATTAACACAAATGATCATGTGCTCAGCTCAATTTAACAATCTGTGAAACAAGATGATGGCATGTGATTTTGTCATTTTGAAGTAAAAGCATCACCACTTTATCAAAGCAGCTAGACAAGAGAAGGCAAGGACTGCGCAAAGCTAACAAATTCTACCTTAGACAGACAAGTCTTGTTCAAAAGGAGCTGTGAAAGCAAACTTGATGAGCAATTAATTTTGCTGTTCTTTTTCTTAATGCCAGGGGTTATTTGTTTGTCCACCTTATACTTTCCAATCAAGCCAAGCCTAGGCATAAAAGCCATCTGAAGCTTAAGGCGGTGATTTTGGCATACACTACACTATCCCAGTTCAGACCAAAGTGCAATGGTAAGCAGTCTAGAATAGAGTAGTGCGACAAACAAACCCTCCTGGATCTTTTCATTTAAACCAGGCAAATCATGGATTTTTGATTTTGATTCAGATGAATGAAATATTTTGATGAATATCCATGAATAATGAACACATTTTTCAAGATGCAAATTTTAGCATCCAAGGAACAGTGTCTTGCTGTCAAGTAGATAAAAGATAGCTAAAAGCAGTCCAGCCTAAACAAGCTAGATACAAGATTGTGCGGTGAGCAAGTTTTGATTTTAGAAAATAAAACATCATGCACAAACAATGTTCCAGACATATTTCATAGAGCTGAGCTGTCATGATTTCTTTGAATTAAAAGCAGGCATATAATAGCAAAAGATGTAAGTGCAATTCCACACATAATGAGCATATGCAAGACAATTAAAATCAGCTCCTCCTCACAAAATGCCGTAAGGGTGACAAATGCCAAGTTCCCCACGCAAGTAAGCAAATCGAGAAGCATCGAGGGGTTTTGTAAAAATATCGGCAAGCTGGTGTTGAGTATCAACATATTGAAGTTCAATATCACCCTTCTCATTGTGATCTCTGAGAAAATGATACCGTACATCAATGTGTTTGGTTCTGGAGTGCTGAACCGGGTTGTTTGCAATACAAATAGCACTAGTGTTATCACAGAAAAGTGGAACACTCTTATAATCTAACCCGAAATCCCGCAAAGTGGAAACCATCCACTAAATCTGAGAGCAACAGCTAGCTGCAGCAACATATTCGGCCTCAGCCGTTGATTGTGCAACACTAGACTGTTTGCGGGAAGACCAGCAAACCAGAGACGTACCCAGAAAATGACAAGTACCAGAGGTACTCTTCCTATCAATTCTACACCCAGCAAAATCCGCATCTGAATAACCTCTAAGACATAAAGATGAAGACGATGAATACCATATGCCAAATTCAAGGGTGTGTTTGAGATACCTTAAGATGCGCTTAACCGCTTGGCGGTGCGAAGCTCGTGGTGAAGCCTGAAAACGAGCGCACAGACACACAGCGAAGTGTATGTCCAGCCTCGTGGCAGTCAAGTAGAGGAGGGAGCCGATCATGCTCCGGAACTCCTTCTGATCTACGGCTTCTCCATCTTCGTCAGGGTCCAATGCTACAGATGTAGCCATTGGAGTGGCGAGGGGCTTCGCATCGGACATGTCAAACTTCTTGAGCAGGTCCTTGGTGTACTTCGTCTGGTGGACGAAGGTACCTTGTTTGCTTTGCTTGATTTGCAAACCAAGGAAAAAGGTGAGTTCACCCATCATAGACATTTCAAACTCCCTGCTCATGGTATCTGCAAACTCGGCAACCAAAGCATGAGAAGAGCCACCAAAGATGATATCATCCACATAAATCTGAACTAGGAGGAAATCTTTGCCATGCTTGAGAGTAAACAAAGTTTTATCAACAGAGCCCATCAAATACCCTCGCTCAAGCAGAAAAGACTTAAGTCTATCATACCAAGCCCGAGGGGCCTGCTTGAGTCCATAAAGAGCCTTATGAAGTTTCAGGACTTTATGTGGGTACTTGGGGTTTTCAAAACCAGGGGGTTGTTTTACATAAACATCTTCACCTATGAAGCCATTAAGAAAAGCACTTTTGACATCCATTTGATAGAGTTTGAATCCCCGGGATGTCGCAAAGGCAAGCAAAATCCTAATGGCCTCAAGGCGAGCAACAGGTGCAAAAGTTTCAGTAAAATCAATCCCTTCTAGTTGAGAAAAGCCCTGAGCTACAAGTCTAGCCTTATTTCTAACAATGGTTCCATCCTCCCCTTGTTTATTTTTAAAAATCCATTTTGTTCCAATGAAATGAACATTTGGTGGAGGATCAACTAAAGTCCAGACTTGGTTTCTTTCAAAATTCTCAAGCTCTTCATGCATGGCATTGATCCAACTAGAATCAGAAAGTGCATGACTAACATCTAAAGGCTCGAAAGAAGCAACAAAAGCAGCATTAGTGAAATGAGCGTGAGAACGTGTTACCCTTTGATCAAGCTCACCAATGATCTGCTCGGGAGGGTGCATCCTTTGGACATGATGTGGGGCCTCGCGGCGGGATGCAGTCTCCCCCTCAACTTGTGCGTTGGAGTGGTCCAAGATGACCGATGTTGAGGTAGTCGCTTCGGGACCTCGTGCCGAAGTAGTAGAAGCGGGGTCAGCTTCGGGGGTTGATGTCGAGGGTAGTGGAGGATCATCCTCGAATTCTCCGGGATCTTCGTCTTCGAATAAGGTCTGTTCCATGTCGTGTTCATTTGCCTGTTCAAGAGCAGAACTAACAGAGGGGGTTGATTCATCAAAAGTCACATCACATGACTCGATGACAGTGTTAGTTTCCAAGTTATAAACACGATAAGAATGACCATGAGTAGTATAACCCAAAAAGATCCCGTCAGAAGATCGCGACTCAAATTTATCCAAGTTACCACGTTTTAGGATAAAGCAGCGACAGCCAAAAACTCGAAGATGAGTAACCTTGGGCTGTCTCCCAAAACGCAGCTCATAAGATGTCAAATTTAAAATTGAGCGCAAGAAAATTCGGTTTGAGATGTAACATGCTGTGTTCATGGCCTCAGCCCAGAATTTTCTAGGAGTCCTATGCTCATCAAGCATCGTCCTAGCCATCTCAACCAAAGTGCGGTTTTTCCTCTCAACAACACCGTTCTGTTGAGGAACCCGCGGAGCAGAGAATTGATGTTCTATGCCATGCTCCATGCAAAAGTCAACAAAGAGACTATTTTTGAACTCAGTGCCATTATCGCTTCGAATGAATTTTAATGCACCAGGGAGTTCAGTAAAAAGTCTCAAAGCCAAGCTCCGAAAGTGTGAAAACACTTCATCCTTGCTGGCAAGAAAGAAGACCCAAGAGTAGCGAGAGAAATCGTCGACAATAACAAGTACATACCACTTGCCGCCTAAAGAACTAACCCGAGAAGGACCTACAATGTCCATATGAAGAAGTTCTCCGGGTTGTTCAGTCATCACTGTGGTGACTGGCGAATGCGAAGCGGCAATCATTTTTCCATGTCGACAAGGAGCGCAAACTAAATTCTTCTCAAACTTGAGCTTGGGCAATCCTCGGATCAGACCTAGGGCGCTCAGACGAGCGAGCAACTCAAAGCTCATATGCCCTAGTCTCCTATGCCACTTCCAAAGCTCAGAAGTCGAATGAGCAACAAGACAATGAGAAGAACCAGACGACTCTGAAAAATCAGCTCCAAAAACTCTCCCAACTCTAAAGATCTTACACACCACAACGCCATCTGAATTGAGCACTTGCGAAGTATCGCGATGAAATCGCACTTCGAAGCCCTCATCAAGCAACTGAGATACAGACAACAAATTGTATCCCAGGTTCTCAACCAAAGCAACATCTTTGAGAGTGAAGTTCGTGTTAATTCTTACCACACCTTTACCTTTCACTCTACTCCTTCGATTGTTTCCGAAGGTGATATGTTCCCTTTGCTTGGTTGTGGTGAGGCTGGAGAACCAATTTGCATCTCCGGTCATGTGGCGCGAACAACCGGAGTCCATGATCCACGTGCCCTCCAAGCCTCGACCTGTCGCCTACACATGATGAAAACGTCTCGATCGCTCAGTGCTGGGGTGAGTAAAATAATGACGAGGCATCCAGCACTGAGTGACACGAGTAGTAGGCACAGTAAAAGTAGACGGTCTACGCACATAAAAGTCAGAATGATGCAAAGTGCGAGGTCTACCTACATGCAAAGAACGCAAAGCATGTCGAGGTCTCCTACTCTGACGAGGTACAAAGCTACTCGTCCGAGGTCTACCACCATATGGAACATGGTGAACACCTCGAGAAGCAAAACCTCTCCGAGAAGCACGAGGAGCCTCGAAAACAGGACGAGAGTAATACTCAGACTCATGCATACCTAAAGATGGGTAATGCATGTCCTGATAGCTCATCGCCTGTGCACGTCGCTCATCCTTGATGCGACGGAAACAGAAACCAATCAAATGACCTGCCCGCTGACAATAAGAACAATGAAACACTCTCCTGGGGGCACTCTTATGGGTCACAGGAGCAACTCTCACAGGCTCCTTGGGTTTCTTTTGTGTGGTTTTCTTGGGAGGATTTTTCTTGGCAGGAGGAGTGGTTTTCTTTGGTGGATGGGTAGGCTTTTTGGCTGATGGGGTGTCCAACAGAGCTCTCTCTTTCTCTAGGGTGGTGGGAGAGGTGAAAACAGTTTTGGTCTTACTGTCTGAAGCTATCCTCTCATAACCCAAACCTAGAGCTACCCCGGCTCTGTCAGCACACAACTTGGTCTTGGCCAAGAGCAAATCCATCCTACCCTTCCCTTCAGTGCATTTATTTACCACAGAAAGAAGGTATTCATTTTCAGACATGAGGTTCTCAGCTCGCTCTCTAGCAGTGCCTAGCTGGTCCTTAAGGGTAATGCAAGTGTCACAAACAGGTTGCAAATCCTTAGAACTACCGGCCCTCTCCAATCTAGCCTCTAAATCATGAACATGCTTATCACGTAAATTAATGCTATCGCGTAATAAAGAGCAGTTCATGCAATCAATAACATCATGAGGTCTAGAATCCACCTCCAAAAGCTGCTTCTGTGCAGTCTCAAGCTCAGAAAGAGTTTGAGCATGTACAGAACGCAACTGAGCAAGCTCACCCATGACAACAGAACAAGACTCACATTCAGCATCATCAAACTTAGACTTAAGCATGGCATATTCAGTAGAAACATTTTCTAGCCTAAGTCTAAGGTCTTTTCTTTCTCTAGCAGCTTGCACCAGTAATCTATCCTGACCTAGCACTACTTCATTCAGCTCATCTAATTTAATTAGAAGCTGGTCAGATGATAGGTTTACCTCAGATGAGTCAAGCTCATCGCCGCTGTGATCGCTGTCGGCCATGAAGCAAAGGCCGGTGAAGTCACGTCCCTTCTTATCCTTCTTGTCCTCCTTCCTTGGGGACTCCTCCTCCTCAGAGCTCGACTCCTCAGTTGAGGAAGTGTCGATGTCGCTGAGAGCAGCAACAAAAGCTCTGGAAGCGGCCTTGGCTACTTTCTTAGCCATCTTGCCGCGCTTGCCCTTCACAAAGGGTTTCCTCTCCTTCTTGTGGTATTTGGGGCGCTCACTCTCATCTCTCTTTTTGACCTTGGGGCAATTGGCCTTAATGTGAGAGGTGTCGCCACATTCATAGCAGCCACTAAAACCACTTCTCTTCTGATCCCGTCTCTCATGATGAAAGCGGGTGAACCTCCGGGCAATGAGAGCAAGCTCATCATCAGCGAGACTGTCCACCTGCTCCTTTGTGACGGAGACCAGGGAGGACAAAGCAAAACCATCTGCAAGAACACAAGTGCCTGATGTGCTTGGTTCTGCAGTGGCGCCACGGCTAGTGCTAGAAACCAATGCCAATGGCTGTGGCAAAGAGCTTCTGTGCACTGCAAGAGATGCCTTGGCAATCTCTGTGGACTTTAGCTTGCTAAAGAGTTCGTCACAGGTCAATGTGTCATAGCCTGTGGACTCCTCAATGCTGGATATCTTCACCTCCCATATGCTACGGTCAAGAGCATAGAGAAGCTTGATAGCCCTATCGTGATCACTGTAAGCAAGCGTCCCGTTGGATCGCAAGTTACTCACTATCGCGTCAAAGCGAGAAAACATGGCATCTACAGATTCACCCGGTGCCTGCACAAACAGCTGATACTGTTGATTGTAGGTGCTTTGGCGCCTGGCCTTAATCTGAGCAGAGCCCTCATGAAAGACAGTGAGTGTTGTCCAAATCTCCCTAGCAGTCCTAAGGTGCTGCACCCTATCAAACTCACTCCGACTCAAACCAATGAACAGTATGTTCCTTGCCTTCGAGTTGGCAATATACTGATCTTTTTCAGTTTGAGTGGTGCGGGTATCAGGGATGGAGTATTGTGAGTCCACAATCTCCCAAATTGCATTTCCTTGGCTTAACAAGTAAGCCTCCATGCGCACCTTCCAGTATGCAAAATCTGTCCCATCGAACAGAGGAATTTTACTGCCTCTATCCATGTCGCCAACAGATCACAAAACCGGTTAAGGTCAACTGGTGATCTTAACCCGCTCTGATACCAATTGTTGGACCGGAAACGGCGACCAGAGGGGGGGTGAATGGGAGCTTTTAAAATTTCTGGCTAAAACTTAGCCTTCGGTTCTGTTCTGTCTTCTGCGGAACAGGCTTCGAACACTACCTTCGAAGGTCTGGTTCGGAGGTACTGCGACAGCTCCGAACACAGGCTTCGTAGGAGCAAAAGTTCGAAGCCAAGAAGACTTCGCTCCACTAACCACCCTCGAAAATCTACTCTGCTAAGTCAGTGCAGGCTCCGCACACGAGGTGCTCCGAGCAGGCTTCGCACTTCACCCTTCGCACGAGTGGACAGCCCTCTGAGGACTTCGACCAAGCACTTGGCGGCAGCAACTGGTGCTGGGCTTCGTACGCGAAGGTCTACACGCACACAAAACGGACTACGCTAAGGGCTTCGACACAGGAAGCACTACGGGAAAAGAACAGGGCTTCGCTAGTAAGCAGCGAGGTCTTGCCTCGTGTTACACAGAGCGACAGCACACTGAAAAGCACACTTCGCGGGAAAAACACCTTGTTGGACCGGAAACGGCGACCAGAGGGGGGGTGAATGGGAGCTTTTAAAATTTCTGGCTAAAACTTAGCCTTCGGTTCTGTTCTGTCTTCTGCGGAACAGGCTTCGAACACTACCTTCGAAGGTCTGGTTCGGAGGTACTGCGACAGCTCCGAACACAGGCTTCGTAGGAGCAAAAGTTCGAAGCCAAGAAGACTTCGCTCCACTAACCACCCTCGAAAATCTACTCTGCTAAGTCAGTGCAGGCTCCGCACACGAGGTGCTCCGAGCAGGCTTCGCACTTCACCCTTCGCACGAGTGGACAGCCCTCTGAGGACTTCGACCAAGCACTTGGCGGCAGCAACTGGTGCTGGGCTTCGTACGCGAAGGTCTACACGCACACAAAACGGACTACGCTAAGGGCTTCGACACAGGAAGCACTACGGGAAAAGAACAGGGCTTCGCTAGTAAGCAGCGAGGTCTTGCCTCGTGTTACACAGAGCGACAGCACACTGAAAAGCACACTTCGCGGGAAAAACACCCTTCATCCTAAGGAAGTGACTACTTTACCCCTAGGGTTTACATCCATTTTGTCTCTACAGAACTAAGGGGTACAAAAGGTAGTCCACCTTTATTTTGGAGGCTTCTCTGTCAGCTGCAGAGGGGACAGTGTCAGCCTTTTTCAGAACAGACAGTGTCAGCCTTTACAGTGTTGACTTCTGGAACCTCCCTTCGCACGCGAGGGGTGCGGAAGCTTCGGCGAGAAGCCTGCAGCCTGTTGGCCTTCGCTCCGCCGAAGAAGTCCTTCGATACAGTGACGGTTTTGAGCCGAAGCCGTCAAAGCCCCTTGGGCCTTCGCACCACCACCTCCGAAGTGGATCACAACGGCTTCGCAGCTACTCCGAGCTCGAACACCGTCCGTCCGTGTACCGAAGCCATGCATGGCCGAAGCACCACAAGACAACCTCACTCCGAAGCCCCACCTTCGGAGTACCACCCTTCGAAGTCCCTCCTTCGTCCAAGGCCTCCGCATGAAGCATTCCATGAGCACTCCGTCGCAGTGTCTCACTCCGAGCACACTTCTCGACAAGCCTCACCCGGACCATGCCTTCGATGCGCCTCGACTTCTGAGACCTTCGTCGGGTACCTTCGAGTGTCTCCCTCCGGAGCACACTTCGAACTCCTTGCCTCCGCAGAGGACTTGTTCCACCAACTCCGAAGTCACTCCATTCGGAGTACCTTCGAAGTGCCTCACCTCCGAGGACTTTTTCTCGGAGTACCTTCAGCCGGAGCCGCGCTCCGCACTCTCTGCCTTCACCTGGCACGCCTCGACCCGAGGACCGACCCGGACCACCTTCGCAGCCACCGTGACGGAGCTCCCCGCTTCCCTGGCATCAAGCCACCCGCTTGACCCAGGTTCACCTGGCTCGAACCCTGTCCGTCGCCTCCGAAGTCCCTGCGCACCACCGACAAGCAAACAAGTGTATCCAGTACTCCGGAGACCTCTCCGGGTTAGCAACCTCCGGCACACACTCCGGTGTACCGCCCAAAGTACCGAAGCCATCGGTACGAACCCTGTCATCGTGTACTGCCGGACCCCTCCGACAAGTACACTCCGCTGCAACAGCTGCAGCAAGCAACCACCGAACACCCTTCGGTAACACACCTCCGAACACCCTTCGGAGGTACCCTTCGAACAGAGGGTAAAAGTCTGTCAATCACTCATCACAAAACACCGAAACCACCCTTGGTTTCTCAATTGTCAACAAGGGGGAGAAATTTTGGAGTTTAGGGGACATTTTTTGCTTTCTCTGGGATTTATTTCAGGGGGAGTATTTCAGTCTTTTGCCTTTACTCTATTATCCTTGTTGGTAGTTCTGAGATTGCACTTGTTTTTGAGTCTTTATTTTTGGTTAACCATAATGACTGTTTTTCTTGCTTCTGTTTGGTTTTTGGTCATTAGGGTTAAACTTTTATATTCTTCCTTCTATTTTTCTTTTGTTTTTCTTTTCCTATTTCCACATGTTTTTGTAGGTTCTGAAGAAGTGCTGAAGAGGGTGTTGACAATGCACTCATCAAGGGGAGATTGAGAAACCATGTTGAAGAACATGGGTTTTATACTCCAGATGTGATGAGTGATTGTCAATGGAAGTCAAGAAGAGACATGAAGACCTGCCATGTCTGAGGCGCGTGTGACTCAGGTACATGGGCATCGAGCGACAGCCGGGCAGAGGAGCCGCGGAGTCAGGCTGGCGAAATCCGGGTACATGGGCTAGGAGCGGCAGATGATCCACTAGTATGTTGACTGAGTTTGACTCAAGTACACAGGCGGCGAGCGATTGCCGGGCTGAGGAAGTTGTGGGGTTGGGTCGGCCCAATTCGGGTACCCGGTGCGAAGACGGTGGACGCTTTGTCAGTTTCGGCGCAAAACTGATAACTGATGATTATTTTGTTTTTACGATATTAATATTTAGTTTTTATGTCAAAAATATTTTTATTTGAGTCAGTTGATTTTTTTGAGGGTAATTTAGTAATTTCAAATTTTATTTTAGAGTCAATGTAATTTGCCCTAGGGGTAAATTAGTCTTTTTATGTATAATGAGTCTCCTATAAATAGGCCCCTACCCCCCTAGGGATAGGGTGACTGTTTTTCCCGAGATCAATATACAGTCCACTTTTTGTTTCGGCTGCAGTTCGTCTTCCACCAAAAAGTTTTCATCTACAAACCTTTTCTCCAATACTTCAATATTCTCACTGCTTATCCAACGGCGTATTCTTCCACGGCGCAAGAAGCAGCTGACGCAGGTGGGCCCCACGGTGGCGCGTGAATTGTGGCAGCCAGCGGCATTAACATAGCCCACAGTGTTCGGCATGCAGTACCATCGCAGGCCCCATAGTGAAACTCAACGTGCGGCGACAGCTTTCTAACCCACGGCGGTCAATTCCTGTCAGCAGCGCGCAGTTTTTGCACAGGCCCACGGCGGCGCAACCGAAGAACACCGGTCAGTAGTGCGCAACTTTTGCGCGGGGCCCACGGCGGCGCAGCGGAAGGTGTTTTCTCCTCATGCGCGTTTCCTGAGCATCTCTTCCGGCGAGCTCCCCAGGCGGCAGGCTCACGGCACGCAGAATTTTTTCCTTCGATGCAAGTAAGTTTTGTTATCTCCTATTTTTAGTTAGATTGAATCTGTTTGCTATTTCGTAGTTAAGTTAACTACTAGATTTCATCAGTGTTAGCATAAAAATATATATTAAATTAATCTCGTAGTTAATTTTTAATCTGTTAAATTTTTATTACTTATCTCGTATTATTTAAGTGTTTTTTAATCTGCTCATATAAAAAGAAAAAAAATATTATTAGTCGCAGTAATATTTTTTTCTAGTTTTTAGGTGCAATATTTTAGGTTTATTTCTGAATTAAGTTCTGAATGATCCATATTTTATTTATTTGATTAGTATTTTATTTCTAGACTACAATATAAATATTTCGTGATATATCTATGTGTTTTTATTTACTGTAGTATTTCTATTTAGTTTATCTTTAATATCATTTTAATTAGGACACCAGTCATTTTTAGGCTAGACAACTTTAGTTCCTGTAATTTGCTTTGCTAATATTATTTGTCTGGCTAAGTTCGTTTGGGCGTTGGGATTAGGACATAGTTTAGCAAGAAATTTTTGTAAGTGCCCATTCACCCCCCCCCCCCCCCCTCTGGTCACTACTTTCGGTCCTACACATTGTGCCACCGACAGTTGATATGGTGGCAATAGCAAAGGTGGCTCAAGTGGTCCCACGTAGTGGCGAACAAACTCGTTTCCCTGTGGATGGTTCGTCCTTGTTGGAGGCATTGGCTGATTGTTCATTTTCTCAGCACTCTCTTGATGTTTTTGAAGTAGCATCTTGTATGTAACCTTTGGTTTTTTGTGAGACTTAGCCGAAGATGCCGCATTGGTATTCACCTTCCACACTACCACCTTGAGACCGTTCGACATGAACATCTATGGACGAGGTTCCCCACTACGACCGCTTTCCCTTTGGATGACTTAGCCTGTTCGGGCTGAATCAACACTTTCTTCCTATCAAGGTCAATTGTGTTCACCGGAAAGGGGTCTTGATCTAGCTTCATCTTGGAACTAGTGTCCACCATCAATCGTCCTTCATCTATAGCCGATTCAACCTATCGATAGAATACATTGCAATCATTAGTAGAGTGAGAATAAGAATCATGCCACTTACAATAAGTGTGCTTCTTTAAATCATCAGCAGTGGGAATGACGTGACCCTTCGGCAACCTGAGCAACTTATGTTTCCACAAGAAATCGAATAATTTATCGCATTTAGCATGTCATAGGTGACTTAACCTCATTTGGTCGACTCTTACTAGGAGACGGCCGCAATTCTGAGCAAGTGAATAGTTTGGACTTGTTGGACCAAATCAACTTGGCCGTATACATGTCGGTCGAGTCATTCTCGCTTTCCGATGATTCCTCATCGGAGTGCTCCATGACGTGTACCTCGACTTTAGTTTTACTAAATGTCTTAGTGAATTTTTTATTTTTGACTCGGCCTTCCTGGCTAGAGCCTTCTGCAAGACTTAGTTAACCTCTAGAAAATCCTAGTCATCTAGCTTCTCCTTAAGTTCGGAATGCAAGCCATTAAAAGCCAAGTCAGATAGGTCTTTTTCAAAATATTCAAATTAAAACATTGGTTTCTTGTGTCTCAAAATCACCTAATGTACTCAGAGACACCTTCATCAAATTTTTGTTTAAGCGATGTCAAGTGCAAGAGTCTAAGCTCAGTATCTCCAGTATAAAAATGATCATGGAATTTCTATTCTAACTAGGCCCAATTCTGGACAGAGTTAGGTAGTAGTGATGAAAACCAAGTAAAAGCGGTGTCGGATAGAGATAAAGAAAACAATCTAAGTTTAAATGCATCTGACCCACTCGCTTCACCACAATGTGCTAAAAACTGGCCTATGTGCTCCCATGTAGTTTTATTATCCTCGCCGTTGAATTTAGTGAACTAGGGAACCCTAAAATCATGAGGGTATGGAATTGTTGGGGGAAAATATCCCATCTTCGGAGTTATTGCCAAAGCAACATGAAGACAGCCAACCAGTTCGAAGATAGTCCGAAGGTCATCTTCGAAGGTAGCTTGGAACCTCGTTCGGAGTCCGAAGACTGGCATTGGTTCGAAGTATATCTTCGAACCAAAGCCTTCCAAGATCTTTTCTGCCAGCTAAGATGGAAGACTTATCTTCTATCCTATTAGATTAGTCTTTTACCATTTTAGCCCTATTAAGGAAACCAAATAGTTTCCTTAATGTCGGTTGTAATAGAGGGGTAAATAGGTCTTTTCCTTAATGTTTGGGCCTATAAATACCCCCCATTTCATCCTGTAATAGGGACCGATGACAAGTGAATCAATACACACTTTCGAACTATTCTAAGTTATTATCCTTTCGGAGGCTTAGAACAGTTTGCTTCGCAAACATTTCGTTTGTTAGTTTCTTTTCTACAGAAACCTGTTAGCGTAATCTTTTACGCCAACAGTTGGCGCCGTCCGTGGGGAACTTAGTTCAAAAAACTTCGTTCTCTACCAACCTCTTGCATCATGCCTCCTAAGCGGAGTGCACCTCGCAATCCCACTCGGAGGTCCTCTCGGATCTCCGGAGAGATACCCTTCGACACAGTTGAAGTCGGAGGGCCTTCGACTATCCCTCCACCTCAAACTCCGCAAGGGGCTTCTATCCCTCGAGGATACGAAACCTCTCCACCAACCCCTTCTACACTCCGACCGCCCGGAGCCACTCTGCCACCCTCCATTCTGATCGGAACTGATCATACCAGTTCTCAAGACCCGGAAGGTCCTTCCGGAGAAGATGAAGATAGCCTTGGAGACATGGCCACTCAGATGGCCAATCTTCAAGCCGAGGTAGCGAGGTGGCGACAGGAGGCTGCGAACAGGCTTCGCCCTCAAGCCACCCCAGCTATCCCCGAAGTGCACGAAGACGACGATCTTGACTATCCCGAAGCCCCGGAGAACGCCTCTTACGACAATGAATCTCCGTTGCATCCCGAGCTTCAGAAGGTTCGCTTCGATCCAAGGTTCAAAGCTTCGAAGCTTAGCAAGTATGCCGGAGACGAAGATCCCAGTGAGTTTGTGCGTTCTTATGCCCTAGCAATCGAGGCTAGTGGCGGAGACAGAGAAACTATGGCGAAGTGCTTCCCGTTAGCCCTTGAAGGAGTGGCGTTGAGATGGTTCTGGTCTTTAAAACCAGGATCAATCACGACATGGTTACAGTTGAAGAAGAAGTTCATAAGTAACTTCCAGGGTACCTTCGTGCCCCCCATGTCGACTGGAAGCCTTTTCCAAGTGAAACAGCTCCCCGGAGAAACATTGAGGCAGTACTTCAAGCGCTTCGCTCACACGAAGTCGCAAATTCGGGGGCTGTCCACATCTTCGGTGGTTGATGCGGCTCGGGAAGGCGTCAGTCATAAAGGCCTTCTGGATAAATTGCATCGGAAGAGCATCACCACAGTATCACAGTTGATGTCGTACTTCGAGGAGTACTCGAAGTCGGAAGAAGGTTGGCTTCGGAGGACTACTGCTACTTCGACAGTATTGACAGAAGTTCAAGCAGAAGTAAAGACTTCGGCTCCGCCGCATGAGCCAGTCCCCGAAGTGCAACATGATAGAAGAAGAGGGCAAAAGCACCCTCGCTCTGAGGTCTTAAACATTGCACCCCCGCAGAAGTTTGCACCAAGAGCTCCACAGTCTGCAGGGAACAAGTCCAGCGGCTGGAGGCCGCCAGGGAAAACGGCTGGCAAGGGCCAGACCCTTTTTTGCTGTATTCATGGAGAGAACCGAAGCCATGCAACTGATACCTGCAAGGCTATTCTTACCCTTCGGGGAGAATACTTGGAGAGAACTTCGGGTCGAGGTAGTACCGACCGAAGTCCAGCAGCAGCAGTGCGCTCGGAGCCGGTCCAGGCTGTGGCGCGGATAGAAAATCTTGATGCTGCAAGGCATCCTCCGGTGGCTAATGTTATGCCACCTCCGAAGCAAGAAGAAGGGCAAGATAGAGGGAAGAGAGTAGTTCTCCCTATCTCCGGAGGAGGTACCCTCGGAAGCATGTCCAAGAGACAGCGAAGAGAGTACGTCCGAGAAGTAGGCCACATTGGGACTTCGTCATCTGCAGCTGCAATGCCGGAGTGGTCTCATGTTCCAATATCTTTCTCTGCGGAGGATGCAGCTGGTATCAAGTTCCCGCATGCAGATCCATTGGTTATCACTGCTGATATTGCCGGAACTGAAGTCCGAAGGGTGCTAATCGACGGAGGTAGCTCGGCAGATATCATATTTGTACAAGCCTTCGATCAGTTATGCATTTCCCGGAAGCATCTTCTCCCAGCGGCTCGTCCTCTGCAAGGCTTTGCAGGACCTCCGCTAGATGCACTTGGCCAGATAGGCCTGGAAGTAACCTTCGGAGAAGGTTTACTAGCCCGAACTGAAGAAGTTATCTTTGATGTGGTAGATGCCCCGTATGCTTATAATGTTATCTTTGGCCGAGGCATGTTGAATCAGTTCGGAGCTGTGGCGCATCACAATTACTTGTGCATGAAGATGCCCACACAATCAGGAGTTCTGACAGTCTTCGGAGATCAAGCCATAGCTCGGAGAGCAGAATATGGTCACGGTCCTCCTCTTGATCCGACGCAAGTAAACAGTGTCCAAGAAAATGGAGAAATTTTTTCAGCCTCCTCCGAAGCTTCAAAGAAGTCATTTCCAAGACCAAGTCCCGAAGGAGAGATTGCAACGAAGGTCATTGTCAAAGATGGTAAAGAATACACTTTTCAATTTGGTAAAGATTTACCTCCCGAAGTTGCAACTTCCTTGGAAAAGGTTGTAGGAGAAAATTTGGATGTCTTCGCCTGGTCTGACGAAGATATCACTGGGGTCCATCGGGATATTATTGAGCACAGCTTGCTTGTAAACCCGAAGGCCCGGCCTGTTCGACAAGGGCTCCGGAAGATGTCCGCAGAGAGAGCTGCTCTAGCTAAGGACGAAGTTGAAAAACTGTTGAAGGCTGGGATTATCAGAGAAGTGGCCCATACAGAATGGCTAGCCAACCCAGTCTTCGTCAGGAAGAAGTCTTCCGGAAAGTGGCGCATGTGCATTGATTTCACGTCTTTGAATAAAGCGTGCCCACGTGACCCCTACCCCATGCCCCGAATTGATCAACTAGTTGACTCCACTGCAGGTTCGGAGTTACTAAGCTTCCTCGACGCGTATTCCGGATATCATCAAATATGGTTGAAGCGCGAAGATGAAATCAAGACGAGCTTTGTAACTCCTTCGGGAGTCTTCTGCTATGTAAGAATGCCCTTCGGCCTAAGAAATGCCGGGGCTACCTTTTCAAGATTAGTTGCTAAGGCTCTAGGTCATCAATTAGGTCGCAATGTGGAGGCCTATATGGATGATATTGTAATAAAGAGTGCTTTAAAGCACCAACATAGCCTAGACTTAGCAGAAACATTCAATAGCCTTCGGGCATGTGGGATCCGCCTTAACCCCGAAAAATGTATATTCGGAGCTAAGGCTGGAAAGTTGTTAGGGTACTTAGTTTCAAGCAGGGGAATTGAAGCTAGCCCTACTCAAATAACTGCGCTGCAGAAAATGGCTCCTCCGGAGAATTTAAAGCAAGTGCAAAAGCTGACTGGACGTCTAGCCGCACTTAGCAGGTTTTTATCAAGATCTGCGGAGAGGAGCTTGCCAATCTTTAAAGCCTTGAAAGGGTCCGAAGATTTTGCATGGACACCGGAGTGTCAGAAAAGCTTCGAAGATATTAAAGATTATCTCAGCAATCTTGCTACACTTACGGTGCCTATTGCGGACGAAACCCTACTTCTGTATCTTGCAGCCACAGGCTCAGCAGTCAGCGCAGTCCTTGTCAGAGAAGCTGATATCAATGGGAAGTTGGTCCAAAATCCTATCTATTTTGTATCCGAAGCATTGTCAGGAGCGAAGACAAGATACTCCGAACTTGAGAAATTCGTTTATGCTCTGATAATGGCTTCGAGGAAGCTAAGACATTATTTTTTGGCTCACAATGTAATTGTACCAACTTCGTATCCTTTAGGAGATATGCTCGAAGCAAAGATTCCACTGGAAGAATTGGAAAGTGGGCAGTAGAACTAGCACCCTTCGGCATATCTTTCCTGGCAAGGACAGCTATCAAATCCCAAGTCCTAGCAGACTTCGTAGCAGAGTGGACTCCACCTGCGAAGTTGACTCCGGAGAAATCAGATGACGGAGTATGGACTATTTACTCCGATGGGGCTTTCCAAGCATCCGGAGCAGGTATTGGGGCAGTATTAATTTCTCCGTCAGGTCAAAGAGCAATGTACTCCGCAAGACTCAACTTTAAGTCTACCAATAATATAGCGGAGTACGAAGGAATATTATTGGGACTCCGGAAAGCACGTGCTCTAGGGGCTACAAGGATAATTATAAAAACAGATTCTCAGATAGTAGCAGGGCACGTAGACAAAAGTTTTCAAGTCCGACATCCACAGCTTGCAAAGTACTTAGAAGAAATTCGCAAGATCGAAGCACATTTCAAGGGTATTTCCATTCGGAGTATACCAAGAGCTGAAAATGTGCAAGCGGACATTTTAGCGAAGGCTGCTGCCGGAGCTGTGGATGTGCCTGACGAAGCTTTCTATGAGGAGCTCAATATACCTTCGGTGCCACAAGTTGCTTCTGCAGAGATTCTCTGCATTCCTAGTGCAGATTGGAAGGATTCAATCATAGAACTCTTGCAAGGAGGAACAAATTTGCCCGAAGAGCCCCAATTGTCAAGATTAAAGCTCAGAGCAAGAAACTATCAGCTAATCAACGGTATATTATACAAGGCCGGAGTATGTTCCCCTCTACTCCGATGTATATCTCAAGCCGAAGGCCAAGAAATTCTTCGAGAAATTCACGAAGGCCTTTGTGGAAGCCATTTAGCCCCTAGAGCTCTGGCAGGAAAAACACTTCGCCAGGGGCTTTATTGGCCCACAATAACAGCTGATGCGGAGAGCTTAGTCCGCACTTGCCAAGGATGCCAGTGGATGGGTCGACGGAGTCATCGCCCACCAGCAGCTCTTCAAATCATTGCTCCAGTATGGCCTATGGCCAGATGGGGTATGGATCTAATTGGTCCCTTTCCGTTAGCAAAGGGAAATCTGAAGTTCGCAGTGGTAGCTATCGAATATTTTTCTAAGTGGGTCGAAGCAGAGCCCTTAACAGCTATCACTTCGAATAATGTACAGAAATTCTTCTGGAAAAACATTATTTGCCGGTTCGGAGTGCCTAGATATCTCACAGTTGATAATGGAACACAGTTCGACGCAGAACCCTTCAGGAAGTTTTGCGAAGACTTAGGCATTCAACTATGTTTTGCTGCAGTGAGACATCCTCAGTCAAATGGAGCAGTTGAGCGAGCCAATGGAAATATCTTATCAGGGCTAAATCGAAGAATAGTAGGATTATCAAAGGGACTGTGGACCGAAGAGCTTCCGAAGATTCTGTGGTCCATTCGGACTACGCAAACAAGGTCCACAGGTTTTACTCCGTTCAGACTGCTATTCGGAGATGAAGCTATGACTCCAACAGAGCTCAAAGGAGGATCACTTCGCAGCACCGAACCAGACATCGAAGAAGAAAGACAAGCTTCGTTAGATTTGTCAGAAGAGACAAGGCTTCGAGCTGTAGCTAATTTATCAAAGTATCATCAGCAGACGAAGACTTGGTATGACCCGAAGGTTAAGCTCAGCGAGTTAAGACCGGGTCATCTTGTTCTACGAAGCATTATAGCACCAGGGAAGTTAGGCAATAAATGGGAAGGTCCATATCTAATCGTCCGCTCGGGGCGCCCTGGTTCATTTAAATTAGCTAATTTAGAAGGTGAAGAGTTAGCACATACTTGGCATGCGGAGCACCTAAAGCGATACTTCGCATAAGGGCTCCTTGTAATTCGCTTGTAATCACCTCTAAATTAATAAAGCGTACATCCTGTAGCGTGCCTTCCCCTTGACGCTCCTAGTCTCCCGAGCGGACGCGCTGGGACAGAAGTCGTTGAGAGGGAAGTGTGTTAAGCAGGGTTGTATTTCCGGACTTCGTACCCATAAAGTCGAAGCCTCCGGTGTGGGGGCTGACATAATCCGGAGCCCAGGCCATCGGCTTGTAGGCATCCGTAAAAGAGCCCAAAACCACACTCTACGGAGTCCAAGCTTCGGCTGGTAGACTTCCGTAAAAAGAGCCGAAGGTGGCCAAAATCTGCGGAGTCCAAGCTTCGGCTGGTAGACTTCCGTAAAAAGAGCCGAAGGTGGCCAAATTCTGCGAAGTCCAAGCTCCGGCTGGTAGACTTCTGCAAAAAATAGCCGAAGGTGGCTACAATTTCTACGAAATCCAAGCTCCGGCTGGTAGATTTCCGCAAAAAACAGCCGAAGGTGGCTAAAGCAAAGCAGCATTTAAGCCATGAGCTTCAAATGATTGTTCATATGCGTCCAAAGTGACAAAAATTTTTAAGACATTAAAGTGTCCTGGAAGTTATCTCAATTGATCTCTTTCATGAAATAAACAAAGGTACCAAGTTACCATTCTTCTGACTACAGATAGTCGAAGACATTTCATAAGATTTCAAAAGATCTTTAAATGACAGAGGGGCTCCGAACCCCCAAAAAATTGTACTCCGAAGTTTTTTCTTTGCGCATAACCATCTTCGAATACAGTTCGAAGTTGCTTATACCCAAAGAGGGGCTAGTAAATATGGAGACAATTTTAAATCGGCATTCATTATCAAAACAAATGTATTTACAAATTACATTATGAAAAATTGGTATCTATACCAAGAAGGAATCGGAGACCTCTTCGGTCCCGAGAGCTAGGGGTGGAACGACTAGTTCCAACATCGGAAGTTCTAAGAACTTTACGTTTAACTCTCTTCCTCCCCTTCGAAGCTCTAAAATCCTTCTGCTCTTGTTGAAGTTCGGCCCAAGTTCGAAGCCGCTCGGGGCTTCTCTCCCAGCTTCTAAGATCTTCAGATCTTTTATTTTGGGCTTCACCTTCGTCTTCGGACCAATTAGTGTCTTCAGAAGACGAGGTGTTTGCGTCGCTCTCTTTATTTTCCTCTTTAATATAAGACAATATGTCTTTGATTACTTCGGGCGCAATAACGCCGGAGTCATCTCGAGGGATAAGAAATCGAGGACGCTTATAACTCTTTAGAAGTTCGAAGGTGTTCCACAGTGAGCGAAGTTCGCTGTTAAGCTCTAACACTTCGATATCTTCCATAAGAGGCAAAGCCTAAAAATATGACAAACAAGATTTTCATTGATAAATATTTACAAGCATCAGCTTTACATAATCAAAAAATCCTAAATAATCCTAAACCTGCGGGTTCGGAGGAGGCTGACTGCTCGAAGCTTGACTCCGAACTTGCTTTTGGCGTTGGCCTTCGTCAATCCAAGCCTTGATCGCAGATCGACCTTCGGCTCTCCATGAAGTCTGGAAGGCTCGCCAAGCAACAGCTACACCTTCGGAAGGTTTTAAAAGTCGGTCGTCGTCGAAGATGATGGAGCCCTGTGCGCTCGGAGTAATTGATCGGCCCAAATCCTCGTAGTAGCGAAGTATTCCAAGGGCAGACACTTGTCCGGAGAGTTCTCCATAACGTATGCCTGCCGTCTTCATTTGCTTCGCTGCTCCTTGGATCCTCTTTAGCCGGCGCAGCAGAGTTACATTGTCATCCGAAGGTAGTGATCCAGTAGTACCGAAGTACTCCAAGACACCTAACATTTGTTCAATGACCTCCGAAGCCACCTTCTCGGACTTAACCTTTTCTTCAATAAGCATTTCCTTAGCCGAAGTTGTTTCAGCTAAAACTCCGGAGATTCGAGCGTTCTCCGTAGTCAAAGCATTCTTTTGAGTTCGGAGTTGGCCAGCCTCTTCTTGTAGCCTTACAAGTGCGGAGTCCTTCGCAGCATCCTCCGTCCGCAGTCTTTCAATCTCCGCTCGAAGCACAACTCTTTCTGCTTCGAGCTCTTTCCTTGCAGCTTCCAAACTTTGCCTAGCCCTTCGCTCTGCTATTATCACATTGTCCATTTGAGATACTCGACCTTCGGAGAAGTTAAGATTTCTTTGAAGAGTTTCGTTCTCTTCCCGAAGTTGAGCAATTTCGTTTTCATTCGACAAAGCTGCAGCGCGGGCTAAGACTGCTTGCTAAAAAAAAAGAAAAACTAGAATAAGAAATTATTCATATATAATTTATTATTCGGTTCGAAGATGCTTTATACCTGATAAGCTGCTCTTTCCACAGCAAGGTTAAGCTCCGAACCCTTCACTCTGCTTAAACGGGCTACCAGTTCTGTTTCCCCGACTTGGCGACTGGCTTCACCCAAAGGTTTAACCAAAGTCCCAAGTCCGGTTTTCTCCTCCAAAAAAGGAGTTATGAGAGGAAGCAGTTTACAAGCTTTCTGGTCAGCCCTGCTTAGCGAAGGTCCGGAGGTTTCTTCCGAGGCCCTTGGAACTTCAGAAGATGGCCCCCCCTCAGTCGATTCACTTTCGTCCGTTGACTCAGATGAAGTCGATCCTTGGGCTGGGAGGGGCTCGATGTGTCTTTTTCCTCTTCCAGGCCCCGGTAGAGCAATTCCCGGTTGCGGCCCCGAAGTTGTCGAAGGTCTTAGAGTTGTATCTTCGAGGGATACTTCGACAACAGGAGGCTCTGAAAAACCAAAAATATTACACATTGTATAATTGTGCAAAAATTGATAAGAATTAAGCAAAATTTACCTTCGATATTCTCTGGAATATCGAGCACCGGGCTGATCGGAGGATCATAAGTGTAGTCCTCATCCGAATCAGCCGCTAAATCTTGGGCTACAGGAGCATCGTCCTGAAGAACCCTCGTTACTTCTTCGAGAATCGAAGCCATAGTGACTTCGACTCCCCCTTCATCCACTGAAACTCCGGCCTGAGTTGTGTCTTCCTGAACTACCGAAGTCATTGGTTGATCAACATTGTCTCCAGACTCCGGTATGTTCGCAGGCACTTCGGCCTCATTCACACCCATAGGGGCTTCGATTTGTTCTCCCTGGGTATCCGGAGCTCTTACTTCTTCGATGTTGGTTTGAGGCTCCGGAATACCTGCAGTGTCTTCAATGAGAATACTTCGTTGAGCTGCATCTTCGTCAATTAATCTTACTAGTAAAGTACCTTCGTCTTCTTTAGAGCTAGAAGCCGAAGCTCTTGAGCTCGAAGGTGCGAGGTTTCTCGGCTTCCGAGCCACCTTCTTCGTCGGAGTCCTTGCGGAGCTGGATGCTCCAGCTTCGGCTACTCTCTTCTTGGGTCCTTTCTCTTGAGGCACCCAGTCCATCAGAGGGGGCGGAGTTAACTCCAACATTCCCCATACTCTGTTAGATCGCTCCCAACTCCCGACTAATTTGATTCGCCATTCCTTTTCTGACGGAGTTGGAGCACCCAAGATCTTCTCCGAAGCCCTTATAATCTGCTCTGAAGTGATAGGGGCTGAAGAAGCTAAAAAATAACTCAAGTTAATCTTTCTTCGAAGTAAATATGTATTATGCATGTTGGTTTCGAAGTTACCTGCAGGGCTCGAAGTATAGTTTATCTTGCGAAGACCGCCTTCCGAGTCATCTTCGAAGGCGATAGGCCAGTTGGCCATCAGTGGAGGAATTTGAAGGCCGATGAATTCTTCGGCCAAATCTCGCATACTGAGCCTTCGACTAATTTTTTCAAGCAGGTTCAGGCGGGCTTCGAGCTGACCTTCGTCGGGTTGCACTAGAGCTTCCTTCCGGAATCTGATTTCTTTGAGAGGTCCAGCTAGAGGACTGTTAACTCCGACTTCGGCGTAAAACCACCGCAGCACCCAATCAGTATACCATCTAGCGTTGATGGCCTTAGCAGGGAATCGCAGAGCGTATTCATCTCGAAGCCTAAAATTGATGCTTCCGAAGGCAACCAATACTTTTTCACCTCCGGAGCCTACGGAAGTCTTTGGCTGACAAGTTGCTCTATGCAGTGCTGCGAAGACTTCAGCCCTCCCCTCACAACCTTCGGCTCTCAGAGCCCATTCGAAGATAGCTAATCTAGCTACAGCATTCGGAGACAGTTGGGGGAGGGTTACATGAAACAAGTCAAGGACTTCGGCCAAGAAATCTACAGCAGGGAGGCCCAAGCCTGCTTCGAAAAAAGCTTCGAACACTACGACTTCTCCGGGTCTTGGTGATGGGATTGCTTCTTTGCCTGGTTTTCGAACCATTACCCCATTGCTAATCTTACCCCCTGCTGTGATTGCCAAGGACTCTCTTTTGCAGGTCGAAGGTCCCAATTCAAAGGACTGATCCAAATATTTGGTCGATGGAGGGCACAGACCTTGGTCATCGGAGATTTGGGGATTTCTCCCCCCTGCCGCCATGGACATTGCCGCCTGCATCGAGGGTGCCGCCGCCAATGTTGCCGCCGCTGCTGCTGCGGCTGCCTGCTGCCGAGCCAAGGTCGAAGGTGGCGCAGATCCTTTGGTCTTCACCATCGCGATTGCCGGATCAACTTGAGAGAATGGGAACTAGGGCTCAAGAACTCGAAAGTTAGGGCTCAAGAACTCAAGAACTCAAGAACTCAAAAGGCTTTTGACTGGGAGCGAGCGGTGAAAAGGTAATCGAGTAAGTTCCAGAGTTCTTTATTTATAGCCTAAAACTTTCCGTTTGTTACCGTTTGGGCTCTGCCCTTTCGCATTCCCGCCTGTTATTTTTCTCCGAAAATAACGCCTCGTATAACTCCGTTAGAAACAGAAACTAACGGTTATATTTTCTAAGTCTAAAAAGACTTTCGAACTTCCTGAGTCAGTTTTAAGATAGTTCGAAAAGTAATTACCTTATGACTGATTCGAAGTTCATATCTTCATGTATTTCGGAGATAAAACAAAAATCAATAACCCCTATGATTGGTTATCTTTTCTTTCCGTATACTGCTCTCCTAACGTTACAGGTCGAACGGAGAAGCGTATTCGAGGGGCTACTGTTGGGGGAAAATATCCCATCTTCGGAGTTATTGCCAAAGCAACATGAAGACAGCCAACCAGTTCGAAGATAGTCCGAAGGTCATCTTCGAAGGTAGCTTGGAACCTCGTTCGGAGTCCGAAGACTGGCATTGGTTCGAAGTATATCTTCGAACCAAAGCCTTCCAAGATCTTTTCTGCCAGCTAAGATGGAAGACTTATCTTCTATCCTATTAGATTAGTCTTTTACCATTTTAGCCCTATTAAGGAAACCAAATAGTTTCCTTAATGTCGGTTGTAATAGAGGGGTAAATAGGTCTTTTCCTTAATGTTTGGGCCTATAAATACCCCCCATTTCATCCTGTAATAGGGACCGATGACAAGTGAATCAATACACACTTTCGAACTATTCTAAGTTATTATCCTTTCGGAGGCTTAGAACAGTTTGCTTCGCAAACATTTCGTTTGTTAGTTTCTTTTCTACAGAAACCTGTTAGCGTAATCTTTTACGCCAACAGGAATGGTGTCAAAATAATCCGGTTACAACTTGTGGTAAACCCTAGTCTAATCTTGGGGCACATAGCCTACACTCCCTGAATAACGCACTAATGCGTTCATCTATATCGTCTACGCCTCTATCCTAGGGACTCCTAGCATGTGGGGGCGCGACACGTGGTGGTATTCAAGCGTGTCGGCCATATAATTCTTCTCAGTTATCCTCCTCCTGGGCTAGCTCATGGTAAGCCGCATGGCCATATCTATGCACATATGCAATAGCAGGGGTTGTAGCATGCACGGGCAAAGGCAGCATCGACATCGGTGGAGGCACTACAAGAAAACAGAAAGTTTTCGTTGGCTATTTTATCTTCCGTCGGCATTTCAAAAAGCCAATAGAAGTTAAATAACTTCCGTCGGCCTAGAGGAGCCGACGGAAGTTAAGCTAACTTTCGTCGGCTTTTCACAGTGGCCGACGGAAGATAGAGGCATTTTTCCCCGCCCGGTATAAATCCCTAACTTCCATCGGCTTTAATGCTGGCCGACGGAAGTTAAGTTTCCAGCCGCACGTTTTTTTCCCCGCCCCCGCCCTCTTTTTCCCAGCCCGCGCCTTCTTTTAACCATAGGTTTTTCCCTTCTCCTCTTCCCCACTGCCTCCTCCGCGCGACTACGCCTGCCGCCTCCGCCACCTCCCCGGCCTCCCGCCGCCTCCGCCCGCCTCCCCGGCCTCCCGCCGCCTCCGCCTCCTCCGCCCGCCTCCCCGGCCTCCCGCCGCCTCCGCCGCCTCCGCCCGCCTCCCCGGCCTCCCGCCGCCTCCACCCGCCTCCCCGGCCTACCGCCGCCTCTGCCGCCTCCCCGGTCTCCCGCCGCCTCCGCCGTCTAGAACCTTCACGAGCTCGGGCCTCCCCCTCCGCTAGTCAATGCCATGGCTACTGTAATGCAGAAGATCAAGGACATCGAGGACGAGGTAACGAGCCCATGGCTAGAACGTTGCGACGCCGCCCTCCGGAGATCCGTCGCGACGGTGGATAGATTTGTTGCTCGAGATTATTAGGGCTGTCTTCCGGTGTTAGCACGTCGAGGGTTATGGTTTTGGTTGTTGCTTAGTCTTGAGTTAAGTTGTTTGTTGATGCTGTTTCGTGGTGGTGAAATGTGATGGTTTTGTGGTTTGGACAGTATATTAGGTGTGGGAGCTATAGTTCTTAGAAGTAGCAGGTCTTCAATTATTTTATTGGTTTGAACTGTTAGGTTTCTCTGTGGGCGGCATGTTGTGTGTTTGATGTGGTGTGAGGTAGTTTGGTAATGTAGCTGTCTGCTGCGCTGATTCCATGAATTGTTCATGCACTTGTGCTTCGTGAAGATCGGAGACCAGTTATACTTTGGGGTGCGTTTTAATCCTCGAGGCTAGAATTTTTATTTTCTTATCTATATACTGAGGTGGTTTTGGGCAAGTTTATTTGCGTTGAGATTCATTTATTGCTTATTTGCTTCGAATTTGGATTGCTGCTTTACTTTTTATGATAGGGACATTTTGAGGGTATCTGTGATTTCAAATGCTGGGGTGGTGGTGTCATCAATTTGGGGAGTGGTTATGTTGAGATTTTGTATGCTCTGAAACTGATGTGGAATGTCTTAGCCATGGTCGATTCATGGTCGATAGCGGCAGAGTAGTGGAATTGAACGATCTTTCACTAGACTTGCTCGAACTTTGTCTTTGTTTCTTGTGATTTGATTTGGATTAGCTTCCTTATGTCTTTTATAAAAGGCTGCAAATTACAGGTACTAGTGCATAGACTGATAGTCTGCTTAGTTGCATTTTGCATTTTATGGTGATGATCTAGTACCACAGTCTGTGATTGAAAACTGATATGGTTTTTCCTTTCTAGTGATATGTTTACTTGGTATCTTGGTTCATGATTAGCAACGACATTGTAATTGCTGTGTAATGTGAGAAACGGAGAATTGTTACTCATGTAGGCATGTTGAAGAGCTGGCCTTAGTCTCTTCCTGTAATTGAAGGACTAAACAAATGAGTAGGAATGTTTCTAGTAGTAAAAAAGAGCAGATGTCTCTGCTTGAGTGCTTTCTGATCCCTGTGCTGATGTTTGTTAATTTCTTTTTACTTAATAGATGGCAAAGACTCAGAAGAATAAGGCAACCGCCCACCATCTTGGTCTTCTGAAGGTGTTGTGAACTTCATCCATCTTTACATTAAAATCCTAAGAAACTTGCTTATGAGCAGTTTAATGTATAATGTATAATGTAGAACATCAGTTGGATTTATGCATTATGTATAATGTATCGAGGATGAGGTTGTTCTGCGGCAGCCACTACTGAAGGTACACATGCAAATTCTAATAATATACAGTTCGGGAGCAGCTGCAAGGATTAGTCATTGTCGGAGCACGATGTGAACCGTGTACTTGTTGGATCATTATATAGGTTATGTTGTATCCTAGGTTCTTTCGAAGGAAAACAAATTTAACTTGATTTGTAATGTAAGTTTTCTTGTCAAGGAAAACAAAGCATCCCAGTGGAAAAAAACACCATGTGCTGCAAATAAACACCAAGGAAGCTAGCATGCAGCCGAAGCAAATTCCTCTTTTGCAAATTTTCTTTTTTTGGATTTTTTAGTTAACTTCCGTCGGCCAATATTAGCCGACGGAAGTTATTGGCCTGTCGACAGGAAAAAGAAAAAAAAAGTAATTTTCTTCGGCTAGGATTTGGCCAACGGAAGTTACCGATTTCCTGGTAACTTCCGTCGGCTAGGTTTGGCCGATGGAAGTTAGATAAAAAATCCAAAAAAGAAAATTTGCAAAAGAGGAATTTGCTTCGGCTGCATGCTAGCTTCCTTGGTGTTTATTTAGCTAACTTCCGTCTACACGCTTTTGTCGGCTAAATGTCGACGGAAGTTAGCCTTTTGCCGACGGAAGTTAGCTTCTTCCGTCGGGAAAGGGCTAACTTCCGTCGGCTTTGGCCGACGGAAGTTCCCTGGATTGTTGTAGTGAGGTGGCACAAAAACCATGGTGGGGTCGTTTTGACCGGCCATCTGGCCGGTCGGACCAACGTTGTGTAGTGGCTCGGGTGCACCGGCCTAGTGGCCGATGGCCGTGGGTAGACACACGCCGGTTGGACTAGCCTAGGAGCCGGTCTGACCGGGCATTGCCGGTGACGTAGTGATGCTAGGGTAAAAACTAGCTAGCGCTCACTGGCAAGCACCGGTCTGACCAGGCATAGGGTAGACCGATCTGACTGACGGGGGTAAAGGGTGTCTCAGCTGTGGATGCCAAGGCCATAGACACAACAACTTTTTTGGTGTTTCCGTTCGTTCTACTGGGTATGCGGTGAAGAGGAGGTATGCTAGCAATCAGGGAAGGAGAAACGGCCTCTAAAAAGCCGAATCTCCTAAACATCACCTCCATCATAGAGTCAACCTTGGGCCCTAGATGATTCGCAAATGTGGTGCTAACCGCTTGATCCACAGTTGTAGCTATTTTTTGCTCGATGTCTAGGGTAGAGTGAGGGGATTGGAGGTTACCTTGTCCATGGAGATGTTGGGGAGACCGGGGTTGCGCTCGACGAAGCCCGTACGGGTCTTTGTGTAGCGCATAAGCATGAGGGAGTGTAGCTCCTTCGTCTTGGCCTTGATCTTGGCACTATCTTCTTCGGGGATGTCCTCTAAGGTGGGCAGGACGATGTTATCGTCATCGATTTCCACACTCCCCACCATGTTCATTGACGTAGGGGGTCACGATCTAGTCGTACCCATCGCCAATGCTATTGTGCTTGGCATGTGTTTCCCCCGCGGAGTCACTAAAAAGTGTGTTGACACTGAAATCTCCCGATAAAGTGCCAATCAACACTGACACCAATTCGACGATCTCATAGCATGCTGATGCATGGCCTAGGTAGGCAAACTCCAAACGACACTAACATCATGTTCCAGCGATCCTCGATCGTGATGAGGAAATCAGTGTAGGCTCACCAAGCAATCAAACTGTGCCGTGAGGGGGCAATCTAATTGGCCCAAAGAGAGGGGCGTTAGGCCAACCAATATAGTGCAGTTAGGCCAGCCATGTACTGGTAGTCAGACCAGTCGTGTACCACCGGTTAGACCGGTTGTTGCCGGTATGGCCCGGTCAAACTGACTATGGCCGGATGGTCAGACTGACGGCTAGGGTAGAAGATGACCTGGCTGGCCGGTGTGCACGGTGACGACTGAGGATAGTGCAGGTGGTCTTCGTTGATGAAGCTCGACGCCTTGAACCCTGTAAGAACCTTAGAAGCAGTAGCAACTCGGTCTAGGGACCGAATCACTCAGGTAGATCGATAAAAATCCATTACAGGGGCTAGACGGATGATTCACATGAAAATCAATAAGGATTACCATGATTATGATGCGATGGATGGTAGGTTTACGGAGCAAACCAGCAAAGATAGATGAGCTATGGCTAAACCTAACGCGAAAATGTAGTAGATTGGAAAAAGAAAAATTATATGTGGGTAGGTTAGATTGGATTCTGAGTCTCCCACTTTGAATCGGACATAGACCTTTATATAGGGGATGGTATTATTATCCCTGGTCGTGATTCCCACCCTAAATTGATTAGGATACGAGTCCAAGTCGTTAAAAACGAGATTAGAGATAAAATACCCCCATATCCTGTGTCTAGGGTTCAGATTCGGGCTCTGTCGGTCTGACCGAACCAATGGGCCTGTTGGACTGAGGTAACATGGCTGGTCTGACTGACCCTTGCCAGGGACGACATACATTTTGGCTTTTGACAATTTTAGCCATTAGTGTCAAATTTTGCTATCAACATCTGAAATAAGTGCCTTCTTAATTTGGTTTGCTTAACATTTAAAATAGGAAGACCGTTGTAGCATACCGGAGCATATTTTCATGTACCACATCCTTACCACTAAACTACAATGAATACCTTAGCTTAGGGCAACCACATTGCTTATGTATTAGATGGAAACAAGGGTGGGACCCACTATAGTTGACAATAACTAATTTCAATTCTATAATGTTTAAAGACACTTGATCTTAATTGTTTATTTTGTTATGGTGCATCTTAATCTTAAGGCTAACTTTTTATGTATGCCTCTTATGTCCACTTCCACAATGGTAAAAATACATTAGGGCATGTACAATGAGTGTCTTGAGTTGTGTCTTCGGGTGTGTCTAAGGGGGTAAATGTAAAAAAACTCAAGACACGTCTCTTAACGAAGACACTGTGTCTTGGTTCTATGCTCGAGGCATAGGACTAGCTGATTGGTCAATTTAATTTATTGAATGTTCTTATTGGTGCAATGAATATAGCAAGACACAGATTTTAGACATGCCCACTGTACTATATTGTGTTTTAGCTATGTCTTATGCTTGGAATACCGTGCAGCAGTGTCAGGGTTGTACATGCCCTTATAGTAGTAGTATTAATTGCTTAAGGTCACCTTTTTACTAACATTTTTGTGGTTGCCCTTAGGGCAACCACAATGGTATTGTTCCAAATAACATTAAGGTTGAACCCACAAAAAGTTAGCATTTGTTATTGTTGTGTGTACAATGGAACGAAACAAAAAAATAACATTAAAGTGGGTCCTATTTATAGTGGGACCCATAAAAAATTATTATTTTATGGTTTATGGTCACACCTTAAGTTTATAGTTCACTTTAGAATTTTTTTTGCCTACGTTGTAATTGTACAATGTATAAGGCTAGTAAAAAAATTATATTTAATGTTTAAGCTACCTTTTCATACACACATTATGGTTACCCTTAAAACAATAAGTAATATGACTCGAGCTGTTCTAAGGTCGGCGCCAGAAGTATTGGCGCTGAAATTTACCATCTGAGCTCCACATCGACCCGCGCTAGTGCCAATAGAGGCATGGAGCTGAGCTAAGCAACTTTGGACCAATAAGACTAGCGCTGAGCTTCGGTCTAGTCCTGCAATAAGTTTTTGTAGAGCTTTATTTATGAAAAAAATTATAAAAATCGCTGTGAGTCCGAGTAACTCTTCCATCCGTCGATACGCACTCCCCGTTTCGTTTTCAAATTTCAAATCGCAATGTTCGTGTCACGCCACCTGCGCCCAGCCCAACGGCTATAAAGTTGCCGCCGACCGCTCGAGATGAAACCAACGCCCTCTTCTTTCTCATTTCGTCGGAGACTGACAAGAAGCAGGGTGTATCCTCGTCTCGGATCCGATCGGGTTGGGCGAGAACCTCGCAGAAACTTCGAGAATCCCGACCCGACGTAGTCATGGAGAAGCAGAAGCCGGCGACCGACACCTCCCTCCTCCTCGCGCTGCGCTGCTCCAGAGCGTCGCTCCTCCTCTCCTCGCTCCGCCAGTCGACCAGCTCCAGATCCTCCGCAACGGTAACGACCCCCCTACACATACCCGCTCCTTCTTCTCTGGTTTCTCGTGGTCTATTTTTTTCGTGCCTTCGGTCGCGCCTTAAGCGTGTGATTTCGCTCTCGTGCAGGGTAACGAACTCCGGGCCGCTGGACTCCTCCGCAAGGAGCTCGCTGCGGCGCGGCACGAGGCCACACGGCATTCTGTGACCTCCGGTGCGGAGGTTCTCCTCGTCCTCTCCCTGGTGCCCTTCCTCCTACTCCTCGGGCTCCTCTCGGCAGCAGCGGTGGCCACGGCGTAGGTAGCGCGGTTGATTCCTCGGCGCCGATATGAGATGGCTCGGCGATCGATGGAATCCAAAGGGTTTCGAAATCGCTTCTCCGCTCTGGGCTCCGTAAGTTTCTTCATCTGGTGCGGTGTCGTTTTGCTGAACTGCTGATGAGCAAGTCTACCAAAACTTCAAAGCTTTGGTATCGATTAGATTGTGCATTGCAGTATATGCGGAATCATAATTATGCGGTTCATTTCTTCTTGTTTGTTCCACCGTAGAGTACATTTTACAATGCTAGAATTGTAGGGTTGATGATTTAGAAGCTACAAATATTTTCTGAATGTTTGATTAGTCGAAGATATGGATTTGCTTGTTACAGACTTAAAATGGCATGCTATCCTTTCTTTGTTAAATATGCAACCGGTTGTATGAAGTTTGGGGTATTTTTGCAAAGAGTCTTTGGGGTATATTTACAATTTTCTCCTTTTGGCAAGGTATTCCTTATATTTGTAGACTAAAGAAACAGCAGGATCAAACGCATACACAAGTCTTCAATGGCAAAGTTAGGGGACTGCTGTTTAACAGAGAGACACAGAGAACACAGAGGAGGAACTGCAACCACTCCCCTTCAGATTTCAAGTTCAAAAGTTAAACAACCAGAACTCACACTCTGCCTTTTTCAGCAGCCAACAGATTACGACAAAAAGTTTCATAAAGATAGACAAGACCCAACGTACACAACGCACATCGTTTGCTGATGTAAGAATTTTACACACCATGCTTTAGCTGTAAGCAGATCTTGCTGATTGGACATGAACAGGATTACTCCAACATACTCCCCTCTAATTCTGATGTGCTCCAAGATCATGGATGCCAAGTAGAAATTGCATTGTAGCTAGTTTCCCTACTGGTAATGCCTTCGTCATGGCATCAACTCTTTGTTCTTTAGTTCACACTCATCCAACTAAGATGAGATTTGCTTCAATACATTCTGGGATGAAATGGTACTTAGTGTCTATATGTTTGCTTCTTGCATGGAAAACAGGTGTTGGAACGACGGATCGGACCATCAGGTTTTCTTAGTGAGAACGAGGGTAGTGTATTCAATGCTCCTTAAGCCTGTGTCTTACAACTATAGCTGAGGGGTATTTATAAGGCGCCCCATCCCGAGAGCCCAGTGCCTCTGGACCGCCAACGGTTACATGGCCTGACGCCGGTCGGTAGTACCGACAAAACAGACTATACATAGTACAGACAAGAAGATTCGATTCTGACAGCGCATCAGTCGTGTCAGACGCTGCATGCGCCGCCCGACACGGCTCAGAGGATCGCGATTCTGTCTCCCCGTATATTCATCCAGTCCTTTTCCCGCCAGCACTCCCTCCGGATTGACTACCGCGGGCCGAAGGGTGGCCCCCGACAACCTTCTCCCGGAGGGTGGCCTCCGGCATCTTTCTCTCGGAGGGCGGCCCCCGGCATCTTCCTTCCGGAGGGCGGCCTCCGGCATCCTCAAGCCGGAGAGTGGCCTCCGGCATCTTCAAGCCGGGGGGGTGGCCTCCGGCATCTTTATGCCGGAGAGTGGCCTCCGGCATCTTCCTCCCGGAGGGTGGCCTCCGGCATCTTCCTCCCGGAGGGTGGCCTCCGGCTTCTTTCGCCTGTAGGTCCTGGCCCCCTCCGGCACTAGGCCTCGGGCCCCCTGGTTGTGGGCCCCCTTCAGCCATCGGGATTATCTCCCCCAACAGTAGCCCCTCGCTTCTTTCCTCTTGAGAGCCCCGCGTTAAAAAAGGGTGGAAGCGCACATGATAATTCCGACGGCCTTCATGAGGAACGTAACTTACATTGGGTTACTTGATCCAGCCGTAGCGTGGCCCCCTGCGTCCGACGCGGAGGAGCTCCGAAGTGGGGAGGCGTGATCGGGTCCGGAGGCTGAGGACCGCTTCGAATCCTCTCTCCGACGGGTTGAGAGGAGTTTGACCGGGCTCGCTGAGTGCATGCGCACCTTTGACCGGGGGGCTCTGGCCGCGTGGAGGCGGCCAGACGCCGCCAGAAGCAGTTAATGCGTGCGTAAACGGCATCGGGGAGGCGAACCGCCAGGGAGCCGCCGTGCCCCGACGCGCCGGTTTGGCCTTAAATGCGGTGCCATGCAACCGCCGCGTTCACACGCTGAACGAACCAGAAGAGGAACCGACGGCCTTGAAGCTTAAATATAACCCGCTGCGCGGCCTGCTCTCCCTCCTCCACTTTGCTACGCCCACTCTTGTTACTTCAGACAGCATCCTTCCTGCTTCCTGAGCTCTAAGTCCCCTCTCGCCTCCTCGAGCAATGGTGAGGAGCGCCACCATAGCAATGGCGATGGACCCGCGCTTCCTGCAGTGCCAGATGGTGGCGGCGGCGGCGGTGATGGCGACGGATTCATCGGAGACGCGCGGCGCGCGCGAGCTCTGCCCCGCCTCAGAGCGGTTTCGGGAGCAGACCCTGGAGCTCGGCCCGTCTGCGTGCACAGAAGCGTCGATCGAGCAAGCAACCAGGGCCCGCCTTGGTCCTGAGACGCCGGCGAGGAAGCCTGGTCGAGAGACGGCCCCGCAGCCGCGAGAAGGCGAGGTCGTCGTCTTCGAAGCCTTTTTCGATGCGGGATTAGGGTTCCCTGCCTCGGAGCTCCTCGCCGGGGTGCTGGATGCGTTCCATCTGGAGCTCCCGCAGCTGTCCCCTAACACCGTGGCCCGCCTCGCCATTTTCGAGTGGGCCATGCGCGCCGAAGGCTGCGAAGGGAGGGCGGAGGTCTTCGCGCAGATGCACGAAGCTCTCTGCCAGCCAAAGAAGAATGGAGGCCAGATACTAGCCTTCGGGAGCATCAACTTCCAGCTCCGGAGGAAGTATGCAGACTTCTTCCCTGCGAAGGCCACCAACGAAAGGTGGTATTCCAAGTGGGTGAACCGGTGGTTCTACGTCCGCATGGGGCTCAGCTCCGGCCTCGCCGGGATCCCACGCCACATTTGGTTTCGGAGGGAAGCGCGCATCGAGGCCAACGCCGGCTCGATCTCCGCGAGCATTCAACTCCTCCAGATCGTCGCCCGCCGAATGAGCATGCGCGACTTGGCGGAGGAGTTCGTGGCTCTCGAGATCCCTCCGCTAAAGGAAGAGTGGCCGGCGTCACTCCGGAGCAGCCGGGACGAATCGATGCCAACGGAGCTCTCCCGCTAGCTCGGTAAGTGTCCGCACCCGTCCACTTCTCTCCGGCCTTTGTGCCCGAAGGGTGCCCCGGTCCTGATAATTGAACGCAGGGTCGCTCGTTGCCCAAACCCCCGAGGAGGTGGCCCGCATGACGGAGAAGATTCTCGGAGTCCCTACCTCGGCCGAACGCACCCGGCGGCTGGAGTTGGTGGGCTCCTGGGAGCGCTTCAACAAAGTGTGGGGGGCGCTCGAGCTCTCGCCTCCACCTCTCCCAGAGGTTGAGGCCCTCCGGGTAGTCTTGAAGAGGAAGGTAGGCGACCCCGATGGTGGCCTCTCTCCTCGCCGCCCCCCAAGAAGAAGAAGATAGTGAAGGGTCCGAGACAGCTATCTCCGGGGCCCTCCTCCGCTTCCCACTCCGAGTGGGGAGGCTCCAGCGATGGGGCCCAGTCGGAGTCAGGGGACCCTCCGATGATTCCGGACCTGACCCCGTCGGTTCGGTCGGACGCTGGAAGGACCGAAGATGCTCCCCCCCGCTCGGGCCCGACGGAGCCCGCGCCGAGGGCCGGGTAGGAGGCGCTTGTCACCGGAGTGACGCCTCCTCCCGAGACCACTCCCTCGCGCGAACCGGCTTCGGAGGGGGGCTCCGCTGGCTCCCGCAGGAGCAGGGCGACGGACAGCTTGGACCGAGGGGGGTTGGCCGACCCGCTCGGTGCCGTTGAGAGGAGCGCCGACATAGAGGTCGAGCTCGCCGCGGTGGCAGCGAGCTCCCCGGTGAACTCCATCGACATCCTTTTCTACCGTCCAAGCCCATCAGGGCCCGTCCAGCTTCCGGAGGACCTCGCCGACGCTGCGGACGAAGGTACGATAGCTCCTCGCCTTCCAAGGTGGTGAGCCGGTAGGAGCCCGGTCGTCCGGACCTTGTTACAATGTATGGTCCTTCCCATTTGTTGCCCAGCTTGGTGGGAGCGGCCACCGCGCGAAGGACGAGGTGCCCCGGTTGGAACTCGTTGCGCTTGACTTTGGGGTCGTACCATGCTTTGGTCTCCTTCTGATACTGGGAGAGGTTGGCGATTGCTCGGAGCCGCGTCTCTTTGGCCAGGTCGAGGGAGACGATGGCTCGTCATCGGCTTCGGGTGCTGTGATGCATAGCGAACCGGCCCGGAGCTCCGTTGGGGTCATTGCTTCGTCGCCGAACAAGAGGCGGAACGGAGTGAAGCCGGTTGCTCGGGATGTGGTGGTCCGGATGGACCACAATATCTTCGGCAGCTCGTCAGGCCACAACCCTTTGGCTAAGCCAATGATGCGTTTGTTGAGGCCTGAGAGGATGTGCCCATTAGCTCGCTCCACGGCCCCGTTAGACTGGGGATGCCGCACGACGGCGAAGCAGAGCCGGACTCCCAACTCGTCGCAGAATGTCCGGAAAGCCCCAGCATCGAACTGTGTTCCGTTGTCTAATGTGAGCTGCCTGGGTACTCCGAAACGGCACACGATGTTCTGCCAGAAGAATTTCTGGATGCTTCGGGATGTGATGGAAGTCACTGGCTCTTCCTCGACCCACTTGGAAAAATACTCGACGGCGACGAGAGCAAAGCGCAGGTTGCCTTTCGCTCTGGGGAGTGGTCCAATGAGGTCCATGCCCCATCGGGCCAAAGGCCACACAAGAGGGATGGGTAGCAGGCTTGCTGGGGGTCGGTGACTGCGCCGCCCCATCCACTAACAGCCTTGGCAAGTGCGAATGAGTTCTTCAGCGTCAGCAACGATAGTGGGCCAGTATACGCCCTGCCGTAGAGCTTTGCCCGCGAGGGCTCATGGTGCTAGGTGTCTCCCGCACAACCCCTCGTGGATTTCCCGGAGCATGGCCACTCCGTCTGGGTGCGAGATGCAACGGAGTAATGGAGAACATACTCCGGACTTGTATAGGATGCCGTTGATGACCTCAAATGACCTGGCATGGAGCTGGAGGCGAGCTTGGTCTGGGCTAGGATGATTATCTTCACTACCCGTGAGCGTACGCAGGATGGGCTCCCGCCAATCACCATCGACCGTACATAGGACTGGAGCTGGCCGGGGTGGCGGCGGGGGCTCCACCGAGGAGGCAGAGGTGGACGCCTCGCTGCGAGGGGGCGCCGAAGGTTGGGTGATCTCCTCGAAAAAAGCACCCGGCGGCAAGGCTTGAGCTCTTGCCCCGGCTTTGGCGAGGGCGTCAGCTTGGCCGTTTTCGCCTCGCGGGATGTTTTGAACAGATATACCCTTGAAGGATGCCTCGAACCTGCGGATGGTGTCAAGGTAGGAGGCAAGGTCCGGGTGCTTGGCCTGGAAACTCTTGTCGATGTGCCCGACTACTTGGGAATCGGTCTTGATGACCACACGCGCCGCTCCCAGCGCGTGCGCCTTGCGGAGACCCAAGAGGACCCCTTCGTACTCGGCGATATTGTTGGTGGCCTTGAAGCTTAGCCGAGCAGAATACAGGGCCTGTTGGCCGGAGGGGGAGACGATGACTGCTCCGGCTCCATCCCCCGAAGCCTGGTAAGCACCGTCCGAAAAGACGGTCCAGACCCCCTCGCTTGCTTTGGTGCCTGCGCACTCAGGGGCCATCGTCCACTCCGCGATGAAGTCGGCGAGGATTTGGGACTTGATGGCTGTGGATGCCAAGGCCATAGACACAACAACTTTTTTGGTGTTTCCGTTCGTTCTACTGGGTATGCGGTGAAGAGGAGGTATGCTAGCAATCAGGGAAGGAGAAACGGCCTCTAAAAGCCGAATCTCCTAAACATCACCTCCATCATAGAGTCAACCTTGGGCCCTAGATGATTCGCAAATGTGGTGCTAACCGCTTGATCCACAGTTGTAGCTATTTTTTGCTCGATGTCTAGGGTAGAGTGAGGGGATTGGAGGTTACCTTGTCCATGGAGATGTTGGGGAGACCGGGGTTGCGCTCGACGAAGCCCGTACGGGTCTTTGTGTAGCGCATAAGCATGAGGGAGTGTAGCTCCTTCGTCTTGGCCTTGATCTTGGCACTATCTTCTTCGGGGATGTCCTCTAAGGTGGGCAGGACGATGTTATCGTCATCGATTTCCACACTCCCCACCATGTTCATTGACGTAGGGGGTCACGATCTAGTCGTACCCATCGCCAATGCTATTGTGCTTGGCATGTGTTTCCCCCGCGGAGTCACTAAAAAGTGTGTTGACACTGAAATCTCCCGATAAAGTGCCAATCAACACTGACACCAATTCGACGATCTCATAGCATGCTGATGCATGGCCTAGGTAGGCAAACTCCAAACGACACTAACATCATGTTCCAGCGATCCTCGATCGTGATGAGGAAATCAGTGTAGGCTCACCAAGCAATCAAACTGTGCCGTGAGGGGGCAATCTAATTGGCCCAAAGAGAGGGGCGTTAGGCCAACCAATATAGTGCAGTTAGGCCAGCCATGTACTGGTAGTCAGACCAGTCGTGTACCACCGGTTAGACCGGTTGTTGCCGGTATGGCCCGGTCAAACTGACTATGGCCGGATGGTCAGACTGACGGCTAGGGTAGAAGATGACCTGGCTGGCCGGTGTGCACGGTGACGACTGAGGATAGTGCAGGTGGTCTTCGTTGATGAAGCTCGACGCCTTGAACCCTGTAAGAACCTTAGAAGCAGTAGCAACTCGGTCTAGGGACCGAATCACTCAGGTAGATCGATAAAAATCCATTACAGGGGCTAGACGGATGATTCACATGAAAATCAATAAGGATTACCATGATTATGATGCGATGGATGGTAGGTTTACGGAGCAAACCAGCAAAGATAGATGAGCTATGGCTAAACCTAACGCGAAAATGTAGTAGATTGGAAAAAGAAAAATTATATGTGGGTAGGTTAGATTGGATTCTGAGTCTCCCACTTTGAATCGGACATAGACCTTTATATAGGGGATGGTATTATTATCCCTGGTCGTGATTCCCACCCTAAATTGATTAGGATACGAGTCCAAGTCGTTAAAAACGAGATTAGAGATAAAATACCCCCATATCCTGTGTCTAGGGTTCAGATTCGGGCTCTGTCGGTCTGACCGAACCAATGGGCCTGTTGGACTGAGGTAACATGGCTGGTCTGACTGACCCTTGCCAGGGACGACATACATTTTTGGCTTTTGACAATTTTAGCCATTAGTGTCAAATTTTGCTATCAACATCTGAAATAAGTGCCTTCTTAATTTGGTTTGCTTAACATTTAAAATAGGAAGACCGTTGTAGCATACCGGAGCATATTTTCATGTACCACATCCTTACCACTAAACTACAATGAATACCTTAGCTTAGGGCAACCACATTGCTTATGTATTAGATGGAAACAAGGGTGGGACCCACTATAGTTGACAATAACTAATTTCAATTCTATAATGTTTAAAGACACTTGATCTTAATTGTTTATTTTGTTATGGTGCATCTTAATCTTAAGGCTAACTTTTTATGTATGCCTCTTATGTCCACTTCCACAATGGTAAAAATACATTAGGGCATGTACAATGAGTGTCTTGAGTTGTGTCTTCGGGTGTGTCTAAGGGGGTAAATGTAAAAAAACTCAAGACACGTCTCTTAACGAAGACACTGTGTCTTGGTTCTATGCTCGAGGCATAGGACTAGCTGATTGGTCAATTTAATTTATTGAATGTTCTTATTGGTGCAATGAATATAGCAAGACACAGATTTTAGACATGCCCACTGTACTATATTGTGTTTTAGCTATGTCTTATGCTTGGAATACCGTGCAGCAGTGTCAGGGTTGTACATGCCCTTATAGTAGTAGTATTAATTGCTTAAGGTCACCTTTTTACTAACATTTTTGTGGTTGCCCTTAGGGCAACCACAATGGTATTGTTCCAAATAACATTAAGGTTGAACCCACAAAAAGTTAGCATTTGTTATTGTTGTGTGTACAATGGAACGAAACAAAAAAATAACATTAAAGTGGGTCCTATTTATAGTGGGACCCATAAAAAATTATTATTTTATGGTTTATGGTCACACCTTAAGTTTATAGTTCACTTTAGAATTTTTTTTGCCTACGTTGTAATTGTACAATGTATAAGGCTAGTAAAAAATTATATTTAATGTTTAAGCTACCTTTTCATACACACATTATGGTTACCCTTAAAACAATAAGTAATATGACTCGAGCTGTTCTAAGGTCGGCGCCAGAAGTATTGGCGCTGAAATTTACCATCTGAGCTCCACATCGACCCGCGCTAGTGCCAATAGAGGCATGGAGCTGAGCTAAGCAACTTTGGACCAATAAGACTAGCGCTGAGCTTCGGTCTAGTCCTGCAATAAGTTTTTGTAGAGCTTTATTTATGAAAAAAATTATAAAAATCGCTGTGAGTCCGAGTAACTCTTCCATCCGTCGATACGCACTCCCCGTTTCGTTTTCAAATTTCAAATCGCAATGTTCGTGTCACGCCACCTGCGCCCAGCCCAACGGCTATAAAGTTGCCGCCGACCGCTCGAGATGAAACCAACGCCCTCTTCTTTCTCATTTCGTCGGAGACTGACAAGAAGCAGGGTGTATCCTCGTCTCGGATCCGATCGGGTTGGGCGAGAACCTCGCAGAAACTTCGAGAATCCCGACCCGACGTAGTCATGGAGAAGCAGAAGCCGGCGACCGACACCTCCCTCCTCCTCGCGCTGCGCTGCTCCAGAGCGTCGCTCCTCCTCTCCTCGCTCCGCCAGTCGACCAGCTCCAGATCCTCCGCAACGGTAACGACCCCCCTACACATACCCGCTCCTTCTTCTCTGGTTTCTCGTGGTCTATTTTTTTCGTGCCTTCGGTCGCGCCTTAAGCGTGTGATTTCGCTCTCGTGCAGGGTAACGAACTCCGGGCCGCTGGACTCCTCCGCAAGGAGCTCGCTGCGGCGCGGCACGAGGCCACACGGCATTCTGTGACCTCCGGTGCGGAGGTTCTCCTCGTCCTCTCCCTGGTGCCCTTCCTCCTACTCCTCGGGCTCCTCTCGGCAGCAGCGGTGGCCACGGCGTAGGTAGCGCGGTTGATTCCTCGGCGCCGATATGAGATGGCTCGGCGATCGATGGAATCCAAAGGGTTTCGAAATCGCTTCTCCGCTCTGGGCTCCGTAAGTTTCTTCATCTGGTGCGGTGTCGTTTTGCTGAACTGCTGATGAGCAAGTCTACCAAAACTTCAAAGCTTTGGTATCGATTAGATTGTGCATTGCAGTATATGCGGAATCATAATTATGCGGTTCATTTCTTCTTGTTTGTTCCACCGTAGAGTACATTTTACAATGCTAGAATTGTAGGGTTGATGATTTAGAAGCTACAAATATTTTCTGAATGTTTGATTAGTCGAAGATATGGATTTGCTTGTTACAGACTTAAATGGCATGCTATCCTTTCTTTGTTAAATATGCAACCGGTTGTATGAAGTTTGGGGTATTTTTGCAAAGAGTCTTTGGGGTATATTTACAATTTTCTCCTTTTGGCAAGGTATTCCTTATATTTGTAGACTAAAGAAACAGCAGGATCAAACGCATACACAAGTCTTCAATGGCAAAGTTAGGGGACTGCTGTTTAACAGAGAGACACAGAGAACACAGAGGAGGAACTGCAACCACTCCCCTTCAGATTTCAAGTTCAAAAGTTAAACAACCAGAACTCACACTCTGCCTTTTTCAGCAGCCAACAGATTACGACAAAAAGTTTCATAAAGATAGACAAGACCCAACGTACACAACGCACATCGTTTGCTGATGTAAGAATTTTACACACCATGCTTTAGCTGTAAGCAGATCTTGCTGATTGGACATGAACAGGATTACTCCAACATACTCCCCTCTAATTCTGATGTGCTCCAAGATCATGGATGCCAAGTAGAAATTGCATTGTAGCTAGTTTCCCTACTGGTAATGCCTTCGTCATGGCATCAACTCTTTGTTCTTTAGTTCACACTCATCCAACTAAGATGAGATTTGCTTCAATACATTCTGGGATGAAATGGTACTTAGTGTCTATATGTTTGCTTCTTGCATGGAAAACAGGTGTTGGAACGACGGATCGGACCATCAGGTTTTCTTAGTGAGAACGAGGGTAGTGTATTCAATGCTCCTTAAGCCTGTGTCTTACAACTATAGCTGAGGGGTATTTATAAGGCGCCCCATCCCGAGAGCCCAGTGCCTCTGGACCGCCAACGGTTACATGGCCTGACGCCGGTCGGTAGTACCGACAAAACAGACTATACATAGTACAGACAAGAAGATTCGATTCTGACAGCGCATCAGTCGTGTCAGACGCTGCATGCGCCGCCCGACACGGCTCAGAGGATCGCGATTCTGTCTCCCCGTATATTCATCCAGTCCTTTTCCCGCCAGCACTCCCTCCGGATTGACTACCGCGGGCCGAAGGGTGGCCCCCGACAACCTTCTCCCGGAGGGTGGCCTCCGGCATCTTTCTCTCGGAGGGCGGCCCCCGGCATCTTCCTTCCGGAGGGCGGCCTCCGGCATCCTCAAGCCGGAGAGTGGCCTCCGGCATCTTCAAGCCGGGGGGGTGGCCTCCGGCATCTTTATGCCGGAGAGTGGCCTCCGGCATCTTCCTCCCGGAGGGTGGCCTCCGGCATCTTCCTCCCGGAGGGTGGCCTCCGGCTTCTTTCGCCTGTAGGTCCTGGCCCCCTCCGGCACTAGGCCTCGGGCCCCCTGGTTGTGGGCCCCCTTCAGCCATCGGGATTATCTCCCCCAACAGTAGCCCCTCGCTTCTTTCCTCTTGAGAGCCCCGCGTTAAAAAGGGTGGAAGCGCACATGATAATTCCGACGGCCTTCATGAGGAACGTAACTTACATTGGGTTACTTGATCCAGCCGTAGCGTGGCCCCCTGCGTCCGACGCGGAGGAGCTCCGAAGTGGGGAGGCGTGATCGGGTCCGGAGGCTGAGGACCGCTTCGAATCCTCTCTCCGACGGGTTGAGAGGAGTTTGACCGGGCTCGCTGAGTGCATGCGCACCTTTGACCGGGGGGCTCTGGCCGCGTGGAGGCGGCCAGATGCCGCCAGAAGCAGTTAATGCGTGCGTAAACGGCATCGGGGAGGCGAACCGCCAGGGAGCCGCCGTGCCCCGACGCGCCGGTTTGGCCTTAAATGCGGTGCCATGCAACCGCCGCGTTCACACGCTGAACGAACCAGAAGAGGAACCGACGGCCTTGAAGCTTAAATATAACCCGCTGCGCGGCCTGCTCTCCCTCCTCCACTTTGCTACGCCCACTCTTGTTACTTCAGACAGCATCCTTCCTGCTTCCTGAGCTCTAAGTCCCCTCTCGCCTCCTCGAGCAATGGTGAGGAGCGCCACCATAGCAATGGCGATGGACCCGCGCTTCCTGCAGTGCCAGATGGTGGCGGCGGCGGCGGTGATGGCGACGGATTCATCGGAGACGCGCGGCGCGCGCGAGCTCTGCCCCGCCTCAGAGCGGTTTCGGGAGCAGACCCTGGAGCTCGGCCCGTCTGCGTGCACAGAAGCGTCGATCGAGCAAGCAACCAGGGCCCGCCTTGGTCCTGAGACGCCGGCGAGGAAGCCTGGTCGAGAGACGGCCCCGCAGCCGCGAGAAGGCGAGGTCGTCGTCTTCGAAGCCTTTTTCGATGCGGGATTAGGGTTCCCTGCCTCGGAGCTCCTCGCCGGGGTGCTGGATGCGTTCCATCTGGAGCTCCCGCAGCTGTCCCCTAACACCGTGGCCCGCCTCGCCATTTTCGAGTGGGCCATGCGCGCCGAAGGCTGCGAAGGGAGGGCGGAGGTCTTCGCGCAGATGCACGAAGCTCTCTGCCAGCCAAAGAAGAATGGAGGCCAGATACTAGCCTTCGGGAGCATCAACTTCCAGCTCCGGAGGAAGTATGCAGACTTCTTCCCTGCGAAGGCCACCAACGAAAGGTGGTATTCCAAGTGGGTGAACCGGTGGTTCTACGTCCGCATGGGGCTCAGCTCCGGCCTCGCCGGGATCCCACGCCACATTTGGTTTCGGAGGGAAGCGCGCATCGAGGCCAACGCCGGCTCGATCTCCGCGAGCATTCAACTCCTCCAGATCGTCGCCCGCCGAATGAGCATGCGCGACTTGGCGGAGGAGTTCGTGGCTCTCGAGATCCCTCCGCTAAAGGAAGAGTGGCCGGCGTCACTCCGGAGCAGCCGGGACGAATCGATGCCAACGGAGCTCTCCCGCTAGCTCGGTAAGTGTCCGCACCCGTCCACTTCTCTCCGGCCTTTGTGCCCGAAGGGTGCCCCGGTCCTGATAATTGAACGCAGGGTCGCTCGTTGCCCAAACCCCCGAGGAGGTGGCCCGCATGACGGAGAAGATTCTCGGAGTCCCTACCTCGGCCGAACGCACCCGGCGGCTGGAGTTGGTGGGCTCCTGGGAGCGCTTCAACAAAGTGTGGGGGGCGCTCGAGCTCTCGCCTCCACCTCTCCCAGAGGTTGAGGCCCTCCGGGTAGTCTTGAAGAGGAAGGTAGGCGACCCCGATGGTGGCCTCTCTCCTCGCCGCCCCCCAAGAAGAAGAAGATAGTGAAGGGTCCGAGACAGCTATCTCCGGGGCCCTCCTCCGCTTCCCACTCCGAGTGGGGAGGCTCCAGCGATGGGGCCCAGTCGGAGTCAGGGGACCCTCCGATGATTCCGGACCTGACCCCGTCGGTTCGGTCGGACGCTGGAAGGACCGAAGATGCTCCCCCCCGCTCGGGCCCGACGGAGCCCGCGCCGAGGGCCGGGTAGGAGGCGCTTGTCACCGGAGTGACGCCTCCTCCCGAGACCACTCCCTCGCGCGAACCGGCTTCGGAGGGGGGCTCCGCTGGCTCCCGCAGGAGCAGGGCGACGGACAGCTTGGACCGAGGGGGGTTGGCCGACCCGCTCGGTGCCGTTGAGAGGAGCGCCGACATAGAGGTCGAGCTCGCCGCGGTGGCAGCGAGCTCCCCGGTGAACTCCATCGACATCCTTTTCTACCGTCCAAGCCCATCAGGGCCCGTCCAGCTTCCGGAGGACCTCGCCGACGCTGCGGACGAAGGTACGATAGCTCCTCGCCTTCCAAGGTGGTGAGCCGGTAGGAGCCCGGTCGTCCGGACCTTGTTACAATGTATGGTCCTTCCCATTTGTTGCCCAGCTTGGTGGGAGCGGCCACCGCGCGAAGGACGAGGTGCCCCGGTTGGAACTCGTTGCGCTTGACTTTGGGGTCGTACCATGCTTTGGTCTCCTTCTGATACTGGGAGAGGTTGGCGATTGCTCGGAGCCGCGTCTCTTTGGCCAGGTCGAGGGAGACGATGGCTCGTCATCGGCTTCGGGTGCTGTGATGCATAGCGAACCGGCCCGGAGCTCCGTTGGGGTCATTGCTTCGTCGCCGAACAAGAGGCGGAACGGAGTGAAGCCGGTTGCTCGGGATGTGGTGGTCCGGATGGACCACAATATCTTCGGCAGCTCGTCAGGCCACAACCCTTTGGCTAAGCCAATGATGCGTTTGTTGAGGCCTGAGAGGATGTGCCCATTAGCTCGCTCCACGGCCCCGTTAGACTGGGGATGCCGCACGACGGCGAAGCAGAGCCGGACTCCCAACTCGTCGCAGAATGTCCGGAAAGCCCCAGCATCGAACTGTGTTCCGTTGTCTAATGTGAGCTGCCTGGGTACTCCGAAACGGCACACGATGTTCTGCCAGAAGAATTTCTGGATGCTTCGGGATGTGATGGAAGTCACTGGCTCTTCCTCGACCCACTTGGAAAAATACTCGACGGCGACGAGAGCAAAGCGCAGGTTGCCTTTCGCTCTGGGGAGTGGTCCAATGAGGTCCATGCCCCATCGGGCCAAAGGCCACACAAGAGGGATGGGTAGCAGGCTTGCTGGGGGTCGGTGACTGCGCCGCCCCATCCACTAACAGCCTTGGCAAGTGCGAATGAGTTCTTCAGCGTCAGCAACGATAGTGGGCCAGTATACGCCCTGCCGTAGAGCTTTGCCCGCGAGGGCTCATGGTGCTAGGTGTCTCCCGCACAACCCCTCGTGGATTTCCCGGAGCATGGCCACTCCGTCTGGGTGCGAGATGCAACGGAGTAATGGAGAACATACTCCGGACTTGTATAGGATGCCGTTGATGACCTCAAATGACCTGGCATGGAGCTGGAGGCGAGCTTGGTCTGGGCTAGGATGATTATCTTCACTACCCGTGAGCGTACGCAGGATGGGCTCCCGCCAATCACCATCGACCGTACATAGGACTGGAGCTGGCCGGGGTGGCGGCGGGGGCTCCACCGAGGAGGCAGAGGTGGACGCCTCGCTGCGAGGGGGCGCCGAAGGTTGGGTGATCTCCTCGAAAAAAGCACCCGGCGGCAAGGCTTGAGCTCTTGCCCCGGCTTTGGCGAGGGCGTCAGCTTGGCCGTTTTCGCCTCGCGGGATGTTTTGAACAGATATACCCTTGAAGGATGCCTCGAACCTGCGGATGGTGTCAAGGTAGGAGGCAAGGTCCGGGTGCTTGGCCTGGAAACTCTTGTCGATGTGCCCGACTACTTGGGAATCGGTCTTGATGACCACACGCGCCGCTCCCAGCGCGTGCGCCTTGCGGAGACCCAAGAGGACCCCTTCGTACTCGGCGATATTGTTGGTGGCCTTGAAGCTTAGCCGAGCAGAATACAGGGCCTGTTGGCCGGAGGGGGAGACGATGACTGCTCCGGCTCCATCCCCCGAAGCCTGGTAAGCACCGTCCGAAAAGACGGTCCAGACCCCCTCGCTTGCTTTGGTGCCTGCGCACTCAGGGGCCATCGTCCACTCCGCGATGAAGTCGGCGAGGATTTGGGACTTGATGGCTGTCCGGGCGACGAAGGAGATCCCAAACGGGGCCAACTCCACCGCCCACTTTCCGATGCGGCCGGTGGCGTCCTTGTTCCGGAACATGTCGCCTAGCGGGTAGGCAGTCGGGATGATGACATCGTGAGCCAGGAAGTAGTGCCGAAGCTTCCGGGATGCCATGACGAGGGCGTAGGCCACCTTTTCGAGCTCGGAGTACCGAGCCTTAGCTCCGGTGAGGGCTTCGAAAACGAAGTAGACGGGGCATTGAATCAGCCTCCCGTCGAGTTTCTCCTCTTGGACTAGAGCCGCACTCATTGCACTGCCGGAGGCGGCGAGGTAGACCAATAAAGGACTGCCGGCCTGGGGTGTGGCGAGGGCCACGAGGCCGGAGAGATATTCCTTGATTTGCTGGAAACAGTCTTGACATTCGGGGGTCCACTCAAAATGCTTAGAACCGCGGAGCGCCTTGAATAAGAGCAAACTTTGCTCTGCTGATTTTGCTAGAAATCGCCCGAGGGCTGCCAATCGTCCGGCCAGGTTCTGCGCTTGCTTCAGGTTCTGAGGGGGAGACATGTTTTGCAATGCCTGAACCTGCGTCGGGCTGGCTTCGATGCCCCGGCTGGAACCGAGATACCCAAGCAGCTTCCCTGCGCTCGCTCCGAAGACACACTTTTCTGGATTGAGCCGGATTCCACACCGCCGTAGGCTATCGAAGGTCTCCGCTATGTCTGAGCCGTGCTGGCTCTTGGTGGCGCTTTTGATGACGATGTCGTCCATGTATGCTTCCACATTACGCCCCAACTGATGACCCAGGGCTTTGGAGATTAGTCTTGAAAAGGTGGCCCATGCGTTGCGGAGGCCGAAGGTTATCCGGAGGTAGCAGAATACTCCGGCGGGGGTGACAAAACTTGTTTTTACTTGGTCCTCGGGCTTTAACCAGATCTGGTGATAGCCGGAATAAGCGTCAAGGAAACTGAGGAGTTCTGCTCCGGCGGTGGAATCAACTAGTTGGTCAATGCGAGGCAGGGGGTAGGGGTCACGGGGGCAAGCTTTATTCAGAGAAGTAAAGTCGATACACATGCGCCATTTGCCAGATGTTTTCTTCTAGACAAACACTGGGTTAGACAACCAGTCGGTATGACTCACTTCCCGAATGACCCCTGCTCGGAGCAACTTCTCTGTCTCAGCCTTGGCGAGCTCGGCCCGTTCGGTGGAAAGTCTCCGGAGCCCCTGGCGGACCGGCCATGCCTTCGGGTCGACGGCCAGTGAGTGTTCGATGATCGAGCGGTCGACGCCGGTAATGTCTTCGTCGGACCATGCGAAGATGTCGAGGTTGCCGCGGATGATGGCCTCGAGCTGCGCCGATACCTCCAGTTACAGACCCCCTCCGAACTTGATCGGGTACTCCTTCCCGTCTTGGGTCAAGATCTTGGTAATTACCTCCCCCTTTGGAAGAGGTTTGGCGGGACGACCCTTCTGCCCGGGGTCCCCGCCTCCTGGGAGGCCGGCTCCCTCGGCGCCTTTGCGGACGCTGTGAATCTGCCGTGGCTCTAATGGCGCCGAGTGACCGTACTCGACCCGGCGGGCTGCGGCCTTGTCGCCCAGGATTGACAACACCCCTCCGGGAGTCGGCATCTTGAGGCAGATGTAGTTGTGGTGAGCGATGGCTCCGAAGCGATTGAGCATCCCCCTTCCGAAGATAGCGTTGTAGGCGTACGGAGCATCGACCACGTCGAATAGGATCTCTTCGCCGCGCTGAAGGGGGGAGTCGCCGAAGGTCACCTCCAGCACGACCTGGCCCAGGGCGTCGAGCGGGGGGCCTACGAAGCCTTGGAGCGGACGTGAAGCTGGCAATAGGTGCTTGCGCGACAGGCACAGCTGATCGAAGGCCTGCACGAATATGATGTCAGCAAAACTCCCTCCGTCAACCAGTATGCGACGCACCTCGACTCCGGCGATGTCTGCTGAGATGACGAGGGGGTCGGCGTGCGGGAACTTGACTCCGGAGGCATCCTCGGCGGTGAAAGTGATGGGGACATGGGACCACTACGGGAGGGCCAAGGGGCCGGACGTGCCGATATGTCCGACCTCCCGAACGTAGTCCCGACGCTGCCGCTTGGAAAGAGCCCCCAGGGCTCCTCCTCCGGATACGGGGAGGACCACTCGCTTTCCCCGATCCGGAGCGTCTTCGAGCTTGGGGGCCGGGGTCCTGCCGAACTCCAGGGCCGGGCCAATGACTTCAGGCTCGTCGTGGCGCCTGACTACCTGGACTGCCTCTAGGCGGGGGATAGGGGTCCCCCTATCGGTGGAACCACAACCGACATTGCGCTTGAGGTAGTCACTGTAGAGGGCGAGTATGGTTCGGCAAGAGTCGGTGTCGTGGCTCCGGTTCTCGCCGTGGACGTTGTAGTAGAAGGCGGCTCCCCCGGAGAGCGCTCGAGGCGGAGCCTTGGCCCCGACGGAATGGCTTCAGCCGGGCGTGTGCAGATGCTTGGCGGGGGCTCGGGGGGTGATGCTGAGGACTTCCCCCCGAAGATGCTTCGGCTTCGTCAAGAGTCCCGGTGGACAGAGTCCTGCCAGCCGGACTCTTAGCAGCGGAAGTCGGGAACGGGGCGCGCTCCCCGGCTGAAGTCCGGCGGGGCCTCATATGTCCTGGCGCTCGGGGCCCGGACAGGGGCTATCATCGCTTGCCGGCGCGCTTGGCCCTCTTCGGATCGGGCATACTCCTCGAAATACATCATGAGTTGTGCCACCGAGGAGATGGGCTTCCGGTGAAGCTTGTCGAGGAGGTCTGGGTGGGTGACGCCTTCTCGGGTGGCGTCGATGACGGAGGAAGCAGAGAGCCCCTTGATCTGGGCCTTGGTGTGCGCAAAGCATTGGGAGTACTGCCGCAAGGTCTCTCCGGGCTGCTGCTTCACTTGGAAGAGGCTCCCGGTGGACATAGGGGCCACAAAGGTCCCCTGGAAATTGTTGACGAATTTCTTCCTTAGTTGATCCCACGAATGGATGGTCCCGGGTCGGAGTGACTAGAACCACCGGAGGGCGATTCCTTCGAGCGCCAAGGGGAAGCATTTAGCCATGGTGTCTTGGCTCCCCCCGGATGCTTCTATCGCCAGGGCGTACGAGCGAGAGAATTCGCCAGGGTCAGAATCCTCGGAGTACTTGGGAAGCTTCACGGCGCGGAACTTCGAGCCGAAGCGCACCCTCTGAAGGTCCGGGTGCAGGGGGGACTCCTCGTTGTATGATGGATTTTCTTCATCCGCTGGCTCTTCGTCATCGCTCAGCGCCACGGCCGCAGCTTTCGTAGCGCGGAGGGGCTCTGGAGGGCGAAGCGATGCCTCCTGGTGCCACAAGGCCAACTCTGCCTTCAACCGAGCGTTCTCGGTGGCCAGGGCATCAGCTTGGCTCCCACTTCCTCCTGAAGTGGTATCGGTGTCTCGCGAACGGACGTAGTCGGTCCGAAGGGACACCACCGGGGGTCCGCTCGGAGGATGCGTCTGCGGCGGCCCCTCCGGCAACCCTGTCAAATTGACGGATGTTGGCTCAGGTACGCTGATAGGGTCCCGGGCCTCGAGCGTCCCTTCCGGCACCTGGGTTGGCTCCAGGGAGGGTTCCCCGACGGGTGCAATAGCGGGGGCCGGAGGATTGGGGACGGGGACTGGAGCAGGCTCGACCTTGGCGGTGCGGGCTGACCGACGCAAGGGAACCGTGCTTGCTCCTTTCCGACCCGACATGCTTTGGTGAGTGAGTGTAGAGGACGCTAGCTTCTTGAACTAAGGTCCCCACGGACGGCGCCAACTGTTGGAATGACGGATCGGACCATCAGGTTTTCTTAGTGAGAACGAGGGTAGTGTATTCAATGCTCCTTAAGCCTGTGTCTTACAACTATAGCTGAGGGGTATTTATAAGGCGCCCCATCCCGAGAGCCTACTGCCTCTGGACCGCCAATGGTTACATGGCCTGACGCCGGTCGGTAGTACCGACAAAACAGACTATACATAGTACAGACAAGAAGATTCGATTTTGACAGCGCATCAGCCGTGTCGGACGCTGCATGCGCCACCCGACACGGCTCAGAGGATCGCGATTCTGTCTCCCTGTATATTCGTCCAGTCCTTTTCCCGCCAGCACTCCCTCCGGATTCACTACCGCGGGCCGAAGGGTGGCCCCCGGCAACCTTCTCCCGGAGGGTGGCCTCCGGCATCTTTCTCCCGGAGGGCGGCCTCCGGCATCCTCAAGATGGAGAGTGGCCTCCGGCATCTTCAAGCCGGGGGGTGGCCTCCGGCATCTTTATGCCCGAGAGTGGCCTCCGGCATCTTCCTCCCGGAGGGTGGCCTCCGGCATCCTCAAGCCGGAGAGTGGCCTCCGGCATCTTCCTCCCGGAGGGTGGCCTCCGGCATCTTTATGCCGGAGAGTGGCCTCCGGCATCTTCCTCCCGGAGGGTGGCCTCCGGCATCCTCAAGCCAGAGAGTGGCCTCCGGCATCTTTATGCCAGAGAGTGGCCTCCGACTTCTTTCGCCCGTAGGTCCTGGCCCCCTTCGGCAATAGGCCTCGGGTCCCCTAGTTGTGGGCCCCCTTCAGCCATCAGGATTATCTCCCCCAACAACAGGGTTTTTCATTAAGGCAATAGCAGAGTTGTTATTCATGAATAGCTTCACCACTCCTTTCTGTTCACCTATAAGCTATCCCAGCAAACTCCTGAGCCAAAGTGTGTGGCAAGCTGTTGCTGCCACCATAAACTCAGCTTCACATGATGAAAGAACCACTGTCTTCTATTTTTGTGAGCACCATAACACCAAGTTTCCATTCAAGTAGAAAGCCATTCGACCAGTGCTCTTCCTATCATCAAGATCTCCACCCAAATCATTGTCAGTATAGCCTATAAGCACCTCCTTTGCTCTCCGTTGATTGTATATCAGACCAAAATTTAAAGTTCCCTTCAGAAATCTAAGGATTTGCTTCAAAGCCTGGTGATGTATCATAGTTGGCCTTTCCATAAATCTGCATGCTACACCGACAACAAAAGAAAGGTCTGGCCTAGAATGCAATAGATAGTTGAGACAACAATCATCCTTCTATATTTAGTGGCATCTACCGTATGGCCATCTAGGTCGTTGTGCAATTTAGCTCTCTGTTCCTTTGTATATTTTTGATGATTACAATCAGACATCTCAAACTAAGACAATACATTCTTTGCATAGCATGTCTGCTTTATTGTAAGGTAATTTTCTTGTTGAGATACTTCAATGGCAAGATAGTATGTTAACAGCCCCAAATCACTCATATCAAATTCAATTGTAATTTGTTGTTTGAAGACTTTAAATCTCCTTTGGATCACCTCCTGTCACAATAAGATTGTTGACACTAAAATCGTCTGACAAGGCACCAAACATCACTGACGTTGATCTGGCAATCCAAAAGCATGTAGACGTTCGGAGTAGCCCTCCAAACACCACACGATGCCGACGCCGCGTTCCGACGACCCTTGACCATGACAAGGGAATTTAAGGTGGAGTCGCCAGGCAATCAAACCACACTACGATAATTGCGATTCAATTAGCCAAAGTGTGAAGGGGCGGTTAGACCGGCAAAGGAAAGCCAGTTAGACTAACCACAGACTAGTGGTTAGACCGATAACAGATCGGTAGTCAGACCAACAACAGCCTGGTGGTCAGACTAATGTGTGCCGGCACGATTTGATCGAACTGAGTAATTACCGTGATTGCTATTGCCGGCATGGCCCAGTCAGACCGACGTGTCACCGCCGGTCAAACCGACAGTTAGGGTAGGAAAACGCCCAGCTTGCTAGCACTTGTTGTCGATGACAGGGTCGATGCAGGAGTCCTTGATGATTATGGTAGATGCCTTGGCCCCTGCAAACCACTTAGGATCAGTAGCAATTCGTCCTAGAGTCCAAATTACCGATAAAGAGCGATAAATCTCGTTATGGGGGTTAAACGGACGATTCACGAGCGAATTGGTAAGGATTACTGTGATTACGACATAATGGACGAAAGGTTTTCAGTGCAAACCAATAAAGATGGACAAGCTATGGCTAAACCTAGGGCAAAAAGGTAGTGGATTGAAAAAATAACGGTTCTATGGGGTAGTAGATTAGATTGAATTGGATTTTGGGATGTTCCCTTGAATCGGTCTTGCCCCTATATTTATAGGGGCTGGTCTTATCGTCCCAAGGCTTAATTTGTACTCTAAATTTATTTAGGTATGAGTCCAAGTCATTAAAAATTGTTTAGAGATCAAAACAACCCAAAACTAACCCAATTAGCTCGGACTCGGACTAGTCCGGTATGACCAAACATGTTTCGGTCAAACTGAAGCAACAACATCGGTCAGACCGGCCTGTCCCAAAAACTGCATGTTTTCAACCAAATTATACCAATTTCGACCATTTGACAATTTTTTATCATTAATGCCATTTTTGCTTTCAACACATGCCACCTTGCCTTTTGGCAAACTAGTGAGCCAAAAACTCTATGAGCAAAGGGTGATATACTCTATAATGGCCATATGACACTTCACGTATCTTGCCCCACACTTGGGAAGTACTTTTTCAAATACCTACTGTTGGCGCAACGGATTACACTAACAGGTTCTATTAGACAATGAATTGACAAACAAAGTGTTTGTGAATGTGGACTATCTCAAGCCTCTGAATAGAATAATAGCTCAAAATAGTTTGGAGTGTGTATTGAATATCTGAATATTCCATCCCTCTTACATGACGAGAAGGGGGGTATTTATAGGTAAAATCTCTAAGGAAAAGATCTTTTTACCCCTTAATTACAACCGACATAGTGGATACTATTTTGGTATCCCTTATAGGGTTAATATGCTAAAACATGCTCGAAGGATGTTGATAAAGCAGATGTCCCATCCTTCTGGCTATTTTCCACTTCAGAGGGGAAACCTTTCAGAGGGTCTCTTCGGACTAGAGCCTGGACGGACCCTTCGACTTCGAGCCCTTCAGTTTGGAGGGGGTCTTGGGCTCCGAGATTAAGACCCTTGCCTTTATCTTCGTTGTACGGACCCTTCGACTTCGAGCCCTTCAGTTCGGAGGGGTCTTGGGCTCCGAGATTAAGACCCTTGCCTTTATCTTCGTTGTATAATGTATTTGCTTGGAATCTTTGAGGATCATGGGGATGAAGTATTTTCCACCAACAGTAGCTCCTCGAATACGCTTCTCTAGATAGCCTGTACAGCAAGGAGAGCAGTATACGCAAGAAATATTTTCATGCTTAGGATCGTAGAAAGAATGCAAGGTATTATAATCGTTCGAAGCATCCTTTGTGTCAGAGATGCATCAAATCTGGGCTTCGAACTTCGACCTCCGCATGATTGTTTCGATGGAAATTGAACCGTTATAATGGTAGTAAATCACAGAGAGTTGTTACTTTTATAACCGTTATCCCTCAAATAGTCGTTAGGCCTTTCGAGAAATTAACAGCCATAAGAGTTACTGCAGATTCACATTCTTTCATCCTTGGGTCCCACCCGTCATTGACGTGGGTCGAATCTGCTAAGGTGAAAAATATGTGTGAATCGTGCCGAACAAGGGCGGAGCAGTTATAAAGGGGAAAGTGATCAGTGGTGAGAAGTTTTTACAAAGTTTTCTCACTTTAACAATCCCATACTTTCCTCTTTCGCCCTTACTCTCTGATACTCTTGAGTGCTCCACCAATGGCGAGAACAAGTGCAAGAGTGACTGCAGCGATGACGACCTTGGTGCAGCGGCAAGCTTGGGCCGCATCTGCGGCGGTAGCAATGGAGGGAGCTCCAAGGGGCTCCTAGCCTAAGGACCCACGGGAACTTCGGCCACAATCGAAGAAGCCGCTGAAGCAAACCTTCATCCTCGGGCGATCGACTTGCACCGTGGAGTCCGTAGAAGAGGCAATGAGCAGAAGATTAGGATCGGGGATGAGGACCCGGATCCCCGAAGAGGAAGTCATATCGACACTGAGAAGTGGAGAAGTTATCGTCTTCGAAGCCTTCTTTGAAGCTGGACTTGGACTCCTTGCAATAGACTTCTTATCGGAGGTATTGGAAATGTTCTATGTTACTCTACCGCAACTATCACTGAACACCATATCTCGGCTGGAAGTCTTCGAGTGGGCCCTCCGAGCCGAAGGGTGCGAAGGAAGGTCTGAAGTGTTCGCGGTGACCCATGAAGCTTCGTGCCAACCTAAGCCGCATGATGGGCGCGGAGACTCCAAGCTACTGGTGGCCTTCGAGAGTGTTAACTTCCAGCTCCAAAAGGGGCACTTGAAGAACTTCCTAGCGAAGACGATCAATGATTGGTGTTACTCCGATTGGATACTCCGGTGGTTCTATGCTGAAGTTGGTGAAGACTCCAGTCTTACAGGGCCCCTGTAAGAGATTTGGTACAAGAGGGAAGTGGAGGTGACCTCGGACTCAAGGCTGCTCTCAACATGACTTGGGTTGCTATCTTCGGTGGCCAAGCGCATGAGCATGCATGACTTGGCAGAGGAATTCATCGCCCTTCGGATACCTCTGCTTGGGGCTGAATGGCCCATTATTTTCCATAACACTTCGGAGGGAGAGCTTCGAGAGATTGCTTCGAACTCCTTAGGTAACGCTTCGATATCTCCTACACTTAAATTAGTTTTATAGAATATTTGTAATTTTTCTGAACAGATTGTTACCTTGTTTCAGTGGCTTTGTTGGCTCTGGCTCCGGAGCAAATAGCTTGGGTGGCGGAGACGGTGCTTGGAGCCCCTACCGTAGTGGAGAAGAAACGGAGGGTGGAGCTAGTCGGGAGCTAGGAACACTCCAACTGAGTGTGGAGTGCACTCGGGACTGAAGCCCCTCCTCTTCCAAGCTTTGAAGTAGTGGGTAATGGGGGATTGGTCCCGATCTTCCGCTAGGTAAAGGATAACTTAGATTGGGGGAGAATCTCGACGTTGACGATCCAAGGCTCCGGTCCGATGGATCAAAACCTTGCAATCGCTACACCACCGTCTCCGTTGGTTATCAACCACACAGGGCGCGATTGACCTCGCCATGAAGGCTAATTCCTGCAAGCGAACCCAAGAACACAAGCAAGAACAGGAAGGATACAAGTCGAATGCCAAATCACAGATAAACTATGAAGAGGAGAGGTTTCACAAACGCTGATGCAGCAGCCAATCGGTCCGGTGCAGGAGCGGGATCTAAACACACAAGTGTAGATGCAAACAAAGAAAAACCTAACCCTAAAGGCGGCTGGCGTGAGTATATAAGGCGTCGGCAGCCTGTAGAAGACGTACAGACTCGAACTATGGGCTAGAAGATGTACAGACTCGGACTATGGGCCAACACGGCCCAATTCTGTCATGCAGGACTGTTTCAAACACACAGGACGACTCGAGACTCCAAATGAGGCGGAACCAACGCCAAAAGATCCATCTTCTCCTTAGCTTTCCAAAAAGTCCAAGAACGCGCCAATCGGACTTCGTATGAGGAAGTTATGCCCATTTTGGTGCATGGTGGTCGATGTAGTCCAAACCAGCGAATTCTTGACTTCAAATCATCCGTGCGACTCCGTCTTCAACTCCAACTCTTCTATTCCATCTCCCATGTTCCTAAGCAACATAATATCACTAGTATTTAGTAGCATCCCGTCCAAACAAATATTATCATAGTTGCTAAGGAAAGAATTAACCTCATGGTTCAAGCGACGGGCACGGGCGCGTGTGATTGGTCCTTGTAATTGATTTGTAGGTGGAGGCTCCATGTGTGTATCATGTGAAGTGATGTCCTCATTAGTGGGCCTGGTTCCTGGAAAGAGAAAAGCTGCTACTGGGACCTCCAAGGCCATGAAGACTCTAGCAAAAAAGGTTGCGTGGAAGGCTAAGCTCCCATCTCCTTTAGTGTCTCCACCTTCGTTGGATATTCGGAGCTCTTCTTCGGAGGATCCCGAAGAGGAGGAGACTTTGGAGGCCCGAATGGGGAGGGAGCTTGAAGCTTTACACATGGAGGGTGGTGAGGGGGATTCTCGGACCGAAACCGAGGATCCACCTCGGGTTGATGTCGAGGCGGTGCCGTTGGTTGAAGGGGAGGAGGCAGTCCGAACTGAGCCCATAGGGGCTTAGGGAACAGATCCAGAGGGCTCTGATTCGCCCGTGATCGGAGTGGTGGTGACGGAGGTAAGGGCCTCTACGTCGGCCACTCCAAACCAAACTTCGGGAGAGGACATCGAGGAGTACCTCAGATTGTACGAGTATCTGGAGGATCCCATAATTCTTCCCCAAAATTTAGATGGAGGTAAGCCTTCGGTCTTTACTTCTTAATTCATCATACCTGAAATAATTTCATTCTATTGGCAATATCTTTTGGATGATTGACAAATACCTTATGTTTGTAGATGCCTCGGGGAGCAACATGGCTCCAACCCGAGATAGAGCCTTGGCGGAGGACTTGGCTCCAGATGGGGATGAGGCTCCGGTGGAGGAGGTGGCTCCGGCAATGGAGGTTACTTCAACAGCTGGAGTTGCTTCAGCAGAGGGAGTCACTCCTGCGGAGGAGTCCATTCCAATGGAGAGTGATACTCCAATGGAAGATGTGGCTCCGGTGGCTCCCACAATGGGGAGAGGGAAAGGCAAGTTTTGGCTTGGGCCTCTCCCTTCATTGGTGATGACGCTGTTGGAGTCATGGCCTCATCTCCAAATAACAACTTGAATGGGGTAAAACCTGTAGACCTAGCTTGAGTGGTCCGAATGGACCATAAAATCTTAGGAAGATATTCAGTCCACATCCCCTTTGCCAAACCTACAATCCTCCGATTTAAGCCGAACAAAATATTTCCATTGGCCTGCTCCACGGCTCCATTGGATTGGGGATGATGGACGGCTACAAAGAACATTTTAATGCCCATCCCTTCGCAGAATTCTCTAAAAGGTTTGGCATCGAATTGAGTGCCATTGTCAATTATCAACTCTCTAGGCACTCCGAACCTGCAAATAATGTTTTGCCAGAAGAATTTCTGCAACTTTTTCGAAGTGATAGCAGTTAAGGGTTCGGCTTCGACCCATTTAGAAAAGTATTCGATTGCTACCACCGTGAACTTCATGTTGCCATTCACCATTGGGAAGGGGTCGATCATATCCATTCCCCATCGTGCCATCGGCCATACCGGAGCAATGACTTGAAGGGGTGTTGGAGGACGATGGCTTTGTCTTCCCATCCATTGGCACCCTTGATAGGTTCGGACCAATGATTCTGCATCTGCTACAATTGTTTGCCAATAAAGTCTCTGGTGAAGTGTTTTGCCTACTAAAGCCCGAGGGGCTAAGTGGCTACCACACAAGACCTCATGGATCTCTCGAAGTATATATTAGCCTTCGGGTTGCGAGATGCATCGGAGTAGAGGAGAACATACTCCGGCTTTGTATAGCACTTCGTTGACAAGCTTATAATTTCATACCCTTGAGTGTAACCTTTGCAATTCTAGGCCCTCGAGTGAACTTGCTTTGTTCTACAAAAAGTCTAATATTGGGCTCCACCAATCAGTGATTGGTATGCAAAGTACTTCTATGGAGGGTGGCTGAGGCACCAAAGGGTTCGCAAGCTCTTCATAAGAAGCCCCTTCTAGGAAATCCAATGCTCCGACAGCAGCCTTTTCCAAGATATCTGCATGCTGATTCGGCCGAGGTGCACCAGGGTCCAGCACAGGAGCGTCTGGCTCCGTTTTTGTCTCCTCGCTAAGGGACTCCCCCTCCGAAGTGGAGGGGGAAGAAGGAAGTGGAGAGAGACGCTTCGGGCCCTTCGAAGTCTTCTTCAAAGGGCGTTACGAGGGCCCCACGGCGTCAGAGTCCTCCCCTCTCTTCTTCGAAGCCAGACCTAGGGCATCCACATTTTGGAGGCATGGAGGAGGAAGGTTGAGCGCGCTCCACACGTGGTTAAACCGCTCCGAGGATCCCACGAGTTCCATCCTCTGTTTACACTCAGCTAGAGTGGGAGCTCCGAGGATCTTGTCGGTGATTCAGGCCACCGACTCCGGGGTCTTGACCATGCACGACCCTAAAAGTCAGAGTGAGTACTCGATACCTTCGCTAACCCCTAAAATTGCTAGCAACTTGTTGCAGGGAGGGTAAAGCAGCCGAACCTAGCGAACTAGAGAACGCCTCCGAAGGCGCCCCATCCTGCGCACTTCGAAGTGAGACCGGCCACGCCTCCTTCAGGGGAGGGATCTCAAGGGCAACGAACTCCTCCACCAGATCCCGCATGCTCATTCGGTGGGTGACAATCTTGATAAGTCACACGCGAGCAGAGACGGAGCTGGCGTCAACCTCGATGTTTGCCTCCTTCTTGAACTAGATGTGGCGCAGAGGCCCCGCCAGTCCAGAATCCAGCCCCACTCTGACATAGAACCAACGGCGTATCCACTGAGAATACCACCGTTCGTTAATGGCCTTCGCAGGTAAAAAATCGGCGTACTTCTTCCGGAGTTGGAAGTTGATTCTCCCGTACGCCAGCACCAGGTCCATTTTCTTCTTCCGCTGATAGCACGCTTCGTGCATCTTCGTGAAGACCTCTGCCCATCCTTCACAACCTTCCACCCACATGGCCCACTCAAAGATAGCGAGGCGGGCCACTGCGTTCAGAGATAGATGAGGCAGCTCGAGGTGGAATGTGTCGAGGACCCCCGCAAGAAGCTCCAAATCAGGGAACCTGAGCCACGCATCGAAGAACACCTCGAAGATGACGACCTCTCCTTCACGCGGTTCCGGGACGATCTCCAGGCCCGGCTTCCTGGCCTCCACACCGGGGCCAAGATGGTGCCGGACCGCCAGCGCGATTGACTCGGTCATGCAGGCTGACTTCTCCAGCACCAAAGTCTGCTCCCAAAACCTCTCTGATGTCGGTTAGTGTTCTCGAGGATCATGGGTCTCGGCTAGATTGGAGCCATCGCCGATGCCACGGTTGTTGCCACTTGGCACTGTAGAAACCGGGGTCGATCATAGAAGGAAGCCCTCTCTCCCCTGACATCCCTAGAGGCGACGACTGAGAAGGGATGGGTGTGAGAGCGATGGGCGCAAGGGAAACAGCTGGGTGCTGGGCGCAGGCGAGGATTGCGGGATGGTGGAGAATGACGGGTCACGACCAAAGGAGAGGATTTATACGTGCAAGTCAGCGTCGGGTCCATTAAATGCCTAGTCGGTCCAAGTCCTCCCAAGCGTCGGCATGCAGCACAAGGAAACCCCATTAAACCCGCTTTCGGGCTTAGCGCCCTGGGCGGGTTTCTCGACATAAGGGAGGCGGTCCATCTAGTGCGATGGTCAGGGTCCCTCTAGGGTTCTGCGTCTGCGCGATAGGAGTCCATCGATCAGTTCGGCTTTCGGTAAGACGTTCCATCGAGATTATTTTTGGCGCTCCCTCCTGTTTCTTTGCGTAGGACCGTCTAATAGGAGAAAGCGAGGGGCTACTGTTGGGGGAGATAATCCCGATGGTTCCTGGAGAGAGCGAAGGACGCGGAGCGGAGTTCGAAGAAGGGGCTACGCAAGGCGGCGGCCAGCGGAGTCACTAGCTCCGGAGCGGAACTGTACGGAGGTCGAGCCGAACCTGGCTCCCTTCGGAGGGGAGCCTCACGAGACAGGAGGAGGGGCCCACCCCAAGATCAGTACCTGTGGCCTGGAGATCTTTGGCTCAGGGCCCGAATCCAGAGATCCCTCTGAGCCAAAGAACCAACCGGAGGCCAGAGGCGCTTCTCTGACAGGCACCACAGCCCCGCTGCTAAGACAGGCGACCAGGACCAGTCTTGTCAAACTGGGCTGATGGCGAGATCGTGGTCGTGGGTGTAGTTGCTGACACTGCAGCCACATCTAGAGCGACTGATAGAGCAGTTGGGGTTGTACCCTTTTCTGTAAGGGGAGGCCGTTGTATGTCGTACGACTGTTGGAGGGGTTTGGAAGTATCAGGCCATTGTAGGGCTCCACTATAAATACCCTCCCCCTCTTCGCATTGTATAGAACAAAAACACACAATTCAAGAATACGGGTTTGAGCCAAGTCTTCCACTCGAAACATCTTAGAAACCTGTTGTCCTAGTCATCTCTGCCAACATTGACCTTAACCGGTTTTGTGATCTTTTGGCGACATGGACAGAGTTAGTAAAATACATCTGTTCGATGGGACTGTTTTTGCATACTGGAAGGTGCGCATGGAGGCTTACTTGTTAAGCCAAGGAAATGTAATTTGGGAGATTGTGGACTCACAATACTCCATCCGTAAAACTTGCACCTCTCAAACAGAAAAAGATCAGTATAATTCTAACTCCAAAGCTAGAAACATATTGTTCAATGGTTTGAGTCGAAGTGAGATTTATCGGGTTCAGCACCTTAGGATAGCTAGGGAGATTTGGACTACACTCACTATTTTTTATGAGGGCTATACACATATTAAGGCTAGATGCCAAAGCACAAACAATCAATAGTATCTGCTGTTTGTGCAAGTGCCTGGTGAATCTATAGATGCCATGTTTTCTCACTTTGACGCAATAGTGAGTAACTTGCGGTCCAACGGAACGCTTGCTTACAAAGATCATGATAGGGCTATCAAGCTTCTCTATGCTCTTGATTGTAGCATATGGGAAGTGAAGATATCTAGCATTGAGGAGTCCGCAGGTTATGACACATTGACCTGTGATGAGCTCTTTAGCAAGCTGAAGTCCACAAAGATTGCCAAGGCATCTGTTGCAGTACACAAAAACTCTTTTCCACAGCCATTGGCACTAGTTTCTGGCTCTAGCCGTGGCACCACTGCAGAACCAAGCACATCTTGTACTTGTGTTCTTGTTGGTGGTTTTGCTTTGTCCTCCCTGGTCTCCGTCACAAAGGAGCAGGTGGATACTCTAGATGATGATGATCTTGCTCTCATTGCCAGAAGGTTCACCCGTTTTCACAATGAGAGACGGGATCAGAGGAGAAGTGGCTTTAGTGGTTGTTTTGAGTGTGGTAACATTTCTCACATCAATGCCAATTTTCCTATGCTCAAAAGGAGAGATGAGAGTGAGCGCCCTAAACACCACAAGAAGGAGAGGAAACCCTTTGCGAAGGGTAAACGTGGCAAGGTCGCTACGAGGGTAGCCAAGGCCACTTCTAGAGCATTTGTTGCTACACTCAGCGACATTGACACTTCCTCAACTGAGGAGTCGAGCTCTGATGAGGAGGAAGAGTTCCCAAGAATGGAGGAGAAGGAGAAGAAGGTAAGGGATTTCACCGGCCTTTGCTTCATGGCTGACAGCAGTCACAGCGGCCATGAGCTTGACTCATCTGAGGTACCTCTATCCTATGACGAGCTCTCAATTAAGATAGATGAACTGAATGAAGTAGTTCTTGGTCAGGATAGATTACTTGTTCAGGATACTAGAGATAGAAAAGACATTAGACTTAGGCTAGAATCTATTTCTACTGATTATGCCATGCTTAAGTCTAAAATTGATGATGCTGAATGTGAATCTTGCACTGTTGTCATGGGTGAGCTTGCTCAGTTGCGTTATGTGCATGCTCAAACTATTTATGAGCTTGAGACTGCACATAAGCAGCTTTTGGTGGTGGAGTCTAGACCTATTTCTTCTGATGCTTGTTCAAACACTTCTTTATTCATAGATAGCATTAATTTGAGAGACAAGCATGTTAAGAAATTAGAGGCTAGATTGGAGAGTGCTGAGTGTTCTAAGGATGATCAGCCTATTTGTCCCACTTGCATTATCCTTAAGGACCAACTCATTTTGCTAGAGGGCAAGCTGAAAACCTTATGACTGAAAATGAATACCTTCTTTCTGTGGTTAACAAATGCATTAATGGAAAGGGTAGGATGGATTTGCTCTTGGCCAAGACCAAGATGTGTGCTAACAGGGCAGGGATAGCTCTAGGATTAGGTTTTGAGAGGATTCCTTCATATAGTAAGTACAAAATTGTTTTTACCTCACCCACTACCTTAGAGAAAGAAAGAGCCCAGTTAGACACTCCATCAGCCAAAAAGCCTACCCAAACTGCAAAGAAAACCACCCCTCCTGCCAAGAAAATTCCTCCCAAAAAGAACTCTTTGATAAAACACAAGGAGCCTATAAGGATTTCTCCTATGACCCATGAGAGTGCCCCTAGGAGAGTGTTTAATTGTTCTTACTGTCAGCGGGCGGGTCATTTTGTTCGGTTTTTCTATCGTCCCATCAAGGATGAGCAATGTTCTCAGATGCTAAGATTCTAGGACATGCAGTACCCTCCTCTAGGTTTGCGTGAGTCCGAGTTTTACTCACGTCCTGTGTATGAGGCTTTGCCCCTCGTGGTGTTCACCATGTTTCATATGGTGCTAGACCACGTGTTAGTGGCTTTGTGCCTCGATAGGTTGGGAGACCTCGTCATGCAATTGGGTCACAACATGTAGGTAGGCCTCACAATTTGCATCATTCCGTTTTTCATGTGCATAGACAGACTATTTTACTGTACCTACTGCTCGTATCACTCAGTGTTGGATGCCTCGTCATATTTTCACACACCCCAACACTAAGCGATCGAGGTTCTCTCATTATGTGTAGGCATTGGATCGAGGCTTGGAGGGCACGTGGATCATAGACTCCGGTTGTTCACGCCATATGACCAGAAATGCAGCATGGTTCTCCAGCCTCACCACAACGCAAAAGGAACATATCACCTTCGACAACAATCAAAGGAGTAGAGTTAAAGATAAAGGTGTGGTAAGAATCAACTCAAATTTCACTCTCAAAGATGTTGCTTTGGCTGAAAATTTGGGATACAATTTGCTTTCTGTATCTCAGTTGCTTGATGAGGGTTTCGAAGTGTGATTCTATCGTGATACTTCGGAAGTACTCAATTCTGATGGTGCTGTGGTCTGTAAGATTTTTAGAGTTGGGAGAGTCTTTGGAGCTGATTTTTCTGAGTCATCTAGTTCTTCTCACTTCCTAGTTGCTCATTCGACTTCTAAGCTTTGAAAGTGGCATAGGAGACTAGGGTATATGAGTTTTGAGTTGCTCGCTCGTCTGAGTGCCCTAGGTCTGATCCAAATATTGCCCAAGCTCAAATTTGAGAAGAATTTAGTTTGCGCTCCCTGTCGACATAGAAAAATGATTGCTGCTTCGCACTCACCAGTCACCATGGTGATGACTGAACAACCTAGAGAACTTCTCCATATGTACACTTGTTGACATTTAATCGTGCCCCTACACTTGGGTCAGTTTGACGATCCAAAAATGTGCGGATACTTAGGGACAAGCCTAAGCATGACGCAGCACCGACGTCACGTTTTGACTACCCTTAGTCATGATAAGGGGGGTGGAGTCGCCAGGCAATCAGATCACTCAAAATAATCCAATTAGCCGAAAGAAATATATTTAAACAGAATAAATCAGCAAACCGGTCGGAGCCTCTCTATTTCGAAGTATGGTGCAAAGGGGGTCACTGAAGTATCCCTTCGACGTCTGGTGCAAAGTGTCCCACCGAAGGGTACCTTCGGCCTTCGGATTGATCCGGTCGAAGATGAACTCCGAACGGATCCGGGCGCGACAATCACCTCCGAACGATGGGGGTGTGGTACAAAATAATGACTCAAATGCCGCGCGGGGGCGTGACTTCATCCAGAGCGGATTACGAGCGTGGCGAAGCCTGTTGTGACGAAGTGTGCTGGCGAAGCGTGCGGTCGAAGCAGAAGTCCCAACGAAGGGTGTTCTGGCAACCTTTGAAACCGATTTCTCGGCTCCGGACACCTCCGGTGAAGCAGCTCTAAACATGAAGACCTACAACAGAGAGGATTCGAAGTACTAATTCGGTCTGAGGATCGAATTCTGCTAAGTGTTGCACTAGTAGCGAAGGTAATAATCTGTTACGCATATTAGCGGATACATCACAGGCGAAGTAACAAGGCGATAGCAATCTATTACGTAGATTAACGGATACTTCACAAGCGAAGTAACAAGGACTACCACTATTCCGAAGTGGCCGGCGGAGGGCTTCCAGGCAAAGCCACGAAGAGGTATAGAAAAGGTAAATAAATGCCATCAAAGCTAGGGCTTTGTGTTTGATTTGTGTTGGGGGGCCTCTAAGTTGGCCTCACCTCTCTATTTATAGGGGCCAAACTTCTGATCTAATCTGCTATAATTCATCTTGGATAGAGATAAAACTTAGCCAGAATTGTATCGAACTCGGTCTCTGCCAAAGTGGGCTTCGGCCAGGCCCATCGAGGCCTGCTCCACGGGCCGAAGCTTCGGTGGCGTGGGCCTCCGAAGGCTTCCTGGTCAAAGGACGTGGGCTGGCCAGAGGCTTCGGAGCCCACAACCCAATGGACCTTCGGCCCTGTAGGGCTTCGGCCTGACCCCGGACATGTGTATTTTTGGCCCAAATTACCAAAATTGATATTGTGACAATCTCAGCCATTGATGCCATTTTTTCTATCAACACATGCCCCCTGCCTTTTAGTGAACCGAGTGAACTAAAAGCACAATGAGCTGAAGACGATACCGTCCATATCGGCTTTTTGACACCTTTCACGCTGTTTGCCATACGCTTGGGAAATACCTTTATAAGTACCTACCATTCAAATCTCTTCGAAACCGCTCTCCTTGCAGAGATTCCAACACATATGCATTGCCAGGAGCAATTTCGGCTATCTTAAAAGGGCCTTCCCAACTAGGTGACTATTTACCAAATTTGGGACTTTTCGTGCCTAAGGGTAAAATCTTCTTCCAAACAAATCTTCTACTTGAAACGATTTTTGTTTAACCTTCTTATTGTAGGCTTTAGCTACTCTCCTCTTGTCTACTTCTATGGCTTCTAAAGCCCTTAGTCTCTTATCGGTCACTTCCTCTAGATTATCCTTCAATAGAGTTTCATACTCGTTAACCGATAAGCCACCTTGCTTTAACACTCTTAAGGAGCCAAGATCTACCTCTACAGGCAGAACGACTTCTTGTCCATATACCAACTCAAATGGACTGACTTTGGTAGCACCGTGCTTTGCAATTCTACAAGCCCATAGCGCCTCAGAAAGCACTTCATGCACCTTTTAGGAAACTCTTCAATTTTCTTCGTAATGAGTTTAATCACGGTTTTATTACTAGACTCGGCCTGACCATTGGCCTGAGCATAGTAAGGTGAAGAGTTTATCAACTTAATACCATAATATTCGGTGAAGTCCCTCACTTCTCCAGAAACAAATGAACTACCTTGATCTGTAGTAAGAGTTTGAGGAATGCCAAATCTATGTATGATGTGCTTCAAGATAAAATCACATACCTCATTGTGAGTCATGTTCTTGAGAGGTACAACCTCGGTCCACTTAGTGAAGTAATTCGTTACCATCAACACGAACCGATGCCCTTTTGAGGAAGGAGGGTGAATCTAGCCGATGAAGTCTAAACCCCATCCTCGAAATGGCCATGGCTTGACAATAGGGTTGAGTAACGAGGCAGGAGCTAGCTGAATATTGCCAAACTTCTGTAATGCTTCACACCCTCTATAATACTTGAAGCAATCCTCAGTCATAGTCGGCCAATAAAACCCTACTCTTTTGAGCATCCAACTCATTTTCTGGGCCGACTGATGAGTGCCACAAAGTCCTTCATGAACTTCTCCCGCAGCCACCTGGGCTTGTTCGTGGTCTAAACACTTCAATAATACTCCATCGATGGTTCGGCGATACAATGTGTCGTCTATCAACACAAATTTGAACGCTTGTCGCCGAACCTTTTGATCAACCTTTTGGCTAGGGTCTCTCAAATACCGGGCGATTGGAATTCTCCAATCATCCTTATAGGCTTCAAAGGGTCTTGCTAGCTCACCTTCTAAAAAATTTTCTAAACTACTGACTTCGGGATGCCCCCCGAGCCATTCCTGCTCCTGCCGAAGCCTGGCCGGGCTGGCCATTCGGAGTGTGCTGGGCCGAAGCCCTCCGGAGGGTTCGGACTCCTGTGAGCCCTCACCGTGCGGGAGGTTTCGGCTTGCGGCCTCCAGCGTGCTAGGTCCCTTGGTTGGCAGAGTACTCCGGTCCAGAGAGCTCGGCGCGTAGTGGCCTTCGGCGGCCGGAGGGGTCCGCCCTGGAGGGTGCGTTTGCCCACCGTCACTGGCTTCAGTAGTGAGACCAAGCATCGGCTTCTCCCATACAGAAAATTTTTCCTCTCCTGACTTGGTAACCAGATGCTTGCTGAGCCAGATCATTTGCGACTGAATTGGCTTCTCTTGACACGTGAGAGATTTTGAAGTCATCAAAAGCAGTAACTATGTCTAGACATTTATCCAAATAACTATTCAGCAAACCGTTAAAGCATTGAGCACTTTTAGCTACTTTTTGCACTACTAACAAAGAATCACCATATGCGTGGACATGTCTAGCACCTACAGATTCTAGTAATTCAAGACCTAGCAATAAAGCTTCGTATTCAGCTTGGTTATTAGTGGAAGGAAACTCTAGATGGGCTGAAGTCTCAAAGTGCATTCCATTAGTTGATATGAGAACCACTCCAATACCTTGGCCACTCTTGCAAGCCGAACCATCAAAATAAAGTTTCCATGACACTACATCCACTAGAGAAATATTGTCACTCCAGCTGACATCTATGTGGTGATCAACTATAAAGTTGGCTATGATTTGGCCTTTCATTGCTCTCCGGGGTTCGTAGGCCAAATCGTACTCAATCAACGCGTAATCCCATTTTCCGGTTCTTCCACTTAGAATCGGCTTCTGTAACCTGTGCTTTATGACATTGGTTTGGCAAATGATAACACATGTAGTAGGGAGAAGATAATGGCGTAAATTGGTGCACACGTAGTAAAGTGATAAACACAAACGTTCCACAAACGCGTACCTGGTTTCGGCGTTCAGCAGGCGGCGGCTCAAGAACACGATGATGTACTCTTTTCCCTCTACCTCCTGGGTTAGCATGGCCCCGATCACGCTATTTTCAGCAGCGATGTATAGCTGAAATGGAATCCCGACTTTGGGTGCTCTCACCACAGGCGGTGATGACAAGCACTCCTTGATTTTCTCAAAGGCGCTTTGCTGACTTGCCCCCCAAGTGAACTGGGCTTCATTCTTCAGCCGGAGTATGGGGACAAAGGCATCAATCTTGCCGGACAAGTTGGATATAAAGCGACGCAAATAGTTCATCTTTGTTGGGGGAAAATATTCCATCCTCAGGGTTATTGCCGTAATAGCACAAAGGCAGATAATGGATTCGAAGGTTTCCAGACGTCCATCTTCGAAGATAGGCATTGGTTCGGAGTATATCTTCGAATTAATGCTCTTTGAGATCTTTTTTGCCAGCTAAGATGGAAGACTTATCTTTTTTCTTATTAGATTAGTCTTTTACCATTTTAGCCCTATCAAGGATACCGAATAGTTTCCACTATGTCGGTTGTAACAGAGGGGTAAATAGGTCTTTTCCTTAATGTTTGGGCCTATAAATACCTCCTGTTTAACCCTGTAATAGGGACTGAATACAAGTTATTCAATACACACATTCGAACTATTCTAAGTTGTTATCCTTTCGGAGGCTTAGAACAGTTCACTTCGCAAACACTTCGTTTGTTAGTTTCTATTCTACAGAAACCTGTTAGCATAATCTTTTACGCCAATAGTTGGCGCCGTCCGTGGGGAACCTAGTCCAAAAAACTTCGTTCTCTACCAACTCCTTGCATCATGCCTCCTAAGCGGAGCGCAACTCGTAACCCTGTTCGGAGGTCCTCTCAGATCTCCGGAGAGGCACCATCCGACACGGTTGAGGTCGGAGGGCCTTCCACGTTCCCTCCACCTCAAACTCCGGAAGGAGTTTCCATCCCTCGTACATACGGAGTTCCTCCGCCAACTCCTTCCATACTTCAACCACCCGGAGTCCCTCTTCCACCTTCAATCCCACTTCGAACTGATCCCCTTGGTTCCCAAGACCTGGAAGACCCTTCCGGAGGAGATGAGACAATCTTGGAGATATGGCCACTCAAATGGCCAGCCTCCAAGCTGAAGTAGCAAGATGGCGGCAAGAAGCCGCGAACAGGCTTCGCTCTCAAGTCGTCCCAACTGTTCCAGAAGTTCCCGAAGATGACGAACCCGTTTATCCCGAAGCCCCGGAGAACGCCTCCTTCGATAATGAATCTCCGCTGCATCCTGAGCTGCAGAAAGTTCGCTTTGATCCGAAGTTTAAGACTTCGAAGCTCTGTAAATATGCTGGAGATGAAGATCCCGGAGAGTTTGTCCATTCTTATGCCCTAGCAATTGAAGCTAGCGGAGGAGTTCGAGACACCATGACAAAAGTGCTTCCCCTTAGCTCTTCAAGGAGTGGCATTAAGGTGGTTCTGGTCTTTGAAGCCAGGATCAATTAATTCATGGAGGCAGCTGAAGAAGAAGTTTGTAAGCAATTTTCAAGGCACCTTCGTGCCTCCAATGTCAACGGGAAGCCTTTTCCAGGTGAAGCAGCTCCCTGGAGAGACATTGAGGCAATATTTCAAGCGCTTCGCTCATACGAAGTCACAGATCAGAGGGTTGTCTACATCTTCGGTAGTTGATACAGCTCGGGAAGGTGTCACTCATCAAGGTCTCCTGGATAAGCTTCATCGGAAAAGCATATCCTCGGTTTCTCAGCTGATGTCATACTTCGAGGAATATGCGAGGTCGAAAGAGGGTTGGCTTCGAAGAACTGCAGCTACTCCATCCATATTGCAGGAAGTAAAAGTAGAAGCAAAAACTTCGGCGTAGCCGTAAGAACCAGTCTTCGAAGTTCAACATGATCAGAGAAGGGGCAAAAGCACCCTCATTCTGAAGTCTTGAACATTGCACCCCCGCAAAAGTTCACACAGAGAGCTCCACAGCCTTCGGGGAACAAGGTCAGCGGCTGGAGGCCGCCAGGGAAAACGGCTGGCAAAGGCCAGACCCTTTTCTGCTGCATTCATGGTGAAAATCAAAGCCATGCAACTGATACTTGCAAGGCTATACTCACTCTAAGAGGAGAATATCTAGAAAGAACTTCGGGTCGAGGTACTACAGACTGAGTTCCAGCTGCAGCGCGCCCGGAGCCGGTCCAGGCTGTGGCGCGGATAGAAAACTTCGAAGCCGCAAGACACCCTCCAGTGGCCAATGTTATGCCACCTCCGAAGAAAGAGGAAGGGCAAGACCGAGGGAAAAGAGTAGTCCTCCCCATCTCCGGAGGAGGTACCCTCGGAAGCATGTCAAAAAGACAGCGAAGAGACTACGTCAAAGAAGTGGGCCACATTGGGACTTCGTCGTCTGCAGCTGCTATGCCGGAGTGGTCTCATGTACCGATATCCTTTTCCGCGGAGGATGCAGCTGGCATTAAATTCCCGCATGCAGACCCACTTGTTATTACTGCTGATATTGGGGGCACTGAAGTTCGAAGTGTATTGATTGACGGAGGCAGTTCGGCAGACATCATTTTTGTTCAAGCCTTCGATCAATTGTGCATCTCTAGAAAGCATCTTCTTCCAGCGGCTCGTCCATTGCAAGGCTTCGCAGGACCTCCACTTGATGTACTTGGCCAGATAGGCCTGGAAGTTACCTTCGGAGAAGGTTTGTTGGCCCGAACTGAGGAAGTAATCTTTGATGTTGTAGATGCCCCATATGCCTACAACGTCATCTTCGGAAGAGGCATGCTAAACCAGTTCGGAGCTGTGGCGCATCACAATTATTTGTGCATGAAGATGCCCACACAAGCAGGAGTCCTTACTATCTTCGGAGATCAAGCTATCGCCCGGAGAGCGGAATATGGTCATGGCCCCCCTCTTGATCCAAGACAAGTAAACAATGTACAAGATAATCAAGGAAATTTTTCAGCCCCTTCCGAAGCTTCAAAGAAATCCTTCTCGAGACCGAGTCCTGAAGGAGAGATTGCAGCGAAAGTTATTGTTAAAGATGGTAAAGAATATACATTTCAATTTGGTAAAGATTTACCTCCAGAAGTTGCAACCTCCTTGGAAAAGGTGGTAGAAGAGAATTTAGATGTCTTCGCTTGGTCTGACGAAGATATCACCGGAGTCGATCGGGATATCATTGAACATAGTTTGCTTGTAAACCCGAAGGCCTGGCCTGTTCGGCAAGGACTCCGAAAAATGTCTGCAGAAAGAGCTGCTCTAGCAAAAGACGAAGTTGAAAAACTGTTGAAGGCTGGGATTATTAGAGAAGTGGCTCACACAGAATGGTTAGCCAACCCAGTCTTCGTCAAAAAGAAATCTTCCGGAAAGTGGCGCATGTGCATTGATTTCACATCCTTGAATGAAGCATGCCCTCGTGACCCCTACCCCATGCCCCGAATTGATCAATTGGTCGACTCCACCGCAGGTTCGGAGTTATTAAGCTTCCTTGACGCGTATTCTGGTTATCATCAAATATGGTTGAAGCGCGAAGATGAGATCAAGACAAGCTTCGTAACTCCTTCGGGAGTCTTTTGTTATGTAAGAATGCCTTTTGGCTTAAGAAATGCCAGGGCTACTTTTTCGAGGTTAGTTGCTAAGGCTCTAGGTCATCAATTAGGTCGCAATGTGGAGGCCTATATGGATGATATTGTAATAAAGAGTGCTTTAAAGCACCAACATAGCCTAGACTTAGCAGAAACATTCAATAGCCTTCGGGTATGTGGGATCCGTCTTAACCCCGAAAAATGTATCTTCGGAGCTAAGGCTGGGAAGTTATTAGGGTATTTAGTTTCAAGCAGGGGGATTGAAGCTAGCCCTAGTCAAATAACTGCGCTACAAAAGATGGCTCCTCCGGAAAATTTAAAGCAAATGCAAAAGCTGACTGGGCGTCTAGCAGCACTTAACAAGTTTTTATCAAGGTCTACGGAGAGAAGCTTGCCTATATTTAAAGCATTGAAAGGGTCCGAAGATTTTGCATGGACACTGGAGTGTCAAAAAAGCTTCGAAGATATTAAAGAGTATCTCAGTAATCTTGCTACACTCACGGTGCCTACTGCGGACGAAACCCTACTCCTTTACCTTGCAGCTACAGGTTCTGCTGTCAGTGCGGTCCTTGTCAGAGAAGTGGATTTCAATGGGAAGTTGGTACAAAATTCTGTTTATTTTGTATCCGAAGCATTATCAGGAGCGAAGGCAAGATACTCCGAACTCGAGAAGTTCGTTTATGCTCTGATAATGGCTTCGAGGAAATTAAGACATTATTTTTTGGCTCACAATGTAATTGTACCAACTTCGTATCCTTTGGGAGATATGCTTCGAAGTAAGGATTCTACTGGAAGGATTGGGAAGTGGGCAATTGAGCTAGCACCCTTCGACATATGTTTTCTGGCAAGGACATCAATCAAATCACAAGTCTTAGCAGATTTTGTAGCAGAATGGACTCCACCGGCAACTTTGGTTCCGGAGAAGTCAAGTGACGGAGTTTGGACTGTTTATTCCGATTGGGCTTTCCAAGCATCCGGAGCAGGCATTGGAGCAGTATTAATTTCGCCTTCAGGGCAAAGAGCAATGTACTCCGCAAGACTCAACTTTAAGTCTACCAATAATATAGCGGAGTATGAAGGGATTTTACTAGGACACCGAAAAGCATGTGCTCTAGGGGCTACAAGAATTATTATAAAAACAGATTCTCAGATAGTAGCAGGGCACGTAGATAAAAGTTTTTAGGTTCGGCATCCACAGCTTGCAAAGTACTTAGAAGAAATCCGTAAGATCGAAGCACACTTCAAGGGTATTTCCATTCGGAGTATACCAAGAGCAGAAAATGTGCAAGCGGACATCTTAGCAAAAGCTATAGCCGGAGCTGTGGATGTACCAGAAGAAGCTTTCTATGTGGAGCTCAGTACACCTTCGGTGCCACAAATTCCCTCTGCAGAGATTCTTTGCATTCCTAGTGCAGATTGGAAAAATTCAATCATGGAAATTTTACAGGGAGGAGCAAATTATCCTGAAGAGCCACAGCTTTCAAGATTGAAGCTTAGAGCTAGAAATTATCAAATAATCAACGGTATTTTATATAAGGCCGGAGTATGTTCCCCTCTACTCCGATGTATATCTCAAGCCGAAGGTCAAGAAATTCTTCGAGAAATTCATGAAGGCCTTTGCGGTAGCCATTTAGCCCCTCGAGCTTTGGCAGGAAAAACACTTCGCCAGGGGCTTTATTGGCCTACAATAACAGCTGATGCGGAGAGCTTAGTCCGCACTTGTCAAGGATGTCAGTGAATGGGTCGACGAATTCATCGCCCACCAACAGCTCTTCAAGTTATTGCTCCGGTATGGCCTATGGCCAGATGGGGTATGGATTTAATTGGTCCCTTTTCAGTAGCCAAGGGAAATCTGAAGTTTGCAGTGGTAGCTATTGAATATTTTTCTAAGTGGATAGAAGCAGAGCCCTTAACAGCTATCACTTCGAACAATGTACAGAAATTCTTTTGGAAGAATATCATTTGCCGGTTCGGAGTGCCTAGACAACTCACAGTTGATAATGGGACACAATTCGATGCAGAACCTTTCAGGAAGTTTTGCGAAGATCTAGGCATTCAGTTATGTTTTGCTGCAGTGAGGCATCCTCAGTCTAATGGAGCCGTAGAAAGAGCCAATGGAAATATTTTGTCAGGGCTAAATCGAAGGATAGTAGGATTAGCAAAAGGACTGTGGACCGAAGAGCTTCCGAAGATTTTGTGGTCCATTCGGACTACGCAAACAAGGTCCATAGGTTTTACTCCATTCAGACTAATATTCGGAGATGAAGCTATGACTCCAACGGAGCTCAAAGGAGGATCACTTCGCAGCACCGAACCGGAGATTGAAGAAGAAAGACAAGCTTCGCTAGATTTATTAGAAGAAACAAGACTTCGAGCTGTGACAAATTTATCAAAGTATCATCAGCAGACGAAGGCTTGGTTTGACCCGAAGGTTAAGCTCAATGAACTAAGACCGGGTCATCTTGTTCTACGAAGCATTATAGCGCCAGGGAAATTAGGAAATAAATGGGAAGGTTCGTACCTAATTGTTCGTTTAGGACGCCCTGGCTCTTTTAAATTAGCTAATTTAGAAGGTGAAGAGTTGGCACATACTTGGCATGCGGAGCACCTAAAGCGATACTTCGCATAAGGGCTTCTTGTAAATCACTTGTAATCATCTTCTAAATTAATAAAGCATATGGTCCAGATAGTGCCTTCCCCTCATAAACCTCTAGCTTCCGAGTGGACGCACTGGAACCGCGAGGTTGACCGAGAGGGAAGTGTCATGAAGCTGAATCATATTTTCGGACTTCGAATCATTGGTTCGAAGCTTCCGACGTGGGGGCTGACATAATCCGGAGTCCAAGCCACCGCCTTGTAGGCATCCGTAAAAGAGCCCAAAACCACATCATGCGGAGTCCAAGCCATTGGCTGGTAGACTTCCGTAAAAAGAGCCGAAGGTGGCCAAAATATGCGGAGTCCAAGCCATTGGCCGGTAGACTTCCGTAAAAAGAGCCGAAGGTGGCCAAAATATGCGGAGTCCAAGCCATTGGCTGGTAGACATCCGTAAAAAGAGTCCAAAGAGACCATTGCAAAAAAGAGCCAAAGGTGGCCAAAGCAAAACAGCGTTTGAGCCATGAGCTTCAAATGTCTGTTAGCATAGTCCAAAGTGACAAATTATCTAAGACACTAAAGGTGTCCTGAAAGTTATCTCAAGTGATTTCTTTCAAAAAACAAGGGTACTAAGTTGCCATTCTTCAGACTACAAATAGTCGAAGACATTTTATAATATTTTAAAAGATCTTTAAATTGTAGAGGGGCTCCGAACCCCAAAAAATTGTACTCCGAAGTTTTTCTTTGCGCATAACCATCTTTGAATACAGTTCGAAGTTGCTTATCCCCAAAGAGGGGCTAGTAAATATGGAGACAATTTTAAATCGGTATTGATTATTCGAACGAATATGTTTACAGATTACATCATGAAAAATTGGTATCTATACCAAGAAGGAATCGAAGACCTCTTCGATCTCTAGAGCTAGGATTGGAACGACTAGTTCCAGCACCGGGAGTTCTAACAACTTTGCGTTTAACTCTCTTGCCTCCCTTCGAAGCTCTAAAGTCCTTCTGTTCTTGTTGAAGCTCGGCCCAAGTTCGAAGCCGTTCGGGGCTCCTTTCCCAGCTTCCAAGTTCTTCAAGTTTTTTACTTCGAACTTCATCTTCGTCTTCAGACCATATAACGTCTTCAGAAGATGAAGTGTTCAAGTTAACCTCTTTTTCTTCCTCTTTAATAAAAGATAATATATCTTTGATTACTTCGGGTGCAATTACACCGGAGCTATCTCGAGGAACTAAAAATCGAGGACGCTTATAAGCTTTTAGAAGATCGAAGGTGGTCCATAATGAGCGAAGTTCGTCGTTAATGTCTAACACTTCGATATCTTCTGTATGAGGCAAAGCCTAAAAATATGATAAACAAATTTTCATTGATAAATGTTCATAAGCATAAAGCTTTACATAGCCAAAAATCCTAAGGTATTTCTAAACCTGCGGGTTTGGAGGAGGCTGACTGCTTGAAGCCTGGGTCCGAGCTTGTTTCTGGCGTTGTCTTTCGTCGATCCAGGCCTTGATCGCAGAACGACCTTCGGCTCTCCATGAAGTCTGGAAGGCTCGCCAGGCAGCGGCCACACCTTCGGAAGTAGTCAGAAGCCGCTCATCGTCGAAGGTAATTGGGCCCTCTCCTGCGCTCGGAGTAATCGATCGGCCCAGATCTTCGTAGTAGCGAATTAGGCCAACAGCAGCCACTTGTCCAGAGAGTTCTCCGTATCGAATGCCTGCTGTCTTCATCTGCTTCGCCACTCCTTGAATCCTTTTCAACCGGCGCAGAAGAGAAATGTTATCATCAGAAGGAAGTGTCCCAGTAGTACCGAAGTACTCCAGGACACCTAGCAGCTGATTCATAACTTCCGTAGCTACCTTCTCGGACTTCAGCTTATCTTCGTTCAGTGCGTCCTTCATCGAAGTTACCTCTCCCAGAACCCCAGAAAGTCTAGCAGTTTCAGTAGTCAAGATATTCTTTTGGTTCAAGAGCTGGCTAGCTTCCCCTTGGAGTCTGACAAGCTCGGTCCCCGCAGTAGTGTGCTCCGCCCGCATTCTTTCTATTTCAGCTCGAAGCACAATTCTTTCTACTTCGAGCTCTTTATTCGCAGCCTCCAAACCTTGTCTGGCCCTATGCTCCGTTGACACTATATTGTCCATCTGAACCACTCGACTTTCGGAGATGGTAAGATTCCGTTGAAGGATGTTATTTTCCTCCCGAAGACGAGCGATTTCTTGATCATTCGATATATTCGCAGCTCGGGCCAAGACTGTTTGCTGCAAAAAGAAAAAACCAAGGTAAACATTTATTTGTAGGTAAATTCTATGTTATTTCACAGATACTTCGTACCTGGTAAGCTGCGCGTTCTATAGCAGCGTTGAGCTCCGACCTGTCCGCTTTACATAGAATGGCCACTAAGTTGGTCTCCCTATGTCGCGGCTAGCTCGATCCAAAGGTTCGAGCAAAGTCCGAAGACCAGTTGTTTGCCCTAAGAACGGAGCTAGAAGGGGGAGCATACTTATCGCCTGTTGGTCATCTTCGTCCAGCGAAGGGCCGGAGTGTTGGCCTATAGTCTTCAGAGCCCCTAGAGACTGGCCCTCCTCGGAAGATTGACTCTCGTCTGTTGAATCAGATGGAGTTGATCCGGAACTCGCAGCAGGGAGGGGTTCTATATTCCTTTTGCCTCTTCCAGGTCCCATTTGAGTGGCTCTTGGGATTGGCTCCGAAGTCGTCGAAGGTCCAGTAATTATTTCTTCCTGCCAGACTTCTTCCATAGAAGTGGACTCTGTAAAAAACAAAAGTATTATACATTGTATAAATACACAAAATAAACATGAAAGAATTATTCGAAGTGTACCTTCGACATTTTGGCGAGGGGTAATCATTGGACTGTTCGGTGGATCGAAGGCGAGATCTTCGTCCGAATCAGCCGTTAAATCTTCGACTGCAGGAGCATTTTCCTAAGCAGTCCTTGTTGCCTCTTCAGGAATCGAAGCCATAGTAACTTCGACTCCGCCTTCATCCGCATGAACTTCGCCCTGAGGTAAATCCTCTTGAACTGCCGAAGTCCTTGGTTGCTCAAGGTTATCTCGAGACTCCGGCACGTTCGCAGGTACTTCGGCTTGTGCAGTCCTTTGAGATGCATCTTCGTCTATCAGACGCACAAGCAACCTCCCTTCGTCCTCTTGGGAGTCAGAGACTGAAGCCCTTGGGCTCGAAGGTGCGGGATTCTTTGGTTTCCGAGTCACCTTCTTGACCGGAGTCTTGGCGGAGCTCGAAGTCCCAGCTTCGGCTTTCCTCTTTTTTGGGCCCTTTCTCCGAAGGTACCCAATCCATCAAAGGGGGTGGAACGATTTCTAGCATTCCCCACACCCTGTTAAATCTCTCCCAACTCCCGACCAACTTGATTCTCCATTCCTTTTCGGTCGGAGTTGGAGCGCCCAAAATCTTCTCCGAAGCCCTTACGATTTGCTCCGAAGTAATAGGGGCTGAAGAAGCTAAAAAATGAATCAAGTTAGTTATTTCTTAGAATGAATATGCATAATACATGTTGTCTTCGAAGTTACCTGCAGGACTCGAAGTCGAAGTGATTTTTCGGAGACCGCCTTCCGAATCCTCTTCGAAGATGATAGGCCAGTTGGCCATCAGCGGAGAGATTTATAACCCGAGGAACTCTTCGGCTAAGTCTCGAATGCTCAACCTTCGACTGATCTTCTGAAGTAGGCTGAGGCGAGCTTCGAGCTGACCTTGGTCTGGATGCACTAGGGCATCCTTCCGGAATTGGATGTCTTTCAGAGGTCCGGCCAGAGGATTGCTCGCCCCAACTTCGGCATAAAACCATCTCATGACCCAGTCGGTATACCATCTTGCATTGATGGCCTTAGCGGGAAATTGAAGGGCGTATTCATCCCGAAGCCTGAAGTTAATACTTCCGAAGGCTAATACCACTTTTTCACCTCCGGGGCCTATGAAGGTTTTTGGCTGGCATGAAGCTCTGTGTAGCGCAGCGAAGATCTCTGCCCTCCCCTCACAGCCTTCGGCTCTCAACGCCCATTCGAAGATAGCTAAGCGAGCTACTGCGTTCGGAGAAAGTTGAGGAAGGGTGACGTGAAACAAATCAAGTACCTCGGCCAAGAAGTCCACTGCTGGAAGGCCTAAGCCGGCTTCGAAGAAGGCTTCGAAGACGACCACTTCTCCGGGCCTTGGCGACGGGATGAGTTCCTTTCCAGGTTTGCGGATCATGACTCCGGTACTAATAATCCCTTCTACGGTGATCGCCAGTGATTCTCTCTTGCAGGTAGAAGGTCCCATTTGGAAGGATTGATCCAAGTACTTCGTTGATGGCGGGCAGAGACCTTGGTCACCAACATTTTGGGGATTTCCCCCTCCTGCCGCCATGGATGCCGTTGCGGGTGTTGGAGGCGCCGTCGCCAACGCCGTAGCCGCTGCTGCTACGGCCGCCTGCTGTCGAGCCAAGGCCGAAGGGGCTCTAGAACTCTTGGTTTTCGCCATGGAAGCTACTGGGTTGCTTTGGAGGAAGAATGGAGGCTAGGGCTCAAAAGGTTTTTGTTTGCAAGAAAGCGGTGGAAAGGTACTCAGGAAAGTTCTAGGCCCTCTATTTATAGCCTAGACTTTACATTTTTTACCATTAGTCCATGCCGTTTCGCATTCCTGCCCGTTACTTTTCTCCGAAATTAACGCATTCTACAGTTTCCGTTAGAAGAAGGAAGCTAACGGCTATTTCTTCTAAGTCTAAAAGGCTTTCGAACTTCTTGAGTCAGTTCTAAGATAGTTCGAAAGTAATTGTCTTAAGACTGATTCGGAGTTTTATATCTCCGTACATTTCGGAGATAAATTAAAATCTAATAACCCCTACGCCTGGTTATTTTTTCTTCCGTATACTGCTCTCCTAACATTACAGGTTAACGGAGAAGCGTATTCGAGGGGCTACTGTTGGGGGAAAATATTCCATCCTCAGGGTTATTGCCGTAACAGCACAAAGGCAGATAATGGATTCGAAGGTTTCCAGACGTCCATCTTCGAAGATGTACTGAGTCAAGCTCAAAGTACGAAGATAGGCATTAGTTCGGAGTATATCTTCGAACTAATGCTCTTTGAGATCTTTTTTGCCAGCTAAGATGGAAGACTTATCTTTTTCTTATTAGATTAGTCTTTTACCATTTTAGCCCTATCAAGGATACCGAATAGTTTCCACTATGTCGGTTGTAACAGAGGGGTAAATACGTCTTTTCCTTAATGTTTGGGCCTATAAATACCCCCCGTTTAACCCTGTAATAGGGACCGAATACAAGTTATTCAATACACACATTCGAACTATTCTAAGTTGTTATCCTTTCGGAGGCTTAGAACAGTTCACTTCGCAAACACTTCGTTTGTTAGTTTCTATTCTACAGAAACCTGTTAGCGTAATCTTTTACGCCAACAATCTTGCTTAGCAACTTCTGTACATCCCTTTTGCACGTCGGCGCTGTAATGTTTCTAATCTTCTCAAGCCTCTTAGGATCAATTTCTATGCCTCTCTCATGAATCATGAAACCTAAGAACTTACTCGCCGACACACCAAAAGCACACTTGAGTGGGTTCATTTTCAAACCATACTATCGCATTCTATCAAAAGCAACCTTCAAATTGGCTAAATGGTTTCCCATAGCGTCCGATTTGACTACAACATCGTCGATGTAAACTTCTAACATAACCCCTAGCAAGTCATGAAAGATTAAGTTCATAGCGCGCTGATACGTGGCGCCAACATTCTTCAAGACAAAAGTCAAATTTTCTTGGGCATATCCTTAAATCTCCCACTTGCACAAGAACCAATTCTTTGCATGTTTTTTATCCATCCCCTTAAGTGTGTGACCCGATAGGTTTATACACTAACAACTGTTCATTAGAAACCATTTCTGACTCACTGATCAATAGCGGTACCTAGTAGCACATATTGACCCTCATAAGCGTACAAAATCAAATTTTCATGAACCTTGATATACGCACACACCAGTCCCTTTACCACACGCCGTCAGTCAAGCTCAAGGCGAGATACGTGCCACCCTTGTTGGTTAGCTCGACATTTCACTCGATCAAGAATTGGATTCAAATCATGACTAACTCGTTAGTCATAGTGGCATGGCCATGCACTTTTCCAATCCAATACCTCGAGGGGCCCAGAGATGACTCTCCCGTTATTAGGAGGGCTAAATTCCATCTTGACCGCTCATATCCCAAGACATGTTTCACTGCGCATCTAAGTGTGTCACTACATATTATAGAATCAAATTATGATCTCAGGTCTATGGACTCTACATGTACACCATTTGAGATGACAACTGTTGGCACATAACAATCTCAGCAGTATCTCAAGTGGGTCTGTCCAACACCATATTCACCAACATGTGTCCAAATCACTGATTTGACATCTCTATGTCTATGATCTGTGAAATACAATCATCAATAAGTCGGATGTGCTAATCCATGTATCATCACTGTCCCAAATGATGACAAGATTAGGGACCCTTTTGAACAACATCGTCATAAAGCAAATAGTTTCACATAACAAGTCGTACTCATTAATTAAATGCAAACGATATTTATTCAAGGAACAAGATAACAATTATCCTCACACATTAGCATAGACATCACTATCAACTCCCACATACACATGACTCATGCAAGTATCCCATACCCATGCAGCTCACATGTGCCTCATACGTTGGGGCGTGGAAGCGGCTTTGTCAACGGATCTGCTATGTTAAAATCCGTGTGCACCTTGCAAATCTTCATATCACCTCTCTCTATGATCACTCGGAGCAGGTGATATAGCCAAAGTACACATTTGGACTTCTGGTGTTATCTAGTGTCCTTGGCTACCGCAATGGAACCACTATTACCATAATAGAGGTCCACTGGACTGGATGCACTAGAAACAACACTCAGCTCAGAAACAAACTTTCTGATCCAAACAGCCTCCTTTGTAGCTTCCAAAGCTGCAATACACTAAGCTACTATTGTAGAATCGGCCACCACCTATTGCTTGGAACCTTTCCAACTCACTACACCTACATTGAGGCAGAACACAAACCCAGATTATGATCGAGAATTATCTTTTATCGGTCCCAAGGCTAGCATCAGTGTAACTCCTTACATCGAGCTCCTCTTCGCTACCGTCTCCTACAAACATATCCTCAGTTCTTCTCAAGCACATGAGGATCTCTTTTACGACTACCCGGTGACTCTCACCTGGGTTTGACTAGTATCTGCATGTTTGGGTGTGTACATGGCACATATGATTGACCTGATCGCGGAGGTATACGGGATCACACTCATATTCAGCATTTTGAAACCGTTTCAAAACCTTGTCAATGTACTTCATCCCGGCCTAATCCAATTAGCCATCTTGATCTATCTCCATAGATCTTTATGCCCAAAGTGCATGCTGTGTCTCCAAGGTCCTTCATTGAGAAACCATTTTTCAATAAGGTCTTGATAGCATTTTACAAAGGAATGTCATTTCCGATCTCCTATATGTCATCCACGCATAGAACTAGAAATACAAATGTGCTCCCACTAGTCCTTTTGCAAACAAAAGACTCTTCTTTAATCTTGATGGAGTCAAACATTTTGACTACCTCATAAAAACAAAGACTCCAACTCCGATAAGCTTGCCATATCTCATAAACATAAAATGCGGAAATTGCTACAACAATCCGAACAGACGTAAGCATAACGATGAGCAAAAACTGTTTCATCATAATCAACACTTTGAATATTTTGAAACCTTTCACCTCCAATCATGCCTAGTCGATGTGAACATTTACATCAATGTCTTTCTCCTTAAAATCAATCCTCACTCAATAGGTTTTATGCCATCGGGTGGATCCACCAAGTTCTAACCTTGGTTTCCTTCTATGGACTCTAATCTGTCTGGATCGGAACTTATGATCTGTTATTGGAAATTCAGATCTAACTCCTGTGTCAAAAACTTTGTTTGGCATTGGAACTTCCGATCAACATCAGAACTTCCGATCTCTATCGGAACTTTCGAAGTTCTGCAAACAGAAACAAATCCAATCTATTTTAATTCAGATATTAATGGTTCCAAACCATCTTTCAAAGTTCGGTCTCATAACTCTCTTAGATGGAACTTTATTTAAAGTGAGAGCAGTAGTTTCTAGATCATTACCTCAAAAGGATGATGAAAAGATCAGCGCGTCAACTCATGGCTCAAATATTCATCTCCATGATCCGATTGTAGAAATCTAATTATCTTGCCCGTATGATTTTGTACATCACTTAATAGCTCCTTGAACATTTCAAAGGACTCCCACTTACATCTACTTAAAGTCGTCGAAAAAGTGATAAAGTACCATAACCCATTCCTAGCAATGTGACTCATTGGACCATATATATCAATATGTACTATGTCCAATAGCTCACTTGCCCTCCCACTAACACTTAGTGAAAGTCGCCTCTCGTCATCTTGTCAAGTAGATAAGATTCACACGTGTCATATGATTCAAAATCAAATGACTTCAAAAGTCCATCATTATGAAGCTTCTGCATGCGCCTCTCATCTATATGGCCTAAGCGACAATGTCAGATGTGGGTAGGATTCAAATCATTGAGTCATTGTTTCTTTGTACTAACATTATAAACATGCACTTTTTCAAGACTCAAAATGTACAGTCCATTGACTAATGGACAAGCGCCATAAAGCAAACCATTCAAGAATATCGAACAACTCTTCTTCTTTATTACGAATTCACAATATCTTCTCCTAAACAAGAAGAGATTATGTCTTTTCCTAAGGCGGGAATGAAATAACAATTATTTAATTCCTAAACTAATCTTGAAAGCAGTGGCAGTGAATAAACACCGACGACCAATGCTGCAACAATTGCACCATTTCCGATGCGGACATCCATCTCACCACTAGCACACTTCCTTGACCTACTCAGCCCCTACAACAATTTGCAAGTATGAATCATCGAGCTGGTATCATGTACCTATGAATCATTGGGACGAGTAGCAAGTTTAACTGTTAATACCTGAAGCGGAAGTCGTACTTCGCTTCTTTTTCTACTGTTCCAAGAATACCTTGCAGTTGCACTTCCAATGCCCAGTCTTGTGGCAATGGTGGCACTCATCAGAGTTGGCAGGACCTGACCTGGACTTTCTAGTCGGCTTAGTACTAGAGATCAAATCTGTAGACTTAGCATTTTTCCTCCTCTTTTTGCCCTCCTTCTCAACAACCATCACATGGTTCAGAGTCTTCCTAATACTCTCCTCAGCAGCTTTTAGCATCCCATGCAACTCAGCTAGACTCTTCTCTAGTCCAACCATGTTGTATTTCATGATGAATGGCTCAAAGCTCACTGGGAGTGACTGGAGAATAACATCAATAGCGAGGTATGGATCTAGTGGAGTGCCTAGTCTCTCTAGAGTCTCTACGCAATCAATCATCTTGATCACGTGAGGGCTCACTGGGCACCCTTCAGCCAGCCTACTACCAAATAAGCATTTGGACACATTGCATCTTTCTGCCCTTGCTTGGTCCTAAAACATGCCCTTAAGCCCCACGATCATATCATAAGCATCACATTCCTCATACTGTTTCTGAAACTGAGAGGACATGCAGGCAAGCATCAGGCAGCTAACATCCACGGAATCACTAGAATGCTTCTCATAAGCACGCTTGTCTACTGTAGAAGCATCCTCTCCTGGTTCATTAGGTTGAGGTTCCTCTAGAACATAATCCTTTTTCTCTTTCTTGAGAACAATTATCAAGTTTTTGTACCAGTCCATAAAATTTGTTCCAAACAATTTTTCTCGTTCAAGAACAGATCACAAATTAAAAACTGGAGTGCTCTTAACAGTAGTAGGTGGTTCCATGATCTACCAAAGATTAAATGCAAGGTTCAACACTAAGCAATGTTTATCTTCTATCGAATAAAAGATGTTCCACTATCTAAACCAGTCACTTTCCCTCTCATGACTATTATTGGCGCAAGATCCATGGTCACACTATCTCCTATTGAGCTTTGGCATCACTGCAAGATGCTAGTTGACATAGGTAAGCAACTCCTTGCTAATCACATCGTATGTAACTCTTGTCGTGGGAGAAGCATTCAATGCTCGACCCAACTCCTATGCTTCAAGGCCTAAAACCATTTTGATAGCCTCGTCAAGTGAACCAACACTATGTGTGCAGAAGTCTGACTTCCGCCCCAATTGGTCGAGATAAAAGATAGCACCCTGCTTTGGCAGACCCACTATCGATGAGCACGAACCATGCTGGGTGCAGCTATTGGGAAGAGCATCAACACTTAATTTTCTAAGGGAAAACTACTCTAGCATCGTAACGTCCCTAGCGCACACGAAACATGCAAGAATAGAATAACGGGAAAGTACATAAGAAAGCATCACATGTAATCATATTAAATGTGACATAGCATGACCTTCTTCACATGGCGATCTCCATGTCCATGGTTCTTGTGATTGAGTGCGTGCTCCCGGCTTCCATGAAGAGTACAAGTCCATCTCGCATAGGCTATACTAATTACATGGGCCGAAGCACTGCGGAAATGACAGGCAAGCCGTAATAAATTTTACATCAGCCTTGGGCTATAAATAACAATGATACGCAGAACATATTTAATTTACATTCATTTCATGCATTTCATACATCACATTTTAACCAAGGTCATGCCAGTCATGACATTCTCTGCAAAACAAAAATAGGCGAGCAATCTACAAATGACAGGATTCTAAATCTGAAAAACCTGGGTCAACGAGCTCGGTTTTTCAAAATCACGCGGTTCAGAACTTACGATCTTGCATTAGAACTTCCGATGTGTCAGAACTTCCGATCAATATCAGAATCCCGCATCGCAACAATTTCCTTCTGTGTTGAATCATTATTCGACATCAGAACATCCGATCAGTATCGGAACTTCCGATGCACCATCAAAACATCTGATTTGCCACGGACAGGAATAGATCTAATCTATTTTCCACCATGTATCTCCATACATGAAGGATCCAGATCGAACACTACGCATGTAGGCTCTGATACCACTGTTGGGGAATAGGGGAGCTACGCTAGCTGGAAAATTCAAAATTTCCGCCCTATGTCCCTAGGCTCATTCGCATGTGAGATCATAGATCGGTACCTTCTAGCACTTGACGCGCTAGGTGCAGCGGAAGAAGAGGTTGATGAAGCGCGTCAAGCCTATCCCCGCTTTGTCCCAACTGTTCCTCACCGATCCGATTGATTAAGAAGTCGTCTTCCTCGTGGTGATGGCCACAAGCGTCGCTTATGGAGCAATGCCTCCATGGAGTCCACACATACATGGATGGAGTTTCTCCCATGGCAGTGTGGTAGCACCACACGTGAGAGACGGGAAATCCTCAATCTCAACATTTGAGATCAAGAAAGGGATGAGAGGAGTCTATGGTGTCTAGATCCAATCTAGGCTTATTCCTTGTCCCAAGACCTCCTCCTCCTCTCCTTATATAGGGCTGAAAGCCCCCTAGGTCGTGCACATCTTGGAACCCACAAATTAGTTACAACTAATCCGTATTCATAACAGATCCAATCTGATCACCCACATTGGAACTTTCGATCCTAGATCGGAACTTCCGACAAGGTATTTTTTTGGTCTCCAAATTCAGCATGACACGCAATAGATCCAATCTGTTTTCGCCTAACTCGGAACTTCCGAGACCATATCGGAACTTCCGATCAGTACAAAAATTCCTCCAATTCGAAATCGGAACTTCTGGCTCGTCAGAACATCCGATACCATATCGGAACTTCCGAAGTAACCAGAACTTCCGAATACTACCAATCGGAACTTCCGATCTATGGAATTTTCTTGGGCATATCCTTCAAAGACACCATATGATATGTGGTCTGGGAGGCATCCCAGTTTATCTTTTATAAAGATTTGGGGATGTGAGGTGTATGTCAAACGTATGACGTCTAATAAGCTCAGTCCTAAGTCTGACAAGTGCTTCTTTGTGGCGTATCTTAGGGAAACCAAAGGATACTATTTCTACAATAGAGAGGAGGGCAAATTGTTTGTCGCTTGAAATGGTGTGTTCCTTGAGAAAGAGTTTCTCTCAAAAGGAGTTAGTGGGATGATTGTGAATCTCGAAGAGGTTCGAGAGCCACAAGAAAGTGTTGGCGGAAAATATTACGTTAATAGGTTTAGTGAACTCAAAAGACTGACATACTATGTTTTTGCTTAAGAAGACTATTCCAAGCCTCTATGATGGATAATAACTTGAGATAGTTCGAAGTGTGTATTGAATATCAGAGTATTCTATACCCTTTACAGAGCGAAGAGGGGTATTTATAGATGGAATACATTAGGAAAAGACTCCTTTACCCTTTAATTATAACCGATTTAGAAGATACTGTTTATTGTTCTTCGTAGGGTTAAAACAGTAAAATACTAATTTAAAAGTGAGAAAATAATCCTTCTGCCCTCGCTGGCAGTACCCCTTCGGGTATAGAGGCTCCGGGATTCTTCATCAGAGAAGGCTCCGAATATAGGGAGGCCTTGATGCTTTAAGACCTTTGTAGATCAATGCTTATGACTTCATTTCATCTTATAACTGTGTTGATGTAGATGTTTTCTTAATACTCGGAGGATGAAATATTTTTCCCCAACAGAAAGTGTTCTAGATCCCACTGAGCTATAACAGAAGGCACAAGCTGTTGCATACCCTTTTGTGGTTGCGCTAGCCCCACAGAGGTCTGGGAGAGTACTCCATGCGCAAGAGAAGTACATGTTCTTGACCACTGGGCATCGAGATGTGTTGTTGTTGGACAACGATGAACCCAAGACCTATGAGGAAGTAGTGATGGTACTAGACTTTGAGAAATGGCTTGGATCCATTGCATCCGAGTTGGAGTCCATGCGTGTTAATCAAGTTTGGAACTTGGTTGATCCACCCGATGGTGTAAAAACTATTGAGTGCAAATGGATCTTCAAGAAAAAGATAGACGTTGATGGAAATGTTCACATCTATAAGGCACGATTGGTGGCAAAAGGTTTCAGACAGATTTAAGGTGTTGATTATGATGAAATGTTTTCACCCGTCGCTATACTTAAGTCTATTCGGATCATCCTATCTATTGCCACATTTTATGACTATGAGATATGGAAAATGGATGTCAAGACGTCTTTCCTAAATGGAAACCTAAGAGAGGATGTGTACATGACATAGCATGAAGGACTTGATGGTCCAGGGAATGCTGGGAAAGTTTGTAAATTGCTAAAGTCCATTTATGGATTAAAGCAATCTTCTTGTAGTTTGAATCTTGGTTTTGATGAGGTAGTCAAAGGGTTTGGCTTCATCAAGAACTAAGAAGAGCCTTGTGTTTACAAGAAGGCTAGTGGGAGCTCACTTGTATTTCTGGTCTTATATGTGGATGACGTATTGTTGATCAGAAATGACATTCATTTGTTGAATGCTGTCAAGACTTCACTGAAAAATAGTTTTTCTATAAAGATCTTGGAGAGGCAGCATACATTTTGGGTATAAAGATCTATATATATATATCAAAATGGCTAATTGGATTAAGCCAAAGTATGTATGTTGACAAGGTTTTGAAACGGTTCAAAATGCAGAATTATTAGAAGGGTTTTCTGCAAAGGTCATATGGTATTTCTCTTAGTAAGACTCAGAGTGCTATGACACCTGATGAGCTAGAGAAGATGAGTGTGATCCCGTATGCCTCTGCAATTGGATCCATCATGTATGCCATGTTGTGTGCACGCCCAGATGTGTCATATGCTCTAAGTGTTATAAGCAAGTACCAATCGAACCAGAGTGAAAGTCACTGGGATGTAGTAAAGAGTATCCTCAAGTACTTGAGAATGACTGAGGAAATGTTCCTAGTATACGGTGGTGAAGAGGAGCTCATTAGAAGTGGTTACACGGATGCTAGCTTTCAGACCGATAAAGATGATTCTCGATCACAATTTGGTTTTGTGTTCTTCCTTAATGGAGGCGCAGTGAGTTGGAAGTGTTCCAAGCAAGAGACGGTGGCCGATTCTACAATGGAAGTTGAGTATATTGCTGCTTCAGAAGCACCAAAGGAGGCCGTTTGGATCAGGAAGTTTGTTTCTGAGCTAGGTGTTATTCCTAGTGTGTCTAGTCCAGTGGACCTCTATTGTTATTGTTGGGGAATAGGGAAGCTACGCTAGTTGGTAAATTCAAAATTTCCACCCTATGGCCCTAGGCTCATGCGCGTGTGAGATCATAGATCGGTACCTTCTAGCACTTGACGCGCTAGGTGCAGTAGAAGAAGAGGTTGATGAAGCACGTCAAGCCTATCCTCGCTTTGTCCCAGCCGTTCCTCGCCAATCCGATCGATGAAGTAAAGAATTCGCTGGTTCGGACTACATCAACCACCATGCACCAAAATGGGCGTATTTTCCTCATACGAAGTCCGATTGACGCGTTCTTGGACTTTTTGGAAAGCTGAGGAGAAGACGGATCTTTTGCCATTGGTTTCGTCTCATTTGGAGTCTCGAGTAGTCCTGTGTGTTTGAAACAGTCCTGCATGACAGAATTGGGCCGTGTTGGCCCATAGTCCGAGTCTGTACGCCTTCTAGCCCATAGTCCGAGTCTGTACGCCTTCTACAGGCTGCCCACACCTTATATACTCACAGCAGCCGTCTTTAGGGTTAGGTTTTGCTTTGTTTGCATCTACACTTGTGTGTTTAGATCCCGCTCCTGCACCGGACCGATTGGCTGCTGCATCAACGTTTGTGAAACCTCTCCTCTTCATAGTTTATCTGTGATTTGGCATTCGACTTGTATCGTTCCTATTCTTGCTTGTGTTCTTGGGTTCGCTTGCAGGAACTAGCCTTCGTGGCGAGGTCAATCGCGCCCTGCGTGGTTGATAACCAACAGAGATAGTGGTGTAGCGATTGCAAGGTTTTGATCCGCCGGACCAGAGCCTTGGATCGTCAACGTCGAGATTCTCCTCCAATCCAAGTTATCCTTTACCTAGCGGAAGATCGGGACCAATCCCCCATTACAGAGACGACTCTCCCATTATTAGGAGGGGTAAATTCCATATTGACCGCTCATATCCCAAGATATGTTTCACAACACACCCAAAAACAACCCTTAGGTCTAAGGACTCTACAAGTTTGTCACTTCGCATTCTGGAATCAAATGACGATCTTAGGTCTAAGGACTCTACAAGTACACCATTTGAGATGACAACTGTTGGCACATAAAATCTCAGCAGTATCTCAAGTGGGTCTGTCCAATACCATGTTCACCAACATGTGTCCACATCACTGATTTTACATCTCTATGTCTATGATCTGTGAAACACAATCATCAATTAGTCGGATGTCCTAATCCATGTATTATCACTATCCCACATGATGACAAGACTAGGGACCCTTTTGAACAACATCGTCATAAAGCAAAAATCTTCACATAACAAGTCATACTCATTAATTAAATGCAAATGATATTTATTCAAGGAACAAGATAACAATTATCCTCATACATTAGCATAGACTCTACTAGCATGTTCCACAAACACATGACTCACTCACGCAAGTATCTAATACCCATGGAGCTCATATGCGCCTCATGCTTGGGCCGTGGAAAAGGCTTCGTCAATGGATCCGCCATGTTCAAATCCGTGTGCACCTTGCAAATCTCCACATCACCTCTCTCAATGATCTCGCGGATCAGGTGATATCACCGAAGTATATGTTAGGATTTCTGGTGTGACTTAGGCTCCTTGGCTTGCGCAATGGCACCACTATTATCACAATAGAGGTCCATTTGACTGGACACACTAGGAATAACACCCAGCTCAGAAACAAACATCTTGATCCAAACGACCTCCTTTGCCGCTTCCGTAGCAGCGATATACTCAGCTTCTGTTGTAGAATCTGCCATCGTCTCTTGCTTGGAACTCTTCCAACTCAATGCGCCTCCATTGAGGCAGAACACAAAACCACATTGCGATCGAGAATCATCTTTATCAGTCTGAAAGTTAGCATCCGTGTAACCACTTACAACAAGCTCCTCTTAACCACCGTATAATAGGAATATTTCCTTAGTCCTTCTCAAGTACTTGAGGATACTCTTTACTACAGCCTAGTGACTTTCACCCGGGTTCGATTGGTACCTGCTCGTAACACTTAGAGCATATGACACATCTGGGCGTGTACACAACATGGCATACATGATGGATCCAATTGCAGAGGCATACGGGATCACACTCATCTTCTCTAGCTCATCAGGTGTCACAGCACACTAAGTCTTACTAAGAGAAATACCATGTGACAATGGCAGAAAACCTTTCTTGGAATTCTGCATTTTGAACCATTTCAAAACCTTGTCAATGTACATACTTTAGCTTAATCCAATTAACCGTTAAGATATATCTCTATAGATCTTTATGCCCAGAATGTATGCTGCCTCTCCAAGATCTTTCATCGAAAAACTATTTTTCAGTGAAGTCTTGACAACTTTTAACAAAGGAATGTCGTTTCCGATCAACAATATGTCATCCACATATAGAACCAAAAACACAAGTGACCTCCCACTAGCCTTTTGTAAACACAAGGCTCTTCTTCGTTCTTGATGAAGCCAAACCCTTTGACTACCTCATCAAAATGAAGATTCCAACTCCGAGAAGCTTGCTTCAATCCATAAATGGACTTTAGCAACTTACAAACTTTCCCAGCATTCCCCGGACCATCAAGACTTTTAGGTTGTGTCATGTACACATCCTCACTTAGGGTTCCATTTAGGAAAGCCGTCTTGACATCCATTTGCCATATATCATAATCATAAAATGCGGCAATAGCTAGGATGATCCTAATAGACTTAAGCATAGCGACGAGCGAAAACGTTTCATCATAATCATCACCTTGAATCTGTCTAAAACCTTTCGCCACCAATCGTGCCTTATAGATGTGAACATTTCCATCAATGTCTATCTTTTTCTTGAAGATCCATTTACACTCAATAGTTTTTACACCATCAGGTGGATCTACCATGTTCCAACCTTGATTAACATGCATGGACTCCAACTCAGATCTAATGTCTCCAAGCCATTTTTCAGAGTCTGGTCCCTTCACTGCTTCCGCATAGGTCTTGGGTTCGTCGTTTTCCAACAACAACATGTCGCGATGCCCAGTGGTCAAAAACATGTACCTCTCTGGTGCATGGACTACTCTCCCAGAGCTCCGTGGGGCTGGCGCATCTAGAACAGGGCCAGCAACATCTTGCGCCTCCAGCTCTGGCTCAGTGGGATCTAGAACACTTTCTAGTGGCTCTCAAACCTCTTCGAGATGCACAATCCTCCCACTAACTCCTTTTAAGAGAAACTCTTTCTCAAGGAATACACCATTCCGAGCGACAAACACTTTTCCCTCCTCCCTATTATAGAAATAATATCCTTTGGTTTCCCTAAGATACCCCACAAAGAAGCACTTGTCAGACATAGGACTAAGTTTGTCAGACATCATACGTTTGACATACGCCTCACATCCCCAAATCTTTAGAAAAAGACAAATTGGGACACCTCCCAAACCACATCTCATATGGCGTGTTCTCCACCGACTTAGATGGAAATCTATTAATCGTGAAAGGTACATGGTATAGTTTGTAGTTGTTTGGCGAAGAAAGTGATTCTCATAATGGACTCCGACTCGGAGGACGACTCGCGATCGCCGCAACCAGATAGGGTAAGTGTTGGCAGACGGAAGAATGATGAGACAACCGGTGGCAGAGGGAAACATGCTGAGGCTAGCGGTGGAAAAGGGAAGCATGTAGAGCAATGCGGCAGCAAGAGGAGGAAGGAGGCAAGATCCTCTTTTTATTTAAATTTTATATTTTTATCAGCCAATTCAATCATTAATAAGTTGTTCTCACTATCGCTGCCGCGTGTATTTTCTTGTTCAGGAACATGGAGAGCAATTCAGACTGCCTGATGATGCTGAGTTGGTTGAGGATTGGCAATTTGAGGCTTTTAATCTATTTAACCAGAAATAGGTTGGGTTTGTGCCGAGGAAGAAGAAGAAGCTCCAAACCATATCTTTCTTCTGGGTTTGACCAGTAGTGCGTTTCGATCTGTAAGCTGGTTTCCCCAGCCTGGACTTGTGTTTGTTTACTTGCTTTCAAATAAACGTGATGTGTCAAGCGAGCCCCCGCACCACCGCGCTACAAAGTCTCGATTATATCGTAACAACATGACAAGTCTTGTCTTTTTATACTTTATTTGATTTTTTGAGGATTAAAAAACTATAAAGATACATGTCTTGTAGTTCAAATTTAACTTATTTTGACTTTGATCATAAAAACACACTTAGTGAAATAAAAAACAGTCAAGTGAGAAAGAAAAATACCAATTTTTTTTAATGCATGTCTAACGTAAACCAAGGCAGAAAATGCCATTTTTAAAAAATTTATAAGTTATGGTGTATTTTTATTGTTAAAAAAATTCAAGTTCAAATGAAGATTTAAACATCAATAAAAAAACATGCTGAGAATTAGAACAAAAATGAAAACAAAATGTTTGGGGCCAATAGCAAGGTTCAAACCTCAAATCGCCTGCCGGCAGCGAGATTCGAACCTCAAACCGCATGGCACCAAAGCAACCCCCCGCACCAACGCGCTACCAAGTGTTTCTCGAAATTATTTGAAGTGTATTATATACTAGATAATCCCTACCCCATATTAGTAGTGGTGGGCACGTGTCATCAGTGGCGGGCATGCCGACGTCATCGGCCCGCCACCACTAAGTCGAGTGACGTACCCTGAGGCAGAAAAATACCAACTTTTTAAATTTGATAAGTTATGATGTATTTTTATTGTTAAAAAAATTCAAGTTCAAACGAGGATTTAAACATCAATAAAAAAGTGCTGAAAATTTAAAAAAGTACAAAACAGAAAAAATGTTGTTTCGGCGCCAACAACAAGGTTCGAACCTCAAACCGCCTGCCGGCAGCAAGGTTCGAACCTCAAACCGCATTGCACCAAAGCACCCCCCGCACCACTGCGCTACAAAGTCTTTCTCAACAATGTGTGCAGTGTATGCTAGATAATCCCTACCTCTACGTGGACTTTTTTGCATTTAAATACCAATTTCTGTTAATGAAAAATACCAATTTTTGCAATTAGAATATTGGTGTTGTATTTTTATTGTACAAAAGTTTCAAGTTCAATGGAGGAATCAACTATAGGTTTTGCTTTCAAACCTGAGTCATCATTTCATCTCTAAACCCTAATTCATCCCCGAAGAATCTTAGGTTTCTTAACGCCCTACATGATTATTTTCTCGAAACAATTTTATTTTCTATGACAACATGTATGGATCGATCATATCATAATAACATGACAAGTCTCATCTTTTTAGACTTTATTTTATTTTTTGAGGATAAAAAACTATAAAAATACAAGTTGTCGATCGAGTGTTTGTGGAAACCTACATTTTTTATGATGGTTTTAAATTTATTTGATAATAACTAATTATAGAGTCAAAAACATGAATATGGTTTTTCTATAAATTTTGGTGAATTATTTCATGTCTTGTAGTTCAAATTGAACTTATTTTGACTTTGATCATAAAAACACACTTAATGAAATAAAAACAGCAAACTGAGGAAGAAAAATACCATTTTTTGCAATTAGAATATTGGTGTTGTATTTTTATTGTACAAAAAGTTTCAATTTCAAAGGAAGAATCAACTATAGATTTTGATTTCAAACCTTAGTCATTTCATCTCTAAACCCTAATGCATCCCCGGAGAATCTCAGGTTTCTTAATAAAATACCAACTTTTTAAATTTGTTAAGTTATGATGTATTTTTATTGTTAAAAAAAATCAAGTTCAAACGAGGATTTAAACATCAATAAAAAAGTGCTGAAAATTTAAAAAAGTACAAAACAGAAAAAAAATGTTGTTTTGGCGCTAGCAGCAAGGTTCGAACCTCAAACCGCCTGCCAGCAGCAAGGTTCGAACCTCAAACCGCATGACACCAAAGCACCCCCGCACCACTACGCTACAAAGTCTTTCTCGACAATGTGTGCAGTGTATGCTTGATAATCCCTACTAACCATATTAGTAGTGGCGGTTGGTGACGTCAGCGGCCTACCACTACTAAGTCTTCGCCCGCCACTACTATGAGAAATATCAGTGGCGGGCATGCTGACGTCAGCGTATGCCCGCCACTACTATACTGGTAATATATAGTTTTTTCCACCCGCCCAGACTAAACCCTAGTAGTGGCGGTCGGTGACGTCAGCGGCCCGCCACTACTATGTCTTCGCCTGCCACTACTACGATAAATATCAGTGGTGGGCATGCTGACGTCAGCGTGTGCCCACCACTACTATACTAGTAATATGTAGTTTTTGGCTCCCGCCCAGACTAAACCCTAGTTCATTTGCAAATCAAACTCACACCATCCCCCTCAGAGACTGCCGCCACCATCGGAGACCGCTGCCAACCTCAGAGACCGCAGCCGCCCTCGGAGACCATCGCCGCCACCGTTTCCCGATGCCGTCCCCGGAGCCAGCCCGTCGCCACCGTCGGAGCATGCTACCGCCCCCAGAGCCCTTCACCATGCGCCGTCCCCGTAGTTGCCCCGGAGACCATCGCCACCACCAGAGACCACCGCTGCCACCGTTTCCCGGCGTCGTCACCAGAGCCGGCCCGTCGCCACCGTCGGAGCCTGCCACCGCCCCCTAGAGCCCCGGAGACCACTGCCGCCACTGGAGACCGTCGTCGCCACCGTTTCCCGGCACCGTCACCGGAGCCGGCCCGTCGCCACCGTCGGAGCCCGCCACCGCCACCGTTTCCCGGCACCATCACCAGAGCCGGCCCGTCGCCACCGTCGGAGCCCGCCACCGCCCCCCAGAGCCCTTCACCGTGCGCCATCCCCGTCGTCGCCCCGAAGACCGCCGCCACCACCGTAGCCCGGCCCATTGCCGACAGGTAATTAGATAATCAGTTTCATTCTTGCTCTTCACTTGTTTGATAAAATGTCAATGCCTTATGTATGGTGATTTTCCTAATTGAATTGTGAGTTTTAAAATGAGCTTGTACATGATGTGCTTGATGAAATATATGTAAGATATTTTTGCATGACAAGCATTTGATAAAATGCTTGTGAACTATTGATGTATGAAATAAATTGATGTTTTTTTGTTCATCTTCTTGTTGTTAGTTGAGTGTGAGTGTTCTTATGTTCTTGAGTGTATTCTTGAGAGAGGTAGGCCAACACAAGCTAAGTTAGGTTTCTAGGGTTTATTGTCCTTAAAGTATCTCCATTGTACTTTCTAAATGTGAATTGCTATTCAAATGGAGCTATATTTAATCAATTTATATACAATGGAGATGCTCTTACATTTGTGGATAGTTATCATTTGTAGAACCACTGTATACTACTTTGTTACACCTATTTTGGCATTGATTAATGGAAATGTACCATTCAACCAATATATATTAGTCTAATTTTGGGTGAAATCTTCTATACCTAAGTTATGCCATGAGAAATATTGCATACCACATTACCACTTTTTTATAACAACTTTTAGAGGCCTATGATGCAAATAGTAATTGAGTTATATCATGTATGTCATCAAGCCGTGGTACAAATCCATTCTTGTCAACAACTTCTTCTTTCTCGTGTTGCTGACAGGGAATGGATGTGCTCACGGTTCCATGGCAGCCATGAACATATTTGAAAACCAACACAAAATATGATGAGGCCTCAACAACACAAGAGAGAGAGAACAAAACAATCTCCTAACTTGAGGATTAATATAGTAGCTTCAGAAGTAATAGCTGACTACTGTAGCCAAGAAGAGTTTTCATACATTTCCCATCTTTGACACTGTGATTAGTTTACTACTGCTATTATTTCTAAGGTTACTATACTAATCCTCAAGTTCATCCGGCTGAAGGCCAACATTAGATTCTGCAATTCCTTTTAGAGGCCTATGATGCAAATTGTTATTGAGTTATCTCATGTATGCCATCAAGCAGTGTGACACGTCCATTCCCATCAACAACTTCTTCTTTCTCGTGTTGCTGGCAGGGAATGGATGTGCACACGGTTCCATGGCAGCCATGAACATTTTGAAAAACAACACAAAATATGTTGAGGCCTCAACAACAATAGAGAGAGAGAACAACACAATCTCCTAACTTGAGGATTAATACAGTGGCTTCGGAAGTAATAGCTGACTACTGTAGCCAAGAAGACTTTTCATACATTTCCCACCTTTGACATTGTGATCAGTTTACTACTGCTATTACTTCTAAGGCTACTATACTAATCCTCAAGTTCATCCGGCTGAAGACCAACATTAGATCCGCAATTCCTTTTAGAGGCCTATGATGCAAATTGTTAATGAGTTATCTCATATATGTCATCAAGCCATGTGACACATCCATTCCCGTCAACAACTTCTTCTTTCTCGTGTTGCTGACAGGAATGGATGTGCACATGGTTCCATGGCAGCCATGAACATTTTGAAAAACAACACAAAATATGCTGAGGCCTCAACAACACTAGAGAGAGAACAACACGATATCCTAACTTTAGGATTAGTATAGTGGCTTCGGAAGTAATAGCCTCTTAACTATGAAAATATGACATCATACCTTTTTTGCATAACTAAAATTCTAATACATTAGCCTCTTAACTATGAATAGTTTATCTATGGCGAAAGAAGGACGTTCCATCGAGGAGCTCATCTATGAGTCTCCCGCAAAAACAAATAAAGAGGGTTCATCTGAAGGATCCTCCGATAGCGAATCTTCGTACCACTCTCCGGAGAATGAACATCCAATGGAGCCTAGGAAGAAGAGAACGAGAGAAGACGCCGATGAGGATTACATTCCTGAAGCTCAAGCGGAGGTAATTATTACGTTAGTAACAAGTCAGAGCAGCTTCTAACCGAGGATTACATTCCTGAAGCTCACATTGTCTATCATCGTAGGATCGTCCAAAGCGAGGAAGCAAGCGTCGATTATTCCAAGTCGAGAAAAGAACAACTATTGTCCCAGCTATTGAGTTAGCTGAGCGAACAGATGTTGAGCCCGCTGCCACAACATCCTCTGCAAATGCGAAGAGGAGAGGGAAACAGGAGAAGAACAAGCTGCATACAGCTAGCTATCTATGAGGTTGAAGAAGTGCATTTTGATGGGGCTCCAAAGAAGCCAAAAGAAATCACAGCTAAGTGGCGTAACGACTGTGGATGTCTCGCCAGGGAGCGATGTAAGATAGTTTGGAAAAATTGGAAGAGTGTCCCTGAAGCTACGAAGAACGAATTGTGGCAGCATATAAAAGTGCATTATAAATTCCTGGAAGACCGCTTAGAAGACGCTAAAGCTGCCACGTTGAAGACTATCGGGAAGGCTCTCCGTACATTTAGCACTAAACTGAACACACAATACCTTCAGAAAGATGAGTCGCCGCTCAATGACTACGACTTTATAATGCCAAATGAATGGAACGAATTCAAAATGCAGCATTGCTCGGAAGAAGCCAAACAAGAGAGCATCATGTTCAAAGAACTTAATAAGAAGAATAAGTTCCCACATAAACTTGGGCCAGGTGGATATAAGGCCAAGGAGGATGAGTGGAGTAGAAAGGAGGAGGAGGACCGTGCGGCTGGGTTACCTGAACAGTTTTCAGGTGCTGATCAGCGCACTAAGAGATGGCTCCTAGGTCGAGCTAAAAAACACCTGAGGGCTAATATATGCTCTCCGACTCACAGACTAGTGAAGTATTCTAGAAAGCACAGGAAATCGCTAAGTTGGAGAAGACTGGAAAGTTCAAGCCCGATGGATGTAATGACCAGCTTACATCTGCTCTCGGAAACGAGGAACATCGAGGGCGCACCCGAGGTGTCTCTTCTATAGCACCCTGGAAAAATACTTTCAAGAAACAGGAGGGTGCCACATACAAGAAGCGTCAAGCACGCACAGACGACGCCGCAGAGCGCCGTGCAGAGTGGGAGCGACACTTTTTTGAATTTATTAATGAGAATCCAAACATAATGCAGGCTGCAGCGGGACAAATAATTGTGCCAGAGGTACGACTCGATGTACCAAGCAGTGTTGGCTTAGTACAAGACAAATTTCCTGTAAATTATATTAAAGAGGACACACCATGCAGCCTGCATTTACCGATAGGGTGCAAAGGGCATTCCCAAGAGGCTGCACGAGGCATTGCTATGCCTGGGGATTTATTTCACAATCGGCCTATTCCTGCTGAGTATACCAAGGTTCAGGTCAATGAGATCACCAACGACAGATTTATTAATGACCCCTTGGATCTTCCAATGCCTGATGAGGGGCTTGAGACCATCGGAGATGCTCTGAATAACTTTGTCCTATGGGTGAGTCGAGATATCAAATTATTGCAGACAAGTTCTCAGAGTAAATCGCCTATTGTCTCATCACAATCCCCCACATATCTTTCATCTCAGGATGTGCAAAATATAGGATCTTTATCACCTGTTGATGAGCGTGAGATAGAGGAAGAGGCAGAGAAAGAGCCAGTGCCCGATAAAGTGGCAGAAGTGACAGAATCGAAAGTGACCGAGCCTGATCCTCAAGTGATAGAGCCAGTGCCAGTGCTTGAGCCCACTGATGAGCCCAACACAAAAGTGCCAGAGCCAGATCAAATGCCAGTGCCAGTTCCGGCTGAGCCTCAAGTGCCAGTGGCTGAGCCTGAAAAACAAGATGCACGCCCAAAGCCAGCAATCCACAAGACAATTGTTCAAGTTGGGCAGTGTTTTGCGCCTAAATCTGAAAATGCTTAAATTTTTTAGTACTGTGGGGCAAACACGTTCTACGCCCGTAGTGGCTCCCATAAAGGCTCCAGTACAAAAGCAGGCGGCCTCACTTTCTGTTGATAAATGGACTTACGGAGATGAGGATTATATTAAATACGAACGAGTCAAACCATTATTACCCCAACAAGTACTTAAGAGCATGCCTTGGGAGATGGGATCATTTCATGACTGGTACCTCAAAGCGTCTGCGTTAGGTGTTACACACATAGAAGTGAAGGTTCCAAAAGAAATATTCAACTGCCCAGAGTTTACTCTTGCACTATTTTTCGACGACTTCCATCGGATGTTCCGTCTGAAGTGAATCGACATCACAAACATGATACTCTAGTGCCTGTAAGTACTTTATACTTTGTCAATACAAAGCAAAAATTAATCATGTCCTATATTGACTATTGTTTCATAACATATGTTGTTTGAATTAATGTTGTGACACTTCTAATAAATATGGGTACTTGAACCCATCATTGATAAGTCAAAGTACATTGAACCCGGTACTAAACCGGGACAATGACAAGTACTGGACCGCGGGTCAAAAAAATTTCAAAAAAAGATGTTCAATAAAGACCAAGACGCACATAAGAAGAATAATAGGAATTGTGCCGCGTTGTATATTGCGCAATGCGTGTATAAATGGAGTGACAGAGAAATGATAAGCGGGACATATAATTTTAAGTAAGTATACCCACTATATCCACTTAATCACGTTTTATCGATTATGAAACTAACATAATCATATATTACTTCTTTCGATAGTGATCATTGGATTGCACTTCTGATATACCCGAAAGACTCAAGGGTTTATGTGCTCGACTCTCTCGACAAACCCAAAAAAGATTATCAAGATATATTAAATGTTATTCAGAGTGCATACAAATACTACGTGGAAAGGTTAGGTGGCCCACATGATCCATAGAGGCCGAAAGATATGCATATCAGAACAAACTATCCGGTAATATTATATTTTGAAATTTCTTTATTCAATTGATAAAGCCAAAATATATACCATTCTAACTTTGTCTATTTTGAAGTGTCACAAACAACCTCTTGTTTCGGTGCATTGCGGGTACTACACGTGTGATTTCATGAGCAATGGCTTAGGAAAATTTGCGCGGACAGTCTGTGACCTCAGTAAAGAAGTAAGTTTATTTATTGTGTGTTAATCTAATATAACTTGCAACGTATGTACTTATATGTTATGTATGCAGGCGTCAGGTCCATCAACCATTGCCGAGAAGAGCCAACTCTCAGAATCAAAAATGTATGAAATCGTATCAAGGATGTGCCGCTTCACGATGCATGAAGTTCTTCATGAGCATGGAGTATTCTTTGATCCTAAGGGTGAAGTGGCCAAACATCCAACTTTGTATGATTGGACCGGAAGAACAAAAAGGCAAGAACAACAAATCGCTAAAAATTTTGAAGCTGATGAGAAGCAAAGGAAAGATGCATGAGCATGAGCATGTATTTGTGAAACATAAACCGCATGAGAATGTATTTGTGAAACAATGGTTAATTTTGAAATTTTGATAGATGTAAACTTTTTAAACTTGATGTGTGATGAAATGTAAACTTTGTAAATTTGTAAATTGATGAGATCAGTTGTCGTTGTGTTGATGTGTTGCTGTTGTGGATGTGTATGTGGATATGTGGATGTTTTGCTGCTGTGTATGTGGATGGCTGGGTGAAGCATATAATTTATGTGTTTTGGTTTGTGTGACTGTGTGAATTAAGGTTTACATCATTCCGTGTAATGGGGTAAACACAGTAGTGGTGGGCGCGATGACATCATCTACCCGCCACTGCTGTTAGGAATAGTAGTGGTGGGCAGATGAGGTCAGTGTGCCCGTTACTGTTGTTGACACAGTGGTGGTGGGCTCGCTGACATCATCTACCTGCCACTGCTATGGCTAAGAGCAGTGGTGGGCAGATGAGGTCAGTGTGCCCGCCACTGCTATTGACACAGTGGTGGCGGGCAACTCTGCCCGCCACCACTAACCAGGGTTAGCAGTGGCGTTAGAGTAGTGGCAGACTGGATGCCCGCCACTACAAGGCATTTTTTCCCACCGCTACTGTGTCGCTTTGTAGTAGTGAAATCCCCTACTTCGTCTTCAGAGTCATCTTAAGATGAAGGACAAGTAGAAATACAAAGGGAGTTCGAAGCCCTCATTACCAGGGATGAAGGGGTACAATCAAAAGTTTAAGTTCCCGCGAGGGCGACACGGCGGCCGTGCCTATTGCAAAGGACAACCTCAAGCAGGCAGAGACTCAGAATGTCCTGCCTGGCCAAGAGGGCTCTGCTGCTGGAGAAGCCAGAGTCGGGACGACAAATGATCAAGTCTCGGCTCTGAACAAAGTAATAGCTGTGGTTGTTGGAGAAGTTTTGGCAGCTAATACTTCGGTTCCCAGTTTTGAGTCCAAAGAGGATTTCTAAGAGGCGTTCGAACCTCCGAGTAGTCCCGTGCTCATCTGGCGGCAGAACGTTGAAGATAAACTTCAGTAGAGTACCTTGTCTTTCTTTTTGTGTCCTGCAAAATTTATGCAATATATAATACCTTTGGTCTTTATAGGATCAACTCCCATGGAGATGACCCCTGCCATGAAGACGGTGCCAGAAACATCAAAATCTCCGAAGCCAATCTCGGAGGTTGCCGTTAAGATGGGGCCTGCGAAAGGTAAAGGCAAGGGGGAACCTTTGCTTGCTCCGACTCCAGGATTGACCCCATCTAAATCTACCGACGGAGGCCAATCTACGGAAGAGGGCCAATCCATGGAAGTCTGCGAAGACGCGACGCTGTGCTCCAGCCCTTCTCCGAGCGAAGATGATCATAGGGCCTTTTCAAGGCTCCCCCTCCTAGCTCCTTTTTTGGAGTGAAGGACTGGACTTCGGATTTTGCTAGAGCCTCTGGCTCGGGCTAATCACGAGGTTGGGGAGATAACTTGGTAGCTATTCTCGGGGAAGCTGAGGGGTCGGAGTTGGACGCGTCCTTGGAGCGGGTAGCTTATCAGGTACGAAGTATCTACAACAACCGAGTTAGTGTAAACACGTAAATAGTTTACTTACATTGCTTTTTTCTTTCTTCACAGCAAATAGTCTTGGCTCGATCTGTGGCTGTATCAAATGAGCGGGAGTGTAACTGACTCTAGGAGAAGATAACGACTCTTTAGGGGAGTCTTGTTATCTCATAAGTTCGGACTTCTGGCTTGGACGAAATGGTGGCCGCAGAAAGGAAAGCCAGACTTGGCTTGGAGGCTGCCAACCGGATGCTCGAAGCTGAATAGATCATGCTTCGGGCTGATGTGGAAAAGTTGTGGAGGGAGCAGGCAACTGCAAGGACTAAGCTGGTCAAGCTCCGAGAGGAGCAGCTGAAGTTGATGGAGGAGGGCAACAACTTACTTGGATAGAAGAATTGTTTGATTACGGAGACATCTAAGCTCTCATCTTTGATAGATGAGATGTCTTCGTCAAAGAATGCTTTGTCCGAAGACAAGGCGAAGTGTGAGAAGGTGGCCTTAGAAACCATGGACATATTCGGGGTGTCCTGGAGTACTTCGGCACTTCTTGGACTTTACCTTCAAATGGTGACATTCCTCTACTACGAAGACTAAAGAGTATCTAAGCAGCAGCGAAGACTATGAAGACGGCGGGTATTAGGTATGGAGAGATCTCTGGCCAAGTAGCTGCTCTTGGACTGCTTTGCTACTATGAGGATTTAGGGCTATCCGTAGCACTAGGACTAGAGGCAACTCCTGTAAACTTTGGCGATGACCGGCTCTTAACTGCTTCCACCGACGTGGCTGTAGCCTGGGAAGCCTTCAAACCATCTTGGAGAGCTGAAGGCCGATCGGCGATCAAGACATGGATTGATGAAGGACTTCGCCAAAAGAAAGTGCGGTCGCAACCTTCGAGCAGCCAGCCCCCTTCGGACCCGAAGGTCTATAGTTCTCCTTAGGGCTCCGATTATGTAAAAATTTATGCTTTTATCCTTTATGAATGAAAAGACTTATTTGGAAATGTTTTTAGGCTTTCCAACCTTTTTTGGATGATCTCAAAGTGCTACAGGTTAACGAAGAGCTTCGCCTGCTATGGGCTACCTTCGAAACACTAAGACCTCACAAACGCCCTTAATTTTCAATTCCTCGGGGAAGCTCCGGTGAAGTTATGCCTGAAATATGTAAAGATATATTATCTTATATTAAAAGGGAAGAAAAAGAAGTAAGTTTAGAACCTTCATCTTCTGAGTACATTGAATGGTCCGAAGAAGAATATACTACCGAAGAGCAAGTGGAAAAGAGCCCTGAACAACTTCGAAGCTGGGAAAGAAGCCCTGAACGGCTTCGGACCTGAGCTGAACTTCAGCAAGAGCAGAAGGACGACTTCTGAGCTTGCAAAGGAGGGAAGAGGGTTAAACGCAAAGTTATTAAAACTCCTGGCTCCGGAACGAGTCGCCTTCGAAGTCGTACTAGTTTTAATAGTAGCTCTAGGGATCGAAGAGGTCTTCGTTTCCTTCTTGGTATAGAGACAGATTTTTCATGATGTAATGTAATCTGTTTGAATGATAAAGATTAAAGTTTCAAAATTTTCTCCCTAGTTCCGAGCCCCTCTTTGGTTGTAAGCAACGTCGAAATTTGGTCGAAGGTGAATACACGGAAAAAAAATAACATTAGTTAGGAGCACAATTTTGGAGGCTCAGAGCCCCTTATCATATTAAAGATTAACTAAGATCTCAAAAATGTCTTCGACTCTACTAATTCGGAGTCTGAAAACTGGTAGCTTAGTACCTTTTTGTTTGAATGTAGTCACTTCGGACTCTTTTTTGGATACCTTAGCATTCGATAAAAATGGTCTCTTTGGACTCTTTTTACAGACGTTTCAAGCTATTAGCTCGAAGTCTATTTTGTTTGGCCTCCTTCGGCTCTTTTTACGGATGCTATCAAACCGGTGGTTTGGAATCTGCATAGTGGTCTCCTTAGACTCTTTTTACGGATGCTTTCAAGAAAAAGCTTGGAATCCGTATCATTTGGTCTCCTTGGACTCTTTTTACGTATGCTTTCATGCCGGTGGCTTGGAATCCATTTTTTTGTGACTTTCCCGCCTCGTCGGAAGCTTCGAACCGGTGGTTCGATGTCCGTAAAATTGGTTTAAATCAATGACACTTCCCTCACAACCAATTCCGTTCCTCCAGTGCGTCCACTAGCAGTATGGAGTGTTTGAGAGGTAGGCATTATCTGAAACATGAGCTTCATTTATTCAGAAGGTATTTACAGATGATTACAAGGAGCCCCTATGCAAAATATCACTTCAGGTGCTCCGCATGCCAGGCATGCTTTAATTCTTCACCTTCTAAATTAGCTAGTTTAAAAGAACCAGGGCGTCCTGAATGTAGAATGATATATGGACCTTCCCACTTATTTCCTAATTTCCCTAGTGCTATGATGCTTCGCAAAACTAGATGACCTAGTTTAAGTTCATTAAGCTTAGCCTTCGTCTGATGCTGATATTTTGACAAATTTGCAATAGCACGAAGCCTTGTTTCTTCTATTAAATCTAGCGAAGCTTGCCTTTCATCTTCTTTTCCAGGTTCGGTGGTGCGAAGAGATCCCCCTTTGAGCTCCGTCGGTGTCATGGCTTCATCTCCAAATAGTAATCTGAAAGGAGTAAAATCTGTGGACCTCGTTTGAGTGGTTCGAATGGACCATAAAATCTTTGGGAGTTCCTCAGTCCACAATCCTTTTGCCAATCCTACTATTCTTTGATTCATCCCTGATAAAATATTACCATTAGCTCGTTCGACATCTCCATTAGACTGAGGATGACGCACGGCTGCGAAACACATTTGTATGCCAAGGTCATCGCAAAACTTCATAAAGGGCTCTGCATCATATTGGGTCCCATTGTCGATCGTGAGCTATCGAGGCACTCCGAACCAGTATATAATATTCTTCCAAAAGACTTTTTGTACATTATTTGAAGTGATAGTTTTGAGGGGTTCTGCTTCGACCCACTTGGAGAAATATTCAATTGCTACCATTGCAAATTTCAGACTTCCTTTTGCTACTGGAAAGGGGCCAATCAGATCCATGCCCCATCTAGCCATAGGCCAAACCAGAGCAATGACTTGAAGAGTTGTTGGCAAATGATGACTCTGTCTTCCAATCCATTGACAACCTTGGGAAGTGCGGATTAAGGTCTCCGCATCAGCTACTATTGTAGGCCAATAAAGCCCATAACGAAGTGTTTTTTCTCCTAAAGCTCGTGGGGCAAGATGGCTACCACAAAGGCCTTCATGAATTTTTCGGAGTATCTCTTGGCCTTCGGCCTGAGAAATACATTGGAGTAAAGGGGAACATACTCCAGCCTTGTAAAGAATATCGTTGATAATGTGATAATTCCGAATTCTTAGCTGCAATCTTGAAAGATGTGGCCCTTCTGGTAAGGTTGTTTCGCCTCACAATAATTCCATGATCGAACTTTGCCAATCAGTGCTCAGAATGCAAAGAACCCCCGCAGGAGGAATTTGTGACACCGAAGGCGAAATAAGCTCTTCATAAAGGGCTACTTCCAGAATATCCATGGCTCTGGGTGTAGCTTTTGCTAGGGTATCAGCTTGTGCATTGTCAGCTCTTGGTATACTTCAAATAGAAATCCCTTTGAATGCTTCTTCGATCTTACGGATCTCTTCTAGATATTTTGCAAGCTGCGGATGCCGGACTTGAAAACTTTTGTCAACATGCCCTACTACAATTTGAGAATCTATTTTGATAACAACTCTTGTAGCACCTAGAGCACGCGCTTTTTGGAGTCCTAACAAAATTCCCTCATACTCCTCTATATTATTAGTGGACTTAAAGTTGAGCCTTGCGGATTACATCGCTCTTTTCCCCTGAAGGTGAAATTATTACTGCTCCAATGCCTGCTCCAGATGTTTGAAAAGCTCCATCGGAGTATATGGTCCAAATTCCTTCGCTTGATTTCTCCGGAGCCCATATTGCAGACGGAGTCCATTCTGTTATGAAGTTTGCCACCACTTGCGACTTGATTGTTGTCCTTGCTACAAAGGAGATGCCGAAGGGTGCTAGCTTAACGGCCTATTTTCCCATTCTCCCCGTAGAATCTTTACTTCGGAGCATATTTCCCAAAGGATAAGAAGTTGGTACAATTACATTATGCGCTAAAAAATAATGTCGCAATTTCCTTGAAGCCATTATCAGAGCATAAGTGAACTTCTCAAGCTCAGAATATCTTGTTTTTGCTAAAGATAAATCTTCGGATACAAAATATACTGGATTCTGCACCAACTTCCCATTGAAATCAACTTCTCTAACAAGAACTGCACTGATAGCGAAGCCGGTAGCTGCGAGGTAAAGAAGAAGTGTTTCATTTGCCACGGGCACAATGAGTGTTGCGAGGTTGATTAGATAATTTTTAATATCATCAAAACTCTTTTGGAACTCCGGTGTCCATGCAAAATCTTCAGGCCATTTTAATGCTTTGAATTTGGGCAGGCTTCGTTCTGCGGACCTTGCTAAAACTCTGTTGAGTGCTGCAAGATGGCCAGTAAGCTTTTGTAGCTATTTTAAATTCTCCGGCGGAGCCATTTTTTGCAATGCAGTTATTTGAGTAGGGCTAGCTTCGATTCCTCTACTTGAAACTAGATACCCTAGCAACTTTCTAGCTTGAGCCCCAAAGATACATTTTTTGGGGTTGAGGCGGACTCCACATGATCAGAGGCTCTCAAATGTTTCCGCTAAGTCTAGGCTATGCTGGTGCTTAAAAGCACTGTTCATTACAATATCATCCATATAGGCTTCTACATTCTGGCCTATTTGGTGACTGTTGGCGTAAAAGATTACGCTAACAGGTTTCTGAAGATTAGAAACTAACAAATGAAGTGTCTGCGAAGTGAACTGTTCGAAGCCTCCAAAAGGATAATTACTTAGAATAGTTCGAATGTGTGTATTGAATAACTTGTATTTGGGGTCCCTGTTACAGGGTGAAACGGGGGGTATTTATAGGCCTAAATATTAAGGAAAAGACCTATTTACCCCTCTATTACAACCGACATAGTGGAAACTATTCGGTACCCTTAATAGGGCTAAAATGGTAAAAGACTAATCTAATGAGAAAGAAGATAAGTCTTCCATCTTAGCTGGCAGAAAAGATCTCAGAAGAGTCCAAGTTCGAAGATATACTCCGAACTAAGGTCCATCTTCATACTTCGAGCTTGACTCAAGGCATCTCCGAAGATGCATGCTAGAAACCTTCAAATCTGTTATCTGCCTTTGTGTTGTTACTGCAATAACCCTAAGGATGGAATATTTTCCCCCAACAGTAGCCCCTCGAATACGCTTCTCCGTTAAACCTGTAATGTTAGGAGAGCAGTATACGGAAGAAAAAATAACCATGCGTAGGGGTTATTAGATTTTAATTTATCTCCGAAATGTATAGAGATATAAAACTTCGAATCAGTTTTAAGACAATTACTTTCGAACCTTCTTAGAACTAACTCAGGAAGCCCGAAAGCCTTTTTAGACTTAGAAGAAATAGCCGTTGGCTTCTTTCTTCTAACGGAAGTTACGCAGTGCGTTAATTTCGGAAAAAAGTAACGGGCAAGAATGTGAAACAGCATGGACAAACGGTAAAAAATGTAAAGTCTAGGCTATAAATAGAGGGCCTAGAACTTTCCTGGGTACCTTTCCACCGCTTTCTTGCAATCAAACCATCCTTTGAACCCTAGCCTCCATTCTTCTCCCAAAGCAACTCAGTAGCTTCAATGGCGAAAACCAAAGGTTCTGGAGCACCTTCAGCCCTAGCTCGACAGCAGGCAGTTGCGGCGGCAGCGGCCGCGGCATTGGCGACGACAGCTCCAACACCAGCAGCGACAACCATGGCGGTGGGAGGAGAAAATCCGCAAAATGTTGGTGATCAAGGCCTCTTCCCGGCATCAACAAAATATGTGGATCAATCCTTCCAACTGGGACCTTCAACCTGCAAAAGGGAATCACTGGCGGCCACAATAGAGGGCAAAATCAGTTCGGGAGTTATGATCCGCAAACCTAGAAAGGAACTTATCCCGTCACCAAGACCCGGAGAAGTGGTCGTCTTCGAAGCCTTCTTCGAAGCTGGCTTAGGTCTTCCGGTAGTGGATTTCTTGGCTGAGGTATTGGATCTTTTCCACGTTACTCTCCCCCAACTTTCTCCGAATGCAGTAGCTCGTTTAGCCATCTTCGAATGGGCGCTGAGAGCCGAAGGTTGTGAGGGGAGGGCAGAAATCTTCGCTGCGTTGCACAGAGCTTCGTGCCAGCCAAAGACCTTCGTAGGCCCCGGAGGTGAAAAAATGGTAGTAGCCTTCGGAAGTATTAACTTTATGCTTCGGGATGAGTACGCCCTTCGGTTTCCGGCTAAGGCCATCAATGCTAGATGGTACACTGACTGGATCACGAAATGGTTTTATGACGAAGTTGGGGCGAGCAACCGTCTGGCTGGACCTCTGCAAGACATCAACTTCCGAAAGGAAAGCCCTTGTACACCCGGATGCGGGCCAGCTCGAAGCTCGCCTCAGCTTGCTTCAAAAGATCAGTCGAAGGTTAAGCATGCGAGACTTAGCCGAAGAGTTCCTCGGGCTGCAAATCCCTCCATTGATGGCCAACTAGCCAATCACTTTCGAAGAGGACTCGGAAGGCGGTCTTCGCAAGATTACTTCAACTTTGAGCCCTGCAGGTAACTTCGGAAACAACATATATTATGCATATTCATTTGAAGGATTAACTAACTTAGCTTGTTTTTTTCAGCCTCTTCAGCCCCTGTGACTTCGGAGCAAATCATACGGGCTTCGGAGAAGATTTTGGGCGCTCCAACTCCGACCGAAAAAGAATGGAGAATCAAGTTGGTCGGGAGTTGGGAAAGATTTAACAGAGTATGGGGAATGCTGGAAATCGTTCTGCCCCCTTTGGTGGATTGGGTGCCTTCGGATAAAGGACCCAAGAAGAGGAAGGCTGAAGTTGGGACTTCGAGCTTCGCCAAGACTCCGGTCAAGAAGGTGGCTCGAAAGCCAAAGAACCCTGCACCTTCAAGCCCAAGGGCTTCAGTCTCTGATTCTCAGGAGGACGAAGGCAGGTTACTTGTGCAGCTGATTGACGAAGATGTAGCCCAAAGGACTGCACAAGTTGATGAACCTGCGAACGTGCCGGAGCCTCAAGAAAACCTTGAGCAAATGAGGACTTCGGCAGTCTAAGAGGATTTACCTCAGGACGAAGTTCCTGCAGGTGAAAGTGGAGTCGAAGTTACTATGGCTTCAATTCCAGACGAAGCAACAACGACTGTTCAGGAGAACGCTCCGGCAGTCGAAGACTTGACACTTGATTCGGACGAAGAACTCGCCTTCGATCCGCCAAGCAGTCCGATGCTCACCCGCCGCCAGAACGTCAAAGGTAACCTTCGAATAATTCTTTTATATTCATTTAGTGTATTTATACGATGTATAATACTTTTGCTTTTACAGAGTCCACTTCCATAGAAGAGCTCCATCCAGAAGATACAATCCCTGGACCTTCGACAACTTCGGAGCCAATCCAAAGAGCCACTCAGATGGGGCCTGGAAGAGGTAAAAGAAAAATGGACTCCCTCCCTGCTGCGAGCTCCGGATCAACTCCGTCTGAATCAACAGGTGAGAGCCAATCTACCGAGGGGGGCCAGTCTCCGGGGGCTCCGAAGACCACCACTCAACACTCCGGGCCTTCGCCGAACGAAGATGACCAACAAGCTATAAGTATGCCCCCCTTTTAGCTCCTTTCTTAGAGAGAAGAACTGGTCTTCGGACTTTGCTCGAACCTTTGGATCGAGCTAGTCGCGTTATTGGGGAGACAAACTTGGTGGCCATTTTGAGCGAAGCGGAGAGCTCGGAGCTTAACGCAGCTATGGAACGCGCAGCCTACCAGGTACGAAGCATCTGTGAAATAACACCGAATTTTCATACAAATAATTTCTTACCTTGATTTTTTCTTTTCACAGCAAACAGTCTTGGCCCGAGCTGCGAATATATCAAATGAACGAGAAATCGCTCGCCTTCGAGAGGAAAATGGAACTCTTCAATGGAATCTCACTATCTCCGAAGGCCGAGTGGTTCATATGGACAACATGGTGTCAACGGAGCACAGGGCCAGACAAGGCTTTGAGGCTGCGAACAAGGAGCTCGAAGCAGAAAGAATTGTGCTTCGAGCGGAGGTTGAAAGAATGCGAGCGGAGTACGCTACTGCGGGGACCGAGCTTGTTAGGCTCCGATGTAGGACCGAAAGTAGCGACCAGAGGGGGGGTGAATGGGCGCCTAAAAAATTCTTTCAAATCTATGGCCTGTTCCCAATACCCAACGCACCTCAAAAGACCAAGCAGCAAAAAATAAACAGATAGCCTAAGTCTAAAAGGTATCTAGCCTAGAAGCAGCTGATGACAAACAGAAGACTATTAAAGCAGTGCTAATAGATAGATAAACAGTATACACTAGACTAGGCAAGACAAACTTCTCAGTAAAGCAATGTCGGTGCACTATGAGTGAGAAGAGAAGTTACCTTTCCAAATCTGTCTCCTGTTCGAATTTCGCCGAAGCCTGCTTCGCAGATCGAAGCCTGCTTCGCTGGCCGAAGCCTGCTTCGGAGGTCGAGGCCTACTTCGCAGGTCAAAGACTGGTTCGGAGGTGGTAGTTGAAGTCTGTCGAAGGTGGTGTGAAAAAACCAAAGGTGTTTGGGTCTAGTCTAGTTCGAAGTGGCAAGAGGCGAAGTATGATTCGAAGCGAAGTATGACAAAGTCGGAGCCTGCTTCGAAGTATGTACTTCGAAGCCAATGCTTCGAACACAACTTCGAACGCAGCTCCGAACCGAGTGCTTCGAAGTTAGACCTTCGAACAGAAAACTTCGAACGCAACACAAACGAACAACCTTCGAATAAAGAAGCGAAGCCTGTCACACGACAGAGACCAAACCGAAGGCTATACTCTACCTTCGAAAAGAGCGAGCTTCGAAAAGAGAGGCGAAGGCTGACACGCGTCAGAGAAACCAAAGCGAAGTCTAACAGAAGAACAAGCTCCGAAGTCAACTTCGAAACCCGTCGAAGTGAGGACTTCAAAAGGCTCAAGATGGAGTACCTTCGGACAAACGTTCGAAGTATGAGACGCTGTCAGTTTAAAAAGGTACTTCGAAGCAGGACACAGAATACAAAAATGTAGTCCGAAGTTCGAACGAAACCTCTGAGGGTACACGTTCGAAGCCTGCCTCACGGAGCTGAGGGGCTTCGAAACTAAGATGATGGCTTCGCCAGAAAACAGTCAAAACGGCATTCAATCCAGTCTGCTTCGATCAAAAAGCTGTGCGGTAGAAAGTAAAAAGGCTGGCAGCAAATACTGTAGCTACAGTAGCAGTACTACTTGCAACAGCAAGAACTAGTACTACTTCTCACGAAGAACACACACAACAGAGACACAACCTCAGGAATAAAATCAACCAGCACAACGAACCGAAGCTTCTTGTAGTAGAGGAATCAATGCACACACCTCAACAACCAACAAAGAAATCAATCTCACAGGAGCAAAGTAAATGCAAGGCAAAAAGGGATGAACCAATGCCTGGCGGCGCACACAGGAGAGAGAGAGAGCGTGAGAGGCAAAATGACCCAATGGATTAAAAAATGAATTCTGGAAGGGTAGTCCAAACCCTAGGGATTGGGGTCCTATTTATAGGCTCCCAACACTAGGAATATTCTACCAGCCCCTTAGGGTTTTTTACAGACGCAAGAATAAAGGAAAAAAGACTCTACTGCCCTTAGGAATTTTTAAAGACACGACTGACTGACTGTGGGCCTAGAGTTACAGATGACTTATCCGGAAGCTAAGTTTTCGTACCGACTACGGCTTCTCTTCTGGATAGTCGGATACAAGATCAACGGTTGTCAGTTTTGCGCCGAAACTGACAAAGCCTCCACCGACTTTGCACCAGGTACCCGGATTGGGCCGGCCCGACTCCGCAGCTCTCTCAGCCCGGCAATCGCTCACCGCCCGTATACCTGAGTCAACCCTGGTCAACAGCCCAGTGGGTCTTCTACTGCTTCTAGCCCATGCACCTGGATTGGGCCAGCCCGACTTCGCAGCCTCCTCTGCCCGACAGTCGCTCGCTGCCCGTGTACCTGAGTCACACGCGGCCCATGAAACAACAGATCTCTTCATCTTTTGTCCTCTTTGACTATCGTTGACAATGACTCATCACTTCTGGAGCCATGAGGCCCACGCTATTCAGCATGGCTCCTTAATCTCCCCCTTGATGAGTGCATTGTCAACACTTCACTTCTTCAGCTCTTCAGAACCTGCGAACAAATGTGGAAACACGAAAACAAAACACAAGAAAACAGAGAAGAAGAAAAATAAGGTAAAAGTTTAACCCTAATGACCAAAAGCCAAAACAAAAGCAAGAAACGGTCATTATGGTTAACCAAAACGTAAAAGCTCAAAATGAGTGTGAGTTCAGAACAACAAGGATATTAACAGAGTAAGAACTCCCCCTTAAACTCTGATCCCAAATTTTCTCCCCCTTGTTGACAAGTGAACTCATCAAGCACTCAAAAGAGACACAGACTCCCCCTGAAATGCAACTCCCCCTCAAAATATGCAGTGAATTCAACTGGAGTGCAGAAGGAGTGTAGAAAGCATGCTTCTCAAATATGATTGACTGCAATTACAGCATCTAACAAGTATAGCAAAAGAGATACTGTCTAAGACACATGGCACGATCAGTGCAACAGATAATATCTAAGGAAAGTCATTAGCACGCAGTTTTCAGTTTTTTGCAAACAAAAAGCATCACCACATTTTCCAGTAAAACAAGCAAGGTATAGCATGAGATGCAAAAGCTAACTGATATCTACCAAGATAAGCATTGTCCAAAACAAAGTGCTTCAGCAAACTTGTTATTATTTCAATTTTCAAGCTTTTTCTTTTCCCTTCGTTCATTTTTGCCAGGGGTTATTTGCATGTCAAACCTTACGCTGACCGACCAAGTCAAGCCTAGGCCAGAGCTGGACCATCAGAAGCTTAAGACATTGGTCTTGGCATACACTACATTGTCCTAGTTCATAGCAAAGTGCTATGGTATGCAGTCCAGAACAAATGTAATGCGACAAAGCAAACCCACCTGGATCTTTTCAATTCAAGCATAAAAGGCATGGAATTTTCATTCATTTTTGATTTTTATCATTTTTATAGCTCATTTTCCATGTTAAAGCATAAAGATGTCCAAGTTGCATATCTGCATCTATGTGATGAACTAGCTACAAGGCATGTAACATATAGCAAAAACACTCAGCCTACACATGCTGGTTCCCAGAAGCAATGGTGATCATTTTCAAGTTTAAAGCATAAAAAGCCATGCGTATGACAGATATCAGATATATCAAGTGAACTGAACCAAAGCATGATCATTGACAAGTAACCAAAAGCATGTACCAGCTAGACTAAGTAAAGCAGTTCAATCATATAGCAGAAGCAAGCTCAAAAGTGTGAAATGTGAATATGCAAGATATGAACACACACAGAAAGACTCAAGAAAAGAGTAAAGAAGAAAGAAAACTGACGCAAAATATCCTAAAAAGGATACACAACACCCAAATCCCCTCGTAAACGCTAAAAGGTAGACTGATCTAGGGGTTTGGTGAAAATATCAGCCAACTGATGATGGGTATCAACATGAACAAGGTCAATGACACCTTTCTCATATTGATCCCGCAAGAAGTGAAAGCGCACATCAATATGTTTGGTTTTTGAATGGAGACACGGGTTTTTCCCTACACTAATAGCACTAGTGCTGTCGCAAAACAATGGAACCCTGGTAGGAAAGAACAACCCAAAATCTCTCAAAGTGGAAATCATCCAAACCAACTGTGAGTGGCAGCTAGCAGCAGCTACATACTCAGCCTCTGTGGTCGAAAGAGCAACTCCAGATTGCTTTCGAGATGACCAAGATACAAGAGACGAACCAAGAAACTGGCAGGTACCGGAAGTCGACTTGCGATCCAACCGGCACCCACCAAAGTCAGCGTCCGAAAAGCTAGATAAATCAAGGGAAGATGATGCTGAATAGTAAAGACCAAGATCAGGCGCATAGGTAAGATACTTGAAGATGCACTTGACAGCCTGCCGATGAGAAGCGCGTGGTGAAGACTGGAAACGCGCGCAAAGTCCCACGGCGAACTGTATGTCCGGTCTTGTTGCCGTCAAGTACAACAGCGAACCGATCATCCCTCGAAACTCCCTTTCATTGACCTTGACGCCGCTCTCATCCTTGTCCAGACCCCCAGAAGTGCCCATCGGGGTCATCTGCGGCTTCAATTCACCACCGAAGTCAAATTTCTTCAACATGTCACGAGTGTACTTACCTTGGTGGATGAAGGTGCCGTCCTTGGTCTGCTTGATCTGGAGCCCTAGAAAGTACTTGAGCTCACCCATGAGGCTCATCTCAAACTCACTGTTCATCTGCTCAGAGAACTTGGACACAAGAGAATCAGTAGTACCGCCAAAAATAATATCGTCCACGTAAATCTGAGCAACTAAAAAATCTGAAGCAACTCTGAGCAAGAAGAGAGTCTTATCCACAGAACCCATCACAAAGCCCTTCCCAAACAAAAACTGCTTTAACCGATCATACCAAGCCCTGGGGGCTTGCTTCAACCCGTATAAAGCTTTGTGCAACTTAAAAACATGTCGAGGAAACTTAGGGTTCTCAAAACCGGGGGGTTGCCTAACATAAACCTCCTCTTCTATGTACTCGTTCAGAAAAGCACTCTTAACATCCATTTGAAAAAGCTTAAAACCCTTCGAAATGGCAAAAGCTAGAAGAATACGAATGGACTCAAGACGGGCAATAGGAGCGAAGGTTTCTTCAAAGTCAATACCTTCCTTCTGGCAATAACCCTGGGCAACTAGTCGAGCCTTGTTGCGCACCACAACCCCATCTTCACCTTGTTTGTTCTTGAATACCCACTTGGTGCCTATGGGGTTGCATCCAGGTGGCGGCTCAACTAATGTCCAAACCCGATTGCGGACAAAATTCTCAAGCTCTTCTTGCATAGCATTAATCCAATTAGAATCAGAAAGAGCATGAGAGATGTCTCTAGGCTCAAAAGATGCAACAAACGCAAATTCAGCAAACACAGCAAGAGAGGCAGAAGAACGCAAAGTTCTCTCAGTCAAATCACCAATGATGAGCTCTGAGGGGTGATCACGCTGTACTGCTCGGGTTCCCTGGTAATCCGAAGTCACCTCACCGGAGTCAGCAGCTGGCATCTCTGGACTCGACTGAGGGGGCTCGATCGTAGTGGAAGAAGTGATCAGAGGTCCGCCCTCATCCTCAGTCGAAGTCTCAGAAGGTGTGGGCTCTGCGGGGGATGCAGAAGGCCCACCCTCATCAGCAGCTGGAGTATCCTCATCTTCCTCGAAGATGGATTCTCCGAGCTCATCATTACCAGAAAGCTCAAAAGAAGAAGTCAAAGAAGGCAAGGACTCATCAAATGAAACCTCACAAGTCTCGACAAGCAGCTGGGATTCGAGGTTCCAAACACGGAAGCCTCGAGAATGCAACGCATAACCAAGAAAGACACCATCCCAGCAACGAGACTCAAACTTGTCCAAATGCCCTCCCTTCTTGAGCACAAAGCACTTGCAGCCAAACGCTCGCAAGTGGCTCACCTTGGGCTGTCTGCCAAACCGCAGTTCATATTATGTCTTACCAAGGTAAGCTCTAAGAAAGATGCGGTTGGCCAGATAGCAAACCGTGTTCATGGCTTCAGCCCAAAAACGCCTAGGAGTCCCGTGCTCATCGAGCATCGTCCTGGCCATCTCGACTAGCGTGCGGTTTTTTCGTTCCACAACGCCGTTCTGTGGGGGAGTGTAAGGAGAAGAAAACTGATGATCCAGACCCTGATCACTACAGAAGCTGACGAACTGAGAGTTCTTGAACTCAGAGCCGTTGTCGGAGCGAATTGCTCGCATCCGACCATTATTCTCAATTTTCAGCTTCAAAATCAGGTCATGAGCAAATTGAAAAGTTTCATCCTTAGACTCCAAGAAGAAAACCCACGAGAATCGAGAAAAGTCGTCAACAATTACAAGTGCATACCACTTCCCACCGACTGAGCGTACCCGAGCTGGACCTACAGTGTCCAAATGTAAAAGCTCGCCCGGATATGAAGTCATCACCTGAGTCACAGGTGAGTGAGAAGCGGCAACCATTTTCCCATGACGACAGGGATGACAAACTAGATCCTTCTCCATTTTAAGCTTGGGCAATCCTCGGATGAGGTCCATAGAGCTTAACCTGACTAGCAGATCAAAACTCAAGTGACCTAACCTCCTATGCCACTTCCAGAGCTCAGAAGAAGATCCAGCAATCAAACAGTGAGAAGGGCCAAAAGAACTAGAGAAATCAATTCGAAAAACTTTACCGAAAGGTAAAATCTGACAAACCAAAGACCCTCTAGAATCAACCACAGAAGAATTGCCCTTCTTAAAACGCACTTCCAAACCATCCTCAAGAAGTTGCGACACAGAAATCAAGTTGAAGTTCAAATTTTTAACCAAAGCAACATTCTTTAAAGAGAAATGATCTGAAATGCGAATTGAGCCTATGCCACTTACTTTCCCTTGACCGCTGTTCCCGAACGTGATGTACTCTTTGGAGCTCGGGGGAGTGAGACTGGAGAACCATCTGCGATGTCCCGTCATGTGGCGAGAGCATCCTGAGTCCATGATCCAAACATCCTCCAGTCCCCGGTCCTGCACAATCAGTGTCTGTAAGTGGGAGCAAATGGTCCGGCACCAGGTTTAGCAAAAGAGCTAATCCAGTGTCGAGCCATCTGCTCAAAAGATGGAAAGCGAAAACCATCAAAAGAGTTTGGACCAAAACGCGGCTCAAAGAGCGGTCCTCGGTTCCGCCTAACCCTGGGGCCATGAGATCCAGAACCATAGCCAACACGGTCTGGAACTCTGCCGGAATGGACACCACCAGCTGGAGCACGGGCAAGAAAGCTGTCTCCTCTACCACCACCTACACGACGCGGCCTGGCCTCCAGCCTCTCCCCGCGCCGAGGAACACGCAGTCTACCACCCTGCTGGTAGAACTGCTCCTGATCACTATGAGCCCTCTCTGCTCTCTCAACCCGCTTCCTCCTAAAGCAGAACTCCGCAAGATGCCCGTCTCTTTGACAGTACTCACAATGATAGGTGGGCTTCTTGGGATGTGGTTGAGGCTTGGGGTGTTTGGGCTTGGTAGTGTTTGGTGTGGTCTGCTTGGGTTGAGAGGGTCCAGGAAGAGAGTCTAGAGAAGAGTGGAGGTGTTTGGGCTTAGGAACCCAGATAGGCTTCTTGGGTGGAGCTTTGGGTGGTTCATGAATCACCCCATCCTTGGGCTGACAAGCCTGGGAGGACTCAGTGGAGTGAGTCTTGGGATACTTCTGCTCTGGAGTCATTTTACTTCACTCCACTGCCCGGCTAATGGCACTCTCAAAGTCAGCCTTGGTGTAGGTGTAACCTACCCCAAACCCATCCTGCCTCTTGAACTGCTGGATCATCATGCCAAGCTGTGGCTCTCTGGCACTGATCCAACTCAGGATAGAACGGAGGTAAAAGTTCTCATTCTGAGAATCTGCTAGCTCCTCTCTCAAGGAAGCTAGAACCTCCACCTGAGACAAGCAGGTCTCACACTCACTCTCTATTTGGACAGACTTTTCGGCTTTTAGCTTGATCAACTCCATTCTAAGAGACAGACAGTTCTCACAGACAGTGGGTGGAACTGACAGTGTCTCAAGCTCTAGCCTAGTCTGGGCAAGCTCAGCTCTCATTCTCTCCAAATTACCCAAATGCTCATCGCCCTTGGATTTCAGCTCAGCTAAGGCAGCTAGATGAGATGGGCAATCAACACAGGGTGCGACGACAGTGGCTTGAGCATCTTTCAGCTCCAGCTGAGCGCTTTCAAGCTCAGTGGCCAAAGCGTCCCTCTCATCAACCCTTTCTGTGTACCTGGACTTCAGAGTCGACAGGTCACACAGAAGCACCTCACACTTCGGGCACTCACTGCTATCACCCAAGCAAGGAGAAGAAGATAGACTCTCAATTCTGCCGTTGGCCATGGCAAGCTCACTCTCTAACTCATCTATCCTCTTCTTAGCCCCCCTAAGCAGTTTTTCCCGATATCTCAACTCCTGATGATTGCTCTCAAGTAAATCAACTATCTCGCGCTCGTAGGATGATACCTTGTTGTCGTCGTCGTCGGAGTCGTCGGAGGAGCTCTTTTCTTCCTTATCCCCAAGAGCCATTGAACAGAAGCTCTTGCGGGATCTTCGGTGCTGGTGTGCGCGGATCTTCGGCTTGTCTCCGAAGGCCATGAAGCAGAGGCCCGCCGGATCGTCCTTGTCCTTCCCCTTCCTGATGGCGATCTCCTCATCACTTGAGCTCGATGAAGAGGAAGAGGACATGGACCGCTTGGAGTAGCTCTTCTCCATCTCGGCGAAGAAAGCCTTGTCGCGCTTCTTGTTCTCTCGCCGATAGTCCTTCAGGGCCTTCTTGAAGAATCGGGTCTTCGGCTTGCCCTTGATGAAGGAAGAGCTCTCATGCTTGCCGGAGTCGTGGGAGCTGCCACCGGTACCCTTCTTGTATCCATTGTGCTTGGGGCAGTCGGCGATGAAGTGTCCTGGATCACCACATTCAAAGCATCCGGATTTTGTGCCGTGTCTTTTGAACATTCTCTTGTCATAGACACGACGCACCCGGTTGTTAAACAGACATAAATCGTCATCTCCCAAAGACTCAAGCTGGTCCTCAGTGATAGACATCAAAGAGAACCCAGCACAGCTCACAGCAGAGGGATCAACAGAAGGTGTAGCAAGGGCCAGGGATTTTGATCCAGAACCAGTGAGATTTGATCTCAACTGGATATCTACCTCAGTGGCCTTCAGCTTGCTAAACAACTCAGAAATGGTCAAGGTATCGTAAGAAGTGCTCTCAACGATAGAGGATACCTTGATCTCCCAGATCTTTGGGTCCAAGGTATGAAGAACCTTGAGTGCCTGCTCGTGATCTGAGACTAACTGAGCACCCTCAGCCTTGTTGTCCCGAAGCTTGTTAATGATCGATTGAAAACGACCAAACAAGGCTTCAACAGATTCACCCGGCTTCTGTGTGAAATTCTCATATTCACGCCGGTAGGTCTGATAGAGTCGAGCTTTGACCTGGGCTGTCCCCTCATGGTGTGCCTGGAGGGTAGCCCAGATCTCTCTCGCAGTGGAGAGATGGCTCACACGCTCAAATTCAGTGGGACCTAAACCAGAAAACAGAATATTCACCGCTTTGTTGTTGTTCTGATGTTGGGCAATGATATCCGGAGAATCACGCTCATCAACAGGCAACACTGTGAAAGTAGCGTGAATACAGATGTCCCAGATGTCCGAGCTTTGGCTCATCAGATAGGCTCGCATGCGAGTCTTCCAATAATTATAGCCATAAGCTTCCAAGGACAGGACCTTGCCAGGAGACGTCATGATCACTACTGGGGTTTAGAACTGGTTAAGGTATGGAAAAACCCTAACCAAGCTCTGATACCACTTGTAGGACCGAAAGTAGCGACCAGAGGGGGGGTGAATGGGCGCCTAAAAAATTCTTTCGAATCTATGGCCTGTTCCCAATACCCAACGCACCTCAAAAGACCAAGCAGTAGAAAATAAACAGATAGCCTAAGTCTAAAAGGTATCTAGCCTAGAAGCAGCTGATGACAAACAGAAGACTATTAAAGCAGTGCTAATAGATAGATAAACAGTATACACTAGACTAGGCAAGACAAACTTCTCAGTAAAGCAATGTCGGTGCACTATGAGTGAGAAGAGAAGTTATCTTTTCAAATCTGTCTCCTGTTCGAATTTCGCCGAAGCCTGCTTCGCAGATCGAAGCCTGCTTCGCTGGCCGAAGCCTGCTATGGAGGTCGAGGCCTACTTCGCAGGTCAAAGACTGGTTCGGAGGTGGTAGTCGAAGTCTGTCGAAGGTGGTGTGAAAAAACTGAAGGTGTTTGGGTCTAGTCTAGTTCGAAGTGGCAAGAGGCGAAGTATGATTCGAAGCGAAGTATGACAAAGTCGGAGCCTGCTTTGAAGTATGTACTTCGAAGCCAATGCTTCGAACACAGCTTCGAACGCAGCTCCGAACCGAGTGCTTCGAAGTTAGACCTTCGAACAGAAAACTTCAAACGCAACACAAACGAACAACCTTCGAATAAAGAAGCGAAGCCTGTCACACGACAGAGACCAAACCGAAGGCTATACTCTACCTTCGAAAAGAGCGAGCTTCGAAAAGAGAGGCGAAGGCTGACACGCGTCAGAGAAACCAAAGCGAAGTCTAACAGAAGAACAAGCTCCGAAGTCAACTTCGAAACCCGTCGAAGTGAGGACTTCAAAAGGCTCAAGATGGAGTACCTTCGGACAAACGTTCGAAGTATGAGACGCTGTCAGTTTAAAAAGGTACTTCGAAGCAGGACACAGAATACAAAAATGTAGTCCGAAGTTCGAACGAAACCTCTGAGGGTACACGTTCGAAGCCTGCCTCACGGAGCTGTGGGGCTTCGAAACTAAGATGATGGCTTCGCCAGAAAACAGTCAAAACGGCATTCAATCCAGTCTGCTTCGATCAAAAAGTTGTGCGGTAGAAAGTAAAAAGGCTGGCAGCAAATACTGTAGCTACAGTAGCAGTACTACTTGCAACAGCAAGAACTAGTACTACTTCTCACGAAGAACACACACAACAGAGACACAACCTCAGGAATAAAATCAACCAGCACAACGAACCGAAGCTTCTTGTAGCAGAGGAATCAATGCACACACCTCAACAACCAACAAAGAAATCAATCTCACAGGAGCAAAGTAAATGCAAGGCAAAAAGGGATGAACCAATGCCTGGCGGCGCACACAGGAGAGAGAGAGAGCGTGAGAGGCAAAATGACCCAATGGATTAAAAAATGAATTCTGGAAGGGTAGTCCAAACCCTAGCGATTGGGGTCCTATTTATAGGCTCCCAACACTAGGAATATTCTACCAGCCCCTTAGGGTTTTTTACAGACGCAAGAATAAAGGAAAAAAGACTCTACTGCCCTTAGGAATTTTTAAAGACACGACTGACTGACTGTGGGCCTAGAGTTACAGATGACTTATCCGGAAGCTAAGTTTTCGTAGCGACTACGGCTTCTCTTCTGGATAGTCGGATACAACATCAACGGTTGTCAGTTTTGCGCCGAAACTGACAAAGCCTCCACCGACTTTGCACCAGGTACCCGGATTGGGCCGGCCCGACTCCGCAGCTCTCTCAGCCCGGCAATCGCTCACCGCCCGTATACCTGAGTCAACCCTGGTCAACAGCCCAGTGGGTCTTCTACTGCTTCTAGCCAATGCACCCGGATTGGGCCAGCCCGACTTCGCAGCCTCCTCTGCCCGACAGTCGCTCGCTGCCCGTGTACCTGAGTCACACGCGGCCCATGAAACAGCAGATCTCTTCATCTTTTGTCCTCTTTGACTATCGTTGACAATGACTCATCACTTCTGGAGCCATGAGGCCTACGCTATTCAGCATGGCTCCTCATCCGAGAGGAAGCTAGCCAGCTTTTGAATCAAAAGAATTCCTTAACTACGGAGGCTGCTAGACTTTCCGGAGTTCTGGAAGAGCTAACTTCGGCGAAGGATGCGCTGATCGAAGATAAGCTGAAGTCCGAGAAGGTAGCTGCGGAAGATATGGATCAACTGTTAGGCGTTCTGGAGTACTTCGGTACTACTGGGACGCTTCCTTCTGATGGCAACATTTCTCTTCTGCGCCGGTTGAAAAGGATTCAAGGAGTGGCGAAGCAGATGAAGACAGCAGGCATTCGTTACGGAGAACTCTCTGGACAAGTGGCTGCTGTTGGCCTACTTCGTTACTACGAGGATCTGGGCCGATTGATAACTCCGAGCATAGAAGAGGGCCCAATTACCTTCGACGACGAGCAGCTTCTGACTCCTTCCGAAGGTGTGGCCGCTTCCTGGCAAGCCTTCCAAACTTCGTGGAGAGCCGAAGGTCGCTCTGCGATCAAGGCCTGGATCGACGAAGGACAACACCAGAAACAAGCTCGGAACCAAGCTTCGAGCAGTCAGCCTCCTCCGAACCCGCAGGTTTAGATATATCTTAGGATCTTTGACTATGTAAAGCTTTGCGCTTATGTACATTTATCAATGAAAATTTGTTTATCATGTTTTTAGGCTTTGCCTCATATGGAAGATGTCGAAGTGTTAGACATTAACGACGAACTTCGCTCATTGTGGGCTACCTTCGATATTTTAAAAATTTACAAGCGCCCTCGATTTTTAGTTCCTCGAGATAGCTCCGGTGCAATTACGCCCGAAGTAAGCAAAGATATACTATCTTATATTAAAGAGGAAGAAAAAGAGGTTAACTTGGAAACTTCGTCTTCTGAAGACGTTATATGGTCCGAAGACGAAAATGAAACTCGAAGTAAAAAGCCTGAAGAACTTGGAAGCTGGGAAAGGAGCCCCGAACGGCTTCGAACTTGGGTCGAACTTCAGCAAGAACAGAAGGACTTTAGAGCTTCGAAGGGAGGCAAGAGAGTTAAACGTAAAGTTGTTAGAACTCCCGGCACTGGAACTAGTCGTTCCAACCCTAGCTCTAGATATCGAAGAGGTCTTCGATTCCTTCTTGGTATAGATACCAATTTTTCATGATGTAATCTGTAATCATATTCGTTCGAATAATAAATATCGATTTAAAATTGTCTCCCTATTTACTAGCCCCTCTTTGGGATAAGCAACTTCGAATTGTATTCAAAGATGGTTATGCGCAAAGAAAAACTTCGGAGTACAATTTTTTGGGGTTCGGAGCCCCTCTGTGATTTAAAGATCTTTTAAAATCTTGTAAAATGTCTTCGACTATTTGCAGTCTGAAGAATGGCAACTTAGTACCCTTTGTTTTTTGAAAGAAATCACTTGAGGTAACTTTCAGGACACTTTAGTGTCTTAGATAATTTGTCACTTTGGACTATATTAACAGACATTCGAAGCTCATGGCTCAAACTTTGTTTTGTTTTGGCCACCTTCGGCTCTTTTTTGCGAATTCTGTCAAACCAATGGTTCGGAGTTCGCAGTGGTCTCTTTGGACTCTTTTTACGGATGTCTACAAGCTAGTGGCTTGGACTCCACATGGTTTGGCCACCTTCGGCTCTTTTTACGAATACCTACAAGCCAGTGGCTTGGGCTTCGCATATTTTGCCCACCTTCGGCTCTTTTTACGGATGTCTACCAGCCGATGGCTTGGACTCCGTATGATGTGGTTTTGGGCTCTTTTATGGATGCCTACAAGCCGGTGGCTTGGACTCCGGATTATGTCAACCCCCACGTCGGAAACTTCGAACCAATGATTCGAAGTCCGAAAATATGATTCAGCTTTATGACACTTCCCTCTCGGTCAACCACGCGTTTCCAGTGCGTCCACTCAGAAGCTGGAGGTTTATGAGGGGAAGGCACTATCTGAACCATATGCTTTATTAATTCAGAAGATGATTACAAGTGGTTTACAAGGAGCCCTTATGCGAAGTATCGCTTTAGGTGCTCCGCATGCCAAGTATGTGCTAATTAAGTATGGACCTTCCCATTTATTTCCTAATTTCCCTGGCGCTATAATGCTTCGCAGAACAAGATGACCCGGTCTAAGCTCATTGATCTTAACCTTCGGGTCAAACCAAGCCTTCGTCTGCTGGTGATACTTTGATAAATTGGCCACAGCTCGAAGTCTTGTTTCTTCTGATAAATCTAGCGAAGCTTGTCTTTCTTCTTCAATCTCTGGTTCAGTGCTGCGAAGTGATCCTCCTTTGAGCTCTGTTGGAGTCATAGCTTCATCTCCGAATAGTAATCTGAATGGAGTAAAACCTGTGGACCTTGTTTGCGTAGTCCGAATGGACCACAAAATCTTCGGAAGTTCTTCGGTCCACAGTCCTTTTGCTAATCCTACTATCCTTCGATTTAGCCTTGACAAAATATTTCCATTGGCTCTTTCTACAGCTCTGTTAGACTGAGGATGCCTCACTGCAGCAAAACATAACTGGATGCCTAGATCTTCGCAAAACTTCATGAAAGGTTCTGCATCGAACTGTGTTCCATTATCAACTGTGAGTTGTCTAGGCACTCCGAACCGGGAAATGATATTTTTCCAAAAGAATTTCTGTACATTGTTCGAAGTGATAGCTGTTAAGGGCTCTGCTTCTACCCACTTAGAAAAATATTCAATAGCTACCACTGCGAACTTTAGATTTCCCTTAGCTACTGGAAAGGGACCAATTAAATCCATACCCTATCTGGCCATAGGCCATACCGGAGGAATAACTTGGAGAGCTGTTGGTGGGCGATGATTCCGTCGACCCATCCACTGACATCCTTGACAAGTGCGGACCAAGCTCTCCGCATCAGCTGTTATTGTAGGCCAATAAAGCCCCTGGCGAAGTGTCTTTCCTGCCAAAGCTCGAGGGGCTAAATGGCTACCGCAAAGTCCTTCATGGATTTCCCGAAGAATTTCTTGACCTTCGGCTTGAGATATACATCGGAGTAGAGGGGAACATACTCCGGCCTTGTATAAAATACCGTTGATTATTTGATAATTCCTAGCCCTGAGTTTCAATCTTGAAAGTTGTGGCTCTTCAGGCAAATTTGTCCCTCCTTGTAAAAGTTCCATGATTGAATTTTTCCAATCTGTACTTGGAATGCAAAGAATCTCTGCAGATGAAATTTGTAGCACCGAAGGTGTACTGAGCTCCTCATAGAAAGCTTCTTCTGGTATATCCGCAGCTCCGGCTGCAGCTTTTGCTAAGATGTCCGCTTGCACATTTTCTGCTCTTGGTATACTCCGAATGGAAATACCCTTGAAGTGTGCTTCGATCTTACGAATTTCTTCTAAGTACTTTGCAAGCTGTGGATGTCGAACTTGAAAACTTTTATCTACGTGCCCTGCTACTATTTGAGAATCTGTCTTTATAACAACTCTTGTAGCCCCTAGAGCACATGCTTTTCGGAGTCCCAGTAAAATCCCTTCATACTCCGCTATATTATTGGTAGACTTAAAGTTGAGACTTGCGGAGTACATTGCTCTTTGCCCTGAAGGCGAAATCGACACTGCTCCAACGCCTGCTCCGGATGCTTGGAAAGCCCCATCGGAATAAACAGTCCAAACTCCGTCACTTGACTTCTCCGGAACCAAAGTTGCAGGTGGAGTCCATTCTGCTACAAAATCCGCTAAGACTTGCGATTTGATTTCTGTCCTTGCCAAAAAAGATATGCCGAAGGGTGCTAGTTCGACTGCCCACTTTCCAATCCTTCCAGTGGAATCTTTACTTCGGAGCATATCTCCCAAAGGATACGAAGTTGGTACAATTACATTATGAGCCAAAAAATAATGTCTTAATTTGCTCAAAGCCATTATCAGAGCATAAACGAACTTTTCGAGTTCGGAATATCTTGTCTTCACTCCTGATAATGCTTCGGAGACAAAATAAACAGGATTTTGGACCAACTTCCCATTGAAATCTATTTCTCTGACAAGGACTGCACTGACAGCAGAGCCTGTAGCTGCAAGGTAAAGGAGTAGGGTTTCGTCCACAGTAGGCACCGTGAGTGTAGCGAGATTACTTAGATACTCTTTAATATCTTCAAAGCTTTTCTGACACTCCGGTGTCCATGCAAAATCTTCGGACCCTTTCAATGCTTTAAATATAGGCAAGCTTCTCTCCGCATACCTTGCTAGAAACCTGCTAAGTGCTGCCAGACGTCCAGCCAGCTTTTGCACTTGCTTTAAATTTTCCGGAGGAGCCATCTTTTGTAGCGAAGTTATTTGAGTAGGGCTAGTTTAATCCCACTGCTTGAAACTAAATACCCTAACAACTTCCCAGCCTTAGCCCCGAAGATAAATTTTTCGGGGTTAAGATGGATTCCACATGCCCGAAGGCTATTAAATGTTTCTGCTAAGTCTAGGCTATGTTGGTGCTTTAAAGCACTCTTTATTACAATATCAGCCATATAGGCCTCCACATTGCGACCTAATTGATGACCTAGAGCCTTAGCAACTAACCTCGAAAAAGTAGCCCCGACATTTCTTAAACCAAAAGGCATTCTTACATAACAAAAGACTCCCGAGGGAGTTACGAAGCTTGTCTTGATCTCATCTTCGCGCATCAACCATATTGATCAATTCGGGGCATGGGGTAGGGGTCACGAGGGCATGCTTTATTCAAGGATGTGAAATCAATGCACATGCGCCACTTTCCAGAGGATTTCTTCTTGACGAAGACTGGGTTGGCTAACCATTCTGTGTGAGCCACTTCTCTGATAATCCCAGCCTTCAACAATTTTTCAACTTCGTCCTTCGCCAGAACAGCTCTTTCTGCAGACATTTTACGGAGTCCTTGCCGAACAGGCCAGGCCTTCGGGTTTACAAGCAAACTATGTTCAATGATATCCCGATTGACTCCGGTGATGTCTTCGTCAGACCAAGCAAAGACATCTAAATTCTCTTTCACCACTTCTTCCAAGGAGGTTGCAACTTCTGGAGGTAAATCTTTACCAAATTGAAATGCATATTCTTTACCATCTTTAACAATAATCTTCGTTGCGATCTCTCCTTCAGGACTTGGTCTTGGGAAGGATTTCTTCGAAGATTCAGAAGGAGCTGAAAAATTCTCTTGATTATCTTGCACATTATTCACTTGTCTTGGATCAAGAGGGGGGCCATGGCCATATAACGCTCTTCGGGCAGTAGCTTGATCTCCGAAGACAGTAAGAACTCCTGCTTGCGTGGGCATCTTCATGCACAAGTAATTGTGGTGTGCCACAGCTCTGAACTGATTTAACATGCCTCTTCCGAAGATGACGTTGTAGGCATATGGAGCATCTACAACGTTGAAGATTACTTCCTCCGTCCTGGCTAACAATCCTTCTCCGAAAGTAACTTCCAGGCCTATTTGGCCGAGTGCATCAAGCGGAGGTCCTGCGAAGCCTTGCAAAGGATGAGCCGCTGGAAGAAGGTGTTTTCTAGAAATGCACAACTGATCGAAGGCTTGAATAAAAATAATATCCGCTGAACTGCCTCCGTCAATTAACACTCTTCGAACCTCAGTTCCTGCAATGTCAGCAGTAATGACAAGTGGGTCTGCATGTGGGAATTTAATGCCAGCTGCATCCTCTGCAGAAAAAGATATTGGTACATGGGACCATTACGGCATAGCAGCTGCAGATGACGAAGTTCCAATGTGGCCCACATCTCTAACATAGTCTCTTCTCTGCCTTTTTGACATGCTTCCGAGGGTACCTCCTCCGGAGATGGGGAGGACTACTCTTTTTCCTCGGTCTTGCCCTTCTTCTTGCTTCGGAGGTGGCATAACATTGGCCACCGGAGGGCGTCTTGCAGCTTCGAAGTTTTCTATCCGCGCCACAGCCTGGACAGGCTCCGGGCGCACTTCAGCTTGAACTCGGTTAGTAGTACCTCGACCCAAAGATCTTTCTAGATACTCTCCTCTCAGAGTAAGTATAGCCTTGCAAGTATCAGTTGCGTGGCTTTGGTTTTCACCATGGATACAGCAGAAAAGGGTCTGGCCTTTGCCAGCCGTTTTCCCTGGCATCCTCCAGCCGCTGACCTTGTTTCCCGAAGGTTGCGGAGCTCTCTGGGTGAACTTTTGCGGGGGTGCAATGTTCAGGACTTCAGAACGGGGATGCTTTTGCCCCCTTCTCCTATCATGCTGAACTTCGAAGACTGGTTCCCGCGGTTGTGCCGAAGTTTTTACTTCCACTTTTACTTCCTGCAGTATGGATGGAGTAGCTGCAGTTCTTCGAAGCCAACCTTCTTCAGACCTTGCATATTCTTCAAAGTATGACATCAGCTGAGAAATAGAAGATATGCTTTTCCGGTGAAGCTTGTCAAGGAGGCCTTGATGAATGACACCTTCCCGAGCTGCATCAACTACCGAAGATGTACTCAACCCTCGGATCTGCGACTTCGTATGAGCGAAGCGCTTGAAATATTGCCTCAATGTCTCTCCAGGGAGTTGCTTCACCTGGAAAAGACTTCCCGTCGACATTGGAGGCACGAAGGTGCCTTGAAAATTGCTTACAAACTTCTTCTTCAGCTGCCCCCATGAATTAATTGATCCTGGCTTCAAAGACCAGAACCACCTTAATGCTACTCCTTGAAGAGCTAAGGGGAAGCATTTTGCCATGGTATCTCGAACTCCTCCACTAGCTTCAATTGCTAGAGCATAAGAACGGACAAATTCTCCGGGATCTTCATCTCCTGCATACTTGCAAAGCTTCGAAGTCTTAAACTTTGGGTCGAAGCGAACCTTTTGTAGTTCAGGATGCAGCGGAGATTCAGTATCAAAGGAGGCATTCTCCGAGGCTTCGGGATAGATGGGCTCGTCGTCTTCAACACTTCTGGAATAACTGGGATGGCTTGAGAACGAAGCCTATTTGCAGCTTCTTGTCGCCATCTCGCTACTTCGGCTTGGAGACTGGCCATTTGAGCGGCCATATCACCAAGATTGTCTTCATCTCCTCCGGAAGGATCTTCCGGGTCTTGAGAACTAAGAGGATCAGTTTGGAGTGGAACTTGTGGTGGAAGAGGAACTCCGGGTGGTCGAAGTATAGAGGGAGTTGGCGGAGGAACTCCGTATGCTCGAGGAATGGGAACTCCTTCCGGAGTTTGAGGTGGAGGAAACGTCGAAGGTCCTCCGACTTCAACAGTTTCGGGAGGTGCCTCTCCGGAAGTCCGAGGGGACCTCCGAACAGGGTTACGAGTTGCGCTCCGCTTAGGAGGCATGATATAAGAGGTTGGTAGAGAACGAAGTTTCTTTGACTAAGTTCCCCACGGACGGTGCCAACTTTTGGCGTAAAAGATTACGCTAACAGGTTTCTGAAGATTAGAAACTAACAAACGAAGTGTTTGCGAAGTGAACTGTTCTAAGCCTCCAAAAGGATAATAACTTAGAATAGTTCGAATGTGTGTATTGAATAACTTGTATTTGGGGTCCCTGTTACAGGGTGAAACGGTGGGTATTTATAGGCCTAAATATTAAGGAAAAGACCTATTTACCCCTCTATTACAACCGACATAGTGGAAACTATTCGGTACCCTTAATAGGGCTAAAATGGTAAAAGACTAATCTAATGAGAAAGAAGATAAGCCTTCCATCTTAGCTGGCAGAAAAGATCTCAGAAGAGTCCAAGTTCGAAGATATACTCCGAACTAAGGTCCATCTTCATACTTCGAGCATGACTCAAGGCATCTCCGAAGATGCATGCTGGAAACCTTCGAATCCGTTATCTGCCTTTGTGTTGTTACTGCAATAACCCTGAGGATGGAATATTTTCCCCCAACAGTGACCTAGAGCCTTAGAAATTAATCTTGTAAAGGTTGCCCCAGCATTTCTCAAGCCAAAAGGCATTCTTACATAGCAGAAGACTCCCGAAGGAGTTAAGAAGCTTGTTTTGATTTCATCTTCATGCTTTAACCAGATTTGATGATAACCAGAATACGCAGTGAAGGTTAATAACTCCGAACTAACAGTGAAGTCAACCAATTGATCTATTCGGGGCATGGGGTGGGGGCCACGTGGGCATGCTTTATTCAAAGATGTAAAATAAATACACATGCACCACTTTCCAGAGGATTTCTTTTTGATGAAGACTGGGTTAGCTAGCCACTCCGTATGAGCTACTTCCCTAATAATCCTATACTTCAATAATTTCTCTACTTTTGCTTTAGCAAGACTTGCTCTTTCTACCGATAACTTTCAAAGCCCCTATCGAAGAGGCCGAACTCTCGGGTTTGCAAGCAAGCTGTGCTCAATGATATATCGGCTAACTCCTAGAATGTCTTCATCAGACAAAGCAAAGACATCCTAATTTTCTTCGACTACTTTTTCTAATGATGTAGCGATCTCCGAAGGCAAATCTTTGCTGAATTGAAAATAATAGTCTTTGCCGTCTTTCACAATAATCTTCGTTACGATTTCTCCTTCGGAGCTTGGCCTTGGGAAGGATTTCTTCGAAGACTCACTTGAAGTAGATATATCCTCCGAATTGTCTTGTACATTATTCACTTGTCTTGGGTCGAGAGGGGGGCCATGAACATATTTTGCTCTTCGCGCAGTGGCTTGATCACCAAAGACAGTGAGTACTCCCGCTTGCGTGGGCATCTTCATAGATAAATAGTTATGGTGCTCAACGGCTCCGAACTGATTTAACATGCCCCTTCCGAAGATGACATTATAAGCATAAGGGGCATCCACAACATCGAAGATTACATCCTCCGTTCTTGCTAGGAGCCCCTCTCCAAAAGCAACCTCAAGGCCTATTTGGCCGAGGGCATCAAGAGGAGGTCATGTGAAGCCTTGAAGGGGACGAGCTGTGGGGAGGAGATGCTTCCTGGAGATACAAAGCTGATCGAAAGCATGAACAAAAATAATATCTGCCAAACTCCCGCCATCGACCAGCACTCTCTGAACTTCAGTTCCTGCAATATTGGCAGTGATGACAAGGGGATCTGCATGTGGGAATTTTACACCTGTTGCATCATTTGCAGAAAAAGATATAGGCATATGGGACCACTCGGGCATTGCGGTTGCCGATGAAGATGTTCCAATATGACCTACTTCCCAAACATACTCTCTCCGCTGCCTCTTTGACATGCTGCCAAGAGTTCCTCCTACGGAAATAGGAAGCACCACTCTTTTGCCCCGATCTTGGCCATCTTCTTGCTTCTGGGTGGCATAACACTGGTCACCAGAGGTTGTCTTGTGGGGTCAAAGTTGTCTACACGTACGATAGCATGCACATGCTCTAGACGTGCCTCGGAGGGGACTCGGTCAATAGTGCCTCGACCAGAGGTCCTTTCAAGGTACTTGCCTCTTAAAGCTAGTATAGACTTGCATGCATCAGTAGCATGACTTCGATTTTCACCGTGAAGACAACAGAAGAAGGCTTGGCCCTTGCCAACCGGCTTCCATGGCGGGCTCTAGCCGTTGACCTTGTTTCCCGAAGCTTGTGGATTTCTGGGGGAAAATTTCAGCGGAGAAGAAGCAATGTTCAAGACTTGAGAGTGAGGATGTTTTTGCCACCGACACCTGTCATGCTGGATGTCGAAGTTGGGTCCTTGTGAAGGTGTTGAAGTCTTCACCTTGAGCTTGACTTCCTGAATGATTGGTGAAGTCGAAGCTGTTCTTCGGAGCCATCCTTCTTACAACCTAGAACACTCTTCAAAATAGGCCATCAACTGCACTACAGAAGATATCTGCTTCCGATGGAGTTTGTCGAGGAGGCCTGCATGAGTAACTCCTTCTCGGGCTGCATCGACGATGGATGATGCAGACATTCCTCTTATCTACGACTTCGGATGAGCGAAGCACATAAAAAATTGTCTTAAAGTTTCTCCAGGTCGCCGCTTCACCTGAAAGAGACTTCCCGTAGACATAGGGGGCACAAAAGTACCCTAGAAGTTACTTATAAATTTTTTTCTTAACTGCTCCCAAGTTTTAATTGATCCTGGCTTCAAAGACCAGAACCAACGTAAAGCAACTCCTTCGAGCGCAAGTGGGAAGCACTTGACGATGGTATCTCGAACCCCCCCACTGGCCTCAATCGCCAAAGCATACAAATGAGATAACTCCCTTGGATCCTCTTCTCCAGAGTACTTACAGAGCTTCGAAGTTTTGAACTTGGGGTCAAAGCGCACTTTTTGTAAATCAGGGTTCAGTGGAGACTCGCTATCAAAGGAAGCATTCTATAGGGCTTCGGGATAAAGAAGAGGGTCGTCGTCTTGAGGCACCTCCGAGATGACAGGGATAACTTGGGGATGAAGCCTATCAGCAGCTTCTTGCCTCCACCTCGTCACTTCAGCTTGGAGACTGGCCATCTAGGTCACCATGTCACCAAGGCTATCTTCATTTCTTCCGGAAGGAGCTTCCGGGTCTTGAGAACTTAATAGGTCAGTTCAGAGCATAGTCGGAGCTGGAGGAGGAGCTCCGTCTGTTCGAAGCATAGACGGAGTCCCTAAAGGGCCTTCGTATGTTCGAGGAAGAAAATTCCCTTCGGGGGTCTGAGGTGGAGGAACTACAGAAGGTCCTCCGACCTCAACCATATTCGAAGATCTTTGTCCGGAGGTCCGAGGGGACCTCCGAAGGGGACTACCACCTAAACTCCGCTTAGGAGGCATGGCTCTAAAAACTTAGTAGAGAACAAAGTTTTTTCGACAAAGTTCACCACGGACGGCACCAACTGTTGGCGTAAAAGATTACGCTAATAGGTTGTTGAAGATTAAGAACTAACAAACGAGGAGTTTGTGAAGCGGACTATTTCAAGCCTCCAAATAGGATAATAGCTCGTAGTAGTTCGAAGTTGTGTATTGAATAACTGAGTATTCGATCCTCATTACAGGGTGAGAATGGGGGTATTTATAGGTAACAATCTTAAGGAAAAGACCTTTTTACCCCTCAGTTACAACCGACATAGTGGAAACTATTTCGGTACCCCTGATAGGGTTAAAATGGTAAAAGACTAATCTAATTAGAAAGAAGATAAGTCTTCCATTCTCGCTAGCAGATAAGCTCTCTGAAGATTGAACCTTTGAAGTTATACTTCGAACAGAAGTCTAGACGGATTCTCCGAGCTTGATCATATGTGAGGCCAGAGTTATGTCTTGGACTTCGGTGTAGTAAACTGTCTGTCTTATAATTTTAGAGACTCAGGGGATGAAGTATTTTCCCCCAATAGTAGCCCCTCGAATATGCTTCTCCGAGTGATCTACAAAGTTAGGAATCATGCATTGCAACAATTGCCTTCTGTATCGAATCATTATTCGATATCGGAACATCCGATCAATATCGGAACTTCCGATCCACCATCGGAACTTCCGATCTGCTGCGGACAGAAACAGATCTAATCTGTTTCTCCACCATGTATCTCCATACATGAGGGATCCAGATCGAACACAACGCATGTAGGCTCTGATACCACTGTTGGGGAATAGGAAAACTATGCTAGCTGGCAAATTCAATTTTTCCGTCCTATGGCCCTAGGCTCATACGCGTGTGAGATCATAGATCAGTACCTTATAGAACTTGACACGCTAGGTGTAGTGGAAAAAGAGGTTGATGAAGCTCGTCAAGCCTATCCTCGCTTTGTCTCAGCCGTTCCTCACCGATCCGATCGATGAAGAAGTCGCCTTCCTCGTGGTGACGGCCACGAGCGTCGCTTATGGAGCAACGCCTCCATGGAGTCCACACATACAATGATAGAGTTCCTCCCACGGCAGCGTGCTAACACCGCACGTGAGAGACGGGAAATCCTCGATCTCAACATTTGAGATCATGAAAGGGAGGAGAGGACTCTTGGGTAGCTAGGTCTAATCTAGACTTATTCCTTATCCCAAGACCTCCTCCCCCTCTCCTTATATAGGGCTAAAAGCCCACTAGGTCATGCACATCTTGGAACCCACAAATTAGTTACAACTAATCTGTGTTCATAACAGTTCCAATCTGATACCCCACATCGGAACTTCTGATCTTGGATCGGAACTTCCGACAAGGTATTTTTCAGGTCTCAAAATTCAGCACGACACACAACAGATCCAATCTGGTCTCCAAATTCAGCACGACACACAACAAATCCAATCTGTTTTCGCCCAACTCAGAACTTAAGAAACCATATCAGAACTTCTGATCAGTACAAAAATTCCCCAATTCCGAATTGGAACTTTCGGCTCATCGTAACTTCTGATACCATATCAGATCTTCCGAAGCAACAATTGCTCTCTATATCGAGACCAGAAATTAACCGAAACTTCCAATACTCACTATCGGAACATCCGATCCATTGAATTTTCTTGGGCATAACCTTTAGTGATAATAGTGGTGCCATTGTGCAATCCAAGGAGCCTAGGTCACACCAGTAATCCAATCATATACTTCAGCGATATCACCTAATCCGCGACATCATTGAGAGAGGTGATGTGAAGATTTGCAAGGTGCACATAGATTTGAACATGGCGGATCCGTTGACAAAGCCTCTTCCACAGCCCAAGCATAGGCGCATATGAGCTCCATGGGTATTATATACTTGTGTGAGTGAGTCATGAGTTTGTGGAAGATGCTAGTAGAGTCTATGCTAATGTATAGGATAATTGTTATTATATTGTACCTTGAAAAATATCATTTTCTTTTAATGATTGAGTACGACTTATTATGTGAAACTTTTTGCTTTATGACGATGTTCAAAAGGGTCCCTAATCTCATCATCATGTGGGACAATGATGATACATGGATTAACACATCTGACTGATTGATGATTCTGTATCACAGATCATAGACATAGAGATGTCAAATCAGTGATGTGGACACATGTTAGTGACCATGGTGTTGGATAGACCAACTTGAGATACTGTTGAGATTGTTATGTGCCAACAGTTGTCATCTCAAATGGTGTACCTGCAGAGTCATTGGACCTGAGATCATTATTTGATTCCAGAATACGTAGTGACACACTTAGATGCTTCCTAACGCTATTTCGTAACAGGCTAGTAATAAGGGTTGTTTTCAAGTGTGTTGTGAAACATGTCATGGGAAGTGAGCGGTCAAGATGGAATTTACCCCTCCTTATAACGGGAGAGTCGTGTCTGGGCCCCTCGAGGTATTGGATTGGAAAAGTGCATGGCCATGCCACTATGACTAAGGAGGTAGTCATGATTTGAATTTGATATTTGATCGAGTGAAAATATCAAGTTAACCAACAAGGGTGGGACGTATCTCGCCTTTAGCTTGACTGACGGTGCATGGTAAAGGGACTAGTGCTTGAGTACATCAGGGGTCATGAAAATTTGATTTTATATGCTTTCGATGGTCAATATGTGCTTCTAGGTACCGCTATTGATCAGTCAGTCAGAAACGGTTTCTGATAAAGAACCTTTAGTGTATGAACCTATCGGGTCACAAACATAAGGGGATGGATTAAAAACATGCAAAGAATTGGTTCTTGTGCAAGTGGGAGGTTGAAGGTTGTGCCCAAGAAACATCAATTGATCGAAAGTTCCAATAGGTAGTATCAGAAGTTCTGTTTAATTTCTGGTCTCGATACAGAGAGCAATTGTTGTTTCAGAAGTTTCGATATAGTATCTGATGTTCTGATGAGCCAGAAGTTATGATTTGGAATAAGAGGAATTTTGCACTAATCGGAAGTTCCGATATGGTATCGGCAGTTCCGAGTTGGGCAATAACAGATTGGATCTATTCTGTGTCATACTGTTTCAGGAGACCTAAAATACCCTATCGAAAGTTCCGATATAGGATCATAAGTTCTGATGTGGGCAAATAGATTGGAACTGTTACGGTTTTTAGGGTTTTAGGAGAGGCACGACCTAGGGGCCCTTAGCCCTATAAGCATAGATTAGACCTAGCCGCCCAAGAGTTCTCTCCTTCCCTTCTTGATCTCAAACATTGAGGTCAAAGATCCCTATCTCTCACATGTGGTGCTAGCACACTGCCGTGGGAGGTACTCCATCCCTGTATGTGTGGACTCTGTGGAGGCATTGCTCCAATAGTGATGCTCTTGAACGTCTACATGCGAACGACTATGTCATCTTCATCGATCGGATCGACGAAGGATGGCAGGGATGAAGCGAGGAGAGTCTAGACGCACTGCTCCAACATCTTCTTTCGCTACACCTAGCATGTCAAGTGCTAGAAGGTACCGATCTATGATCTCACACACGCATGAACCTAGGGCCATAGGGCAGAAATTTTGTATTTTCCAGCTAGCGTAGCTCCCCTATTCCCCAATATTTGGTACCGTAGTTGATGCTCGGGGGTGGCTCGTCGAGGCCAATGATGATCAAGGGTGGCGAGGCTTCCTCAGGTCAATGACAACGGTGGTCCTCCAGCGGTTGACAGCATAGATAGAGGGGCAGCCGGGGACGACCGGATGATGGCGGTCATGATGGTGTCGACGGTGAGAGTAGCGAGGCCCTGAGGTGACGGCGAGCGGTGGTCCGAGCAGAAACAGGGCGACGGCGCTTAATGGCACTGTGGAGGGCTCTAGTTCGTGCGGTTTGGTGATACGGGGTGGCTGGGATGTGGAGTGGGTGGAGGGTTTAATAGACAGAGCTGGTGGGATCAAGGGAGGGCGCAATCGAGGGAAACCGACGGCAATTCCATTTTAACGCCAGCGAGCTTGGTATTCTCAGCGATACAATGAATCGGTACGAGATCGTACACAATTTAATGGGGGGATAATCACCAGATGACGGGGGGCATGATTCTGGGGTCAATTCAGTAGAAGGGGGCCGATGGTGGCAGATTAGAGGAGCTAGGGTTTCAGCCGGCGAGGGGGGGGGGAGAGATTGGGGGCGGTCCTCACAGAGAAGACGATCCCGACAGGTGGGCCATTGCGGTGACCAGGCGGGTGGGGAAAAAACTTGGTGCCAACAGGTGGGCCAGGGTGCTCGGGCGTGGATCGAGGGCACCGACAGCTAGGCCCATTGTGGTAGTGAGGGAGTGGCGGTAAGGGCACGCACGCGAGAGGTGAGTGGGGAGAGGCTGACGATGTGTTGTATCGCCGAACTATTGATGGAGTACTTGTAAAGTGCTTGGATGCTGTTGGGGGAAATAGTTTTCCCTTAAACAACAGTCAAATGATGTCACCCTCTGAAGGCCTCGGGCTCGGAGCCTACTGGCTGACGATGCCTAAATACGGACTCTATCCCCCTCCATCAAGATTGCTCCAAGTGCTGCAGGAATTACGATGAAGGCCAAGCCTCTCGGTTTGCTCCGGAGCTAGGCGATCCGAGGCGCATCCAGAAATAAGTGCCCTAAGACCCCTCCAAGCCCCGTCAGAGCCAAGCCTCCAGGATCCCTCCAGGCCCACTTTGGAGTCCTCCTCGGAGTCCTCTTCAGAGGCCTCTTTGGAGTCGCCTCTAGGACACCTTCGAAGCCCCCTTCGAAAGGTGCTTTGGTCCAAAAGATGAAGAAATATCCCAGTACCGCTACAATGCAAAAGCCATACCAGGGGCCCATGCCACTGGTATGCCATATACCGACTGCTTAAGTGATGTATACCTACCACGTCTGTAAAGTTGTATGTACATTTGCATAGCCTTTTCCCCTTTTACCCCTATAAAGCCTATGGCATGTAGAGGGCAACTCGGTCTTTTCCTTTGGGCCGCGAGCCTATAAAAGAAGGGCCCTACCCTTGTAATGGGGACATGCTCGATAGGGGCAAAACTATGGAAAATCCATTGTAAAAAATACGTAGGGTTATTATCCCTCTTGGGAGGCCTGAACCAGTATAAAACCCTCTCTCCCTCTGAGAGAACCCTTCGAAGTTCATATCATACATTCTACACCTTCTCATAGAAACCTATTTATAACTAAAAGCTAGTGTCTCTACCACCACTCGCGCCTCGGAGTACACCCATGAAGAAAGCTGTAGGCCCCAATAGCCTTCTGCACACTCTTCGGCAAGGGGCTCCGAGCGCTCGTCGAAGGCCTCGGGGGCCCTAGGGGCTAAGAGGAAAATTCCCTCCAACCATCCGAAGCTGCTCGGTCTCTTGACCCAGTCAAATTTGCAGTGGTATCCACACAAATTGAAGACTCACTTCGCCTTATTCAAAACCGAAGCCTTGCCTCACCTTATTTTAAAACAAAAGCACTGCTTCGCTCTCTTCAAAATCAAAGAACTGCTTCATCCTATTGAAAACCGAAGCACTACTTCGAAGGCTACACAACGCCTCTAGGCCCATAGCGATAAGACGAAGGACTCTAGGCCACTAGCCTGATGCATCCAGGCATCATGGGTGCCGTACCCAGAGTATTCCATCGATGCACTGCTTCGAGGGCTACACAGCGCCTTCGGGCCCATAGTAGAGATGGATTTCGGGCCATTGGCCCAATGTATCCAGGGATCACGAGTTTCATACCCGAAGTATCCCAGAGCCGAAGGTGGCTCAAGGCTGAAGGTGGCTCATATTATCACAGGTTGAGTGTTGGCGCAACGGACTAGACCAATAGGTTTAGGAATGTTTTTGGAACGAGAGGCTAGGCTCAAAGTGCACTCTTGGATCAAGTGTCCTGTCCTTTACAAATTGAAGAGGGGGGAGTATTTATAGTGGAGCCCTATAGAGGAGCTCTATAGGGGTCCGATACTTCCAAAACCTCTCTAATAGTAGTACTGCATACAGTAGCCCTATAATACAGACAAATAGTACAACTGTGACAACGTAGCGGCCGTTCTGAGCATGGCTGCAGTGCCAGATGCTGCGCGAACGATCGCGATCCTGCCACTAGGCCGGCTTGACCAAACTGATCCCGGTCTTCTGCCTCGGTGTTGCGCCTTCCGCGCCTTTCAGGGATACATCTCTGGCTTCCTATCGGCTCTGCGGGCTCGGGGCGTTAGCCTCGGGCCTCCACACATCGGCTCCTGAGATGAGGTGGACTCCTGATGACTTCCTCCGAACACCTTTGGAGGGGGGCATCCGGCCGTCGTATCGTACCGCTTCGGGGCCAACGTTTTTGCCAGTCGCCAGCTTGCGGAGTCCTTCCATCGAACGTCGCTCTGCATCCCTCGTGCTCCTAGGCTCCATCGGAATTATCTCCCCCAACATTCAGTGAATCCACATGACTCATTCCAAAATCAAGCTCAGAAGTCTTACTTCAGCATCTAGACACGCTTCAAAGCCTTGCTTCGCATGTCAAAATTCAAGATCTGGTGCGAATTAAGTATTCGAAGCCTTGCTTTGCTTAATTCAAATAAGTCTTCGAATCCATGCTTTGTTTCAAATCCAAGCGTTCAAAGCCCAAGCGAGGCCTCCAAACGGTACAATATATATATTCAAAGCCGCCCAAGGCACACCCCTCCGCATTTTATAATTGCACATGCCGGCAATGCCCAAGTCCCTAGCCACCACGTGCAAAGGGGGCTAAGGTATATGCATTTGTAGTGTACCAACGAAGCATGTGATACGTGCATACGAAGCGTACAAATCTTGCAGTGCGTGCGGAGCCTACAAAACATGCAATGTATGTGAAGTATACGGGCGAAGTACGCGTATACGATGAAGTTTATGTACACGAAGTACAAAACAATTTCCATTCATCGAATGCCAAATATAAATAAGAAGTACACTTACAAGTACACATCTAAAGCAAAAACACTATGAGTAATCTGTAACTAAGCCTAAGAAAAAGTGGGCCCGATGCCCCGATATACTCAACCCTCGCTTGCTCTTCTTCTGGGCAGGGCCCCCTCGGCTAGACGAAGCCCCGTCGGAGCCAGACCTCCCATGGCCGGACCATCCACGCTTCGAGGCCCGCCAAACTCATCTTTCCTTTTGTAGGTCGGCCCAAGTGCGAAGTGCAGGTGATGCTGCATCGAAGGCAGAAAAGTCTAAGGCTTCATCACCTTGTAAAGTTGTGCCCGCAGACTACACCCCTTCATCACTTAAGTATACCTCAAAACAGCTTAAGACTGGCGAGGACGAAGGACTCTGAAGGGGCTCTGTCTTCACGGAGGCTAACAACTCCTAGGCTACTTCAGAATAACTTTGCCCCTAGGACCCCTCGGATGTTTGAACCGAGGGGGCCTTCGGATCTAGCTACCTCAAGCACTATCCAATGCTGATGAAGCTCTTCTGAATCCTTGAGCACTTCAAAGTCAACATCCGAAGGCTGAGCATGGGAAGGTACAAAATACCCCCGCATTTCTATTAATAAATTGACAAGTCATTTTACAGGCCTACGACTAAGAATTACAAAGGAGCCGAAGGAGATCTACACCTTCGGTGGCGTAGTGTTCCACGACAAAGGCCGAGCTAGCGTGCCCCGTGCCCCAGCTCGGCGTAAGGCAATGGCTGCTTGGAGCTCGAGGACTGCTTCGCACCCTTGAGGCCTCTAAGGCTCTTGAAGCCTGCGCCACACTCCGCGGACTGCTGAGGCAGGCGAGGGCTTCCAAAGACCACCGGTGTCGTCGAGGTGGCAGCTGCAGCACCACTTGGCCAACCACTCGCTCGACCGTCAACGTGAAGCACGACAGCGTCACCTCCGTTGTCGCCGTGGCCGTCTGAAGGAACTCGAGGTGGTCCCCGATCAGATCTTGAGGATTGAAGTTCGGAGCCATGCACTAGGTCCCCAAGTGATCCAAGACTTTGGTCAGGGTCGAGGTGGCCTTGTCAACCCCTCGGACCATGAAGCTTTCCAAAGCTTGGTTGATAGCGCGAAGATCATAGTTATCTGTCGCTAGCTTTGCCCTGGCCTCCACCGAAGCCTGAAGCGCTTCTCGAAGCCTCTCCGTCTCCGAGGCCGTTTTCTGCAGGACTTTATTTGCCCTGGCTGCCTCGGAATTCACCACCTCTACCACCGCTTTGGCTTGCTTCTGCCTCTCGATGACCTCCGAAGCCAAGCGCCGAAGGGTTTCATATCCCTCCACCAAGAAGTCTTCCCGGTGGTGCACGGAGATCACTGTGGCTTGAGTTAGCGTGAAGGCCTGGCAAGATTCAAGAAGTCTTTATGATTGAGAGGACCTAAGTATGGCACAAACCCTGCGCGAAGCCTGACTCACCTGAAGGATGGCTTCGCTAGCGTTTATAAAGAGGTCTCGGTGGCTATTTGTAGCTGAGCTGCGCCACTAAGGCCCCCGTTGTCAAAGTCATGCTGCAGTCGTAGAAGGCATCACATGCCACGTCCGTCGAAGGCCCCCTCGGGATCAGGGGCCATATCAAAGGCGCATTGAACGTGGGCATCTCTAGAGCAGGGCTCCAGTCTAATACGTTCACCTCCTCTTCCGGAAGTTCTCGAGGGGTCCCTCTATCACGGTTGCTCCTCGTCTTCTTTAGACGAAGAGTCCTCTTCATACCCCGAGCTACTGCTACCTCTGTTGTTGTCAGAGGTCCCCTCCGCATCTGCATCCACGGGCCTCACATCATCAGCAATACTTGAGAAAAAATACAAGTCAATACATACATGTATAACAACAGTGTGATCCAAGCATTTACCTCCGCCAGCCTCCTCGCTAGAAGAAATGTCTTGGAACACCGTAGGAGTGAGGTGCCTTCCTCAATCCATCTACAGGGCTGGATGGGTCCCAGGATCCGCATTTGAAGGGGCCACCCACGAAGCCTCCGTCGACATTGCCTCCACCACAGCCTCCGGTGCCAACACTTCGGTCGCTGCTGCAAACTTTGGTGCAAGCACTTATGTCATGGCAGTGGGGCCATCCTCCGGCTACCCTTCGGCAGCGAGGTCTAGTGATGCTTGCTCCGTCACGCCAGAGGCTTCGGTCGTTGAGGGCTCCGAGTGAACCCTTGAATATTCTATGGACTTTGAGGCCTCAGGCTCCTCGTCATCCACCCTCTTCCTCTTCGAACCGCTCGCCGAAGGAGCAGAGTTGGTGAAGTCCAGAAGAGTTTGGACCCCCTTGATGCCAAGCCAGGTCCATACCTTGTTCCATCTTTCCCAAGACCCCACCAAGGCGAGCCTCCGGGTCTGCTCATCCGGTGTCGGGTGTCCAACGACGCGTTCGACCGCTACTATGGCCTCCTCCGGAGGTCGTATGTCGCACGCAACTTTATCAGAAAATCTAAGTTTACATAAGCTAAATTTCAACAAGTACGAAGATGAAGAGCTCAGAGCCTTACCAAGATGATCCACTGATACATCGCTCAAACACTCCCAGCCCAAAGCCAAAAATAAGTCTTCCAGCCAGGAGCATGCGAGGGGGCTGAGCCAAAGGGTGGTAAACTCCTCGGCTAAGTCCTGCATGCTCATCTTCGTCACCACCCTTCGTAGCAATAGGATCCTTGACCGAAGTGTCTCGGAGTCTAACGACACTTCTGCTTGGCGACAATATGAGATGAGTGTGTTGGTACTCCTAAGGGGGAGTCTGCGCCCACTAAAGCATAGAACCACTCCTAGTCCCACCTCGAGTACCATCGGTTGTTGATTGCCCTCGCCGAGAAGTTGTTTGAGAACTCCTTGTGGAGATAGAAGTTGGTGCTCCCAAAGGCTAAAGCCCTCTCAACTCCATCCACCCCCCTTCGCTTCTGTTGGCAGCTGGCATCATGAAGGGTGATGAAGACATCTGCTCTCCCTTCGCATCCTTTGGCTCTCATGGCCCACTCGAAGATCGCAAGCCTCACCACGATATTTGGAGACAGGTGAGGGAGTTTGAAATTATAGGCCTTCAATACCTCGCTCAACATGTCCACTGCAGCTAGCCCAAGCCCTGCCTCGAAAAAGGCCTCAAATACTACGACTTCGTCGGGCCGGGGCCTAGGGATGATCTTTGTCTTCACCGGTACACAAAGGCAGATGTCTTTGAAAATCTTCCCTTCGATGTTCCACCGGATAGACTCCTCCATCGAAGACAAAGTCCGCAACTCCAGCGTTAGCTCGAACATGTCTAACAGCAATCGGAGGTCTGTCGGCTCGAGACGCCTCGCCACAGGCTTTGCCACAGCTGTAGCCACCACTTGGGCTTGGACAGAGCTCGAGCTCCCGCCCAAGGAAGAAGCCTTCTTCGGCATCTTGTGAGGAGCTTTGGCACGAAGGATGCTAAGAGCCTCTATAGCGAAGTGTGCATGAAGCTCAAGGTGGAGACAAAAGACGAAGGTGGCTAGTGGCTCAAGTAGGAAGCAAATGAAGGCATGAGCGGTGCCGTGGTACGCCAAGGCTTTTTATAGGCGGTAAAAAGCAACTGCGCACCCTGCAACCAAGATTTTTGTCACCAGGAATCCAACCCCTGCAGTCCCTGACCGCTAGGGAAAGGGTAGGTTAATGAAGCGAACCGTCGTGCCCCGTGCAGTAATGGCTCTAATTTCGACCGTTGCGGAGCCGCTTGGACTACTCGAGGGTGTCCCGTCCACTCCATACGAACATTTATTGTCTGCGCAATTCGAAGATAGGCTTCAAGCTCAGGCTGTGAATGCCCTCTAATCATGAAGCATGATTTCGTAAGTGTCGTTTGCCCAGGGCGTGCGCACCCCTTCGCTACGAAGGGCTACATGCGAGGGGCTACTGTTGGGGGAAATAGTTTTCCCTTAAACAAGGATCAAATGACGTCAACGTCTAAAGGCCTTGGGCTCGGAGCCCACTGGCTGACGATGGCTAAATATGGACTCTGACCCCCTCCATCAAAGATTACACTAAGTGCTGCAGGAACTATGAGGCCGATGGCCAAGCCTCTGGGTTCACTCAAGAACCAGGCGCTCCGGGGCGCCTCTAGAACCAAGTGACCCAACACTCCTCCGGGCACCCTCTGGAGCGAAGCCTCCGAGATCCCTTTGGGCCCTATTCGGAGTCCTCCTCGGAGTCCTATTCGGAGCCTGAGTACCCTCCGGGACCCCTTCGAAGCCCCCTCCGAAAGGTGCTCCGGTCCAGAAGATGATGAAATATCCCAGTACCGCTATAGTGCAAAAGCCATACCAGGGGCCCATGCCACTAGTATGCCGTATACCTACTCCTAAAGGGATGTATACCTACCACATTTGTAAAGCTGTTTGTATAGTAGCCTAGATTTCCCCCCTTTACCCCTATAAAGCCTATGGAGTGTAGAGGGCAACTAGGTCATTTCCTTTGGCCTTCAAGCCTATAAAAGTAGGGCCCTTCCATTGTAATGGGGACACGCTCGATAGAGGCAAAACTATGCCAAATCCACTACAAACTGGACGTAGGGTTATTATCCCTCTTGGGAGGCCCAAACTAGTATAAAAAATACTATCCCTCTAAGAGAACCCTTCGAGGTTGATATTATACATTCTACACCTTCTCATAGAAACCTGTTTGTAACTAACGCAATTGTTACAATAGATGTCAATCAATCTAGCGTGGCTACAGGAGAAGTCCATGAGGGACTTTGTGGTACTCATCAGTCGTCCTAGAAAATGAGTTGGATTCTCAAAAGAGCGGGTTTTTATTGTCCAACTATGACTGATGATTGTTTTAAGTATTATAGAGGGTGTGAGGCTTGTCAAAGGTTTGGTAATATTCAGCTTGCTCCTGCATCTTTACTTAATCTTATTATCAAACCATGGTCATTAAGAGGTTGGGCCTTGGACTTAATCCTATTATCAAACCATGGTCGTTCGTGTTGATGGCGACAGATTACTTCACAAAGTGGACCGAGGCCGTGCCTCTCAAGAACATGATTAATTACGAGGTAACTGATTTCATCTTGAAGCACACTATATATCGATTCGGTATTCCCTAAACTCTCACTACAGATCAAGGTACTTAATTTATTGCTAAAGAAGTGAGATATTTTGCTGAATTTTATGGTATTAAGTTGATAAACTCTTTACCATACTATGCTCAGGCCAATGGTCAGGCCGAGTCAAGTAATAAAACCGTGATTAAGCTTATTAAGAAGAAAATTGAAGAGTTCCCTAAAAGGTGGAATGATGTGCTTTTTGAGGCGTTATGAGCTTGTAGAGTTGCAAAGCATGGTGCTACCAAAGTTAGTTCATATGAGTTAGTATATGGACAAGAAGTCGTTCTATCGTTAGAGGTAGATCTTGGCTCGTTAAGATTTCTTAAGCAAGATGGCTTATCGGTCGATGAATATGAAACTCGTTTGAAGGATAATTTGGAAAAAAGTGACCGATAAGAGGTTAAATGCTCTAGAGTCTATAGAAAGAGATAAGAGGAGAGTAGCTAGAGCGTACAAAAAAGAGTCAAAGAAAAATCGTTTCAAGTTTGTGACTTGGTTTGGAAGACGATTTTGCCCTTAGGCACAAAAAGTCCCAAATTTGGTAAATGGTCGCCTAGTTGGAAAGGTCCTTTTAAGGTTGGTGAAATCGCTCCAGGTAATGCATACGTGTTAGAGTATCTACAAGGAGAGTGATTTTGGAGAGCTTTAAATCATAGGTATTTGAAAAGGTACTTCACAAGTGTGTGGCAAAGCGCTTAAAGTATCAAAAGGCTGATATGGAGTATATCGCCCTTAGCCCATTATGCTTTTAGCTCACTAAGTTTGCTAAAAGGTAGGGGGCATGTGTTCATAGAAAAAATGGCATTAATGGTCGAAATTTTCAAAATATCAATTTAGGGTAATTTGGACCGAGAATATCCGTTTCCTAGCATAAACCGGCCCAATGGGTCTGGTCAGACCGGCCCAAGTCTGAAATTTAGAGATAGAGTTTGTTTCGAGTTGTTTTGATCTATGATTAAATCTTAACAACTTTTGGTCGAATCCTACTCAGATTAGGCACTTGGGAACTTGATACCAGCCCCTATAAATATAGGGGTGCGGCAGATTCAAAGGGTCTCACCACAAATCAATACTTCAGAACCATAGTTTTGAATCATACGTCTACTTTCGTCTACTTTTTCGCCTTAGTTCAGTCCATCTTCGTGGGTTTGCGCTGAATGTCCTTTGTGCATCACGTCATAACCGTGGTAAGCGTTGTTGATTCGCCTATGAATCACCTGTTTAATTCACGCAATAGATTTTTATCGGTTTTTCTTGCTACTCTTAGGAATTCAATCTCTAGGTCAAATTGTATTTGATCTCTTACTATTTTGTAGAGGAATCACTCCCAAAATCATCTCCAAGGTGTTTGGGGGCGATTGGCAACCATCTAGAAGGTCGCCGGAGCCCCTAGGCGATCAGATCAAAGCCTGTCGGTCTGACCGACAGTACATTGCCAGTCTGACCGGGTGTTCCATGCCGGACTATCAGGTTGTTGCCGGCACGGTCCCCGCTGCCCTCCGCACCACGCACGCCGAGGTTGTGTGCCTAAAGCCATCCTTCGGTACGACCGAGGTGCCTTCGCTGGTCCGACCGAGCCTACTCCGTAGTCAAACCACCTCACACCGGAGCACCGTTCGCACCGAACCACGCGACGCTGGAGCCCTCTGTCAAACCTAGGCCTACCGTCGGTCCAACCAAACATCATCTGCTGGTCCGACTGCCCAAAGCCCGCTTCACACCAGAACACTGAGGCCACCCTCGGTGACCCCCTTCTAAGGCGTCGGTATGACCAAGGTCTATGCTCCGGTCTGATAGGCCCGAAGGACGAAGCCCCCTTCCAGGATACTTCAACTCCATTGTCTCTTTGGGGGTAAATTACATACTTCGCCCGGTCCGACTGTCTTGATTTGGCAGGTCCGACCGACTCCTTTTTTTGTATAATCGGTTTTAGCTGGCCGATTAAGTCTTACACTACTTATTTTTGGTTAACTAGGATATATTTTTAGGGATATAATTGAATTGCATTGTGACTCCGTTTTTCCCCTTATCATGGTTTAAGGGTTATCGGAATGCGACGTCAACGTCTCGTGATGTTTTTGGATCGTCGAACTTGACTAAGTGCGGGGGCACATTTCTGTGTCAATAGATTGCAATGTTTTTCATCGACGGGTTCAATCGGTCATAGAAGAAGGACGGTTGAGGTTAGAATCAAATATCAATATGAAGTTCAACTAGGACCCTTTGCCGATGAACAATATCGATCTCGATGAGAAGAAGGTGCTGATTCGGCTTGAGCAAGCTGGGTCAGCTAAGGGGATGGAGGTTGTGATTGGAGAGCCTCGCACACATACACTCATTCCAAACAACCCTGAGGTGGAGGTGTGGAAGATAAACACCGCAGCATCATCTTCGGCTAAGCCTCTCAAGAAGCCGAAGGTGGCTTACGAGATGCTCTTCCAGAAGCATAAAAAGAGGGCTGAACAGGCCAGAGTTCGGCCGAACCACCCAGGAAGGGAGAACCCTCTGAGGAGGATGAACCCCACTCAGATGTGGCCGAACCCTTCTCCGACCTGCTCGGAGACCCCTCCAATATGGCCAAACCCTTCGCCAATCTGGACCAGCAGCCCTCCGGCATGGTTGAACCCCCTCTAAGCGATGGGTTCGGTCCACAATGGGCGAAGCCGCTGGAGCCCCCACACCCTCCACCATACCATTGGACAGTGGCACCATGGCCTCTGATCTACGTTCTACCACTGGAGTACCCTACTCTGTACTTCATCGCTCCCTTGATGCCTTTAGAGTTTTATGATTGGCAGGGGCAGCTATGCGCGATGAAGGACAACATTTTTAGCCTTCTATCCATGGTACCACAGGGGTGGCCCCCTCGGAATGAAGAAAGGGAATGCAATCACAAAAGTGTAATCGAGAGAGGCTTCGAAGCCAACACCATCAAGGTGGGGTCCTAGGAAGTCCTAATCTCGGAAGGATGCCATCTAGAGTTCCTGAGCCTGATGAAGGGAGCTCCACCGGTCTAACCGCTGCATCTGGGCCGGTCCGACCGCCTCCTCCACCGAGGGCTTGTCGGCCTATCTCGGCCGGTCTGACCACCTCATCCTAGGATTGCAGCACACTTCGGTCAGACTAGCCCGCCGAGGCTGGTCCGACGGATAGCACGCAAAAAGAAGGCTTTGTCGGGCGTAAACATGTTGAAGCTAACCCGGGCAGCCCCGTTCGGCTAAACTCTATAGGAGCAAGTCTATGGCGCCCATCACCAAGCCACAACCTTCGTGGGCACCCCTGGGCATGTCCAAATCGCAGAAGAGATGGCTACAATGTCTTTGAGCCTAGGAGATGCGTGAGAAGAAGGCTGAGGATGAGCGGGATGCCGTTTTCGAGGAGATCCATCTCTGACCAACGATGAAGCAGGTTTGGAAACCAAAGCCTGTTGTCGTAAACAACCCGACTCCTACTTCAAGTGATGATGAAGATGATCTGATGGACGACGACTACACGCCTATCTCTGAAGGGGGTACATCCTCATCTGATGGACCTAAACATCGTCATGCTTCCCACCGAGTTTGTTCTTCCACAAGATGAGTCCGAGGTCGCTTAGTTGAGCCTCGGCCCACGGGAGGCCATTTTCGAGATGACCGAGGATACGACTCATCAATTGAAGCCTCTCTAGATCAAGGGGCACATCGATGAGAAGCCAATGTCGAAGATGCTGGTAGATGGATGTGCCACCGTCAACTTGATGTCGTACTCTCTGCTAAAGAAGCTCTACAGAAATGAAGATGACCTAATGAGGACCAACTTGACGCTCAATGGATTCAACGGCAAGAGCTCTGAGGCCAAGGGTGTACTTTCACTAGAGCTGCTGGTTGGCAACAAGACGTTGGTTATGTCGTTCTTCGTCGTTGATGTGTAAGGTAACTACAACATATTACATGGACGCGATTGGATTCATGCCAATTGCTGCATTACTTCTACTTTGCACCAGTGCTTGATTCAGTGGGACAACGATGATGTAGAGGTCGTACCAGCTGACACTTCAGCCCAGGTTTCTTTGGACGATGTGTCTATCGACACCATCCACGATAAAGTGGAATGTTTGTCGGGTAGAAATCTCTCCGACTATGACTTTGTTAGTGTGTCTAAGCGACGTTTTGTTCCAGTGTCTGTAAAAATGGTTGTGTATCTCGTCTGTCTCTAAATTAGTGTTCATGACTAGTAAGAGTAATCTTGATTGGCTAAAGTCTCGTGTAGAGCAATATCGGTCTTCTAAAGATGGTATTGCCGAAGCCATTGAAGATTTTAGCGAAGTAGAAAAGTTAGGTCAAGGTTTTGCGTTGGCCGATCCACTAGAAGAGGTCGATATAGGTGATGGTTGTATTCTAAGACCGACTTTTGTAAATCAAAATTTGCAGGCTAATGAAAAGGCCGAAGTAATAAAGTTGCTTCGGTTGTATGTCGATTGTTTCACATAGGAGTATAGTGAGATGCCTGGACTTAGCTGTGAGCTTGTGGAGCATCAGTTTCCCATCAAACCCAGGTTTTGGCCTTATAAAAAACCCCCTCGTCGCTTTAATTCAGCCTTGTATGTCTGAGTTAAAGAAGAGATAGAGTGATTGCTCAAAGCTGAGTTTATTAGGCCATGCAGATATGCTGAATGGGTTGCTAACATTATGCTTGTAGTGAAGAAAGGGAGTGTTAAGATTCGTGTATGTATTGATTTCGGGGATCTGAACAAGGCCACTCTAAAGGACAAGTAGCCCATGCCGATAGTCGACATGTTGATCAACGATGCTTCAGGACATAAGGTACTAAGTTTTCTTGATGGCAACACTCATTATAATCAAATCTTTATGACCAAAGAGGACGTCTATAAGACAACCTTTCGATGACCTGGTTTTGTTCGGTTTGTTTGAGTGGGTTGTGATGACTTTCGGTTTAAAGAATGTTGGCGCTACATATCAATGTGCTATGAACTTAATCTTTCATTACTAGCTAGGAGTTATGCTAGAGGACTACATAGATGATGTTGTAGTCAAATTTGATGCTATCGGAAAAAATTTATCCGATTTGAGAGTTGCTTTTGATAGAATGCGTTAGTACGGCTTAAAAATGAACCCGCTCAAGTGTGGTATCGCCGTGTCGGCGGGCAAGTTCATAGGTGTTGGCGTAAAAGATTACGCTAACAGGTTTCTGTAGAAAAGAAACTGACAAACGAAGTGTTTGTGAAGCAAACTGTTCTAAGCCTCCGAAAGGATAATAGCTTAGAATAGTTCAAAAGTGTGTATTGAATCACTTGTATTCTGTCCCTCTTACAGGGTGAAATGGGGGGTATTATAGGCTTAAACATTAAGGAAAAGACCTATTTACCCCTCTATTACAACCGACATTAAGGAAACTATTCGGTTTCCTTAATAGGGCTAAAATGGTAAAAGACTAATCTAATAGGATAGAAGATAAGTCTTCCATCTTAGCTGGCAGAAAAGATCTTGAAGGGCTTTAGTTCGAAGACATACTTCGAACCAGTGCCTGTCTTCGGGCTTCGAACGGAGTTCTGAGCATCTTCGAATATGATCTTCGGACAATCTTCGAACTGGTTGGCTGTCTTAATGCTGCTTCGGCAATAACCCCGAAGATGAGATATTTTCCCCCAACAGTAGCCCCTCGAATACGCTTCTCCGTTGACCTGTAACGTTTAGGAGAGCAGTATACGCAAGAAAAGTAATCATGCGTAGGGGTTAACAGATTTATATCATCTCCGAATTAAGTGGAGATATATGCTTCGAATTAGCATTCGAAGAAGTTACATTCGAAGTAACTTGGAAGTATCTTTAGAAAGATTGAAGACTTTCCAGACTTAGAAGAAATAGCCGTTAGCCTGTTTCTTCTAACGGAAGTTATATGATGCGTTATTTTTGGAGGAAAATAACGGGCGAGAATGCGAAAGGGCAGAAGCAAAACGGTAACAAACGGAACATTTATGCTATAAATAGAGGGCCTAAAACTTACCCGATTACCTTTTCGCCGCTTTCTCACAGTCAAAAACTTCTTGAGCCCCTTGAGTTCTTGAGCCCTAACTCTTGAGTTCTTGAGTCCTAGCCTTCATTTTCTCCGAACAATCCAGTGATCGTAATGGTGAAGACGAAGGGATCTGTGCCTCCTTCAGCTTTGGCTCGGCAACAGGCAGCCGCAGCGGCAGCAGCGGCAACATTGGCGGCGGCACCGTCGATGCAGGCGGCGACATCCATGGCGGCAGGGGGGAGAAATCCCCAAATCGCCGATGACCAAGGTCTGTGCCCTCCATCGACCAAATATTTGGATCAGTCCTTTGAATTAGGGCCTTCGACCTGCAAAAGAGAGTCCTTGACAATCGCAGTAGGAGGAAATATTGGTGCGGGAGTTATGATTCGGAAACCGGGGAAAGAAATAATTCCAGTGCCAAGACCCGGAGAAGTAGTAGTGTTCGAAGCCTTTTTCGAAGCAGGCTTGGGTCTCCCTGTAGTGGACTTTTTTGCGGAGGTACTCGACCTATTCCATGTAACCCTCCCCCAACTGTCTCCGAATGCGGTAGCTAGATTAGCTATCTTTGAGTGGGCCTTAAGAGCCGAAGGATGTGAAGGAAGGGCTGAAATTTTCGCTGCATTACATAGAGCAACCTGCCAGCCGAAAACCTTCGTAACTCCCGGAGGTGAAAAAGTAGTAATATCTTTTGGCAGTATCAACTTTAGACTTCGGGATGAGTATGCCCTTTGCTTTCCTGCTAAAGCTATCAACGCCAGATGGTACACCGATTGGATTCTGAAATGGTTCTATGCCGAAGTTGGGGCAAGCAATCCTCTGGCCGGGCCCCTTAAAGAAATCCAATTCCGAAAGGAAGCTTTGGTGCGTCCCGACGAAGGCCAATTCGAAGCTCGTATGAACCTGCTTGAAAAAGTTAGCCGAAGGCTCAGTATGCGAGACTTGGCTGAAGAATTCATCGGTCTTCAAATTCCTCCACTGATGGCCAACTGGCCTATCATCTTCGAAGATGACTCCGAAGGCGGTCTTCGCAAAATTAACTTGACTTCAAGTCCTACAGGTAACTTCGAAACCAACATGCATTAAACATATTTACTTCGAAGAAAAAACTGACTTGAATTATTTATTTTGCAGTTTCTTCAGCCCCTGTTACTTCAGAACAAATTATAAGGGCTTCCGAAAAAATCTTGGGTGCTCCAACTCCGACTGAGAAAGAGTGGCGAATTAAACTGGTTGGGAGTTGGGAGAGATTTAACAGAGTATGGGGAATGCTGAAACTCACTCCTCCCCCTCTGATGGATTGGGCGCCTTTGGAGAAAGGGCCTCAGAAAAGGAAAGCCGAAGCTGGAACTTCAAGTTCAGCAAAAACTCCGATGAAGAGAGTGGCTCGGAAGCCAAAGAACCTCGCACCTTTAGATCCTGTACCTTCGAGTTCAAGAGCTTCGGTTTCCGACTCCCAAGAAGAAACGGGGAGGTTACTTGTGCACCTGATGGAAGAGAATGAAACTCAAAGGGCCGCACAAGCCGAAGTACCTGCGAACGTACCGGAGTCCGGAGAAAATGTTGATCAACCAAGGACTTCGGTAGTTCAAGAAGATGTAACTCAGGACGAAGTTCCTGTGAATGAAGGTGGGGTCGAAGTCACTATGGCTTCGATTCCTGAAGAAGCAACGAGGACTACCCAGGATGATGCTCCTGCAGTCCAAGATTTAACGGCTGATTCGGATGAAGAATTAGCCTTCGATCCACCAAACAGTCCGACGATGACTCCTCCGCAAAATGCCGAAGGTAGACTTCGAATAACTTTTTGTATTTATTTGAGTATTTATACTATGTATAATACCTTTCATTATTTTACAGAGCCCACTCCTATGGAAGAAGTCCGTCAGGAGGAAATAATTCCTGGGCCTTCGACGACTTCGGAGCCAGCCCTGAGAGTTACTCAAAAGGGACCTGGAAGAGGCAAAAGACAAATAGAGCCCCTGCCTGCTATAAGCTCCGAATCAACTCCGTCTGATTCAACAGACGAGAGCCAATCTTCCAGGGAGGTTCAAACTCCAGTGGCTCTGAAGACCATAGGCCAAAGTTTCGGTCCTTCGTTGAACGAAGATGACCAAGAGGCAATAAGCATGCTCCCCTTGCTGGCTCCTTTCTTAGGGCAAACAACTGGTCTTCGGACTTTGCTCGAACCTTTGGATCGAGCTAGTCGTGACATAGGGGAGACCAAATTAGTGGCCATCCTGAGCAAGGCTGACAGGACGGAGCTTAATGCCGTTATTGAACGTACAGCCTACCAGGTACGAAGTAACTGCAAAATATTATAAAATTTATCTTCGAATAAATATTTACTTTAGTTTTTATTTTGACAGCAAACTGTCTTGGCCCGAGCTGCAAGTCTATGCAATGACGAAGAAATCGCTCGGCTTCGGGAAGAAAATAGCACTCTTCAAAGGAATTTCAACATCTCTGAAAGTCGAGTGACTCAAATGGACAATATAATATTAACAGAGCGAAGGGCCAGGCAAAGCTTGGAAGCTGCAAAGAAAGAGCTCGAAGCGGAGAGGATTGTGCTTCGAGCAGAGGTTGAAAAACTGCGGGCGGAGCATGCTACTGCAGGGTCTAAGCTCGTCCGACTCGAAGAGGAAGCTAGCCAACTATTGACCCAGAAAAACACTTTGACCACTGAGAATGCTAGGCTTTCTGGGGTTTTGGACGAAGTTACTTCGACGAAGGATGCGCTGAACGAAGATAAGTTGAAGTCTGAGAAGGTGGCTGCGGAGGTTATGAATCAGTTGTTAGATGTCCTGGAGTACTTTGGTACTACTGGAACTCTCCCTTCTGATGATAACATCAGCCTTCTGCGCCGGTTGAAAAGGATCCAAGGGGTGGCGAAGCAGATGAAGACGGCGGGCATTAGATACGGAGAACTCTCCGGACAAGTGTCTACTGTTGGTCTACTTCGCTATTACGAGGATTTGGGCCGATCAATAACTCCGGACGCAGGAAGAGGTCCAATCACCTTTGACGACGACCGACTTCTCAAACCTTCCGAAGGTGTAGCTGCTGCTTGGCGAGCCTTCCAAACTTCGTGGAGAGCCGAAGGTCGTTCTGCGATCAAGGCTTGGATTGATGAAGGCCAACGCCAGAAGCAAGTTCGAAGCCAAGCTTCGAGCAGTCAACCTCCTTCGAACCCGCAGGTTTAGGAATGTTTTAGGATTTCTAACCATGTAAAGCTTTATGTTTGTAAACATTTATCAATGAAAGTCTTGTTTGTCATATTTTTAGGCTTTGCCTCTTATGGAAGATATCGAAGTGTTAGAGCTTAACAACGAAGTTCGCTTATTGTGGAACACCTTTGAACTTCTAAAGAGTTATAAGCGTCCTCGATTTCTTATTCCTCGAGATGACTCCAGCGTTATTGCGCCCGAAGTAATCAAAGACGTATTGTCTTATATTAAAGAGGAAGATAAAGAGATTGACGCAAACACCTCGTCTTCTGAAGACAATAAATGGTCCGAAGACGAAGGTGAAGCCCAAAATAAAAGATCTGAAGATCTTAGAAGCTGGGAAAGAAGCCCCGAGCGGCTTCGAACTTGGGCCGAGCTTCAACAAGAGCAGAAGGATTTTAGAGCTTCGAAGGGGAGGAAGAGAGTTAAACGTAAAGTTCTTAGAACTTCCGATGTTGGAACTAGTCGTTCCACCCCTAGCTCTCGGGACCGAAGAGGTCTCCGATTCCTTCTTGGTATAGATACCAATTTTTCATAATGTAATCTGTAAATACATTTATTTCAATAATGAATGCCGATTTAAAATTGTCTCCATATTTACTAGCCCCTCTTTGGGTATAAGCAACTTCGAACTGTATTCAAAGATGGTTATGCGCAAAGAAAAAACTTCGGAGTACAATTTTTTGGGGGTTCGGAGCCCCTCTGCCATTTAAAGATCTTTTGAAATCTTATGAAATGCCTTCGACTTTTTGTAATCAGAAGAATGGAAACTTGGTACCTTTGTTTAACGAAAGAAATCAATTGAGATAACTTTCAGGACACTTTAGTGTCTTAAGAAATTTGTCACTTTGGACTTATATGAACAGACGTTCGAAGCTCATGGCTCAAATGCTGTTTTGCTTTAGCCACCTTCGGCTTTTTGTGCAGAAGTCTACCAGCCAATGGCTTGGACTTCGCAGAATTTGGCCACCTTCGGCTCTTTTTACGGATGTCTACCAGCCAATGGCTTGGACTCCGTATAATTGTAGCCACCTTCGGCTATTTTTGCAGAAGTCTACCAGCCAATGGCTTGGACTTCGCAGAATTTGGCCACCTTCGGCTCTTTTTACGGATGTCTGCAAGCTGCAGCTTGGACTCCGCAGATTTTGGCCACCTTCGGCTCTTTTTATGGAAGTCTACCAGCCAATGGCTTGGACTCCGTAGAATGTGGTATTGGCTCTTTTACGGATGCCTACAAGCCGTGGCCTGGGCTCCGGATGGATTTCAGCCACCACACCGGAGGCTTCGACTTATGGGTATGAAGTCTGGAAATACAGCCCAGCTTAATGACACTTCCCTCTCGGTCGACCCCACGGTTCCAGCGCGTCTGCTCGGGAAGCTGGGAGTTTATGAGGGGAAGGCAACTATCAGGGTGTATGCTTTATTAATTTAGAGGTGATTACAAGCGAATTACAAGGAGCCCTTATGTGAAGTATCGCTTTAGGTGCTCCGCATGCCAAGTATGTGCTAACTCTTCACCTTCTAAATTAGCTAATTTAAATGAACCAGGGCACCCTGAGCGGACAATTAGATATGGACCTTCCCATTTATTGCCTAACTTCCCTGGTGCTATAATGCTTCGTAGAACAAGATGGCCCGGTCTTAACTCGCTAAGTTTAACCTTCGGGTCATACCAAGTCTTCGTCTGCTCATGATACTTTGATAAATTAGCTACAGCCCGAAGTCTTGTTTCTTCTGACAAATCTAACGAAGCTTGTCTTTCTTCTTCAATGTCCGGTTCGGTGCTGCGAAGTGATCCCCCCTTGAGTTCCGTTGGAGTCATAGCTTCGTCTCCGAATAGTAGTCTGAACGGAGTAAAACCTGTGGACCTTGTTTGCGTAGTCCGAATGGACCACAGAATCTTCGGAAGCTCTTCGGTCCACAATCCCTTTAACAATCCTACTATTCTTCGATTTAACCCTGATAAAATATTTCCATTGGCTCGCTCTACGGCTCCATTCGACTGAGGATGTCTCACTGCAGCAAAACATAGTTGAATGCCTAGGTCTTCGCAAAACTTCCTGAAGGGTTCTGCGTCGAACTGTGTTCCATTATCAACTGTGAGATATCTAGGCACTCCGAACCGGCAAATAATGTTCTTCCAGAAGAATTTCTGTACATTGTTCGAAGTGATAGCTGTTAAGGGTTCTGCTTCTACCCACTTAGAAAAATATTCAATAGCTACCACTGCGAACTTCAGATTTCCCTTTGCTAACGGAAAGGGACCAATTAGATCCATACCCCATCTGGCCATAGGCCATACCGGAGCAATGACTTGAAGAGCTGTTGGTGGGCGATGACTCCGTCGACCCATCCACTGGCATCCTTGACAAGTGCGGACCAAGCTCTCCGCATCAGCTGTTATTGTGGGCCAATAAAGCCCCTGGCGAAGTGTTTTTCCTGCCAGAGCTCTAGGGGCTAAATGGCTTCCACAAAGGCCTTCGTGAATTTCTCGAAGAATTTCTTGGCCTTCGGCTTGAGATATACATCGGAGTAGAGGGGAACATACTCCGGCCTTGTATAATATACCGTTGATTAACTGATAGTTTCTTGCTCTGAGCTTTAATCTTGACAACTGGGGCTCTTCGGGCAAATTTGTTCCTCCTTGCAAGAGTTCTATGATTGAATCTTTCCAATCTGCACTAGGAATGCAAAGAATCTCCGCAGAGGCAATTTGTGGCACCGAAGGTACATTGAGCTCCTCATAGAAAGCTTCGTCAGGCACATCCACAGCTCCGGCTGCAGCCTTCGCTAAAATGTCCGCTTGCACGTTTTCAGCTCTTGGTATACTCCGAATGGAAATACCCTTGAAGTGTGCTTCGATCTTGCGGATTTCTTCTAAATACTTCGCAAGCTGTGGATGTCGGACTTGAAAACTTTTGTCTACGTGCCCTGCTACTATCTGAGAATCTGTTTTTATAATTATCCTTGTAGCCCCTAGAGCACGTGCTTTCCGGAGTCCCAATAAAATCCCTTCGTACTCCGCTATATTATTGGTAGACTTAAAGTTGAGTCTTGCGGAGTACATTGCTCTTTACCCTGACGGTGAAATCAATACTGCCCCAATGCCTTCTCCGGATGCTTGGAAAGCCCCATCGGAGTAAACAGTCCAAACTCCATCACTTGATTTCTCTGGAGTCAAATTCGCAGGTGGAGTCCACTCTGCTACGAAGTCTGCTAGGACTTGGGATTTGATAGCTGTCCTTGCCAAGAAAGATATGCCGAAGGGTGCTAGCTCGACTGCCCACTTTCCAATCCTTCCAGTGGAATCTTTGCTTCGGAGCATATCTCCTAAGGGATACGAAGTTGCTACAATTACATTATGAGCCAAAAAATAATGTCTTAGCTTCCTCGAAGCCATTATCAGAGCATAAACGAACTTCTCAAGTTCGGAGTATCTTGTCTTCGCTCCTAACAATGCTTCGGATACAAAATAGACAGGATTTTGGACCAACTTCCCATTGATATCCGCTTTTCTGACAAGGACTGCGCTGACAGCTGAACCTGTAGCTGCAAGATACAGGAGTAGGGTTTCATCCGCAATAGGCACCGTGAGTGTAGCAAGATTGCTGAGATAATCTTTAATATCTTCGAAGCTTTTCTGACACTCCGGTGTCCATGCAAAATCTTCGGACCCTTTCAAAGCTTTAAATATTGGCAAGCTCCTCTCCGCAGACCTTGATAAAAACCTGCTAAGTGCGGCCAGACGTCCAGTCAGCTTTTGCACTTGCTTTAAATTTTCCGGAGGAGCCATCTTCTGCAGCGCAGTTATTTGAGTAGGGCTAGCTTCAATTCCCCTGCTTGAAACTAAGTACCCTAACAACTTTCCAGCCTTAGCTCCGAATATACATTTTTCGGGGTTAAGACGGATCCCACATGCCCGAAGGCTATTGAATGTTTCTGCTAAGTCTAGGCTATGTTGGTGCTTTAAAGCACTCTTTATTACAATATCATCCATATAGGCCTCCACATTGCGGCCTAGTTGATGACCTAGAGCCTTAGCAACTAATCTTGAAAAAGTAGCTCCGGCATTTCTTAGGCCGAAGGGCATTCTTACATAGCAGAAAACTCCCGAAGGAGTTACAAAGCTCGTCTTGATTTCATCTTCGCGCTTCAACCATATTTGATGATAACCAGAATACGCGTCAAGGAAGCTTAGTAACTCCGAACCTGCAGTGGAGTCAACTAGTTGATCAATTCGGGGCATGGGGTAGGGGTCACGTGGGCACGCTTTATTCAGAGATGTGAAATCAATGCACATGCGCCACTTCCCGGAAGACTTCTTCCTGACGAAGACTGGGTTGGCTAACCATTCTGTATGGGCCACTTCTCTGATAATCCCAGCCTTCAACAGTTTTTCAACTTTGTCCTTAGCTAGAGCAGCTCTCTCTGCGGACATCTTCCGGAGCCCTTGTCGAACAAGCCGGGCCTTCGAGTTTACAAGCAAACTGTGCTCAATAATATCCCGATCGACTCCGGTGATATCTTCGTCAGACCAAGCGAAGACATCCAAATTTTCGTCCACGACTTTTTCCAAGGAGGTTGCAACTTCAGGAGGTAAATCTTTACCAAATTGAAAAGTGTATTCTTTACCATCTTTAACAATGATCTTCGTTGCAATCTCTCCTTCGGGACTTGGTCTTGGAAACGACTTCTTCGAAGCTTCGGAGGAGGCTGAAAAAATTTCTTCATTATCTTGGACACTATTTACTTGCCTCGGATCGAGAGGAGGACCATGACCATATTCTGCCCTCCGAGCCATGGCTTGATCTCCGAAGATTGTCAAGACTCCTGCTTGTGTGGGCATCTTCATGCATAAGTAGTTGTGATGCGCCACAGCTCCGAACTGATTCAACATGCCCCGTCCGAAGATGACATTATAAGCATACGGGGCATCTACCACATCAAAGATAACTTCTTCAGTTCGGGCTAGTAAACCTTCTCCGAAGGTTACTTCCAAGCCTATCTGGCCGAGTGCATCAAGCGGAGGTCCTGCGAAGCCTTGCAGAGGACGAGCCGCTGGGAGGAGATGCTTCCGAGAAATGCATAACTGATCGAAGGCTTGCACAAAAATAATATCTGCCGAACTACCTCCGTCAATTAGCACCCTTCGGACTTCAGTCCCTGCAATATCAGCAGTGATAACCAATGGATCTGCATGCGGGAACTTAATACCAGCTGCATCCTCCGTAGAGAAAGATATTGGAACATGAGACCACTCCGGCATTGCAGCTGCAGATGACGAAGTCCCAATATGACCTACTTCTCGAACGTACTCTCTTCGTTGTCTCTTGGACATGCTTCTGAGGGTACCTCCTCCGGAGATAGGGAGAACTACTCTCTTTCCTCTATCTTGCCCTTCCTCTTGCTTCGGAGGTGGCATAACATTGGCCACCGGAGGGTGCCTTGCAGCATCAAAATTTTCTATCCGCGCCACAGCCTGGACCGGGTCTGGGCGCGCTGCTGCTGGACTTCGGTCGGTACTGCCTCGACCCGAAGTTCTTTCCAAGTATTCTCCCCTTAGGGTAAGGATAGCCTTGCAAGTGTCAGTTGTATGGCTTCGATTCTCTCCATGAATACAGCAAAAAAGGGTCTGGCCTTTGCCAGCCGTCTTCCCTGGCGGCCTCCAGCCGCTGGACTTGTTCCCCGCAGACTGTGGAGCTCTTGGTGCAAACTTCTGTGGGGGTGCAATGTTCAAGACTTCAGAGCGAGGGTGTTTTTGCCCTCTTCTTCGATCATGTTGCACTTCGAAGACTGGTTCCTGCTGCTGTGCCGAAGTCTTCACCTCTGTTTTAACTTCTTGCAATACCGTTGAAGCAGCAGCAGTCCTCCGAAGCCAACCCTCTTCTGACCTCGCATACTCCTCGAAGTATGACATCAATTGTGATACTGTGGTGATGCTCTTCCGATGCAGTTTATCCAGAAGGCCTTTATGACTGACGCCTTCCCGAGCCGCATCAACCACCGAGGCTGTGGACAGCCCCCGAATTTGCGACTTCGTGTGAGCGAAGCGCTTGAAGTACTGCCTCAATGTTTCTCCGGGGAGCTGTTTCACTTGGAAAAGGCTTCCTGTTGACATGGGAGGCACGAAGGTGCCCTGAAAGTTACTTATAAACTTCCTCTTCAACTGTGACCACGAATTGATTGATCCTGGCTTTAAAGACCAGAACCATCTCAACGCCACTCCTTGAAGAGCTAACGGGAAGCACTTCGCCATAGTGTCTCTGTCTCCGCCGCTAGCCTCAATCGCTAGGGCATAAGAACGCGCGAACTCTCCGGGATCTTCATCTCCGGCATACTTACAGAGCTTCGAAGTTTTGAACTTTGGATCGAAGCGAACCTTCTGCAGCTCAGGATGCAACGGAGATTCATTGTCATAAGAGGCGTTCTCCGGGGCTTCGGGATAACCAAGATCGTCGTCTTCGGGCCCTTCAGGGATAGTTGGGGTGGCTTGAGAGCGAAGCCTGTTCGCAGCCTCTTGTCGCCACCTCGCTACCTCAGCTTGAAGGTTGGCCATTTGAGTGGCCATATCTCCAAGGCTATCTTCATCTCCTCCGGAAGGACCTTCCGGGTCTTGAGAACTGGTATGATCAGTTCAAATCGGGATGGAGGGTGGCGGAATGACTCCGGACGGTCGGAGTATGGAAGGGGTTGGCGGAGAGGTTTCGTATCCTCGAGGGATAGAAGCCCCTTGCGGAGTTTGAGGTGGAGGGATAGTCGAAGACCCTCCGACTTCGACTGTGTCGAAGGGTATCTCTCCGGAGATCCGAGAGGACCTCCGAGTGGGATTGCGAGGTGCGCTCCGCTTAGGAGGCATGATGTAAGAAGTTGGTAGAGAACGAAGTTTTTTGGACTAAGTTCCCCACGGACGGCGCCAACTGTTGGCGTAAAAGATTAGCTAACAGGTTTCTGTAGAAAAGAAACTGACAAACGAAGTGTTTGTGAAGCAAACTGTTCTAAGCCTCCGAAAGGATAATAGCTTAGAATAGTTCAAAAGTGTGTATTGAATCACTTGTATTCGGTCCCTCTTACAGGGTGAAATGGGGGGTATTTATAGGCTTAAACATTAAGGAAAAGACCTATTTACCCCTCTATTACAACCGACATTAAGGAAACTATTTGGTTTCCTTAATAGGGCTAAAATGGTAAAAGACTAATCTAATAGGATAGAAGATAAGTCTTCCATCTTAGCTGGCAGAAAAGATCTTGAAGGGCTTTAGTTCGAAGACATACTTCGAACCAGTGCCTGTCTTCGGGCTTCGAACGGAGTTCTGAGCATCTTCGAAGATGATCTTCGGACAATCTTCGAACTGGTTGGCTGTCTTAATGCTGCTTCGGCAATAACCCCGAAGATGAGATATTTTCCCCCAACAATAGGATTCACGATTCATAAAAGGGGTATTGAGATTGATCCTAAGAGGCATGAGAAGATTAAGAACTTTGAAACACTGACATGCAAGAGAGATGTGCATAAGTTGCTAGGAAAGGTAAATTGATGCTTTTGAGCCCATACTTCGGCTAAAGAATGAATATGAATTCACTTGAGGGGCAACTCAGCGGCATGCTTTTGATAAAATTTAAGGAGTGCTTGTCATCACCGCCTTTGGTAAGAGCACCGAAAGCCGGAGTTCCATTTTGGCTATACGTTGCTATAGAAGATAGCTTGATAGGTGCTATGTTGACTCAAGAGGTGGAGGGAAATGAGTACATCATCACATTCTTGAGTCGCCGCCTATTGGATGCCGAGGCAAGGTATGTGTTCTTAGAGCGTTTGTGTTTATCACTTTATTATGCATGTACCAAACTTCATCACTATCTTCTATCTTGCACATGTATTGTTACTTGTCAAACTGATGTTATAAAATACATGTTGCAAAAGCCGATTCTGAGTCAGAGGATCGGAAAGTGGGCTTATGCTTTGATTGAGTATGATTTGGCTTATGAAACCCTGAAAGCTATGAAAGGCCAAGTCGTTGAAAATTTTATAGTTGATCACCATGGAAACATTACTTTGATGGTTCAGCTTGCAAGAATGGCCAAGGTGTTGGGGTTGTCCTCATATCACCTGGTGGTATGAGTTTAGAGACCTCGACCCGGTTAGAATTTCCTTGTACTAATAATCAAGCCGAATATGAAGCTTTATTGTTAGGACTTGAACTGTTAAGCTCTATGGGTGTTAAATATTGTTGGCGCAACGGACTAGACCAACAAGTTTAGGAATGTTTATGGAATGAGAAGCTCAGCTCAAAGTGTATTCTTGGATCAAGTGTCATGTGTGTTACAACTCAAAGAGGGGGAGTATTTATTGGGGAGCCCTGCAGGGGTCCGATACTTCCAAAATCCCTTTGACAGTAGTACTGCCCACAGCAGCCCTATAGTACACACAAGAAATGCAGTCCTACAGTACAGACAAGAAGTGCAGCCCTGACAGCGTATCAGCCATCCGAGCATGGCAGCAGTGCCAGATGATGCGGAAATGATCACGATCCTTTCGCCAGACCATCTTGACCAAACTAGTCCCGATCTTCCGCTTCGGTGTTGGGCCCTTCGCACCTTTCGGGTATACGTCTCTGGCCTCCTATCGGCTCCGTGGGCTTGGGGCCACGAGCCTCTAAGCTTCGGGTCTCGAGATGAAGTGGACTCCAGATGACTCCCTCCGAACACCTTCGGAGGGGAGCATCCGACCGTCGTGTCGTACCGCCTAAGGACAAACATCTTCGCCAATCACCAGCTTGTAGAGTCCTTCCTTCGAACGTCACTTCGCATCTCTCGCGCCCCTACGCTCCAACGGGATTATCTCCCCCAACAGTAGCCCCTCGCTTCTTTCTGTCTGACGGCCCTGCGCTGAGGAAAAGGAAAGAAGCGCACAAGATAATATCGATGGGTAATCCTATCGAAAATCAACTCACCGTGAGGCTCAGACTGAAAGAATCATGTGACACAGCGCAGTCTAGACGTTCATAGTGAACCGGCCGTTTACTCCTAATGCCTCGGGGCCACTTCAAAGCTTCAGGGTCTGGGGCTGGCTTTAGAGCAGCTCCGGCGCACTCGATGCGTGCCGGCGTAGTGGGAGACTCGACCAGCGGCTACGACGCGAATCCAGCGCGACCATCACGTGTCAGCCCGTGGGAAGAGTTGGACCGACGGGACTTTAATCCGTCTCCGGCATGACCGTCGTGCGCCAGCGCATGGAAAGAGTTGGACCGGTGGGACTTTTATGCGACTCTGGTGTGATCGTTGCGCGCCAGCGCATGGGATGAGTTGGACTGGCGGGACTTTAATGTGACTACCATGCACCCAGCGCATGCCGGCACATGGGGGAATGCGAACAGGCGGGGCATTGAATGGGCCCGGTGCCGGCGCTCGCGCATAAATACCCCTTTTTGGCTACATCTTGCCTCCTTCCACTGCCAACTACGCTCACAACTACACCCGACGGCCGTCTTCGTTGCATTGGCTCTCAGCCGCCTCCTTTTCGCCATCGCTTTCAAGCATGTCGAGGAGAAGTGCCTCCATGACAGCGATTGACCCCCAATTTCTACAGCGCCAAGTAGCAGCGACAGCGACAGCGGCGATGGCTCCCAACTCGGTGGAAACCCGTGATCCCTGGGCGCTCCGCCCAGTGTCGGAAAGATTCTGGGAGCAGACTCTGGAGCTGGGGAAGTCGGCGTGCACAGTCAAGTCTATCGCGCTAGCGACCCGGCACTACCTCGACCTCGACATAGAGGTCGGGAATCCTGGCCTAGAGACAGTCCCCGAACCGCGCGAGGGAGAGGTTGTCATCTTCGAGGTGTTCTTCAACGTCGGGCTAGGATTCCCAGCATCGTAGCTCCTAGCGGGGGTCCTCGATGCCTTCCACCTCGAGATGCCTCAGTTGTCCCCGAACACCATGGCCCATCTCTCCATCTTCAAGTGGGCCATGCGGGCGGAGGGTTGCGAAGGCCAGACAGAGGTCTTCGCACAGAAGCACGAGGCGTGCTGCCAACCGAAGAAGAAGGAAGGCCTAGTGTATTCATACAGCAGCATCAACTTCCAACTCCAGAAGAAGTACGCTGACTCCTTCCCTGCGAAGGCCATCGACGAACGGTGGTACTCCAACTGGATACACTGTTGGTTCTACGTCCGAGTCAGACTGGACTCAGGACTCGTCGGACCTCCGCGCCACATCTAGTTCTGGAGAGAGGCGACCATCAAAGCCAACAACGACTCGATCTCCACCCGCATCTGACTCCTCCAGATCATCGCCTGCTGGATGAGCATGCGGGACCTGACGGAGGAGTTCATCACCCTCAAGATCCCGCCTCTAAAGGAGGCATGGACAGTTTCGCTTCGGAGCGCCCAAGATGAGTCTACCCCAGCGGAGCTTTCCATCTTGCTAGGTTTGATCGCCTTCTCCTTCCCTGCAACAAACATCTTACAATTTTGGGAATCAGCAGAGGCGTTAAATTACTTAACTTGATTGCAGGGTCACTCATTGTCAAGACCCTCGACAAAGTAGCCCGAGTAGCCGAGAAGATTCTCGGGGCCCCCACTCCGGCTGAACACAAATGGAGGATGGAGCTCGTCGGGTCCTAGGAGCGGTTCAACCGCATGTGGGACGCGCTCAAGCTCCCTCCACCACACTGCCCGGAGGCGGACGCCTTACACCCGGCTTCGAAGAAGAGGGCGGCAGATCTCGACATGGGGAAGTCTCTGAGGTGCCCTCCAAAGAAGAAGAAAACCATGAAGGGTCCCAAGCGGCTCTCCCCGGCTCGCTCCTTTGCCTCCAGCTCAGAGGGGGAATCCTCTAGCGGGGAGGTTGTAACAGAACCAGACGATTCATTGCCGAACCCTGGCACATCCCGGTCAGATCGACCAGCTTCCGGTGGCACCGATGATGGAGGGATTCCGGCTTCGACGAATCTGCCGCTGCCTCCTCCGAAGTCCGGTCCGAAGGTGAGCGGTGCAGGAGCAACGGTGTCTCCAGGGTCTACTCCTCCATGCGGCCCGGTGTTGGAGGGGGTCTCCACCAGCTCCCGTGGAAGTCGGGAGGCAGACGGCCTGGACCTAGGGGGGTTGGCCCATCCCCTGGGAGAGGTTGAGGGGAGCGCCAACGTGGCGGCTGAATTAGCCGTGGCGTTGGCCGGCTCCCTGATAAATTCGATGGACGACCTCTTCTTCTGGCCCTGCACCCCATAGACGTCCAGTCCCCGGACCGTCCAACCAAGACTGTGAATGAAGGTATGAAGCCTCGCACTTATCTCCTACTTGAGTATTTTCACTTACGCTGTTTCTCATTGACTTACCTCGTACTTGGCCAGGCACCTATGCCTGGGCCCCGGCTTCATCGCCTGCGCCTTCTGGAGATGCCACCGGTGTGGAGGCCAAAGCCCCTGTCGATGTGGTGGAAGTCTCAGAGTTAGACGACGAGGTGGATTCAGAGGGAGCCTCGGGGGGGGCACTCGGTGGACCGAGGTTCACCCTCCTTCGGATCCCCGATGTGCCTACGCCTGTGTGCCCCTCCTAGTTCCTTTCCTAGAAAGCGACCAAAACTTCACGACGAAGACCGCTCCCCTCCACGACTCCTACCTTGGTCTGAGGGACACCGAGCTGATATCGGAGCTCAGCCGGATGGACGGCGCCGGCCTTGGCTTCGCTATAGAGAGTGCCATGAGCCAGGTGTGCCTTCGAGATGCTACCTGTCGAGCCCCTGGCTCTTCCTTCGCTTCTGGCTTACTCTTCGCTCCATTGCACGCAGATAATCGCACTGGCACAGGGGTCGCTGGTGTCTCTCTCCACTGAGCGGAGTCGCCACGAGTGCGAATCTTCGAGGCTCCGCGAACGCGTGGAGGCTGTCGAGAGGATTGCTCGGGAGCATGCGGCCGAGGCGGACCGGCTTCGGGTGTTGGAAACGGAGATCACAGGCCTCCGCACCCAAGCCACTGGAGCCGACGAGCTCTGAGCTCGGGTCGCCGAGGCCCAAGTTGCTGAAATCGATGTCCTCAAGGATCAATTTGCCAAGATGGACGAACTTCGAGCCTGGGCCACCGAAGCAGACAAGCTCAAGGCCGAGGTCGACACCTTCTAGGTCCAGGTCACCGAGATGGACGAGCTCCAGGCAAAGGTCATCGCCGCGGAGATCTAGAAGATCCAAGGGCTCAAGATCGAGCGAACCGTCATGGATATCCTGGCCCAGAATGAAGCGGTGGCCGAAGCACTAGCCTAGGGTGAGAAGTCCGTGGCTGACACCGTGATGGCCCTCCGATGGGTCCTGGAGCGCTACGACACGGGATGTGTAGCCTTCGATGTCGGCCGGGAGCCCCTTAGCAACCTACTATAGTTTATTCAGGCTGTCATTCAACAGATAAGCTCCACGGTGTCGGCGCGGATGGCTGCCCTCGGTGTTCTTCTTCAGCTGGAGGCTTCCGGGGCACTTTGGCTTCGGCATCGAGCTTGCCTCTAGTCGCCTTTGGGGGGAGCCGTCTCCTCTCCTCGACTCCGGCGGTCGCACAAGCTTGGAGGGCTTTCAAATGACTTGGAGTGCAGAGGGCCCGAACGCGGTCAAGGCTTGGATAGACGAAGTCTTTCGATCAAGCCTTCCTCAGCCCTATTCAAAGCCACCTCACGCTACGCCCCTTCTAGACCCGAAGGTGTAGTTTTCCCTAGGGCCATCGTATCACAGCTTCTGTAATAGATAGAAACATTCGTAATCCATTAATAAAGGAAAGTTATTTTTTGGAAATCATCTAGGTATTTGTGATACTCATGATCCCGACATCAAGATACTCGACGGGGGCGAAGCCCTCCACCACCAATGGGCCATCTTCGAGGCCCTCAGGGCTGATCGGCCTGCGCGCTTCAACATTCCTCGAGACGACAACAGACATGTTATCCCCGAGGTCCTTCATGAGGTTTTGGGTTTTATCAAGGAAGAAGAGGAAAGGACACGTGCCCCATCGTCGTCGCCCGAGCCAGTGAATTGGTCCAATGTAGAGACTGGTCCCGACGAACCGGGGCTCGGACACCAAGGCTTGCGCAGCTGGGCACAACTTCAAGAAGAACAGAAGGCTTTTTGGGCTCGGAAGAAGGAGGAAATGAAGCAGAAGAAAGAGAATAAGCAATCTGTTCGCGCGGCTCCGGGGGCACGGATTGGGGAGAGTACAAGGGGTCCAGGCAACCTACAAGATTGGAAAGGCTTCTGATTCCTGCTTGGCCTAGACGACGAGTTATCTTAGCTTGATTTTCCAGTTTGACCTTGTAATAGCTATCGTCCATGTTCTATGCAACCTACGAAATCTTGTTTGCACCACTGATGGATCCCGATTGCTTCTTTATCTACTCCTTTCTCCCCCTCTTTGTGGGTAGGAGACTTGTCGGCTGGGCGCAATGCGTTAGAACCTAGGATCAAGAGCCAAAAACACCACACTTACTTACCACGAGCCATGACCTACAACACCAAACATATGGCACTTTGGACCTAGTGCTCGGGACTCGAGCCCAGGGCACTTTGGGCCGGGTGCTCGGAACCCAAACATAGGGCGCATCGAGCCAGAGCTCGGAACCCAGATATAGGGCGCATCGAGCTGGAGCTCAGAACATAGATATAGGGCTCATCGTGCTGGAGCTCGAGACCCGGATATAGGGCACATCGAGCCAGAGCTCAGAACCTGAATAGAGGGCGCAACGAGCTGGATCTCAGAACCCGAACAATGGTGCTTCGAGCCAGAGCTCGGAATCCTAAGGTGGCGTGCTTCGAGCCAGAGCTCGGAACCCAAAATGGGGTGCTTCGAGCCGGAGCTCTGAACCCTAGTACCATAGTGCATCCACTTCGGTAGAACGTTTCGCCAGATTTTATTATTGAAGCTGAGAATTCAAGTACATCAAAAAAAATTAAAAAAGGTGAAATGGATTACATCATATCACGCAAAATAGCGCTTCAGATGCTCTACATGCCAAGTGTGCTTCAGATCTTCGCCTTCTATGGTAGCCAGACGGTAGGACCCCGGTCGTCCGGAGCCGACAATGATGTATGGACCTTCCCACTTATTGCCTAGCTTCATGGGGGCGACAACTATTCGAAGGATGAGATGCCAGGGCTTGAACTCGCTTTGCTTTACTTTGGGGTCGTACCATGATTTTGTCTGTTTTTGATACTTGGAAAGGATGGCGACAGCTCAGAGCCGCGATTATTCAATGAGATCGAGGGAGATGGCATGCCCTTGATCAGCTTCTGGAGTCGTGACCCGCAGGGAGCCAGCCAGGAGCTCCGTCGGCATCATTGCTTTGTCTCCGAACAACAGCTGGAAGGGGGTGAATCTGGTTGCCTGGGAAGGGGTGGTCCAGATAGACCACAAAATCTTGGGCAACTCTTCGGGCCATAGGCCCTTGGCCAAACCCACGATACGCTTGTTGAGACTAGAAAGTATATGCACATTGGCTCGTTCAACAGCTCCGTTAGACTGCGGGTGCTGGACGGCTACGAAGCATAGCTGTACTCCAAGCTCCACATAGAACGTCTTGAAAGTACTTGCATTGAAGTGAGTGCCATTATCCAATGTGAGCTGCTTGGGCACTCTGAACTGATAGACAATGTTTTTCCGAAAGAACTTCTGGATGCTTCGGGAGGTGATGGCGATCAACGGCTCAGCTTCGACCCACTTGGAGAAGTATTCAACGGTGATGACTGCAATGCGTAGGTTGCCCTTAGCTCTAGGAAACGGACCAACTTGGAGAAGTATCCATCCCTCATCGAGCTAGAGGCCAGACAAGCGCGATGATTTGTAGGGTGGTGGGAGGCTGATGGCTCCACCGCCCCATCCATTGGCACCCTTGATAGGTGTGCACCAGATCTTCAGTATCAGTGACAGTAGTGGGCCAATACATGCCCTGACGGAGGGTTTTCCCGGTGAGGGGCCGAGGGGCCAGATGGCTACCACACAAGCCTTCATGAAATTCCCGGAGCATCTGCTGCCCGCCGGGATGAGAGATGCACCGAAGCAGTGGGGAACAGACACCCGAATTGTAGAGTACTCCGTTGATGACCTGATAAGATCTTGCGTGGAGCTAAAGGCGCGAAAGCTCGGTACCGGGCTTGATTTCCACCTCTCCTTTGAGTACCTGCATGAAGGGCTCCAGCCAATCACCGTCGACCGTAAAAAGGACCTCGGCTGGTTTTGAGGATGCCAGAGGATATGTCGGAACTTGGGTCGGGGTGATTTCTCGGAGAGGTGCAGATGGCTTGGTGAGTTCCTCGAAGAAAGTAGTGGGAGGAAGGGCTTGACTGCCTGCGCCGGCCTTAGCGAGGATATCAGCCTAGCAATTTTTGCTTCTTGGAATGCTTTGGATGGAAATTCCTTTAAAAGTTGCCTCGAGCTTCCGAACAACCTCGAGGTATGTGGCAAGATTGGGATGTTGAGCTTGAAAAGTCTTGTCCACGTGCCCGGCCATGACTTGATAGTCGGTCTTGACGATCATTATAGCAGCCCCGAGCGCATTCGCCTTGCAGAGGCCTAGCAACACTCCCTCATACTTAGGAACATTGTTTGTAGCCTTAAAGTTCAACCAGATGGAGTATAATGATTATTGACCTAAGGGAGAAACAATGACTGCCCCTGTGCCTGCTCCCGAGGCTTGGCAAGCACCATCTGAATAAATAGTCCACACCCCTTCGCCGACTTTATCGAGGACATGGCCTGCCGCCGGTGTCCATTCGGTGACAAAATCTGCGAGGATTTGAGACTTAATGGCAGTTCAGGCAACGAAAGGGATTCCAAATGGAACAAGTTCCACTGCCCACTTGCCAATCCTTCCAATAGCATTGTTGTTCTGGAACATGTTGCCTAGAGGGTATGTGGTTGGGATGACTATGTCGTGGGCCAGAAAGTAGTGTCGTAGCTTCCGGGAGGCCATGAAGAGGGTGTATGCCACTTTCTCAAGCTCGGTATACCGAGTAGTGTCTTAGATGAGAAGGGGATTGCCACTCCAGGGTGTGGTGAGGATAATAAGATTAACGAGGTATTCCTTTATGTTGTCGAAGCAGTTTTGACATTCAGGAGTCCATTCGAAGTCCTTTGATCCCCACAGCGCCTTGAAGGCAGACTTCGCTCGACTGACCTGGCTAGGAAGCGGCTGAGAGCCGCAAGTCTCCCAGCCAACTTCTGAGCCTGCTTCAAGTTCTAGGGAGGGGCCATGTTCTGAAGCACGCTGATTTGGGTTGGGCTGGCTTCGATACCTCGACTGGAAACCAGATAACCGAGCAGCTCTCTAGCCCGGGCTCCGATGATGCATTTCTCTGGGTTAAGGTGAATCCCGCACCTTCGGAGGTGTTGGGACGACAGATCGAACCAGCAGGTTTTGAGAATGGTGGAATGCAGTGTGTTTCGTGTTCTTAGTTCGTGTGTCCTACAATTGTAGCTAGTGGCGGTATTTATAGGGCACCCTGCCCTAAAGGGCAAGACGCCTCCAACCTGCCAACCGCTACTCGACCGGACACTGGTCAACAGTACCAACAAAACAGACTCCGCGTAGTACAGACAAAAAGGATCCCATGTAGTACAGATAGGAAGATTCAACTCTGACGGCGCATTGGTCGTGCCCTGGCTAGAACTCGCTGTGCTTGACTTTGGGATCATACCACGCCTTTGTTTGCTTCTGATACTGGGAGAGGTTGGCAACGGCTCGTAGCCGTGTCTCTTCGGCCAGGTCGAGGGAGACGTCGCGCTCTTGATCGGCATCAGGTGCTATGGCGCGAAGCGAACCGTCTCGAAGCTCCGTTGGAGTCATTGCTTCGTCGCCAAATAGGAGCCGAAACGGGGTGAACCCGGTAGCTCGGGAAGGGGTGGTCCACATGGACCACAAGATTTTTGGCAGCTCTTCAGGCCATAATCCTTTGGCGAGGCCTACGATGCGCTTATTGAGGCCTGAGAGTATGTGCCCATTAGCCCGCTCCACAGCCCCATTGGACTGGAGGTGCCGAACTGCTGCGAAATAGAGCTGGACTCCCAATTCATCGCAGAATGTCTTGAAAGCCCCAGCATCGAACTGTGTGGCATTATCCAAGGTGAGCTGCCGGGGTACTCCGAAGCGGCAAACGATGTTCTACCAGAAGAATTTCTGAATGCTCCGGGATGTGATGGATGTCAGCGGCTCGGCTTCGACCCACTTAGAGAAATATTCGACGGCGACGACAGCGAAACACAGATTGCCTTTTGCTCTACGGAATGGCCCAATGAGGTCCATTCCCCACTGAGCCAGCGGCCACACAGGCGGAATGGGCTGCATGCCGACCGGGGGTCGGTGACTCCGCCGCCCCATCCATTGGCACCCTTGGCAAGTACGGACCAAGGCTTCAGCATCGGCAATGATTGTGGGCCAATATACTCCCTGTCGGATTGCTTTGCCGGCAAGTGCCCGAGGGGCCAGATGGCTTCCGCACAACCCCTCATGGATTTCTCGGAGCATGGCCACACCGTCCGAGTGCGAGATGCATCGAAGCAGCGGGGAACACACCCCTGACTTATATAAGATGCCATCGACGACTTGGAAGGACCTAGCGCGGAGTTGGAGCCACGTTTGGTCCGGGCTAGGACGATCGCCTACGTCGCCGGTGAGTGTTCGCAGGATACGCTCTCGCCAATCGTCGCCGACCGTGCAAAGAACTGGAGCTGGCCAAGGTGACACCGGAGGTTCGGCTAGTGCGGGGGTTGATGCCTCGCCGCGAAGAGGCGCCGAAGGCTGGGTAATTTCTTCGAAGAAGGCGCCCGGTGGTGTGGCTTGGACTCTTGCTCCGGCTTTGGCGAGGGCGTCGGCTTGACAGTTTTCGCTTCGCGGAATGCTTTGGACGGATATCCCTTTGAAGAATGCTTCAAATCTTCAGATGGCGTCGAGGTAGGAGGCAAGGTCCGGGTGCTGAGCCTGGAAACTCTTGTCGATATGCCCGGCGATGACTTGGGAATCGGTCCTGACGGTGACGCGGGCGGCTCTGAGCGCGAGCAACTTGCGGAGGCCCAAGAGGACTCCTTCGTACTCAGCGATGTTGTTGGTAGCATTGAATTTCAGCCGAGCGGAGTACGAGGCCTGTTGGCCGGAGGGGGAGACAACAACTGCTCCGGCTCGAGCCCCCGAAGCCTGGTTGGCACTGTCCGAATAGACGGTCCAAACCCCTCGCCTGCTTCGGCGTTGGCGTGATCAGACGCCAATGTCCATTCAGCGACGAAGTCGGCGAGGATTTGAGACTTGATGGCAGTTCGGGCGACGAAGGAGATCCCGAATGGGGCCAACTCCACCGCCCATTTCCCAGTACGGCCGGTGGCATCCTTGTTCCGGAACATGTCGCCGAGCGAATAGGCAGTTGGGATGATGACATCGTGAGCGAGGAAGTAGTGCCGAAGCTTCCGGGACGCCATGACAAGAGCGTATGCCACCTTCTCAAGCTCGGAGTATCGCGCATTGGCTCCGGAGAGGGCTTCGGACATGAAGTAGACGGGGCGCTGCACCAACTTCCTACCGAGCTCCTCTTCCTGGACCAAGGCAGCGCTCGCCACGCTCCCGGAGGCGGCGAGGTAGACCAGAAGGGGACTGCCAGCTTGAGGTGTGGCGAGGGCTACGAGGCCAGAGATGTACTCTTTTATTTGGTCAAAGCAGCTCTGACACTCGGAGGTCCATTCGAATGTTTTGGAGCCCCGGAGCGCCTTAAAGATGGGCAAGATTTTTTCAGCTGATTTTGCCAAAAATCGGCCTAGCGTGGCTAAGCGCCCGGCTAGCTTCTGCGCTTACTTTAAGTTCTGAGGGGGGACATGTTCTGCAATGCGTTGACTTGTGTTCGGCTAGCCTCGATACCTCGGATAGAAACTAGATACCCGAGTAGCTTCCTAGCGCGCGCTCCGAAGACACACTTCTCCGGATTGAGGTGGATCCCACACCGCCGAAGGCTATCAAAGGTCTCCGCTATGTCCGTACTGTGGCGATCCTTGACGGTACTCTTGATAACAATATCATCCATGTATGCTTCAATATTGCGACCCTTCTGATGGCCCAGAGCCTTGGATATCAGCCTCAAAAAGGTGGCCCCGGCGTTGCGGAGGCCGAAGGGCATGCGGACATAGCAAAACACTCCTTCCGGGGTGACGAAGCTTGTCTTGACTTGATCCTCGGGCTTCAGCCAGATCTGGTGATACCCTGAGTAAGCATCGAGGAAGCTGAGGAGCTCCGCACCAGCGGTGGAATCGACTAGTTGATCAATGCGAGGCATGGGGTAGGGGTCACGGGGACAAGCTTTATTGAGGGAAGTGAAGTCGATACACATACGCCACTTTCTAGATGTTTTCTTCTAGACAAACACTTGGTTAGACAACCACTCAGTGTGACTCACTTCCCGGATGACCCCCGCTCGGAGCAGATTCTCCGTCTCGGCCCTGGCTAGCTCAGCCCTCTCGACGGAGAGTTTCCGAAGCCCCTGGCGCACTGGCCGAGCCTTCGGGTCGACTGCCAGCGAGTGCTCGACGATCGAGCGGCCTATGCCCGGGATATCTTCGTCAGACCATGCGAAGATGTCAAGGTTGTTGCGGATGACGTCTTCACGCTGCTTCGACACCTCCGGCTCCAAGCCCCCTCCAAACTAGATCGGACGCTCCTTCCCGTCTTGGGTCAAGGTCTTCACCATGATCTCCCCCTCCGGGAGAGGCTTGACCGGGTGCCCCTTCAGCACAGGACCCCTGGCGTCTGAAGGGTCGGCGCCCTCCGCGCCTTCGTGAACGCTATGAACTTGGCGTGGCTCCAGCGGCGCCGAATGGCCGTACTAAACCCGATGGGCTACGGCCTGGTCGCCTAGGACCGACAGCACCCCCCCTGGGGTTGGCATCTTGAGGCATAGGTAGTTGTGGTGGGCGATGGCTCCGAAGCGGTTGAGCATCCCTCTCCCAAAGATGGCGTTGTAGGCGTACGGGGCGTCCACCACGTTGAAGAGGATCTCTTCATCGCACTGGAGGGGGGAATCGCCGAAGGTCACTTCCAACGTGACGTGACCCAGGGCGTCGAGCGGGGGGCCTGCAAAACCCTGGAGTGGACGGGAAGCTGGCAGCAGGTGCTTCCGAGAGAGACACAGCTGATCGAAGGCCTGCACAAAAATGATGTCAGTAGAGCTCCCCCCATCGACTAGGATGCGACGCACCTCGACTCTGGTGATATCTGCGGAGATGACAAGGGGGTCGGCATGCGGGAACTTGACTCCGGTGGCGTCCTTAGCAATGAAGGTGATGGGGACGTGGGACCACTCGGGGAGCACGGAAAGGCTGGACGTGCCGATATGCCCGACCTCCCGAACGTAGTCTCGCCGCTGGCGCTTGGACAGGGCTCCTAGTGCCGCTCCTCCGGATATGGGGAAGACCACTCATTTCCCCCGATCCGGCGTGTCTTCGAGCTTGGGAACCTAGGCCCGGCCGAGCTCCGGGGCCTGGCATAGGACCTCTTGCTCATCGCGGCGCCCGACCACCTGGACCGCTTCTAGGCGAGGTACCGGGTTCCCCCTGTCGGTGGAACCGCGGTCGGCATTCCGCTCGAGGTAGTCATTCCGAAGGGCGAGGATAGTCCGGCAGGAATCTGTGTCGTGGCTCCAATTTTCGCCGTGGACACTACAGTAAAGCGTGGCCCCTCCAGAGAGTGCTCGAGGCGGAGCCTTGGCCCCAGAGTAGCGGCCCCCCGGACATGTGCTGGTGCTTGGCGGGGACTCGAGGGGCGATGCTGAGGACTTCCCCCCGAAGGTGCTTCCGGCCCGGCCGGGAGTCTCGGTGGGCGGAGTCCCGCCGGATGGAATCTTGGCGGCGGAAATCAGGAGCTGGGCGGGCTCCCCGGTCAAGGTCCGGGGAGACCTCGTACGTCTTGGCGCCCGAGGCCCAAACAAGGACTATCATTGCCTGCCGGCGCATCTGGCCTTCCTCGAACCGGGCGTACTCTTCGAAGTACGTCATGAGCTGGGCCACCGAAGAGATGGGCTTCCGGTGGATCTTGTCGAGGAGGCCCGAGTGGGTGACACCTTCCCGGGCTGCGTCGATGACCGAGGAAGCCGAGAGCCCCTTGATCTAGGCCTTGATGTATGCGAAGCACTGGGAGTATTGCCGGAGAGTTTCCCCGGGTTGCTGCTTCACTTGGAAGAGACTTCTGGTGGACATAGGGGCCACGAAGGTCCCCTGAAAGTTGTTGACGAACTTCTTCCTCAGCTGGTCCCACGAACGGATGGTTCCAGGCCGGAGAGACCAGAACCACCGGAGAGCAATCCCCTCGAGCGCCAAAGGAAAGCATTTAGCCATGGTATCCCGACTCCCCCCGGACGCCTCTATTGCCAGGGCGTACGAGCGGGAGAGTTCTCCGAGGTCAGAATCTCCAGAGTACTTGGGAAGCTTGGCAGCGCGAAACTTCGAGCAGAAGCGCACCCTCTGAAGGTCTGGGTGCAGGGGGGACTCCTCATCGTAAGACGCATTTTCCTCCTCCGCTTGATCTTCGTCATCGCTTAATGCTACGGCCGCAACCCTCGTGGCACGTGAGGGCTTAGGTGGCCGGAGCGACGCCTCTTGGCGCCACTGGGCTAGCTCCACTTTCAGTCGGGCGTTCTCGGCAGCCAGGGCATCGGCCTGGCTCACACTTCCTCCTGAGGCGGTCTCAGGGTCTTGCGAACAGACGTAGTCGGTTCGGAGGGCCACCACCAGTGGCCCGCTCGGAGGACGCACCTCTGACGGCCCCTCCTGGAACCCCGCGAGGTTGACGGAGGCCGGCTCAGGCATGCCCCCGGGGCCCCGAACCTCGGGCGTCCCCTCCGGGGCCTGGGTCGGCTCTACGGCTGGTGGCCCAACAGGCGCCACGACTGGCTGGATAGGAATGGTGACTGGGGTGGGCTCGACTCTGGCGATGCGGGCTGACCGGCACAGAGGAACCATGCTCGCACCCTTCCGACTCGACATGCTTTGGTGACTGGGTGTAGAGGACGCTAGCTTCTCGAACTAGGATCCCCACGGATGGTGCCAACTATTGGGACAACGGATCGAACCAGCAGGTTTTGAGAATGGTGCAATGTAGTGTGTTTCGTGTTCTTAGTTTGTGTGTCATACAACTGTAGCTAGTGGCGGTATTTATAGGGCGCCTTGCCCTAAAGGGCCAGACGCCTCCAACCTACCAATCGCTACTCGACCGGGCACTGGTCAACAGTACCGACAAAATAGACTCCGCGTAGTACAGACAAAAAGGACCCCATGTAGTACAGACAGGAAGATTCGATTTTGACAGCGCATCGGCCGTGCCGGGCGCTGCCTGAGCCGCCCGACACAACGCAGACAATCACAATCCTGTCCCCCTATAAGCCTGACTGGTCTTCTCTTTGCCAAGCCCTCTCCGACGCCGCTGCTCGGTCCGGAGGGGCACCTTCGGCATCTAGGCCCCGGGGGGTGGCCTCCGGCTTCTGCCTAGTCACTCCTTCCCTGAGGACCTCTCCGGTGCGCCCCGGAGCCCCCGAAGACCTCCGGCTTCCTTTCTCGGAGGTCTAGGTCCCTCCAGCATGGGGCTTCGGGCCTCCCGGTAACGACTTCCCTCTGGAGCCGTACAGGCCTTCTTGCTCCCCTGCGGTCATCGGGATTATCTCCCCCAAAAGGAGGCTATCAAATGTTTTCGCTATATCCGAGCTATGACAGTGCTTATCCGTGCTTTTCATGATGATATCATCCATGTAAGCTTCGATATTGCGACCAATCTGGTGACCTATGGCTTTGGATATCAACCTGGAGAAGGTGGCCACAACATTCTAGAGGCCGAAAGGCATCCACACATAGTAGAATACTACGAAGGGAGTAACGAAGCTTGTCTTAACTTGATCTTCCTGCATCAGCCAAATTTGATGATACCCAGAGTATGCGTCGAGGAAGGTGAGGAGCTTGGAAACCACCGTGGAGTCGACCAATTGGTCTATGTGAGGCATGGGGTAGCGGTCATAGGGGCAAGATTTATTCAAAGATGTGAAATCGATACACATGCGCCATTTACCAGATGTTTTTTCTAGACGAACACAGGGTTTCTCAACCATTTTGTATGACTGACTTCCCGGATTACCCCCGCCCTGAGCAGCTTTTCTACCTCGATCTTGGTGAGATTAGCTCGTTCGGAGGATAGCTTGCGGAGTCCCTAGTGCACTGGGTGAGCCTTTGGGTTGACCGCTAGGGAGTTCTTGATGATGGAGTTGCTGACGCCCGATATGTCTTCCTCGGACCATGCAAAGATGTCCAGGTTGCTTCGGACGACTTCTTTGAGTTGCTTCAATATCTCCAGCTCCAGGCCTCCTCCGAACTGGAAAGGGTACTCCTTCTCATCCTGGATCAGGATCCTTGTGACGACCTCCCCCTTCGGATGAGGTTTGGCAGCGGGCCCTTTGAGGGGCTTATCGCGGAGTAGGGCAATGTTGCCGACGCTAGAAAGTTTTGCCTCCTTCGAGCTCCTGTGAACGCTGTGGACTTGTCTCGGCTCCAAAGTTTTGCCATACTCCACCTGTCGGGCCACAGCCTGATCGCCGAGGACCGATAGCAGCCCTCCATGGTTTGGCATATTGAGGCACATATAGTTGTGGTGTGCTATGGCTCTGAAGCAGTTGAGCATACCCCTCCCGAAGATGGCGTTGTAGGCGTACGGGGAGTCGATGACGTCGAAGATGATATCCTCGCTGCGGAATAAGGGAGCTTCTCCGAAGGTCACCTCCAGCCCAATCTGGCTGAGGGTGTCGAGAGGTGGGCCTGCGAAACCTTGTAGCGGCCGGGAAGCCAGCAATAGGTGCTTTCGAGAGAGACATAGCTGATCGAAGGCCTACACAAAAATTATGTCAGTAGAACTACCTCCGTCAACTAAGATGCGACACACCTCAACACCAGAAATATCCGCTGAAATGACGAGGGGATCAGCATGCAGGAATTTGACGCCGGCAGCAACATCGGTGGTGAAGGAGATGGGAACATGGGACCACTCGGGAAGCGTGGTGAAGCTAGAAGTCCTGATATGCCCGACTTCCTGGACATACTCAATTCGCTGCCACTTCGACATAGCCCCCAGAGCTCCGCCTCCGGAAATAGGCAGGACCACTCGCTTCCCCCGGTCTGCCCCATCTTCAAGTTTGGGAACTAGGAACCTACCAACCTCTGGAGTAAGCCCAGAAGCTCCTGGCTCGTCACGGTGCTCGATCACCTGAACAGAGTCGGCGCGGGACATAGGAGGCATTTTATCGGACGAGCCGCGGCCGGAGCTTCGCTCGAGGTAGTCATTCCAGAGGGCGAGGATGGTACGGTAGGAGTCAGTGTCGTGGCTCCGGTTCTCACCATGAACGCTGCAGTAGAAGGTCGCTCCCCCCGGAAGATCCCTCCACCCACAGTGTGCTAATGCTTGGCGGGACCCCTCGGGATAATGCTGAGGACTTCTCCACGAAGATGCTTCTGCCCTCGCCGGGAATCCCGATGGTGAAGATCCGTAGCAGGGCCGAAGGGTGCTTCGTACACCTTGACGCTTGGAGCCCAGATAGGGGAAATCATCGCCTGGCGACGCAACTGGCCTTCTTCGTACCGAGCATACTCCTCGAAGTATGTGATGAGCTGGGCCACCGAGGATATCGGCTTTCGGTGGAGCTTGTCGAGGAGACCTCGGTTGGTGACACCATCCCGAGCAGCATCGATGATGGAGGAGGCTGACAACCCCTTGATCTGTGCTTTGGTGCGTGCGAAGCGCTGCGAATACTGTCGCAGCGTCTCTCTGGGCTACTGCTTCACTTGAAAAAGACTCCCGGTGGACATCAGGGCCACGAAGGTCCCTTGAAAGTTGTTGACAAACTTTGTTTTCAGTTGGTCCCATGACCTGATCGTCCCTAGCCTCAATGACCAGAACCATCATAGAGCGATCCCCTCGAGAGCCAAAGGAAAACACTTTGCCATTGTGTCTCGGCTTCCCCCGCAGGCTTCTATCGCCAAGGCGTACGAGCGAGAGAACTCTCCGGGGTCAGATTCTCCAAAGTACTTGGGGAGCTTCGTGGCGCGGAACTTCGAGTCGAATCGCATCCTTTGCTGGTCGGGGGGCAACAGAGACTCCTCATCGTAGGACGCATTCTCATCCTCCTCTTGATCTTCATCATCACTTATCGTGACGGCTGCAACCCCCAGCTCCTTGGAGGACTCGTGGGGGCGAAGCGAAGCTTCCTAGTGCCATTGGGCCAACTCGGCCTTCAGCCTCGCATTTTCGGCAGCCAGAGCATCTGCTTGGCTCCCACTACCTCCGAAGGCTATCTCTAGGTCCTGTGAGCGGACCTAGTCAGTTCGGAGGGCTATGGCTGGGGGCCGCCAGGGAGATGCAGCCCAAAGAGCCCCTCCTAAGATGCTGGGGGATTCCCCGAGGCTGGCCCCACTGAACCGGTGGGATCCCGCACCTCCGGCGCCCCTCCTAGGGCCTTGCATGGCCCCACGCTCGGCACCTCGGGGGGCTGATGATGGGGGGGCTATAGGAGGATCGGGTCCAACAGCCGAGATGGGCCCTGTCATGGCGGTGCGGGCCGACCTCCGGAGGGGGGCTGTGTGTTGATAGCAAAAAATGGCATCAATGGCTGAGATTGTCACAATATCAATTTTGGTAATTTGGACCAAAAATACACATGTATGGGGTCAGGCCGAGGACCTACAGGGCCGAAGGTCCATTGGGCTGTGGGCTCCAAAAACCTATGGCCAGCCCATGGCCTTCGGCTAGGAACCCTTCGAAGGCCCACACCACCGAAGCTTCGGCCCGAGGAGCAAGCCTCGACGGGCCTGGCTGAAGCCCAATTCGGCAGAGACAGAGTTTGATACAATTCCGGCTAAGTTTTATCTCTATCCAAGCTGAATTATAGCAGATTAGATCAGAAGTTTGGCCCCTATAAATAGATAGATGAGGCCAGCTTAGAGGAGCCCCACAACACAAAGCCCTAGCTTTGATCGCATTTATTTACCTTTACTTTTCTTTACCTCTTCGTGGGTTTGCCTAGAAGCCCTCCGCCGGCCACTTCGGAATAGTGGTAATCCTTATTTCTTCGCTTGTGAAGTATCCGTTAATCTACGTAATAGATTGCTATCGCCTTGTTACTTTGTCTGTGAAGTATCCGCTAATCTGCGTAACAGATTACTACCTTTGCTACTAGTGCAACACTTAGCAGAATTCGGTCCTCAGACCGAATTAGTACTTCGAATCCTCTCTGTTGCAGGTCTTCACCTTCAGAGCTACTTCGCCGGAGGTGTTCGGAGCTGAGAGATCAGTTTCGGATTTCGCCAGAACACCCTTCATCGGGACTTCTGCTTTGACCATACGCTTCGCCAGCACACTTCATCACGACAGGCTTCGCCACGCTCGTACTCCGCTCTGGACGAATTCACGCCCACACGCGGCGTTTGAGTCATTATTCTGTACCTCGCTGTATCAGGGACTTCGCGCCGAACCCCACTATTTGGAGGTGATTGTCGCGCTCGGATCCGTTCGGAGTTCATCTTCAGCCGGATCAATCCGAACGCCAATGGTACCCTTCGGTGGGACACTTCGCCCCATACGCCGAAGGTATACTTCGGCGGCCCCCTTTGCACCATACTTCGAAACAGATAGGCTCCGACTGGTTTGCTAATTTATTCTATTTAAACATATTTCTTTTGGCTAATTGGATAGTCGGAACACGACGTTCGTGCTGCGTCACACTTAGGCTTGTCCCTAAGTATCCGCACACTTTTGGATCGTCGAACTGACCCAAGTGCGGGGGCACGTTTTCGTGTCAAAACGCTTTTTGGTTACTCCGCTGGGGAAAAGCTACGCCAACATGACGAGTACGTGTACATTGGCCACCGGTATATCTACATTGACTACTACGTCTACACCGCCAATGGAAACAATAGGAGGCGTGGATATCTACAACCACAACATCTTAACACCCACTCTTGAAGATATTCCCGCGGAAGACCGAGCAGAGATCGAGGAGAAGCTGAAAGTGCTCCAGGACATGATGCTTGGGGGCTACGTTAAGACGCGTGCAGGCTTCATCAAGCACGACATCATCACCCTCGACCTCGCTCAGGTCCAGGTAACACTTGTATCACCTCGTTTATCTTCTTTAGAGATGAGCAAAAAATAGCAGCGTCAGTAGACCAAGATGTTAGCGCTTCACTAGCCAACCGTCTAGATTTGGCAGTCAGTTCCTAAGTAGAGGCAACTCTTAGAAGGTTCGGCTTTACTGAGGCCGTACCCCCGGTCCCTATTGCTAGTGCACCTCTGGTAAACCACATGTACGGCAGAACTAACGACAGCACTGGCACGACCATGATGTCTCCGGCCTCAACACTTATGGCCGAGACTAATCATTACCCTTACGGTCAAACTGGCACTGCGTACCATGCACCACCACCTACAACGGTACCCACACTACCCGCACCACATGCGCAGGCACCCGGACACGAGCACGTCATGCAGATAGCGCGTAGGGAAGAGGCCCATGGCCGACACACCGATATCCCACCACGTACCGCGCCCCGGCATGAGAGGCGCACATAGGCGACATGCCAAGATGACATAGAGGAGCGGGTCCGCGCACTATTTAGAGAGTGTGCCGGCTTCATGCCCAAGGGACGGGTTATGGTTTACAGTAAGCCATACCCCGACCATCTTGATACAATACCCTACCCCCACGGCTATAGGATCCCTGAATGCACTAAGTTCGACGGCGAGGGTAGCAAAACCACACTAGATCACTTTAGTAATTTTTAGCACGGTGTGGAGAAGTAAGCGGGATAGATGCCCTAAAAGTTAGACTATTTTCTCTCTCGCTATCTGGCACTGCTTTCACTTGGTTTTCGGTGCTCCCGCCGAACTCCATTCAGACGTGGGATGATTTAGAGTGGAAATTCCATGATTACTTTTACACGGGTGAAACAGAACTCAGGCTTTCACACTTGACATCGGTTAGACAGAAATCTAACGAAAATTCCTCTGAATACATCAAGCATTTTAGGGATACTAGAAACCGATGTTTCAACCTTAATATTTTGGAGAGACTTGGCGGAGATGGCATTTAATGGGTTGTGTCCCGAGATTAAAGAAAGATTAGACAACCAGAAGTTTTTAGAAGTTAGCCAAGTTTTACAGCAGGCTCTGGTCCTGGAAGGCCGAACAAGGGATAAGAAGTTTATTAAGACGTTCAACAAGCCTAGGGCTGAAATCCATATCATGGAACGCTCTGACGAGGAGGAATCAGAAGAGGAGGATTTGAACGACATGTACGCGGTCGAATGGGTTTGGAGCACTAAGAGTAAACCTATCGCTTGCTCCGAGTTAAGGCCATCCCCATAAAGAATCGGCCTAGTGAGGTCAAGTACTCATTCAATATAACCAAGTGTGATAAAATATTTGATTTTCTCCTAAAAAGTCAGCTTCTCAGGTTAACTAAAGGTCAGGTCATTCCATTTGCCGATGAGTTGAAGAAGCATCCATACTGTAAGTGGCATGATTCACATTCACATAATACTAATGACTGTAATGTTTTTCGATGGCAGGTCCAATCGTCCATAGAAGAAGGACGATTGAAGATAGGCCATAATCCAAAGATGAAGCTGGATAAAGATCCTTTTCCCGTCAACGCCGTCGACCTCGGAGAGAAGAAGGTGTTGATTCGGCCAGAACAGGCCGAGTCGGCTAAGGGGAAGGATGTAATTTTGGAGAGCCACGCACTCGCATGCTCATACCGAAGAACCCCGAGGTGGGAGTGTGGAAATAGAACATTAACACCCCTTCGGCTAAGGCTCACAAGAGGCCGAAGGTAACATACAACATGCTGTTGAACAAGCATCGAAGAAGGGCCAGGGAAGCAGGTCCCCGCACTAGGAAACCGGGACAATTGAAGGGTCCAAGACTTTCGGAGGACGGCTTCAGGCCACAGTGGCCTGACACCCCGTACGGTGGCTTCGAGCCTCAATGGCCGAACCCCGTATATAGCAACTTTGGCCCCCAATGGCCGAATCCCGCACCGTTTTGGACGAGCCCTCCTACTGGAGGCCTCCGCCCGCACTGGCCGAACGTACCTCTGGCCTAGCAGGACCCTTCGCTGCTATGGTCTGAGACACCGTCGACTCTGCCGAACCCCTCTCCGGGTGACGGGTTCGGCTCTCAGTGGGCAAGGTGAGAAACCATGTTGAAGAATATGGTTTTGATATTCCAGATGTGATGAGTGATTGTCAACAGAAGTCAAAGGAAGAGTGATACGAAGACCTGCCATGTCTGAGGCGCATGTGACTCAGGTACATGGGCAGCGAGCGACAACCGGGCAGAGGAGCCGCGGAGTCGGGCTGGCCCAATCTGGGTACATGGCTAGGAGCGGCAAAGGATCCACCGGTCTATTGGCTGGGTTTGACTCAGGTACACGGGCGGCGAGCGATTGTCGGGCTGAGGAAGCTGCGGGGTCGGGTCGGCCAAATCCGGGTACCCGGTGCAAAGACGGTGGTCGCTTTGTCAGTTTTGGCGCAAAACTGACAACCCATTATTATTTTGTTTTTAGGATATTAAAATTTAGTTTTTAAGTTTAGAATATTTTTATTTGAGTCAGGTGATTTTTCTAAGAATATTTTAGTAATTTTCGGAATTTATTTTAGAGCCAGTATTAATTTACCCTAGGGGTAAATTAGTCTTTTCATGTATTAGGAGTCGCCTATAAATAGGCCCCTATCCCCCGGGGATAGATGACTGTTTTTCAGATCAATTTACAATTTATAGTCCAAGTTTTCCTTCCTCCGCCACCGTTGAAACTTTTCCCATCTGTTTTCTGTGTGGCTGTGTTTTTCGGCGCAAAGCAGCGGCAGCCCGACGGGATTTCCTTGCGCACGGCGTGTCCATCCGCAGCAAAATGCCAGCTGTTTTCCTTCAGCCAGTGGCACGCCCATGATAGCAGTGTGACCCGGCGGCAGGAAAATGCTGGCTGTGCATTCTCTTGGTGGTAGTTTTGCCAAAGCGCGGGCCCCACATCCGGTGCCTGAGATTCCCCTTCACGGCGGCTATTTTGCTCGTTTTACTCCACGGACGTGGCGCGGCGGCCGAGTGAATTGATAGCCAGCAACTACTTTTAGCGGGCTCCACGGACGTTGACGCAATGCACTACTGCCTGGCATAGCATTTGGCGTGAGAATCATAGCCTGCGGCTTGTAGCTGCTAGCAGCAAGAGAAAAAAGCCTACGCAACAGCTTTTTGTTCGGCGGCAGCTTCCACGGCAAGGCGTTCGGATCTTTCGTGGCAAGGTACGGCGACGTGTTTCGGTGGAATTTTTCCAAGCACTCGCGGCGCACGAAGCTGCAACCACATTCCGGATTTTCTGCACGGCGACTTGAACGATGACGCGGGAAAGTTTCTAATATCTTATTTTTTAGTAGATCATGTTTAGAGATAATCATCTATTAATTAATTAGAAGAAAATTTGTTTAGAAATTTCGTGGTAATTTAATCTGCCTAAATATTTTTAATACACGTATATTTTTATTTTAATATCCTTTAATCAGCTCATACCAAAATAAAAATTTATTAGTCGCAGTAATATTTTATTCTAGTTTTTACGTGCAATATTTTAGCCTTATTTGTGAATTGTTTTTAATGATCCATGTGGTATTCATTTGATTAGAATTTTATTTCTAGACTTCAATATTAATATTTCGTAATATATTGAGGTGTTTTTATTTGCTGTAGTATTTCTATTTAGTTTATCTTTAATATCATTTTAATTAGGACTCCTATCATTTTTAGGCTAGACAACTTTAGTTCCTGAAATTTGTTTTGCTAATATTATTTGTCTAGTTAAGTTTGCGTAGGTTTTGGGATTATATCATAGTTTAGAAAGAAATTTTTAGGCGCTCATTCACCCCCCCCCTCTGGTCGCTACTTTCGGTCCTACAAGTGGTATCAGAGCGAGGTTAGGGTTTTCTAATATCTTAACCGATTCTAAACCTAGGTAGTGATCATGACGTCTTCTAGTAAAATCCCGTCCATAGAGGCTTTTGGCTACACTTATTGGAAGACTCGCGTGCGAGCATACATTATGAGCCAGAGCTCGGACATATGGGAGATTTGTGTTCATCCTACTTTCACCATAGCGACTATTGCTGTGGATACTACTGCAGATGTAGTTACCCAGCATCAAAATAATAGTAAAGCGGTGAACATTTTATTTTCTGGTCTAGGTCCTAGTGAGTTTGAGTGGGTTAGCCATCTCACTACTGCTTGAGAGATCTGGGCTACCCACCAGGCACACCATGAGGGGACAGCTCAGGTCAAGGCTAGGCTCTACCAGACCTACCTACGTTAGTATGAAAATTTCTCACAGAAGCCGTGTGAGACTATTGAGGCTTTGTTTGGTCGTTTTCAATCGATCATTAACAAGCTTCGCGTCAATCAGGCTTAGCGTGATCAGCTGGTCTCAGATCATGAATAGGCGCCTAAGGTACTCCATACCTTGGACCCTAAGATCTGGGAGATCAAGGTTTCTTCTATTGTTGAGAGCGCGTCTTATGATATCTTGACCGTCACAGAGCTTTTTAGTAAGCTCAAGGCCTCAGAGGTCGATATCTAGTTGAGATCAAATCTCACTAGTTCTGATTCAAAGACTCTGGCACTTGTGACACCGTCTGCTGATCCTAATGCCATGAGTTGTACTGCCTTTTCCTCGATGTCTATCTCTGAGGAACAACTTGATTCACTAGGAGATGATGATTTGTGCTTGTTTAACAACCGGGTGCGACGTGTTTATGATAAGCGAATGTTTAAGAGACATGGCACAAAATCCGGATGCTTTGAGTGTGGTGACCCAGGTCATTTCATCGCCGACTACCCCAAGCACAAGAATTACAAGAAGGGACCGGCGGCAACTCCTACAACTCCATCAAGTACGACAACTCCACGAAGGGCAAGCCCAAGACAAGATTCTTTCGAAAGGCTCTGAAGGATTACAGGCGTGAGAACAAGAAGCGAGACAAGACCTTCTTCGCCGAGATGGAGAAAATATACTCCAAGAGATCCTCATCTTCCTCCTCGTCTTCAAGTTCAAGTGATGAAGAGATCATGATCAGGAAAGGGAAGGACGGAGACAATCTGGCGGGTCTCTGTTTCATGACCTTCGGGGGCAAGCCGAAGAGTCACTCTCGTCACAGCCAAAGACCTCACAAGAGCTTCTACTCAATGGCTCTTAGGGAGAAGAAAGAGAATGACTCCTCCGACGACTCCGACGACAACGACGTTGAGAAGGCATCTTCCTATGAACAAGAAGTTGTTAATTTATTAGAACAGAATAGTTAGGAGTTGAAGTATAGGGAGAAACTTCTTAGAGGGGCTAAGAAGAGGATAGATGAGTTTGAGAGTGAGCTTGCCACGGCGAATGGCAAGATTGAGAGTCTGTCTTCTTCCCCTTACTTGGGTGATAGTGGTGAGTGCCCTAACTATGAAGTGTTGTTGTGTGACCTGACGACTCTTAAGTCCAGGTACACAGAGAGAGTAGATGAGAGAGATGCTTTGGCCGTTGAGCTTGAAAGCACTCAGCAGGAGCTAAAAGATGCTCATGCCACTGTCGTCGCACCATGTGTAGACTTCCCATCTCATATAGCTAGTATAGTCGAGCTGAGAGCCAAGAGTGATGAGCAGTTGAGTGAGGTAGCTGGAGTAAGAGCTGAGTTGGAGCAGACTGAGCTAGATCTTGAGACCTTGTCAGTTCCACCCACTGTTTGTGAGAACTGTTTGTCCATAAGAATGGAGTTGATCAAGCTAAAAGTTGAGAAGTCTGTTGAAGTTGATAAAGAGTGTGAGATCTGCTTGTCTTAGGTGGAGGTGTTAGCTTCTTTGAGAGAGGAGCTAGCTGATGTTCAGAACGAGAACTTTTACCTCCGTCAGATCCTAAGTTGGATTAGTGCCAGAGAGCCACAGCTCGGCATGATGATCCAGCAGTTCAAGATACATGATGGGTTTAGGGTAGGTTACACCTATACCAAGGCTGATTTTGAAAGTGCCATTAGCTGAGCAGTGGAGTGGAGTAAAATGACTCCTGAACAGAGATATTCCAAGACTCACTCCACTGAGTCCTTTAAGGATAGTCAGCCCAAAGATGGAGTGTTCCAAGAACAACCTTAAGCTCCACCTAAGAAGCAAATATGGGTTCCAAAGCCTAAACCTCTCCATACTTCCCTTGATTCTTTAACTGGACCCTCTCACACCAAAGATGCTACACCCAACACCACCAAGCCTAAGAATCCCAAGCCTCAAGAACATCCCAAGAAGCCTACCTATCACTGCGAGTTTTGTCAGAGAGACGGGCATCTTGAGGAGTTTTGTTTCAGGAGGAAGCAGGTTGAGCGAGCAGAGAGAGCTCGAGGTGGGCAGGAGCAGTTCTACCAGCAGGGTGGTAGACAGAGAGTTCGTTGACGTAGAGAGGCTAGAGGCCAGGCCACATCGTGTAGGTGGTGGTTGAGGAGACGGTTTTTATGATCGTGCTGCGGAGGGTGGTTTTCGGTCTGGCAGAGTTCCAGATTGTTATGGATACGGTTTTGGACCTCGTGACTGTGATTTTAGGCAGAATAGAGGACCTCGCTTTGATCCGCGTTTCTGTCCAGACTCATATGATTCTTTTTGCTTCTTTTAGGCAGCTGGATCAACACTCTCATGATTATTGATCTTGATTTGGGAGTTGTGTATCCTTTTTAGGATACTTTGAGTCAATTTTTCTTTTCTTCTTTATTTTTATTGAGTCTTTTTGTGTGCGTTCATATCATGCGTAATCATCAATCACATTTTGAGCTTGCTTCTGTTATATGATTAATCTGCTTTACTTTCTCTAGCTAGTATATGTTTTTGATTACCTGTCTGTTGGGGGAAAATATCTCATCTTCAGGGTTATTGCCAAAGCAGCATGAAGACAGCCAACCAGTTCGAAGATTGTCCGAAGGCCATCTTCGAAGGTGTATGGAACCTGGTTCGAAGCCCGAAGGCAGGCATTGGTTCGAAGTATATCTTCGAACCAAAGTCCTTCAAGATCTTTTCTGCCAGCTAAGATGGAAGACTTATCTTCTATCCTATTAGATTAGTCTTTTACCATTTTAGCCCTATTAAGGAAACCGAATAGTTTCCTCAATGTCGGTTGTAATAGAGGGGTAAATAGGTCTTTTCCTTAATGTTTAGGCCTATAAATACCCCCCATTTTACCCTGTAATGAGGACCGATTACAAGTGAATCAATACACACTTTCGAACTATTCTAAGTTATTATCCTTTCGGAGGCTTAGAACAGTTTGCTTCGCAAACACTTCGTTTGTTAGTTTCTTTTCTACAGAAACCTATTAGCGTAATCTTTTACGCCAACAGTTGGCGCCGTCCGTGGGGAACCTAGTCCAAAAAACTTCGTTCTCTACCAACCTCTTGCATCATGCCTCCTAAGCGGAGCGCACCTCGCAATCCTACTCGGAGGTCCTCTCGGATCTCCGGAGAGATACCCTTCGACACAGTCGAAGTCGGAGGGTCTTCGACTATCCCTCCACCTCAAACTCCGCAAGGGGCTTTTATCCCTCGAGGATACGAAGCCTCTCCACCAACCCCTTCCACACTCCGACCACCCGGAGCTACTCTGCCCCCCTCCATTCCGATTCAAACTGATCATACCAGCTCTCAAGACCCGGAAGGTCCTTCCGGAGGAAATGAAGATAGCCTTGGAGACATGGCCACTCAAATGGCCAATCTTCAAGCCGAAGTAGCGAGGTGGCGGCAAGAGGCTGCGAACAGGCTTCGTCCTCAAGCCACCCCAGCTATCCCCGAAGTGCACGAAGACGACGATCTTGATTATCCCGAAGCCCCGGAGAACGCCTCTTACGACAATGAATCTCCGTTGCATCCCGAGCTTCAGAAGGTTCGCTTCGATCCGAGGTTCAAAGCTTCAAAGCTTTGCAAGTATGCCGGAGACGAAGATCCTAGTGAGTTTGCGCGTTCTTATGCCCTAGCAATCGAGGCTAGTGGCGGAGACAGAGAAACTATGGCGAAGTGCTTCCCGTTAGCCCTTCAAGGAGTGGCGTTGAGATGGTTCTGGTCTTTAAAACCAGGATCAATCGCTTCATGGTCACAGTTGAAGAAGAAGTTCATAAGTAACTTTCAGGGCACCTTCGTGCCCCCCATGTCAACAGGGAGCCTTTTCCAAGTGAAGCAGCTCCCCGGAGAAACATTGAGACAGTACTTCAAGCGCTTCGCTCACACGAAGTCGCAAATCCGGGGGCTGTCTACATCTTCAGTGGTTGATGCGGCTCGGGAAGGCGTCAGTCATAAAGGCCTTCTGGATAAATTGCATCGAAAGAGCATCACTACGGTATCACAGCTGATGTCGTACTTCGAGGAGTACTCGAAGTCAGAAGAAGGTTGGCTTCGGAGGACTACTGCTACTTCGACAGTGTTGACAGAAGTTAAAGCAGAGGTGAATACTTCGGCTCAGCCGCAAGAACCAGTCCCCGAAGTGCAACATGATAGAAGAAGAGGGCAAAAGCACCCTCGTTCTGAGGTCTTAAACATTGCACCCCCGCAGAAGTTTGTGCCAAGAGCTCCACAATCTGCGGGGAACAAGTCCAACGGCTGGAGGCCGCCAGGGAAAACAGCTGGCAAGGGCCAGACCCTTTTTTGCTGTATTCATGGAGAGAATCGAAGCCATGCAACTGACACCTGCAAGGCTATTCTTACCCTTCGGGGAGAATACTTGGAGAGAACTTCGGGTCGAGGTAGTACCGACCGAAGTCCGGCAGCAGCAGTGCGCTCGGAGCCGGTCCAGGCTGTGGCGCGGATAGAAAATCTTGATGCTGCAAGGCATCCTCCGGTGCCCAATGTTATGCCACCTCCGAAGCAAGAAGAAGGGCAAGATAGAGGGAAGAGAGTAGTTCTCCCTATCTCCGGAGGAGGTACCCTCGGAAGCATGTCCAAGAGACAGCGAAGAGAGTACGTTCGGGAAGTAGGCCACATTGGGACTTTGTCATCTGCAGCTACAATGCCGGAGTGGTCTCATGTTCCAATATCTTTCTCTGCGGAGGATGCAGCTGGTATCAAGTTCCCGCATGCAGATCCATTGGTTATTACTGCTGATATTGCAGGAACAGAAGTGCGAAGGGTGCTAATTGACGGAGGTAGCTCGGCAGATATTATATTTGTACAAGCCTTCGATCAGTTATGCATTTCCCGGAAGCATCTCCTCCCAGCGGCTCGTCCTCTGCAAGGCTTTGCAGGACCTCCGCTAGATGCACTTGGCCAAATAGGCCTGGAAGTAACCTTCGGAGAAGGTTTACTAGCCCGAACTGAAGAAGTTATCTTTGATGTGGTGGACGCCCCGTATGCTTATAATGTCATCTTTGGGCGAGGCATGTTGAATCAGTTCGGAGCTGTGGCGCATCACAACTACTTGTGCATGAAGATGCCCACACAATCAGGAGTTCTGACAATCTTCGGAGATCAAGCCATAGCTCGGAGAGCAGAATATGGTCATGGTCCTCCTCTTGATCCGAGGCAAGTAAACAGTGTCCAAGATAATGGAGAAATTTTTTCAGCCTCCTCCGAAGCTTCGAAGAAGTCATTTCCAAGACCAAGTCCCGAGGGAGAAATTGCAACGAAGGTCATTGTCAAAGATGGTAAAGAATACACTTTTCAATTTGGTAAAGATTTACCTCCCGAAGTTGCAACTTCCTTGGAAAAGGTCGTAGAAGAAAATTTGGATGTCTTCGCTTGGTCTGACGAAGATATTACCGGAGTCGATCGGGATATTATTGAACATAGTTTGCTTGTAAACCCGAAGGCCCGGCCTGTTCGACAAGGGCTCCGGAAGATGTCCGCAGAGAGAGCTGCTTTAGCTAAGGACGAAGTTGAAAAACTGCTGAAGGCTGGGATTATCAGAGAAGTGGCCCATACAGAATGGTTAGCCAACCCAGTCTTCGTCAGGAAGAAGTCCTCCGGAAAGTGGCGCATGTGCATTGATTTCACATCTCTGAATAAAGCGTGCCCACGTGACCCCTACCCCATGCCCCGGATTGACCAGCTAGTTGACTCCACTGCAGGTTCGGAGTTACTAAGCTTCCTCGACGCGTATTCAGGTTATCATCAAATATGGTTGAAGCGCGAAGATGAAATCAAGACGAGCTTTGTAACTCCTTCGGGAGTCTTCTGCTATGTAAGAATGCCCTTCGGCTTAAGAAATGCCGGGGCTACTTTTTCAAGATTAGTTGCTAAGGCTCTAGGTCATCAACTAGGTCGCAATGTGGAGGCCTATATGGATGATATTGTAATAAAGAGTGCTTTAAAGCACCAACATAGCCTAGACTTAGCAGAAACATTCAATAGCCTTCGGGCATGTGGGATCCGCCTTAACCCCGAAAAATGTATATTCGGAGCTAAGGCTGGAAAGTTGTTAGGGTACTTAGTTTCAAGCAGGGGAATTGAAGCTAGCCCTACTCAAATAACTGCGCTGCAGAAGATGGCTCCTCCCGAGAATTTAAAGCAAGTGCAAAAGCTGACTGGACGTCTTGCCGCACTTAGCAGGTTTTTATCAAGGTCTGCAGAGAGGAGTTTGCCAATTTTTAAAGCTTTGAAAGGGTCCGAAGATTTTGCATGGACACCGGAGTGTCAGAGAAGCTTCGAAGACATTAAAAATTATCTCAGCAATCTTGCTACACTTACGGTGCCTATTGCGGACGAAACCCTACTTCTGTATCTCGCAGCTACAGGCTCAGCTGTCAGCGCAGTCCTTGTCAGAGAAGCAGATATTAATGGGAAGTTGGTCCAAAATCCTGTTTATTTGTATCCGAAGCATTGTTAGGAGCAAAGACAAGATACTCCGAACTTGAAAAGTTCGTTTATGCTCTGATAATGGCTTCGAGGAAGTTAAGGCATTATTTTTTGGCTCATAATGTAATTGTACCAACTTCATATCCTTTAGGAGATATGCTCCGAAGCAAAGATTCCACTGGAAGGATTGGAAAGTGGGCAGTAGAACTAGCACCCTTCGGCATATCTTTCCTGGCAAGGACAGCTATGAAATCTCAAGTCCTAGCAGACTTCGTAGCAGAGTGGACTCCACCTGCGAAGTTGACTCCGGAAAAATCAGATGACGGAGTTTGGATTATTTACTCCGACGGGGCTTTTCAAGCATCCGGAGCAGGCATTGGGGCAGTATTAATTTCACCATCAGGACAAAGAGCAATGTACTCCGCAAGACTCAACTTTAAGTCTACCAATAATATAGCGGAGTACGAAGGAATATTATTGGGACTTCGGAAAGCACGTGCTCTAGGGGCTACAAGAATAATTATAAAAACAGATTCTCAGATAGTAGCAGGGCACGTAGACAAAAGTTTTCAAGTCCGACATCCACAGCTTGCAAAGTACTTGGAAGAAATTCGCAAGATCGAAGCACATTTCAAGGGTATTTCCATTCGGAGTATACCAAGAGCTGAAAACGTGCAAGCGGACATTTTAGCGAAGGCTGCTGCCGGAGCTGTGGATGTGCCTGACGAAGCTTTCTATGAGGAGCTCAATATACCTTCGGTGCCACAAGTTGCTTCTGCAGAGATTCTCTGCATTCCTAGTGCAGATTGGAAAGATTCAATCATAGAACTCTTGCAAGGAGGAACAAATTTGCCCGAAGAGCCCCAATTGTCAAGATTAAAGCTCAGAGCAAGAAACTATCAGTTAATCAACGGTATATTATACAAGGCCGGAGTATGTTCCCCTCTACTCCGATGTATATCTCAAGCCGAAGGCCAAGAAATTCTTCGAGAAATTCACGAAGGCCTTTGTGGAAGTCATTTAGCCCCTAGAGCTCTGGCAGGAAAAACACTTCGCCAGGGCTTTATTGGCCCACAATAACAGCTGATGCGGAGAGCTTGGTCCGCACTTGTCAAGGATGCCAGTGGATGGGTCGACGGAGTCATCGCCCACCAACAGCTCTTCAAGTCATTGCTCCGGTATGGCCTATGGCCAGATGGGGTATGGATCTAATTGGTCCCTTTCCGTTAGCAAAGGGAAATCTGAAGTTCGCAGTGGTAGCTATCGAATATTTTTCTAAGTGGGTGGAAGCAGAGCCCTTAACAGCTATCACTTCGAATAATGTACAGAAATTCTTCTGGAAGAACATTATTTGCCGGTTCGGAGTGCATAGATATCTCACGGTTGATAATGGAACACAGTTCGACGCAGAACCCTTCAAAAAGTTTTGCGAAGACCTAGGCATTCAACTATGTTTTGCTGCAGTGAGACATCCTCAGTCGAATGGAGCCGTTGAGCGAGCCAATGGAAATATCTTATCAGGGCTAAATCGAAGAATAGTAGGGTTGTCAAAGGGACTGTGGACCGAAGAGCTTCCAAAGATTCTATGGTCCATTCGGACTACGCAAACAAGGTCCACAGGTTTTACTCCGTTCAGACTACTATTCGGAGATGAAGCAATGACTCCAACGGAGCTCAAAGGGGGCTCATTTCGCAGCACCGAACCAGACGTCGAAGAAGAAAGACAAGCTTCGTTAGATTTGTCAGAAGAAACAAGACTTCGAGCTGTAGCTAATTTATCAAAGTATCATCAGCAGACGAAGACTTGGTATGACCCGAAGGTTAAGCTCAGCGAGTTAAGGCCGGGTCATCTTGTTCTACGAAGCATTATAGCACCAGGGAAGTTAGGCAATAAATGGGAAGGTCCGTATCTAATCGTCCGCTCGGGACGCCCTGGTTCGTTTAAATTAGCTAATTTAGAAGGTGAAGAGTTAGCACATACTTGGCATGCGGAGCACCTAAAGCGATACTTCGCATAAGGGCTCCTTGTAATTCGCTTGTAATCACCTCTAAATTAATAAAGCATACACCCTGATGGTTGCCTTCCCCTTGACACTCCTAGTTTCCCGAGCGGACGCGCTGGGACAGAAGTCGATCGAGAGGGAAGTGTCATTAAGCTGGGTTGTATTTCCGGACTTCGTACCCATAAAGTCGAAGCCTCCGGTGTGGTGGCTGAAATACATCCGGAGCCCAAGCTGATACCTTGTAGGCATCCGTAAAAGAGCCAATACCACATTCTACGGAGTCCAAGCTTCGGCTGGTAGACTTCCGTAAAAAGAGCCGAAGGTGGCCAAAATCTGCGGAGTCCAAGCTGCAGCTTGCAGACATCCGTAAAAAGAGCCGAAGGTGGCCAAATTCTGCGAAGTCCAAGCTCCGGCTGGTAGACTTCTGCAAAAAAGAGCCCAAGTTGGCCAAATTCTGCGAAGTCCAAGCTCCGGCTGGTAGACTTCTGCAAAAAAGAGCCCAAGTTGGCCAAATTCTGCGAAGTCCAAGCTCCGGCTGGTAGACTTCTGCAAAAATAGCCGAAGGTGGCTACAATTTCTGCGAAATCCAAGCTCCGGCTGGTAGATTTCTGCAAAAAACAGCCGAAGGTGGCTAAAGCAGAACAGCATTTAAGCCATGAGCTTCGAATGTTTGTTCATATAAGTCCAAAGTGACAAATTTCTTAAGACACTAAAGTGTCCTCGAAGTTATCTTAATTGATTTCTTTCGTAAAACAAACAAAGGTACCAAGTTACCATTCTTCTGACTACAAAGGTCAAAGACATTTCATAAGATTTCAAAAGATCTTTAAAAATGACAGAGGGGCTCCGAACCCCCAAAAAATTGTACTCCGAAGTTTTTTCTTTGCACATAACCATCTTTGAATGTAGTTCGAAGTTGCTTATACCCAAAGAGGGGCTAGTAAATATGGAGACAATTTTAAATCGGCAATCATTATTGAAACAAGATCTAGTAAATATGGAGACAATTTTAAATCGGCAATCATTATTGAAACAAATGTGTTTACAGATTACATTATGAAAAATTAGTATCTATACCAAGAAGGAATCGGAGACCTCTTCGGTCCCGAGAGCTAGGGGTGGAACGATTAGTTCCAACATCGGAAGTTCTAAGAACTTTGCGTTTAACTCTCTTCCTCCCCTTCGAAGCTCTAAAATCCTTCTGTTCTTGTTGAAGCTCGGCCCAAGTTCGAAGCCGCTCGGGGCTTCTCTCCCAGCTTCTAAGATCTTCAGATCTTTTATTTTGGGCTTCACCTTCGTCTTCGGACCAATTAGTGTCTTCAGAAGACGAGGTGTTTGCGTCAATCTCTTTATCTTCTTCTTTAATATAAGACAATACGTCTTTGATTACTTCGGGCGCAATAACGCCGGAGTCATCTCGAGGGATAAGGAATCGAGGACGCTTATAACTCTTTAGAAGTTCGAAGGTGTTCCACAGTGAGCGAAGTTCGCTGTTAAGCTCTAACACTCCGATATCTTCCATAAGAGGCAAAGCCTAAAAATATGGCAAACAAGATTTTCATTGATAAATATTTACAAGCATCAGCTTTACATAATCAAAAAATCGTAAATAATCCTAAACCTGCGGGTTCGGAGGAGGCTGACTGCTCGAAGCTTGACTCCGGACTTGTTTTTGGCGTTGGCCTTCATCAATCCAAGCCTTGATCGCAGATCGACCTTCGGCTCTCCACGAAGTCTGGAAGGCTCGCCAAGCAGTAGCTACGCCTTCGGAAGGAGTCAAAAGTCTCGCGTCGTCGAAGATAATGGAGCCCTCTGCGCCCGGAGTGATTGCTCGGCCCAAATCCTCGTAGTAGCGAAGTATTCCAAGGGCAGACACTTGTCCGGAGAGTTCTCCATAACGTATGCCTGCCGTCTTCATTTGCTTCGCTGCTCCTTGGATCCTCTTTAGCCGGCGCAGCAGAGTTACATTGTCATCCGAAGGTAGTGATCCAGTAGTACCGAAGTACTCCAAAACACCTAACATTTGTTCGATGACCTCCGAAGCCACCTTCTCAGACTTGAGTTTTTCTGCATTAAGTGCGTCCTTGACCGAAGTCGTTTCTGCTAAAACTCCGGAGATTCTAGCATTCTCCGTAGTCAAAGCATTCTTTTGAGTCCGGAGTTGGCCAGCCTCTTCTTGTAGCCTTACAAGTGCGGAGCCTTTCGCAGCATCCTCCGTCCGCAGTCTTTCAATCTCCGCTCGAAGCACAATTCTTTCTGCTTCGAGCTCCTTCTTTGCAGCCTCCAAGCTTTGCCTAGCCCTCCGCTCTGCTATTATTACATTGTCCATCTGAGCTACTCGACCTTCGGAGAAGTTAAAATTTCTTTGAAGAGTCTCGTTCTCTTCCCGAAGTTGAGCAATTTCGTTTTCACTCGATAAAGGTGCGGCGCGGGCTAAGACTGCTTGCTAAGAAAAAAGAAAAACTAGAATAAGAAATTATTCATATATAATTCATTATTTGGTTCGAAGATGCTTTATACCTGATAAGCTGCTCTTTCCACAGCAACATTAAGCTCCGAACCCTTTGCTCTGCTTAAAAGGGCTACTAGCTCTGTTTCCCCGACTTTGCGACTGGCTTCACCCAAAGATTTAACCAAAGTCCCAAGTCCGGTTTTCTCCTCCAAAAATGGAGTTATGAGAGGAAGCAGTGCTAAAGCCTTCTGATCAGCTCTGCTTAGCGAGGGTCCAGAGGGTTCTTCCGAGGTCCTTGGAACTTCTGAAGATGGCCCCCCCTCAGTTGATTCGCTTTCATCTGTTGACCCAGATGAAGTCGATCCTTGAGCTGGGAGAGGCTCTATGTGTCTTTTTCCTCTTCCAGGTCCCGGTAAAGTAACCCCCGGTTGTGGCTCCGAAGTTGTCGAAGGTCTTTGAATTGTATCTTCGAGGGATACTTCGACAACAGGAGGCTCTGAAAAAACAAAATATTACACATTGTATGATTTTGCAAAAATTGATAAAAAATTAAGCAAAATTTACCTTCGATATTCTCTGGAATATCGAGCACCGGACTGATCGGAGGATCAAAAGTATAGTCCTCATCCGAATCAGCCGTTAAATCTTGGATTGCAGGAGCATCGTCCTGAAGAGTCCTTGTTACTTCTTCGAGAATCGAAGTCATAGTGACTTCGACTCCACTTTCATCCACAGGAACTCCAGCCTGAGTAGTATCTTCCTGAACTACCGAAGTCATTGGTTGATCAGCATTATCTCCAGACTCCGGTATGTTCGCAGGTACTTCGGCCTCATCTACAACCATAGGGGCTCCGAATTGTTCTCCCTGGGTATCCGGAGCTCTTACTTCTTCGATGTTGGTTTGCGGCTCCGGAATACCTGCAGTATCTTCAATGTGAATACTTCGTTGAGTTGCATCTTCATCAATTAATTTTACTAATAAAATACCTTCGTCCTCTTTAGAACCAGGAAGTGAGGTTCTTGAGCTTGAAGGAGCAGGATCCAAAGGTGCGAGATTCTTAGGTTTTCGAGCCACCTTCTTCACAGGAGTCTTTGCTGAGCCTGAAGCTCCGGCTTCAGCTACTCTTTTCTTGGGGCCTTTCTCCTGAGGCACCGAGCCTGTCAGAGGGGGTGGAGTCAACTCCAGCATTCCCCATACTCTGTTAAAACGCTCCCAACTTCCGACTAATTTGATTCGCCATTCTTTTTCTGACGGAGTTGGAGCACCCAAAATCTTTTCCGAAGCCCTTACAATTTGCTCTGAAGTAATAGGGGCTGAAGAAGCTAAAAAATAATTCAAGTTAATCTTTCTTCGAGGTAAATATGTACTATGCGTATTGGTTTCGAAGTTACCTGCAGGGCTCGAAGTATAGCTTATTTTGCGAAGACCGCCTTCTGAGTCATCCTCGAAGGCAATAGGCCAGTTGGCCATCAGCGGAGGAATTTGAAGTCCGAGAAACTCTTCGGCTAAGTCCCGCATGCTCAACCTTCGGCTGATTTTCTGAAGCAAGTTGAGGCGAGCTTCGAGTTGGCCTTCGTCGGGTTGCACTAAGGCTTCTTTCCGAAACTGAATTTCCTTGAGGGGACCGGCCAGAGGGCTATTCACTCCAACTTCAGCATAAAACCACCTCAGAACCCAATCGGTGTACCATCTGGCATTGATGGCCTTAGCAGGGAATTGCAGGGCATATTCATCACGAAGCCTAAAATTGATGCTTCCGAAGGAAACTACCACCTTCTCACCTCCGGAGCCTACGAAGGTCTTTGGTTGACAAGTTGCTCTATGCAGCGCAGCGAAGATTTCAGCCCTCCCCTCACAACCTTCGGCTCTTAGTGCCCATTCGAAGATAGCCAGTCTAGCTACAGCATTCGGAGACAACTGAGGGAGGGTTACGTGAAACAAGTCAAGTACTTCGGCTAAAAAATCCACAGCTGGGAGACCCAAGCCCGCTTCGAAAAAAGCTTCGAACACTACAACTTCTCCGGGTCTCGGTGATGGAATTGATTCTTTGCCCGGCTTCCGAATCATAACCCCATTACTAATATTTCCCCCCGCTGTGATTGTCAAAGACTCTTTCTTGCAGGTAGACGGCCCCAACTCAAAGGATTGATCCAAGTACTTGGTTGAGGGTGGGCACAAACCTTGGACATCGGGGATTTGGGGATTTTTTCCCTTTGTCGCCATGGAAGTTGTCGCCTGCATCGGAGGCGTCGCCGCCATTGTTGCCGCGGCCGCCGCCGCAGCCGCTTGTTGACGAGCCAAGGTCGAAGGAGGTGCAGAGCCTTTGGTCTTCGCCATCGCAATTGCTGGATCGATTTGAGAGAGTGGAGACTAGGGCTCAAGAACTTGAAGATTAGGGCTCAAGAACTCAAAGGGCTCAAAAGACTTTTGACTGGGAGCAAGCAGTGAAAAGGTAATCGAGTAAGTTCTGGAGTTCTTTATTTATAGTCTAACTTTCCGTTTGTTACCGTTTGGGCTCTGCCCTTTCGCATTCCCGCCTGTTATTTTCCTCCGAAAATAACGCTCCGTATAACTCCGTTAGAAACAGAAACTAACGGCTATATTTTCTAGGTCTAAAAAAGACTTTCGAACTTCCTGAATCAGTTCTAAGATAGTTCGAAAAGCAATTACCTTATGACTGATTCGAAGTTCATATCTTCATGTATTTCGAAGATAAAACAAAAATCAATAACCCCTATGATTGGTTATCTTTTCTTTCCGTATACTGCTCTCCTAACGTTACAGGTCGAACGGAGAAGCGTATTCGAGGGGCTACTGTTGGGGGAAAATATCTCATCTTCAGGGTTATTGCCAAAGCAGCATGAAGACAGCCAACCAGTTCGAAGATTGTCCGAAGGCCATCTTCGAAGGTGCATGGAACCTGGTTCGAAGCCCGAAGGCAGGCATTGGTTCGAAGTATATCTTCGAACCAAAGTCCTTCAAGATCTTTTCTGCCAGCTAAGATGGAAGACTTATCTTCTATCCTATTAGATTAGTCTTTTACCATTTTAGCCCTATTAAGGAAACCGAATAGTTTCCTCAATGTCGGTTGTAATAGAGGGGTAAATAGGTCTTTTCCTTAATGTTTAGGCCTATAAATACCCCCCATTTTACCCTGTAATGAGGACCGATTACAAGTGAATCAATACACACTTTCGAACTATTCTAAGTTATTATCCTTTCGGAGGCTTAGAACAGTTTGCTTCGCAAACACTTCGTTTGTTAGTTTCTTTTCTACAGAAACCTGTTAGCGTAATCTTTTACGCCAACACTGTCGATGATCATGTTCTGTTTCAGTTCACATGATATATCTGATATTTGTCATATGCATGGCTTTTATGCTTTAAAATTGAAAAATGATCACCATTGCTTTTGGTAACTAGCATGTGTAGGCTGAATGCTTTCGCTATCTTTACATGCCTTGTAGCTAGATCCTTACTTAAATGCAGATATGCAACTTGGACATCCATATGCTTTCAATATGAAAAATGTGCTATAAAACTGATAAAAATTCAGACAAATGAAAAAATTTATTTATGCATTTTTATGATTATTAGAAAAGATCCAGGTGGGTTTGCTTTGTCGTATTGCATTGTTCTGGACTGCTTACCATAGCACTTTGATATGAACTAGGACGGTGTAATGTATGCCAAGACAAATGTCTTAAGATTCTAATGGTCCAGTTCTGGCCTACGCTTGACTTGGTCAGTTAGCATAAGGTTTGACATGCAAATAACCCCCGGCAGAAATGAAAAAATATAAAGAAAAAGAAAAAGTCTGAAAAAATTTAAAAAGATGACAAGTTTGGTGAAGCACTTTGATTTGGACAATGCTTATCTTGGTAGATATCAGTTAGCTTTTGCATCTCATGTTTTACCTTTCTTGTCAACTAGAAAATGTGGTGATGCTTTTGTTTGCAAAAATCGAAAAATGCGTGCCAATGACTCTCTTTAGATATCATCTATTGCACTGATAATGTCATTATCTTAGACAGTATATCTTTTGCTATACCTGTTAGATGTTGTAATTGTAGTTAATCATATCTAAGAAGCATGCTTTTCACACTCCACCTGCACCCCATCTTCATTCATGGCATATTTTGAGGGGGAGCTGCATTTCAGGGGGAGTTTGTGTCTATGTCTTTTTAAAGTGCATTTAGTCTCACTTGATGAGTCCAATTGTCAACAAGGGGGAGAAATTTTGGAGTTTACGGAACATTTTTTTAGCTTTCTCTGGGATTTTTTTCAGGGGGAGTTCCTTGTTGGTAATTCTGAGATTTGCACTTGCTTTTGAGTCTTTATTTTTGGTTGACCATAATGATCATTTTCTTTCTTCTGTTTGGCTTTTGGTCATTAGGGTTAAACTTTTATTTCCTTCTATTTTCTTTTGTCTTTGTTTTTCTCTTTGCACATGTTTTGCAGGTTCTGAAGATGAGCTGGAGAGGATGTTGACAATGCACTCATCAAGGGGGAGATTGAGAAACCATATTGAAGAATATGGTTTTGATACTCCAGATGTGATGAGTGATTATCAACGGAAGTTAAAGGAAGAGAGATATGAAGACCTGCAGAATCTGAGCCGCATGTGACTCAGGTACACGGGCAGCGAGCGACAGCCAGACAGAGGAGTCGCGGAGTCGAGCTGGCCCAATCCGGGTACATGGCTAGGAGCGGCAGAGGATCCACCGGTCTATTGACTGGGTTTGACTCAGGTACACGGGCAGCGAGCGATTGCCGGGCTGAGGAAGCTGCGGGGTCGGGTTGGCCCAATCTAGGTACCCGATGTGAAGATGGTGGACGCTTTGTCAGTTTCGGCGCAAAACTGGCAACCCATGATTATTTTGTTTTTAGGATATTAAAATTTAGTTTTTAAGTTTAGAATATTTTTATTTGAGTCATGTGATTTTTCTAAGAATATTTTAGTAATTTTCGGAATTTATTTTAGAGTCAGTATTAATTTACCCTAGGGGTAAATTAGTCTTTTCATGTATTAGGAGTCGCCTATAAATAGGCCCCTATCCCCCCGGGGATAGATGACAACAGGGTCCACGTCGAATTCCCCTCTGAACACAGGGTGCGCAAGGCCGAAGGAGACAGTACCACTTCGGCCACAGTTGACAGAAACTGAACAGTAGCACCTAGCACCAAGCCGCAACCATCTTGGGCACCTCCAGGCATGTCCAAATCACAAAAGAGACGCCTACAATGACTACGGGCCCAGGAGATGCGTGAGAAGAAAGACGAGGATGAGTGCAACGCTCTCTTTAAGGAAATCCACCCTCGGCCGGCTACGAGACAGGTATGGAGGGAGAAGCCGGTTGAGATAACCAACCCGGCTCCTAGTCCGAGCGACGACAACGACATGCTCGATGACGATTACTTGCCCGTATCCGAGGGGCCCACGCCCCTGGCGATGGACATCAACATCGTCACGCTGCCCACCGAGTTCGCCCTGCCGCAGGACGAGGCCGAGGTCGCTCAATTGAACATCGGCCCACGCAACGGCATCTTCAAGAATCCCGAGGACTCGGCTCGCCATTTGAAGCCTCTCTACGTTAGAGGTCACATCGATGGAAAGCCGATTTCCCGAATGCTCATCGACGGCGGCGCCACTATTAACTTAATGCCTTACTCGTTGTTGAAGAAACTTGGCAGGGACGAAGATGATCTAAAGAAAACTAACTTGATGCTCAACGGCTTCAACGAGGAGAGCTCCAAGGCCAAGGGCGTACTCTCCATGGAGTTGACGGTGGGCAATAAGTCATTGCCAACGGCATTTTTCATCGTCGATGTGCAAGGTAACTACAGCGTGCTGCTTGGGCGTGACTAGATTCATGCGAATTGCTGAACTCCTACCCTACACTAGTGCCTGATTCAGTGGGATGGCGATGAGGTAGAGGTCATTCCCGTGGATACTTCGGTCCAAGTAGCATTGGCCGAATTATCGGTGGATGCCATCCAAAATAAAGTAGAGTGTCTGTCAAGTAGAGATCTTTCGGATTACGATTTTGTTAGCGTATCTGGAGGGCGTTTTGTACTAGTGTCTGTAAAGCCGGCTGGAGTAGCACGGCTATTTTTGTATTAATAGTCATGTCTAGCAAGAGTAATCCAGATTGGCTAAAGTCTCGTGTGGAGCAATATTGGTCTAGTAAAGACGGTATTGCTGAGGCCATCGGGGACTTTAGCGAAGTAGAGAAATTAGGACAAGGTTTTGCGTCGGGCGATCCCTTGGAGGAAGTTGACATAGGCAACGGTAGCATCCTGAGGCCGACTTTTGTAAACCAACATTTACAGCCTGATGAAAAGGCTTAAGTAATAAAATTGCTTCGGTCATATGTCGATTGTTTCGCATGGGAGTATAGCGAGATGCCAGGATTAAGCCACGAGCTCATGGAGCATCGGCTACCTATCATGTCCGGATTTAGGCCTTATAAGTAGCCTCCTCGCCACTTTAACTCGGCCGTCTATGACCGAGTTAAAGAAGAGGTAGAGCGACTGCTCAAGGCCGAATTCATTAGGCCATGCAGCTACGCGGAATGGGTTGCTAACATTGTGCCTGTAGAGAAGAAAGGGAGCGGCAAGATACGGGTATGTATTGATTTCAGAGATCTGAATAGAGCCACTGTGAAAGACGAGTATCCAATGCCGATAGCCGACATGCTAATCAATGATGCTTCAGGACACAAGGTACTGAGTTTTCTTGATGGCAATGCTGGTTATAATCAAATTTTTATGGCCAGAGAGGATGTCTATAAGACTACCTTTCGATGCCCTGGTTTTATCGGTTTATTCGAGTGGGTCGTCATGACTTTTGGCTTTAAGAATGTTGGCGCCACGTATCAGCGCGCTATGAACTTAATCTTTCATGACTTGTTAGGGGTTATGTTAGAAGTTTACATCGACGATGTTGTAGTCAAATCGGACGCTATGGGAAACCATTTAACCGATTTGAAGGTTGCTTTTGATAGAATACGACAGTATGGTTTGAAAATGAACCCACTCAAGTGTGCTTTTGGTGTGTCGGTGGGTAAGTTCTTAGGTTTCATGATTTACGAGAGAGGCATTGAAATTGATCCTAAGAGGCTTGAGAAGATTAGAAACATTGCAGCACCGACGTGCAAAAGGGATGTACAGAAGTTGCTAGGCAAGATGAACTATTTGCATCTCTTTATATCCAACTTGTCCGGCAAGATTGATACCTTTGTCCCCATACTCTGGCTGAAGAATGAAGCCGAGTTCACTTGGGGGGCAAGCCAGCAAAGCACCTTTGAGAAAATCAAGGAGTGTTTGTCATCACCGCTTGTGTTGAGAGCACCCAAAGCCAGGATTCCATTTCGGCTATACATCGATGCTGAAGATAGCGTGATCGGGGCCATGCTAACCAGGAGGTAGAGGGAAAAGAGTACATCATCACGTTCTTGAGCAGCTGCCTGCTGGACGCCGAAACTAGGTACGTGTTTATGGAACATTTGTGTTTTTCACTTTACTACGCGTGCACCAAATTACGCCATTATCTTCTCCCTAATACATGTGTTGTCGTTTGCCAAACCGATGTCATAAAGCACATGTTACAGAAGCCGATTCTAAGTGGAAGAATCGGAAAATGGTCTTACGCGTTGATTGAGTACGATTTGGCCTACGAACCCCTGAGAGCAATGAAAGGCCAAATCGTAGCCAACTTTATAGTTGATCACAACATAGATGTCAGCTGGAGTGACAATATTGCTCTAGTGGAGGTAGTGCCATGGAAACTTTATTTTGATGGTTTGGCTTGCAAGAGTGTCCAAGGTATTGTAGTTGTTCTCATATCACATAATGGAATGCACTTTGAGACTTCGGCCCATCTAGAGTTTCCTTCCACTAATAACCAAGCTGAATACGAAGCTTTATTGCTAGATCTTGAATTACTAGAATCTGTAGGTGCTAGACATGTCCACGCATATGGTGATTCTTTGTTAGTAGTGCAACAAGTAGCTAAAAGTGCTCAATGCATTAACGGTTTGTTGAATAGTTACTTGGATAAATGTATAGACATAGTTGCTGCTTTTGATGACATCAAAATCTCTCATGTGTCAAGAGAAGCCAATTCAGTCACAAATGATTTGGCTCAGCAAGCATCTGGTTACCAAGTCAGGAGAGGAATATTTTCTGTATGGGAGAAGACGATGCTTGGTCTCACTACCGAGGCTAGTGACGGTGGGCAAACGCACCCTCCGGGGCGGACCCCTCCGGTCGCCGAAGGCCACTGCGCGCCGAGCTCTCTGGACCGGAGTACTCTGCAAACCAAGGGACCTGGCACGCCGGAGGCCACAAGTCGAAACCTCCCGCACGGTGAGGGCTCCCTGGAGTCCGAACCCTCCGGAGGGCTTCGACACAGCACACTCCGAATGGCCAGGCCGTCCAGGCTTCGGCAGGAGCAGGAATGGCTCAGGGGGCATCCCGAAGTCAGTAGTTTAGAAATTTTTTCAGAAGGTGAGCTAGCAAGACCCTCTGAAGCCTATAAGGACGATTGGAGAATTCCAATCGCCCGGTATTTGAGAGACCCTAGCGAAAGGGTTGATATAAAGGTTCGGTGACAAGCGTTCAAATTCGTGTTGATAGACGACACATTGTATCGCCGAACCATCGATGGAGTACTATTGAAGTGTTTAGACCACGAAAAAGCCTAGGTGGCTGCGGGACAAGTTCATGAAGGACTTTGTGGCACTCATCAGTCATCCCAGAAAATGAGTTGGATGCTCAATAGAGCAGGGTTTTATTGGCCGACTATGACTGAGGATTGCTTCAAGTATTATAGAGGGTGTGAAGCATGTCAGAAGTTTGGCAATATTCAGCTAGCTCCTGCCTCGTTACTCAACCCTATTGTCAAGCCATGGCCGTTTTGAGGATGGGGTTTAGACTTCTCGGCCAGATTCACCCTCCTTCCTCAAAAGGGCATCGGTTCGTGTTGATGGCGACGGATTACTTCCCTAAGTGGACCGAGGCTGTACCTCTCAGAACATGACTCACAATGAGGTACGTGATTTTATCTTGAAGCACATCATACATAGATTTGGCATTCCTCAAACTCTTACTATGGATCAGGGTAGTTCATTTGTTTCTGGAGAAGTGAGGGACTTCGCCGAATATTATGGTGTTAAGTTGATAAACTCTTCACCTTACTATGCTCAGGCTAATGGTCAGGCCGAGTCTAGTAATAAAAGCGTAATTAAGCACATTAAGAAGAAAATTGAAGAGTTTCCTAAAAGGTGGCATGAAGTGCTTTCTGAGGCGCTATGGGCTTGTAGAATTGCAAAGCACGGTGCTACCAAAGTCAGTCCATATGAGTTGGTATATGGACAAGAAGTCATTCTGCCTGTAGAGGTAGATCTTGGCTACTTAAGAGTGTTAAAGCAAGGTGGCTTATCAGTCAACGAGTATGAAACTAAGGGCTTTAGAAGCCATAGAAGTAGACAAGAGGAGAGTAGCTAAAGCCTACAATAAGAAGGTTAAACCAAAATCGTTTCAAGTAGGAGATTTGGTTTGGAAGATGATTTTACCCTTAGGCACGAAAAGTCTCAAATTTGGTAAATGGTCACCTAGATGGGAAGGCCCTTTTAAGATGGCCGAAATCACTCCTGGCAATGCATACGTGTTGGAATCTCTGCAAGGAGAGCGGTTTCGAAGAGCTTTGAATGGTAGGTACTTAAAAAAGTATTTCCCAAGCATATGGCAAACAACGTGAAAGGTGTCGAAAAGCTGATATGGATGGTATCGTCTTCAACTCGTGTGCTTTTAGTTCACTCAGTTCACTAAAAGGCAGGGGGCATGTGTTGATAGCAAAAAATGGCATCAATGGCTGAGATTGTCACAATATCAATTTTGGTAATTTGGACAAAAAATACACATGTCCGGGGTCAGGCCGAAGCCCTACAGGGCCGAAGGTCCATTGGGTTGTGGGCTCCGAAAGCCTCTGGCCAGCCCACGGCCTTCGGCCAGGAAGCCTTCGGAGGCCCACGCCACCGAAGCTTCGACCCGAGGAGCAGGCCTCGATGGGCCTGGCCGAAGCCCACTTCAGCAGAGATAGAGTTGGATACAATTCCGGCTATGTTTTATCTCTATCCAAGCTGAATTATAGCAAATTAGATCAGAAGTCTGGCCCCTATAAATAGAGAGGCGAGGCCAGCTTAGAGGAGCCCCCAACACAAATCAAACACAAAGCCCTAGCTTTGATCGCATTTATTTACCTTTACTTTTCTGTACCTCTTCGTGGGTTTGCTTGGAAGCCCTTCGCCGGCCACATCGGAATAGTGGTAATCCTTGTTACTTCGCTTGTGAAGTATCCGTTAATCCAATGAGTCAAATTAAAGACTATATCACAAACTTAGATATAGAAGACTTCACCCTAAATAAATGCCAAAATCAATGACACTTCACAGTACCAAAATCAATTCCCAAAAAGTGGTAATGTGGTATGACATACATGAGATAACTCAATGCCAAAATCAGTGTTAATCACATAGAGTACCACTTCACAGTGGATGAATGGTGCAATCAGGAATCATTTTCAGCTTTTTGACCATATTCAGAATAAACTGCAAAATTTACCAACTAAAACAGTTTATATTAATATGATTGAAGATGGGCTAACACACATATAAGTTCAAGAAGAACATAGTTAGGACAATCCTCTTTTCAAGGTCAAAAACTCACAACACAATCAAACAAACTTTCAACACACTTAAATCACACTTAAGTAAATCTAGAGACTAAAAGCAGTAGGTAAATATAGAGACTAATAGCAGTAGTTACAAAGTTTAGCAACCTGAACGGGGACGGCGACGTGCGCTCGGGGAAGGGGATGGCGGTGATGGCTCCAAGACGGCAGCGCGGGGTCCGGGGACAGCGACGTGGGCTCCGGTGATAGGCGGAGCTCGGGGCGACGGCGGTGACGGGTTCTGAGGGTGGCAGCGCGGGCTCTAGGATGGGGATAGTGGCGTGCGTCGGGGACTGGTTCCGAGGGTGGCGGCGCGGGCTCCTGGACAGGGATGGCGGTGTGCGACGGCTCCGAGGCGGCGGCGAGGGGTCCGGGTACACCGACGCGGGCTCCGGTGATAGCCTTTGAGGATGACTGCGATGGCTCCGAGGTGGTGGCGAGGGGTCCGGGGACACCAATGGCTCTTTGACGTCGGTGACGGGCTTCGGGGATGACAACGACAACGGCGGCGCGGGCTCTAGAAGCGGCAGCAACTGGCGGGAGAAGATTAGGGCTTAGGGTTTTCAGACGGCGGGAGTGAAAAATTTATATAGGCAGATTAGTAGTGGCGGGCACACGCTGATGTCAGCATGCCCGCCACTGATATTTATCGTAGTAGTGGCGGGCAAAGACATAGTAGTGGCGGGCCACTGACGTCACCGACCGCCACTACTAGGGTTTAGTCTGGGCGGGTGGAAAAAAGTATAGTAGTGGCGGGCATACGCTGATGTCAGCATGCGACCGCCACTACTAAAAGGATAGCAGTGGCGGGCTGGTGATGTCATCCTGCCCGCCACTACTAATGCGACGCTGGTGGGGTTATCTAGCATACGTTGCCACTCATGTCGAGAAACACTTAGTAGCGCAGTGGTGCGGGGTTTGCTTGGGTGCCATGCGGTTCGAGGTTCGAACCTTGCTGCCTTCAGGCGGTTTGAGGTTCGAACCTTGCTGCTAGCATCCAAACATTTTTTTACATTTCTATTCTAATTTACATGACTTTTTTATTCATGTTTAAATTCTAGTTTGAACTTGATTTTTTTAACAACAAAAATACATCATAACTTATCAAATTTAAAAAATTGGTATTATTCAGCCTCACTTTACTTTTTCTCCCTTAGTTTACTGTTTTTATTTCATTAAGTGTGTTTTTATGATCAAAGTAAAAATAAGTTCAATTTGAACTACAAGACATGAAATAATTCACCAAAATTTATAGAAAACCATATTCATGTTTTGACTCTATAATTAGTTATTATACAGTAAATTTAAAACCATCATAAAAAATGTAGGTTTCCACAACACTCGATCGACAACTTGTATTTTTATAGCATCCAAACATTTTTTTTACATTTCTATTCTAATTTTCATGACTTTTTTATTCATGTTTAAATTCTAGTTTGAACTTGATTTTTTTAACAATAAAAATACATCATAACTTATCAAATTTAAAAAATTGGTATTATTCTGCCTCACTTTACTTTTTCTCCCTTAGTTTACTGTTTTTATTTCATTAAGTGTGTTTTTATGATCAAAGTCAAAATAAGTTCAATTTGAACTACAAGACATGAAATAATTCACCAAAATTTATAGAAAACCATATTCATGTTTTGACTCTATAATTAGTTATTATCCAGTAAATTTAAAACCATCATAAAAAATGTAGGTTTCCACAACACTCGATCGACAACTTGTATTTTTATAGTTTTTAATCCTCAAAAAATAAAATAAAGTCTAAAAAAGATGAGACTTGTCATGTTGTTATGATATGATCGATCCATAGATGTTGTCATAAAAAATAAAATTGTTTCGAGAAAATAATCATGTAGGGCGTTAAGAAACCTAAGATTCTCCGGGGATGAATTAGGGTTTAGAGATGAAATGACTCAGGTTTGAAAGCAAAACTATAGTTGATTCTTCCTTTGAACTTGAAACTTTTTGTACAATAAAAATACAACACCAATATTCTAATTGCAAAAATTGGTATTTTTCATTAACAGAAATTAGTATTTAAATGCAAAAAAGTCCACGTAGAGGTAGGGATTATCTAGCATACAGTGCACAAATAGCCGAGAAATACTTTGTAGCACAGTGGTGCGGGGGTTCTTTGGTGCTATGCGGTTTGAGGTTCGAACCTTGCTACCAACAGGCGGTTTGAGGTTCGAACCTTGCTGCTGGCGCCAAATCAACATTTTTTTTCTGTTTTGTACTTTTTAAAATTTTCAGCACTTTTTTATTGATGTTTTAATCCTCGTTGAACATGAATTTTTTCTAACAATAAAAATACATCATAATTTATCAAATTTAAAAAGTTGGTATTTTACTGCCTCAGTGTACGTCACTCGACTTAGTGGTGGTGGGCCGATGACATCATGCGACCGCCACTACTAAAAGGATTAGTAGTGGCGGGCTGGTGACGTCAGCGTGCCCGCCACTACTAATCCGCCCACCGCTGGTGGGGTTATCTAACATACGTTGCCACTCATGTCGAGAAACACTTAGTAGCGCAGTGGTGCGAGGGTTTCTTTGGTGCCATGCGGTTCGAGGTTCGAACCTTGCTGCCGTCAGGCGGTTTGAGGTTCGAACCTTGCTGCTAGCATCCAAACATTTTTTTACATTTTCATGACTTTTTTATTAATGTTTAAATTCTAGTTTGAACTTGATTTTTTAACAATAAAAATACATCATAACTTATCAAATTTAAAAATTTGGTATTTTTCTGCCTCACTTACTTTTTTTATTTCATTAATAAACATGTACAATAAAAATACATCATAACTTATCTATAGTTTATTCTTCCTTTGAAATTGAAACTTTTTGTACAATAAAAATACAACACCAATATTCTAATTGCAAAAATTGATATTTTTCTCCCTTAGTTTACTGTTTTTATTTTCATTAAGTGTGTTTTTATTACATGTTGTTACTATATGATCGAGACTTTGTAGCGCGGTGGTGCGGGGGCTCGCTTGACATATCATGTTTATTTGAAAGCAAGTAAACAAACACAAGTCCAGGCTGGGGAAACCAGCTTACACATCGAAACGCACTACTGGTCAAACCCAAAAGAAAGATATGGTTTGGAGCTTCTTCTTCTTCCTCGGCACAAACCCAACCTATTTCTGGTTAAACAGATTAAAAGCCTCAACTTGCCAATCCTCAACCAAATCGGCATCATCAGGCAGTCTGAACTGCTCTCCATGTTCCTGAACAAGAAAATACACGCGGCGGCGATAGTGAGGACAACTTATTATCAATGATTGAATTGGATGATAAAAATATAAAATTTTCATAAAAAGAGGATCTTGCCTCCCTCCTCTTGCTGCTGCATTGCTCTACATGCTTCCCTTTTCCACCGCTAGCCTCGGCATGTTTCCCTCTACCACCGGTTGTCTCATCATTCTTCCGTCTGCCAACACTTACCCTATCTGGTTGCGGCGATCGCGAGTCGTCCTCCGAGTCGGAGTCCATTATGAGAATCACTTTCTTCGCCAAACAACTGCAAACTATACCATCATGTACCTTATGTTTACCGCATTTGCAAACCTCACACACGCCACTTGATGTAGAGTCTGAGGATCCACTGTTTGTTGGTTCAATCTTAGGAGGAGCCATCTGCATTTTTTTTGTCACATTGTTATAGTGGAAATTTTTTTTCTCAGAAATTTTTTATAGTACATTAAAAAACATTATTGTTATAGTGGAAATTTTTTTCTCAGAAATTTTTTACAGTAGATTAAAAAACATTATTGTTATAGTGCATTCTACTAGTAATATTATACTAAATTATATTACCACGCATAAATTAATATAACAATCCTCCATCATTTTAACCCTAAGCTCGAATAAAATAAGACCAAAGATATAGGTTAATAATCATTTACTGATCGACTGGTGGATGGCGGCGACGGGCGGCGCCGACGGGCTCCGAGGAAGGCGGCGACGGGCGGAGGGCAGCGGCGACGTGCTCCGAGACGTCGACGGCGGCGACGGGAGGAGGGGGGCGACACGGGAGTTTAGGGTTTAGAAAATGAAACTAGGTTTTCGGACGGCGGGAGTGGAAAGTATATATAGGTGTCTTAGTAGTGGCGGGCATGATGATGTCATCCAGCCCGCTACTACTATGTCGGATAGCAGTGGCGGTCTGGTGACATCATTCGACCGCCACTACTAAATCAGATAGCAGTGGCGGTCTGGTGAAATCATCCTGCCCGCCACTACTGCTTCTGGTGTGGTTATCTAGCATATGTTGCCACTCATTTCGAGAAACACTTAGTAGCGCAGTGGTGCGGGGGTTGCTTTGGTGCCATGCGGTTCGAGGTTCGAACCTTGCTGCCCGCAGGCGGTTTGAGGTTTGAACCTTGCTGCTAGGCATCCAAACATGTTTTTTACATTTCTATTCTAATTTTCAATACTTTTTTATTCATGTTTTCTCTTAGTAGTGATTATATATATAGCATATAATACTCTTCCTACAATGACGTGAAACACTTAGTAGCGCAGTGGGGCCATGCGGTTCGAGGTTTGAACCTTACTGTTGGCATAATTGATGTTTAATTAAATCCTCATTTGATCTTGAAAATGTTTTAATAATAAATGACATAATTGATTTTACAACTAAACATAAATGATCTAGCCTTGAACTAATTTTCCATCGCCATTGGTGCGTAGATAAGGAATCACACTGCCAAATGACAGTTTTGCTTCAACCACATTGATCCTTGATATGTCAATGAAAAACGGCACCTCATCAAACTGATTGTATTCTTCTTCGTCTTCGACTCCATCAACTCCAACAATTCTTTGTTTTCCTGGAGCAACGATGTATTTTTTCTCATCTTTAGGATCAAGTATGTAAAATACTTGTGCCACGGATTGAGCGAGTATCCAAGGGTCATCTTTATAAGCCACCTTATTAAGGTCAACTATCGTAAACCCGTAATCATCCACCTCCACACCTTCTGGATGTCTGACCCACTAACACTTAAATACAGGGATTTCTATAGAGTTCCCGTAGTTAAGTTCCCATATTTCCTCGATGTATCCATAGTAAGCATTCTTTTGTCCAGTGCTATCTTCTGCTTCTTCTCTGACACCACTATTTTGGCGCTGACTCTTTTGATCCTTTGCTTTGGTATAGAATGTGAAACCACTGATGTCATACGCTTGCCATGTTTTAACCATGCTCAATGGACCGTAAGACAATTTATTTATCATCATCTCTTCGTCGGTTTCACCGATTGAAAGGTTTAGATCCCTCAGCCATGATGTGAAATAAATTTTGTGTTCTTTCATAATCCATTGTTCATCGCGATCTTCATTCTTTTCACGAAGCTCTTGCAGGTGTTGTTCAACATATGGTCTCATAATCGCCAACTGATGCATTACACTATAATGTGATTCTCTTATTCTTTGGTAACTATTGTCTCGTATGATTTTCCTGCCTTTAGTTCCTTTACCGGTGAGTCTTCCATGGTGCCGCGACACGGGAACTCCTATTGGTCTTCCATCTCTTATGTAATCTGCGTAGCACTCAATGACTTCCTCAGTCGTGTAGCCCTCTATCATGGAACCCTCTGGATAAGCACGATTTCGTACGTAACCCTTGAAGATAACCATTAGACGCTCGTACGCATACATATTGTGCAGGTACGTTGGACCGAGAACAAAGATTTGGTCTGCTATATGTATCATATAGTGCTCCATAATATCAAAATATGAAGGAGGAAAGCACATCTCAAGCTGACACATAGTCTCCCTCATTTGTTTACGTAATTCATTTAACTCTTCAGTGTCGATCACCTTCTTTGATATGACATTGAAGAAGTGACACATGCGTGTTATCACCATCTTCAGAAATGAATGTTTGACTCCTCTTACTGCGATGGCGAGGAATAGCCCAAGCATAACATGACAATCATGAGTGTTGTAGCCGCTCATCCTCAAATCTGCTACGAAGACAATATTCTTTATATTCGTTGAGAATCCTGTTGGAACTCTAATTCCATGTAGACACCTGCAGATTGATCTTTTCTCGTCAATTGTGAGGTTATAGCTAGCAGCCGGAAGGAAAAATTTTCCATTGGCCCTTTCCTGTGGGTGAAGCTCGGGTCTAATTCCGAGAGTTTGAAGGTCCCTTCGTACTTTGAGTCCATCTTTTGATTTGCTCGGTATGTCTAACAAAATACCGATAGTGCTTTCGAAGACATTCTTCTCAACGTGCATTGTATCGATAGCATGACCAATCTCCAACTCCTTCCAATAGGGCAAATATCTAAAGAAGATCGACTGCTTTTTAAATGGAGCGTCCTTTGAAATTTTTTCAGATTTCTTCTTCTTCTTTCCGAAAACAACTTTGATATTCTTTACCATTTCGAATAGAAATTTGCCATCTCGATTTCGTGGAGGCTGTCCAAGCTCGATTGTACCGTCGAAATGGTTCCTATTTCTTCGATATTTGTGGTTTTTTGGTAAAAATCTGCGGTGTCGCATATATATCGTCTTAACGAATGATGGAAGATGCATAGATTCTGTCTGGTCCACACACACTACACATGCTGTCTTTCCTTTAACCTGTCCTGTTAGGGACATGCGTCCTGGGTTGTCAGCTATGGTGCAAAAGATTATGGCTCTTAGATTGAAGTGCTCTTTCTTGTGCTCATCCCACACACAGACACCATGTTCCCATAGACGTTTCATATCCTCCATCAAAGGTTCTAGAAAGATATCAATGTCATTGCCAGGTTGTTTTGGACCAGAAATTAGAGTAGTGAGCATAAGGTATTTTCTTTTATGGCACAACCATGATGGAATGTTGAACAAGCATAGAAAGACTGGCCACGTACTATGTGGGTTCCTCATCTCACCGAAGGGATTCATTCCATCCGTGCTAAGCCCCATCCTGATATTTCTAGGATCGTCCGAGAAATCTGGATGGGCCAGATCAAATGATTTCCACTGCCTAGCATCCGCAGGGTGCCGAAGTTTTCCGTCCTTCTTTCGCCCAACGAAATGCCAGATTAATAGTTCAGCATCTCTAGGATTAGAGAACATACGTTTCAAGCGATCAATCACTGGTAGGTACCACATTACTAAGGCTGGAACTTTCCTCTCCATCTTTTTTCCAGGATGGTCTTCAATAACATTTTTATTCCTCTTCTGCAACCTCTTATTATTCTTCTTCTGGTGGTCATTGTAGTCCTCCACACAGTCATGTGGACGTTTGTATCGACTCGCGTTGCACTTCGGACATCTCTCTAACAATCCATACTCTTTTCGATATAGGATACAGTGGTTCGGGCATGCATGAATCTTCTGAACGCCCAAAGTCAACGGACAAATCATCTTCTTTGCTTGGTACGTATCAGATGGTAAACCATTAGGTTTTGGCAAAACCTTTTTTAGGAGTTGTAAAAGATCTGAAAAACTTGTGTCAGACCATCCATTGCTAGCCTTCAGTTTCATAAGCTCAAGAATTGTGTACAACACAGTATACTGCTTATCGCATCCGTGGCGTTCCTCGTAAAGAAGGTTTTTTGATGCTTTGTCAAGTGCTTCAAAGTTATCGTATCCTTTGGTTGTAGTTCTCTGCAACAACACCTCAGGCGCAACATTTTGCATCAGTTCCTCCACATCAAAGGTTTCATCATCATCATGTTGATCAACATCATCATGTGTTATGTCGGATGTATGATCACAACCTCTTCTATGTTGATGAGCATCTTGCGGCACATCAGAATCATCAGGAGGATTTTGGCCCATCTCACCGTGTTTCGTCCATATATAATAGTTCTTCACGAAACCATTTTTCAACAAGTGGAATCGTATGGTTTCACGATCAGAACACGGATACATCGCTTCGTTTTTACAAACTTTACAAGGACAATAGCTCTTCACTCTGACGGGAAGCATATTGTGCGGCAGCTTCAGTAAATTCAGTTACTCTGTTAAAATATGCCACCACATCTCCGTCGTTGGACGAGTACATCCAGGACCTGTGCTCCATCTAAAACATATATTATTTGAAAAAATATTAATAAAATCATTAATGCTAATTTTAGTAATTTACAATTTGAAAATATATTGATTTATTATCGCTCATAACAACATTAATTAAAAATCCTCAATGCTTTAATTAAAACTACCTATTAAGCAGAAAAAATTATTAAATAAATTAACTATATTGGTTTCTCTCTCTCTCCAAACAACATAACTCTAGATCTATAATCATAAATCAAATTAAAAAAGAGATTAAAATGACGTAAATCAATATACAAGTGATGAATAATTGTGAGGAGGGTCATATTTGTTCATTTGGGAGAAGCTAACATTGTAAATGGAAGATTATTTGAAAATTTCTATTCACAAACCCTAAATTAGAAAAACGCTAATAACTCATTGTATACATGATTAAATACAAAATAAATGTGAGATTTGGCATGGATTTACCTCCTAGAATGAAATCCTTCAAAAGAAATGAAAACAAAGCCTCCCCCTCTTTATCTAGATTTTTGTCGCCATTGTACGGACAAAATTAAATGCGAACTCCAGTAGAGCTCGGGGAGGAAGAAGCTGTGCATTTATAGCTAGAATAGTAGTGGCGGTCGCAAGTGATGTCATCATTACTTTAGTGGCGGCCATCTTAGCAGCGGCGGGCAGCACCAGCGCCCGCCACTGCTATTGGTAAATTAGTGGCGGTCCGGGCTGACGTCAGCACCGACCGCCACTACTTTACCAACAATAGTGGCGGGCGCTGGTGCTGCCGTCAGCACCAGCAACTCTAGTGGCGGGCATCTAATGGCCCGCCACTACAGTGGTTTTGCCCAACGCCACTACAGTGACAGTTTGTAGTAGTGTTGCTAGAGGCTGCTACCTGCCGGTTTCTGTGCAGTGGATCCCTCGCACCAAAGTCTTCCATGCACTAGAGGTCCTCACGCATCAGACCCCTCCGTTGGAAGCCTTCGGTCTGATCGGCTCAACGAGGCCGGTCTGACCGACCTTTGCCAGGAATTGGTAGGTCTTAGGGGGCAGATTAAAATTTGTGAATTAAATGCCACTGCAGATAAAGATTTGGTTGGTTCTATGGGAAACCAAATGGATGATTGGAGGACATCAATCTTCTAATATTTAAGAGATCCCGGTACAAGGGTTGATTGAAAGGTTCGACGTCAAGCATTTAAATTTGTATTGTTTGATGGAATATTGTATCGCCAAACTATTGATGGGGTACTTTTAAAGTACTTGGATGTCGATCAATCTAAAGTTGATGTAGAAAAACTACACGAAGGTTTTTGGACCGAAAAGGGCGACCAGAGGGGTGTGAATGGGAGATTTTAAAATTTCAGGCTAAAATAGCCTTTAGTCATCTGTAGAACAGGCTTCGAACAAACCCTTCAGAGGTCTTGTTCGGAGGTATTCTACAGTGCCGGAACCAGGCTCCGCATAGAGTAAAAGTTTGAAGTCAAGAAGACTTCGCTCTTACCAACAAACCCAAAAACACCTCTGCTAGGTTCTTGCAGGCTTCGCACACAAGGTGCCTTCGAGCAGGCTTCACGCTTTTACCCTTCACAGGAGGAGGTTTCCCTCTAGGGACTTCGACCAGATACTCCGCTCTAGCAACTGGTGCTAGGCTTCATATTTCAAATGCCTAAAAGCTAATAGAATCGATTTTACAGAGGAAAGAAAACATGCTTTAAGCACACTCTACTCAGTGCTTCGCTAGAAACAGTGAGGGATTGCCTCAATTTACACAGAGTGAACTCACACTGAACAGCACACACTTTGCACGCATTGAACACTAAAACTCTTCTCTAAAAAGGAAACAGTGCACAAACTGAGATCAGAACAAAACAAAGAGTATCACAGAGAAATCAACACATGTTGAGCAAAACATAAATACAAGTTCTAAGAACATATGAAGAACATAATGAAAATTTCATTGCATGAATAGAGAACACAAAAGACTCACAGAACTGAGTACATGGAAATGGTGGCTAGCTCTCAAGTTCTACAAATGGATAATCAAAGTGTTACCTATACCTAGCCAGCCTTCACTATTTATAGGCACTATTTAGCCATGTGAATAGACTACTCTGCCCCTAGGGTTTACACTATTTTTGTCTTAGCAAGACAGGGGGTACAAATGGTAGTCTACTTTTTTGGAGGCTTCTTTTGTCAGCTTTGTAGAGGAGACAACATCAGCTTTTGCAGAGCTGACACTATCAGCCTTTGCAGATTTGGAGTCTTCTGAAGCCCCCTTTTCACACGAGGTGTGTGTTGATAGTAAAAAATGGCATTAATGGCTAGATTGTCAAAATATCAATTTTTGGTGATTTGGGCCAAAAGTACAGATGTCCATGGTCTGTCTGAAGACCTAAAGGGCCAAAGCCCATTGAACTGTGGGCTCCGAAGGCCTCTAGCTAGGTTCTGGGCTTCTGGTAGGAAGCCTTCGGAGGCCCACGCTGCCGAAGCTTCGGAGCCTTCAGAGGCCCACGCTGCCGAAGCTTCGGGAATCTTTGGAGGCCCACGCTGCCGAAGCTTCGGGAGCCTTTGGAAGCCCACGCTGCTGAAGCTTCAGGAATCTTCGGAGGCCCACGCTGCCGAAGCTTCGGGAATCTTCGGAGGCCTACACTGCCAAAGCTTCGGGAACCTTCGGAGGTCCACACTGCCGAAGCTTCAGCCCGAGGAGCAAGCCTCGACGGGCTTGGCCAAAGCCCACGCTACTGAAGTTTCGGCCTGAGGAGCAGGCCTCGACGGGCCTGGCCGAAGCCCATGCTACTGAAGCTTCGGCCCGAGGAGCAGGCTTCGATGGGCCTGACCGAAGCCCACCTCGGCAGAGATGGAGTTGTATGCGGTCCCAACTCAATCTCTATCTCTATCTGGCCGGATTAATAGCAGATTAGATTAGGAGTTAACCCTCTATAAATAGAGAGGCCTGGCCGGCGTGGAGAACCCCCCAACTCAAACCAAACCAAAGCCATGCTTTGATTGCATTTACTTTTACCTTTACTTTTATGTACCTCTTCGTGGGTTTGCCAGGAAGCCCTCCATCTACCGCTACGGAACAGTGGTAAGCCTTGGTACTTCGCCCATGAAGTCCTCGTTAATCTACGTAACAGATTGCTATCGCCTTGTTACTTCGCCTGTGAGGTATCTGCTAATCTACTTAACAGATTTCTACCTTCGCTACCCATGCAACACTTAGCAAAATTCGGTCTTCAGGCCGAATTGGTACTTCGCGGTCTTCTGTTGCAGGCTTCGCACTTTCGGAGTCCCCTTCGCCGAAGGTGTCCGGAGCTGAGAGATCGGTCCCGGAGGTCCCCAGGACACCCTTTGACGAGACCGCAAGCTTCGACATCAGGCTTCACCAATAGACTTCATCGCCCCAGGCTTCGCCAAGACCATATTCCGCATCAGACGAAGTTGCATTCGCGCGTGGCCCTCGTGTCACTACTCTCATCGAACCCCACCGTTCGGAGGTGAGCACTGCGTCTAGACCCGTTCGGAGTCCATCTTCGAATGGATCAGTCTGAACGCCAAAGTACCCTTCGGCGAAGTACTTCACACCAGACGCCGAAGTTTGCTGTATCGGAGGTATCACACCGAACCCCACTGTTCGGAGGTGATCACTGTGTCTAGATCCGTTCGGAGTCCATCTTCAACTAGATCAATCGAAACGCCGAAGCACCCTTCGGCGGAGCACTTCGCACCAGACACCAAAGGTACCATTCGGCGCACCCTTCGCATCAGGCTTCAAACCAGACGGGCTCCGACTGGTTTGTTGATCATTATTCTGTTTAATCTATTTCTTTCAGCTAATTGGGTTATTCTGGGTAATCTGGTTGCCTGGCGACTCCACCCCCCTTATCACTATTAAGGGTAGTCGGAACGCGATGTTGGTGCCACATCACGCTTAGGCCTGCTCCTAAGTATCCGTGCATTTTTAGATCGTTGGACTGACCCAAGTGCGGGGGCACGTTTTCGTCTCAACACACTTTTTGGCGACTCCGCTAGGGAGGACAGCTACGCCAACACGATGAGTACATCTACATTGGCCACCGGTACATCTACTTCGACTACTACGTCTACACCGCCGATGGACACAATAGGAGGCACGAATATCGACAACCGCAACATAATGTCACCTACACTTGAAGATATCCCCGTAGAAGACCGAGCAGAAATCGAGGCAAAGCTAAAGGCGCTCCAAGACATGATGCTTGGGGGCTACATCAAGACACGCGCAGGCATCGTCAAGCGTGACATCATCACCCCTGACCTCGCTCAGATCTAGGTAACATTGGTATCGCCTCGTTTATCTTCTTTAGAAATTGAGCAAAAGATAGCCGCATTAGTAGATCAGGCTGTTAGCGCTTCGCTAGCCAACCGTTTAGATTCGGCAGTCAACTCCCAAGTAGAGGCGACTCTTAGAAGGTTCGGCTTCACTGAGGCCGTACCCCCGGTTCCTATAGCTAGTGCACCTCTGACAAACATGTCTCCAGCCTCATCACTTATGGCCGAGACCAATCATTATACATATGGTCAAACTAATACTGCATACCACACAGTGCCTGCGCCAATACCCGCGCTGCCCGCACCACACACGCAGGCGCCCGGACCCGAGCACGTTATACAAATAGCACGTAGGGAAGAAGCACATGGCCGACATGTCGATATCCCACCGCGTGTCGCGCCCCCACATGAGAGGCGCATGCAAGCAAACTACCAAGATGATCTAGATGAGCAGATCCACGCACTGTTTAGGGAATGTGTCGGCTTCATGCCCAAGGGACGTGTTAGGGTTTATCGCAAACCATACCCCGATCATCTTGATACAATACCCTACCCCCACAGCTATAGGATCCCCGAGTTTACTAAATTCGATGGCGAGGGCAGCAGGACCACACTAGATCATGTTAGTCAATTTTTGGCGCAGTGTGGAGAGGTTAGCGGGATAGATGCCCTGAAGGTTAGACTATTTTCTCTCTTGCTATCCGGCACACGTGGGATGATTTAGAGCGAAAATTCCATGATTATTTCTACGCGAGTGAAACAGAACTTAGGCTTTCACATTTGACATCAGTTAAACAGAAGTCTAGTGAGAGCGCCTCTGAGTATATCAAGCGTTTCAGAGATACCAGAAACCGATGTTTTAGTCTTAATATTTCAGAAAGGGACTTGGCGGAATTAGCTTTTAATGGGTTGCATTCCGAACTTAAAGAAAGGTTAGATAACCAAAACATTTTAGAAGTTAGCCAAGTCCTACAGCAGGCTCTGGTCCAAGAAGGTCAAGCCAAAGATAAGAAATTTATTAAGACGTTTAGCAAGCCTAGGGCCAAAATCCACATCATGGAGCGCTCTGCTGAAGAGGAGTCAGAGGAGGAGGATTCGGCCTACATGTACGTGGCCGAATGGGTTACAAACCCGTCACTTGCTTCAAACTACGACCATCCCCCACAAAGAATAGACTTAATGAGGTCAGATACTCGTTCGACGTGACTAAATATGATAAAATATTTGATTTCCTCTTAAAGAGCCAGCTTCTCAGGTTACCTAAGGGTCAAGTTATCCCACCTGCCGACGAGTTAAAGAAGCATCCATACTGTAAGTGGCATGATTCACATTCTCATAATACTAATGATTGCAATGTTTCTCGACGGCAGATACAATCGGCCATAGAAGAAGGACGATTGAAGATAGACCATGATCCAAAAATGAAGCTGGATAAAGATCTATTTCCAGTCAACGCCGTCGACCTCGTCGAGAAGAAGGTGTTGATTCAGCCAGAACAGGCCGAGTCCGCTAAAGGAAAAGATGTGTGTTGGCATAAAAGATTACGCTAACAGGTTTATAGAGATTAGAAACTAACAAACGAAGTGTTTGTGAAGTAAACTATTTCAAGCCTCCAAGTGGATAATAGCTCAAAACAGTTTGAAGATGTGTATTGAATAACTCAGTATTCGATCTCTATTACAGGGTGAAACGGGGGGTATTTATAGGCCCAAACATTTATGGAAAAGACCTTTTTACCCCTCTTTTACAACCAACATAGTGGAAACTATTTGGTACCCTTAATAGGGCTAAAACGATAAAAGACCAATCTAATAAGAAATAAGATAAGTCTTCCATACTAGCTGGCAAAGAAGCTCTCGGAAGAGTCAATTTCCGAAGATATACTCCGAACTAGAGTTCGCCTCCATACTTCAAACTTGATCCAATACACTTCTGGAGTTAGATGTTGGAAACCTTTGATTAAATCGTCTGTCTTGGTCTTGTTACAGCAATAACCCTGAAGATGGAATATTTTCCCCCAACAATGTGATTGTTGGGGAACCTCGTACTCGCACACTCGTACCAAAGAACCCCGAGGTAGGAGTATGGAAACAGAATGTCAATACCCCTTCGGCTAAGGCTCGCAAGAGGCCGAAGGTAACATATAACATGCTGCTGAACAAGCATCAGAGGAGGACCAAAGAAGTAGGTCCGCACGACAAGTTAAAACGGCCGAAGGGTCCAAGACTTTCGAAGGGTGGCTTCAGACCGAGGGTTGCGAACCCTCCGCATGAAGGCTTCGGGCCACAGTATCCTGGTGCTCCGCACGGTGGTTCTGAACCCCAATGGTCAGGTTCCCCGCACGACAACTATGGACCCCAGTGGTCGGGTCCCCCGTGCGATGGCTTCTGCCCCCAATGGCTGAACCCCGCACCGTGGTGGACTTCTCCAATGGGAGGCTTCGGCCCGCACTGGCCAAACATACCTCTGTCCTAGCGGGATCCTTCGGTTGTGTGGTCGGAGACACCTTCGACTTGGCTGAACCGCCCTCCGGGTGACGGGTTCGGCTCGCAATGGCCAAGGCTACTAGAGCCACCGATGCCTCCGCCGTATGACTGGGCGGGAACCCCGTGGGCTCCGCACGTATCTGGGTCGGTGTACCCTCTGTAGACTAACCCTATGCCTTGTTTTCCCTCGGAGTATTATGGATGGCAGGGGCGAACAAATGCAGCGGAGGGGGGCTTCGTCCACAGACTGTTTGTGGTACCTCCGAATCGGACCCTACAGAGCGAAGCCGAAGGGTGCAAGCACGCGGAGAACGAAGTGAGGGAGTCCGAAGCCATAACTATCAGAGTTGGGTCTCAAGAAGTCCCAATCCCGAAGACTTTGTCGCCGAGGGCTGACGGAGGTAAATCACATGCTTCGGTCGGGTCCCGCACCGAAGCTTGGTCTGATCGGCCGAACGAGGCCAATCCGTTCGACGGGGTTCGCAGCGAAGCCCCCTTCGAACACAGGGCGCCCGAGGCTGAAGGGCACACTTCAGCCAGAATTAACAGGGGTCAAACAGTAGCTCCAGGCACCAACCCGAAGCCATCTTGGGCTCCCCTGGGCATGTCCAAATCACAAAAGAGATGCCTACAAAGGCTGCGGGCCCAGGATATGCGCGAGAAGGTAGCTGAGGCCGAGCGCGATGCTATCTTCGAAGAGATCCACCCTCGGCCAGCCACAAAAAAGGGTATGGAGGGAGAAGCCAGTTGAGATAACCAACCCGGCTCTTAGTCCGAGCGACGACGATGACGACTTGCTTGACGATGATTACTCGCCCGTCTCTGATGGGCCCGCACCTCAGGCGATGGACATCAACATTGTCACATTACCCGCTGAGTTTGCACCACCAGGGGACGAGGCCGAGGTCACTCAATTGAACCTCGGTGCACATAATGCCATCTTCGAGAAGCCCGAGGACTCGGACCGCCATCTTAAGCCCCTCTATGTCAGGGGTCACATCGATGGGAAGCCGATTTCCCGGATGCTCGTCGACGGCGGTGCCACAGTTAATCTAATGCCTTATTCATTGTTGAAGAAACATGGCAGGGACGAAGATGACCTGAAGAAGACCAACTTCATGCTCAACGGCTTCAACGGCGAGAGCTTCGAAGGCAAGAGAGTACTCTCTATGGAGTTGACGGTGGGCAACAAGACGTTGCCAACAGCGTTCTTCGTCGTTGACGTACAAGGTAACTATAGTGTGTTGCTCGGACACGACTGGATCCATGCGAACTATTGCATCCCCTCTACCCTACACCACTGCATGGTACAGTGGGACGACGATGAGGTGGAGATCATCCCCGCGGATACTTCGGCCCAAGTAGCATTGGCCGATGTATCAGTCAACACCGTCCATAACAAAGTAGAGTGTCTATCAGGTAGAGATCTTTCGGATTACAACTTTGTTAGTGTATCCGGAGGATGGTTTGTACCAGTGTCTGTAAAGCCGGCTGGAGTAGCACGGCTATTTTTGTACTAGTAGTCATGTCTAGCAAGAATAATCTAGATTGGCTAAAGTCTCAAGTGGAGCAGTATCGGTCTAATAAAGATGGTATTGCCGAAGCCATCGAGGACTTTAGCGAAGTAGAAAAATTAGGGCAAGGTTTTGCGTCGGCCGATCCCTTGGAGGAAGTTGATATAGGCAATGGTAGCATTCCAAGGCCGACTTTTGTAAACCAACATTTACAGCCCGATGTAAAGGCTGAAGTGATAAAGTTACTTCGGTCGTATGTCGATTGTTTCACATGGGAGTATAGCAAAATGCCAGGGCTAAGCCGTGAGCTCGTGGAGCATCGGTTGCCTATCAAGCCCGGATTTAGGCCTTATAAACAGCCTCCCCATCGCTTTAATTCGGTCGTCTATGATCGAGTTAAAGAGGAAGTGGAACGACTACTTAAGGCTGAATTTATTAGGCCATGCCGGTACGAGGAATGGGTTGCTAACATTGTGCCTATAGAGAAGAAAGGGAGCGGCAAGATACGAGTATGCATTGATTTCAGGGATCTGAACAGAGCCACTCCAAAAGACGAGTATCCGATGCCAATAGCCGACATGCTGATCAACAATGCCTCGGGACATAAGGTACTAAGTTTTCTTGATGTCAATGCCGGTTATAATAAAATCTTTATGGCCAAAGAGAACGTCTATAAGACTACCTTTCGATGCCCAGGTTTTGTCGGTTTGTTCGAATGGGTCATCATGACTTTTGGTTTGAAAAACGCCGGCGCCACGTATCAGTGCACTATGAACTTGATCTTTCATGACTTATTAGGAGTCATGTTAGAAGTTTACATCGATGATGTCGTGGTCAAATCAGATGCTATTGGAAACCATTTAGCCGATTTGAAAGTTGCTTTCGATAGGATGCGGCAGTACAGGTTGAAAATGAACCCGCTTAAGTGTGCTTTTGGTGTGTCGGCAGGTAAGTTCTTAGGTTTCATGATTCATGAAAGAGGTATAGAAATTGATCCTAAGAGACTTGAAAAGATTATAAATGTTGCAGCGCCGGCATGCAAGGAAGATGTGCAAAAGTTGCTAGGCAAGTTGAACTATTTGCGTCGCTTTATATCCAACTTGTCCGGCAAGATTGATGCCTTTGTCCCCATACTCCGGCTAAAAAATGAAGACGAGTTCACTTGGGGGGCAAGCAAGCAAAGTGCTTTTGAAAAGATCAAGCAATAATTGTCATCACCGCCCGTGGTGAGAGCACCCAAGGCCGGGATTCTGTTTCGGCTATACATCGCCGTTGAACACAGCGTGATTGGAGCCATGCTAACCCAGGAGGTGGAGGGGAAGGAGTACATCATCACTGTTGGCGTAAAAGATTACGCTAACAGGTTTCTGTAGAATAGAAACTAACAAACGAAGTGTTTGCGAAGTGAACTGTTCTAAGCCTCCGAAAGGATAACAACTTAGAATAGCTCGAAGGTGTGTATTGAATAACTTGTATTCGGTCCTTATTACAGGATTAAACAGGGGGTATTTATAGGCCCAAACATTAAGGAAAAGACCTATTTACCCCTCTGTTACAACCGACATAGTGGAAACTATTCGGTACCCTTGATAGGGCTAAAATGGTAAAAGACTAATCTAATAAGAAAAAAGATAAGTCTTCCATCTTAGCTGGCAAAAAAGATCTCAAAGAGCATTAGTTCGACGATATACTCCGAACCAATGCCTATCTTTGTACTTCGAGCTTGACTCAGTACATCTTCGAAGATGGACGTCTGGAAACCTTCGAATCCATTATCTGCCTTTGTGCTGTTACGGCAATAACCCTGAGGATGGAATATTTTCCCCCAACAATCACATTCTTGAGCCGCTGCCTGCTGGGCGCTGAAACCAGGTATGCGTTTGTGGAGCGATTATGTTTCTCACTTTATTACACGTGCACCAAGTTACGCCATTATCTTCTCCACACCACATGTGTTGTCGTTTGCCAAACCGATGTTATAAAGCACATGTTACAAAAACCGATTCTAAGTGGAAGAATCAGAAAATGGGCTTACGCATTAATTGAGTACGATCTGGCCTACGAGCCCCTAAGAGCGATGAAAGGTCAAGTCGTAGCAAACTTTATAGTTCATCATCACATAGATGCTAGCTGGAGTGATGCTATTGCTCTAGTTGAAGTAGTGCCATGGAAAATCTATTTTGATGGTTCGGCTTGCAAGAATGGCCAGGGTATTGGAGTGGTTCTCATCTCACCTAATGGTATGTGCTTCGAAACCTCGGCCCGACTAGAGTTTTCTTCCACTAATAACCAAGCCGAATACGAAGCTTTGTTGCTAGGTCTTGAACTACTAGAGTCTGTAGTTGCTAAGCGTGTTCACGTGTACGGTGATTCATTATTAGTGGTACAACAAGTAGCCAAGAATGCTCAATGTTTTAATGGCTTGCTGAATAGTTACTTGGACAAATGCCTAGACATAGTTGCTACTTTTGATGATTTCCAAATATCTCACGTGTCAAGAGAAGCCAATTCAATCGCTAATGATTTGGCTCAGCAAGCATCTGGCTACCAAGTCATGAGAGGGAAATTTTCTGTGTTGAAAAAGCCGATGTTTGGTCTCATCGCCGAAGCCAGTGATGCTGGACAGGCGCACCCATCGGGTCGAAGCCCTCAGGTCGCCGAAGGCCACCGTATGCCAGAGCCCTTGGATCGGAGTGCTATGCCGAAGCCTATAGTCCAAAGTTTCTCGGACGGGGAAGGCTCTCTAGAGTCGGAACCCTCCGAAGGGCTTCTGCCCAGCACACTCCGAGCGGCCACTTCGGCCGGGCTTCGGCAGGAGCTGGAATGGCTCGGGGGGCACCCCGAAGTCAGTGTTTTAGAAGTTCTTCCAGAAGGTGGACCAGCAAAGCCCTCTGAAATCTGTGAGGGTGATTGGAGAGTCCCGATCGTCCATTATTTGAAAGACCCTAGCCGAAGGGTTGATCGAAAGGTTCGGCGACAAGCGTTCAAATTCATGTTGGTAGACGACACATTGTATCGCCGAACCATTGACGGAGTGCTATTGAAGTGTTTATACCATGAGAAGTCCCAGGTGGCTACAGGAGAAGTCCATGAGGGGCTTTGCGGCACTCATCAGTCGGCCCAAAAGATGAGTTGGATGCTCAAAAGAGTAAGTTTTTATTGGCCGACTATGACTGAAGATTGTTTCAAGTACTACAGAGGGTGTGAGGCATGTTAGAGGTTTGGCAACATCCAGTTAGCTCCCGCCTCATTGCTCAATCCTATTGTCAAGCCATGGCCGTTTCGAGGTTGGGGTTTGGACTTCATCGGCCAGATATACCCTCCTTCCTTGAAGGGGCATCGGTTCGTGTTGATGGCGACAGACTACTTCACCAAATGGACCGAGGCCGTACCTCTCAAGAACATGACTCATAATGAGGTACGCGATTTTATTTTAAAGCACATCATACATAGATTCGGCATCCCTCAAACTCTTACTACGGATCAAGGTAGTTCATTTGTTTCTAAAGAAGTAAGGGACTTCGCCGAATACTATGGCATTAGGTTGATAAAATCTTCGTCTTACTATGCTCAGGCCAATGGTCAGGCCGAGTCTAGTAACAAAACCGTGATTAAGCATATTAAGAAGAAAATCGAAGAGTTTCCTAAAAGGTGGCATGAAGTGCTTTCCGAGGCATTATGGGCATGTAGGATCGCAAAGCACGGTGCCACCAAGGTCAGTCCATATTAGTTGGTATATGGACAAGAGGCCATTCTGCATTTAGAGGTAGATCTCGGCTCCTTAAGAGTGTTAAAGCAGGACGACTTATCGGTTGATGAGTATGAGGCTCTTCTGAAAGATAATCTGGAGGAAGTGACCGATAAGAGACTAAGGGCTTTAGAAGCCATAGAAGTAGACAAGAAGAGAGTAGCTAAAGCCTACAATAAGAAGGTTAAACCAAAATAGTTTCAAATAGGAGACTTGGTATGGAAGACGATTTTACCCTTAGGCACGAAGAGTCCCAAATTTGGTAAATGGTCACCTAGTAGGGAAGGTCCTTTAAGGATAGCCGAAATCGCTCCCGGCAACGCATATGTGTTGGAATCCTTACAGGGAGAGCGGTTTCGAAGAGACTTAAATGGTATATACTTGAAAAAGTATTTCCCAAGTGTGTGGCAAATGTCCTAGAAGTGTCGGAAAGTCGATACAAATGGTATCGTCTTCAGCTCGTTATGCTTTTAGTTCACAAGTTCACTAAAAGGCAGGGGGGCATGTGTTGATAGTAAAAAATGTCATTAATGGCTAGATTGTCAAAATTTCAATTTTTGGTGATTTTGGCCAAAAGTACACATGTCCAGGGCACGATCTGTCCAAAGCCCTATAGGGCCGAAGCCCATTGAGCTGTGGGCTCCGAAGGCCTCTAGCCAGCTTCTGGGCTTCGGCCAGGAAGCCTTCGGAGGCCCACGCTACCAAAGCTTCGGAGCCTTCGGAGGCCCACACTGCCGAAGCTTCAGGAATCTTTGGAGGCCCACGCTGCCGAAGCTTCGGGAGCCTTCGGAGGCCCACGCTGCCGAAGCTTCGGGAACCTTCGGAGGCCCACGCTCCCAAAGATTCAGGAATCTTCGGAGGCCTACGCTGTCGAAGCTACGGGAACCTTCGGAGGTCCACGCTGCTGAAGCTTCGGCCTGAGGAGCAAGCCTCGACGGGCTTGGCCGAAGCCCACGCTACCGAAGTTTCGGCCCGAGGAGCAGGCCTCGATGGGCCTGGCCGAAGCCCATGCTACTGAAGCTTCGGCCCGAGGAGTAGGCTTCGATGGGCCTGAACGAAGCCCACCTCGGCAGAGATGGAGTTGTATGCGGTCCTAACTCAATCTCTATCTCTATCAGGCCGGATTAATAGCAGATTAGATTTGGAGTTAACCCTCTATAAATAGAGAGGCCTGGCCGGCGTGGAGAACCCCCCCCCCCCAACTCAAACCAAACCAAAGCCATGCTTTGATTGCATTTACTTTTACCTTTACTTTTCTGTACCTCTTCGTGGGTTTGCTTGGAAGCCCTCCGTCCGCCACTACGGAACAGTGTAAGCCTTGGTACTTCGCCCATGAAGTCCCGTTAATTTACGTAACAGATTGCTATCGCCTTGTTACTTCGCCTTTGAAGTATCCGCTAATCTACGTAACAGATTGCTACCTTCGCTACCCGTGCAACACTTAGCAAAATTCGGTCTTCAGGCCGAATTGGTACTTCGCACTCTTCTGTTGCAGGCTTCGCACTTTCGGAGTCCCCTTCGCCGAAGGTGTCCGGAGATGAGAGATCGGTCCCAGAGGTCCCCAAGACACCCTTCGACGAGACCATAGTCTTCGACAACAGGTTTCGCCAACAGACTTCATCGCCCCAGGCTTCGCCAAGACCATATTCCGCACTGGACGGAGTTGCATTCGCGCGTGGCCCTCGCGTCACTACTCTCACCGAACCCCGCCGTTCGGAGGTGATCACTACGTCTAGACCCGTTCGGAATCCATCTTCGAACCGATCAGTCCGAACACCGAAGCACCCTTAGGCGAAGTACTTCGCACCAGACGCCGAAGTTCACTGTATCGGAGGTATCACGCTGAACCCCGCTGTTCGGAGGTGATCACTGCATCCAGATCCATTCGGAGTCCATCTTCGACCAGATCAGTCCGAACGCCGAATCACCCTTCGGTGGAGCACTTCGCACCAGACGCCGAAGGTACCCTTCGGCGCACCCTTCGCATCAGGCTTCGAACCAGACGGGCTCTGACTGGTTTGTTGATCATTATTCTGTTTAATCTATTTCTTTCGGCTAATTGGGTTATTCTGTGTAATCTGGTTGCCTGGCGACTCCACCGCCCTTATCACTATTAAGGGTAGTCGGAACGCGACGTCGGTCCCATGTCATGCTTAGGCCTACTCCTAAGTATCCGTGCACTTTTGGATCGTCGGACTGATCCAAGTGCGGGGGCATGTTTTTGTGTCAACAGTGTGCAGTAGCTTCGGTGACACGCTTGAACCCCTAGGCCTTCGCTTCACTGAAGTTAGCCTTCAATACAGTTATGGTTTTGAGCCGAAGCCGTCAAAGCTATTGAGCCTTCACACCATCACCTCCAGAGTGGACCACCATGGCAGTGGACGACCACGGCTTCGCAGCTACTCCCAGCTACTCCCACCAAGTCAACCATTCTCATCTTCGAGTTTTTGGCTGTCGATGCTTTATCCAAAAACATGGAAATTTGGACAAATTTGAGCCGCGCTTGTCTGACGGGATTTTCTTGGGTTATACTACTCACGGTCATTCTAACCGTGTTTTTAATTTGGAAACTAACACTGTCATCGAGTCATGTGATGTGACTTTTGATGAATCAACCCCCTATGTTAGATCTTCTTTTGAATAGGCCAACGAACACGATATGGAGCAGACCATCTTCGAAGATGAAGATCCCGTAAATTTCGAGGACGAACCCCTACTACCCTCGGCATCCACTCTAGAAGCTGACCCCGCTTCAATCATTTCGGCAAGAGGCCCGAAACTACAACCTCAACATCGATCATCTTCGACAATTCACTAGCACAAGTTGAAGGGGAGATTGCATCCCACCGTGAGGCTCCTCATCATATTCAAAGGATGCATCCTCACGAGCAGATCATTGGTGAGCTTGATCAAAGGGTAACCCATTCTCATGCTCATTTCATTGATTCCGCTTTTGTTGCCTCTTTTGAGCCCTTAGATGTGAGTCATGCTTTATATGATTCTAGTTGGATCAATGCCATGCATGAAGAACTTGAAAATTTTGAGAGAAACCAAGTCTGGACTCTTGTAGATCCTCTACCTAATGTTCATTTTATTGGAACTAAATGATTTTTCAAAAACAAACTAGGGGAGGATGGAACTGTAGTTAGAAACAAAGCTAGACTTATGGCTCAAGGTTATTCTCAGTTAGAAGGGATTGATTTTACTGAAACTTTTACACATGTTGCTTGTCTTGTGGGCATTATAATTTTGCTTGATTTTTCGGTATCCTGAGGTTTCAATCTTTATCAAATACTCCTAGCTCTTCGCAAAATGCCTTGAAGGTGCCCACGTCAAATTGAGTGCCATTGTGCAACGTGAGCTGCTTAGGTACTCTGAACCGGTAGATAATGTTTTTCTAGAAGTACTTTTGGACGCTCTTCGAGGTGATGGCAGTAAGGGGCTTAGCTTCGACCCACTTGAAAAAATATTCAATAGCGACGATGGCGAAGCACAAGTTGCCCTTGGCTCTAGGAAATGGACCAATGAGATCCATCCACCATCGGGCGAGGGGCTAGACAGGGGTGATGACCTGCAAAGGGGTGGTTGGCTGATGGCTTTGCCTTCCCATCCACTGGCACCCTTGGCAGGTGCGCACAACATCTTTGGCATCAGCTACAATAGTGGGCCAATAAATGCCTTGACGGAAGGTCTTCCATGCAAGTGCCCGAGGAGACAAGTGGCTAGCACAGAGACCCTCGTGGATATCTCAGAGCATCTACTGCCCTTCGGAGTGGGAGATGCACCGAAGCTGTGCGGAGCAAACGCTGGATTTGTACAAAGCCTTGTTGATGATCTTGTAGCGCCGTGCTCGATGCTAAAGCCTCAAAAGTTCAGTACTTTGCTGAAGCTCTCCCTCGCCCTTAAGCAGCTTCAGGATCGTATCCCGCCAATTTTCAATGGTTGTACAGAGGATTTTGGCTAGTTCCGGTGATGCCGGGATATCTCCTGGAGCTTGGGTCGAGACGTCTTCTCATGGGGATGCCGATGGCTTGGCTAGTTCTTTGAAGAAAGCCCCAGGGGGCAGTGCTTGACCTCCGGCAGCCACCTTATCAAGGGTGTCTGCCTGGTGATTGTCACTCCACAGAATGCTCAGGACAGAAATCCCCTTGAAGGCTGCCTTGGCTTGCTTCATGGTATGTGATGAGGTCAGAGTGTTGAACTTGGAAGCTCCTGTCTACGTGCCCGACCATGACTTGGGAATCGATCTTTATAAATACTCTAGCAGTGCTCAACACGCGAGCTTTGCGAAGGCCTAGCAACACACTTTCATATTCTGCGATGTTATTTGTGGCTTTAAAATTTAACCATGCGGAGTACAATGCTTGTTTTCCCAAAGGGGATATAAGGACTACTCATGCGCCTGCTCCGGAGGCTTGATATGCGCCGTCGGAATAAATGGTCCATACTCCTTCGCTGGCCTCACCAGGAACATGGTTTGCTGCCGGAGTCCATGCTGCAACAAAGTCTATGATGATTTGAGACTTGGCAGAGGTCTGGGCCATGAAGGTGATGTCGAAGGGAGCCAGTTCGATTGCCCACTTCCCTATCCTTCTTGTATCGTCTTTGTTTCAAAACATGTCCCCGAGAGGGTATGATGTGGGGATGATGATACCATGGGCCAGGAAGTAGCGCCGTAACTTTCGGGAGTCCATGACGACGGTGTAGGCCACCTTCTCGAGTTCAGTGTACCGAGTCTTTGGTCCAGAGAGGGCTTCATATACGAAGTACACCGGCCATTGGACCAATCTTCCATTAGCCTCTTCCTCCTGGATTAAGGTAGACTTGCCACACAGCTGGTGACGGCGAGGTAGATGAAGAGGGTCTCGCCACTGTGTGGTGTAGTGAAGGTGATCAGATTGGCTAGGTACTCCTTGATGTCGTTGAAGCAGTGTTGGCATTCGAGAGTCCACGCAAAGTCCTCCGAGCCCTACAGCGCCTTGAATATTGGCAAGCTTCGCTCTGCTGACCTAGGTAGGAAGCGACTGAGAGCTACGAGGCATGCCGCTAGCTTTTGAGGTTGCTTCAGGATTTGAAGAGGGGCCATATTCTAGAGGGCGGTAACTTGGGTGGGGCTAGCTTCGATTCCCCGACTTGAAACCAAATATCCTAGTAACTTTCCAGCCCGGGCTCCAAAGATGCATTTTTCTGGGATTAGGCGGATTCCACAATTCCAAAGAATGCCAAACGTCTCTGCTATATCTAAGCTATACTAGTGCTTATTTGCACTCTTGATTACAATGTCGTCCATGTATGCCTCGATATTGCAGACGATTTGGTGGCCCAGAGCCTTGGTGATCAATCTGGAGAAGGTAGCGCTAGCATTCCGGAGGCCGAACGACATTCTTACATAGCAGGACACTCTGGAGGGAGTGACAAAGCTTGTCTTGGCTTGATCTTCCTGCCTTAACCAGATCTGGTGGTACACGGAGTACATGTCTGGGAAGCTGAGGAGTTCAGATCGTGTCGTAGAATCAACCAACTGGTCGATGCGAGGCATGGGGTAGGGGTCACGGGGGCAAGATTTATTTAAGGATGTGAAATAAATACACATGTGCCATTTGCCGGATGTTTTCTTTTGGACAAACACGGGGTTCGATAGCCACTCCATGTGATTGATCTCCCGAATGACTCCGGCTTTGAGCAGCTTCTCGACTTCGGCCTTGGTGAGGTCGGCTCATTCAGAGGACAACTTGCGGACCCCCTATGGGACCTGCCGGGCTCTCGGGTTGACCGCTAAGGAGTGTTCAATGATGGAGCGATCAACGCCTGGTATGTCTTCGTCTGACCACGTGAATATATCTAGGTTGTCTCGAACAACTTCTTCCAGCTTGGCTAAAACTTCGGCTCCAGACACCCACCGAACTGGACGGGGTACTCCTTGCCATCCTTGACCAGGATCTTGGTGATCACCTCCCCCTCCGGGTGCGGCTTGGTGGCGGGTCCTTTGGAGGGCCCATCCACTACAACAATCCAGGAAACTTCCGTCGGCCAAAGCCGACGGAAGTTAGTTCTTTCCCGACGGAAGAAGCTAACTTCCGTCGGCAAAAGGCTAACTTCCGTCGGCATTTGGCCAACGGAAGCGGGTAGACGGAAGTTAGCTAACTTCCGTCGGTGGCCGACGGAAGTTAGCTAATTTCCGTCGGCCAAACCTAGCCGACGGAAGTTACCCGGAAATCGGTAACTTCCGTCGGCCAAATCTTAGCTGACGAAAATTACTTTTTTGTTTTTTGTTTTTTCTGTCTACGGGGCAATAACTTCCGTCGGCTAATGTTGGCCGACGGAAGTTAACTAAAAAATCCGAAAAAAAAATAAAATTTGCAACTTTGCTGCATAGAAAATAGCATCAGGCCGATACACACTATCCTGTAGGACTGCTATATACATTCTACAATACATATGTCCATCCTGTCCAATTTCCAAAGGCCGATACACCTATTGACATTAAGTGCATTGCCACCTCCCTCAGGCTGATCTTCAAAGTCAATATCATGTTGCGGTAGAGAAACAGTTGTCAGTTGAGCATATACAGGAACTTGAACAACAGTTGTGTATCCACAATGCTTCACAACAACCACACCAAGAGTAGCAGTATCCTGTAAACCAATAGTACTACTTCAACAATAAATAGGAAAATAGTAATAGTAAACTGCAACAACCTGTATCAAAGAGGGGAAAGTCTTACATGTACTTTGTGACTGTTATTGCTGCATGTGCAAAGCTGAGTCTGTGGTCTCGTTCAGTGTTTCACTGGAACACTTGTCAGGTATTTGACCGGAATCCATAAGGCAGATTTCCAAACTGCAAAGAAATTAATGTCAATAAAATTTGAAATATCATTATTGCAGAATCAATGCAGCAGGGCTATTGCCCTGATATATGTGAAAAATCTAGTTCAACCAAACCAAATTACACTTAAGTGCAGAAATAACTCGATCATTCATCCAATATAAAATCACAATACTAGCAAAACTTCTTTAACATATCAATAGCTAATGAATTGGCATTGAGCCTAAACAATCATCACCATGTCCAAATTCATAATTGAAGCATAATCCCCCGAATGATCTTGACCCCCACAAAAGTTGTTGTCCAAAAGTACAGTGACTTTGATATTGTCAAAATACCACTAGATAATATGTCCATACTTCATAGAAAGCCAAAATTAGCTTCTTGAAGTGTGATCCAGCTGTACCCCATGTAGTATGTGTGCAAAACAGAAAAGTTCTAAACCCTTGCAATTCTAGTGTGTCAAAACCCTATAACCAGTGGCAAAGGACATCCTCCTTGGTCTCAGAATCCATGGGCATTTCACACTTTGCTTAAATTGTTCATATCCACAGAACATGTTCTGTCGTCTTAAGTGTTCAATAACCACTAATGTTGCAGCATGAGTGAACAGTGCTATGCCTTCTTAGATGTCCATACTGCTGGCAAAGTAGCAATACCAATCTGGCTCAGATTTTCTACATCAATGAGAGCGGACATAACAAATAACACAATATCCTCTTGGTGGTTTAACAACAAAGGTAATTAATTTGGCACAGTTCGGACGAACTTGATCAGCAAGGCAAATGAAGTTTCTCAAGTGAACAATACTTCAAAAATCCTCACCTGGGGAACAACGACGCCCTGTCGCTCCCGACCTCTGGAACCCCGACAACGACGACTCCACGGCCATCCCGTTGCCATCCCCTTCTACTAGCTTCGGAGACGGCAGGGGCCTTCCAGACCCGCGGCATGGCGAGTCCCCCTCGTCGGGCAGGGGCAGCTTGTGCAGCAGCAGCACGGGCGACAACGACGACCTGGGCGGCGCCACCTGGGAGGCGGCGGGCGGAGGCACGCGGAGGCGGCGAGAAGGTGCAGAGGCGGCACGCGGCAGCCGGCGATGGGGAGGAGCGGAGATCCGGTGGGCGAGACGAGGGCCGCTTCCCCGGCGAGGGCCTCATCCCCACCGCGGGCGGAGGGCGAGGTGGGGAGGCACGGGGAGGCCTGGAGTCGGTGGCGACCAGGAGGCGTGCGGCGACCAGGAGGCGACGAAGGGGCGGGAGGCGGCCGTGTGGGGAAAAACCTAGGCGGCGGGCTGGGGAGGGAGAGAGGTAGCGCGGCGACCGGGTGTGGGAAAACCTAGGCGGCGGGTTGGGGAAAAATATTCTGATATTTATCTTCCGTCGGTTGAGGATTGAACCGACGGAAGTTAATTTAACTTCCGTCGGCCACATTTAAAGCCGACGGAAGTTAAGTTAACTTTCGTCGGCTCCTTTAGGCCGACGGAAGTTAATTAATTTCCGTCGGTTTTTGGAAAAGCCGACGGAAATTAAAAAGACCGACGGAAATTTCTGTTTTTCTTGTAGTGATCGCGGAGTAGGGGGGTGTCAACGACGCCGAGGGTTTTGAGCTCCTCTAGGCTTTCGCAGAAGCTGTGGACCTGCCTTGGCTCCAACAGAGCAGAGCGACCATACTCCACTTGGCGAGCTATAGCTTGATCACCAAAGACAGATAGGACACCTCCTGGGGTTGGCATCTTGAGGCATAGATAGTTGTGGTGCACGACGGCTCTGAACCGGTTGAGCATACCCCTTTCAAAGATGGCGTTGTAGGCATAAGGGGCATCGACGACGTCGAAGATGATCTTGAGGAACATAGTGAGGTGTGTAACTAGTGTTCAAGGTAATGATGAGTGATTGACAGGGTGAATTCATGAGTTATGTCTGGATGTTCTCGATATGGTGTGTGTGTCTATGTTTGTCTCGTGTGTGCAGGCTTGAGTTACTCGTCAACTATCGATGGCACGGGATCAGGGTTAGATGGAGAGTCTAATGCCAGATGGTCGAGGGTGTCAGTCGAAGTCAAGAGTGGACTCAGATGTACGCATGGAGGACGGATGGGACGTTGAGTTGAAGATTGATCGAGACGAAGCGTTGATCAAGTCAGCGAAAGGGAAGCTAGTTCAAGTGACAAGGTAGCTCAAGGGATCGAGAGCGGGAGATACTTGCTGGCGGTCGGGTTCGTGGACTGACGACGGGCGTCGACGATCAGGAGAGGCTTTGTCGGTTTTTGCTGAAAACCATCAAAACTTTAAATGTTTTTACTAAAATTGTGTCATGTATTAGTTTAATCTTTTAGTTTCATAGTGTGGTCTTTTTAGTGTATTTTTGGAATGTCTCTATTCTGAAAATATACTAAAGAGGGGTCTTTTTGTATTTTTTCTTTTGTCTTTTAGGGTCTAATAGTTTTTATTTCAGAATTTTATTGTTAGTTTCTTCTAGGGGGGCAATTTGTAAAAGTGAGTATTCTAGAACCTTTGGCAGTTGGGATATTTTATCCCCTGTCCCCTGGCCGAACTGAACTAAGTTGATTGAATCAAAAAGTTACTTAGCTTTTTCTACAAAGATCAGAAAAATTCTCAAAGTTTTGGAAGCTTGACGATGAACAACTGATCGAGAGGAGTTTCGGACGTGCTACAGGTGTTTCGGCAAGAACTATTCATCGTCCAGGAGAATAAATTTCCAGCGGCTGTTTATGTGAGTTCTTCGTCGATTTCTCTGTGAACTCTTGTTGATCTGAATTGTTTTCCTGTGTGATTTCTACTGGATATGATTGATATACATGTTGATTAGTTTTGATCATTGAATCGTTTTAGTTTTCACATGTAGTTTCTGTTTTGAACACTGAAAATATTTGTTCACAGCTTAGTATGTATCTTTTTGCTCAGATATGATTCATATATATGTGATTGAATGAGTGTGTGTGGATAAAAACTGATCAGGTTTGGCTGATAGAGCGTTGAATTGAAATTGCTTCTAGTTATAGTTCTGGTCTCCTCAGTCTAGATTCATGCTGTGAAGCTTTATTCACCTTTTCAGTTCTGCTTTGAGTGTTTTGAATACTCAAATGTCTTCAGATCTGTTTCCTTGAACTTGTGTTGGTGCATGACTCTTAGAACCTCACAAGTACTTCTTCAATTTTACTAATCATTACATATTGTTTCATGTACCTTGGTCTGCAATTCAACTGTTAGCATTTTTTGGTTGCTATACTAGTTTTCAGGTTCTGTTGTTAATATCTTTCTTGAGTATTTGTACTGAAAGTATTTTTCTGCTTGAAAGTGCCAAATCAGTAGTCTGAATTGAAATTGGCTTTCTGATTTGAGTTAGAAACAGATTGTGTTTTCAGTTTTTGAATGCAAGTACTACTGTTTTCAGTCTCTAATTGATGTTCATACAAGTGTTTCAAAGTATAGTATGATCTGGTTGAACTGTTTTAATTGATAAAGACTTTGTTTCAGAAATTTAAACGTGTCTTTAGTGATTCAATCTGTAAATCTGTTCACTGTAGTTTTCTGGAATAGAAACAGAAATGTTCAGTACTGTTTTCAATATTTGAGCTGAACTTCAATCTGTTTTTCAGTTATGTCATGAATTAGCTAGAAACAGTTTATGAGTGCAAGTTTTGAATCAGGATATTCTGTTTCTAGTGTAGTTGTTGTTTTCCCTATTGATTCTATTTTGAAGAAAGTTGTGAGTGTTGCTGTAATGTGCTGAATCTGAAATTGTTGAAGATTCATTCTAAGTTCTTGTGGTTGAATAGTATTTACTGGTTTGTTTCAGTTTTGTTTCAGATTTGTGTCATTTGTGGAGAAAGGAATACTTGCTCAGCATGCTTTTCATTCTAAACCAGAATTTACTCCTGCTGTTGAGATTGTGACACTGAACAGTACTCTGTGAATTTTGTCGGTTCAGATACAGTGCTTTGCTGAATGTACTATTCATGATCAAGTGTATATTGTGCCAGCATGCAAATCCATCTCATTCTGAATTGAATCATTGTGTGCTGAATTGAAATTAAACTGAAATTGAAAATTGCAAACTGAATCAAAACATGACTAATGAACTTTATTGAAATACACTATTATTATTCATCGTCTGACAAATTTCAGAAGTACAGGGATTTCATTTGAGGTTGAATTGAAACTAGCTGATTCACTATTACAAACTTGAATTGATCTCTTGTGTGAGTGTTTTGATTTTTGTCGACTAAAAATCTTGTAACAAAGCTGATTGGTGGACTTCATTCTTATAGAGCTCAATTTTTGTACTGTTTGGATTAAAACTTGAAACTAAGTTTTTAGAGGTGCGTTGGGTGATTTGATTAGGCCATCACATTCGAAAGAAAGTGTTGATGCACCTATTCACCCCCCTCTAGTCGTTATTCCGATCCCACAATTGGTATCAGAGTCGGTTAGATAACCAGTTGACCTTAACCGGTTTATGATCCTTGTGGCGACATGGATAAGAACACCAAGATCCTGATGTTTGATGGTCAAGATTATGCTTATTGGAAGGTGCGCGTGGAGACTTATTTGCTTAGCCAAGTGAGATATGGGAAATTGTTGTATCCTAGTATGTGATTCCTGACACTCCTACCTCAGAGACTGAGAAGGGTCAATATGAACGTAATAGCAAGGCTAGAAACATTCTTTTTATCAGTCTGAGTCGCAACGAGTTCGATAGGGTCCAGCACCTTTGCACTGCACGAGAAATTTGGTCGACCTTGAGTACTTTTCATGAGGGTACATCGCAGATCAAGGCTAGGAGGCAAAGCACGTATAATCAAGAATATCAAATGTTCGTGCAAGGCCCTGGTGAATCTATTGATGCTTTGTTTGCTCGCTTTGACAAAATTGTTAGTAACTTGCGCTCCACTAGGATGCTAGCTTACTCTGATCATGACCGAGCGATCAAACTTCTCTATGCTCTAGATTGTAGCATATGGGAAGTAAAGATCTCAAGCATTGAAGAGTTTGCGAGTTTTTATACTTTGACATGCGATGAACTCTTCAGTAAGCTTAAGTCCACCGAGATCGCCAAGGCATCTCGTTCTGGGATTGGGAACTCTTTGCCACAATCCATGGCACTAGTTTTCGGTTCCAGCAGTGGCACCTCATCTAGAGGTAGCATGTCTGGTGTTTGTGCTTTGTCTGGGGGTTTTGCCTTGTCTTCTTTGGTCTTTATCACAAAGGAGCAAGTGGACAAATTGGACAATGAAGAAGTTGCTCTCATAGTCAAAAAGTTCACTAGGTTCTACAATAATAGAAGAGATCAGAGGAAAGGAGGCTCTCGAGGGTGTTTTGAGTGTAGTGACCTAAATTACATTAAAGCCAATTGCCCAAAACTGAAAGCCAAAAATGAACATGAACAAAAATATCAGAAAAGAGATAAAAAACCGTTCTACAAAGGCAAAAGAGGAAAAGTGGCGAAAAGGATGGCTAGAGCTTTCGTGGCAGCACTCGACAACATCGACAACACCTCGAGTGAAGAACCCAGTTCTGATGAAGATGAACCAGGCAAGAATGAAGAGAAGAAGGAAAAGATGAAGGACTTCAATGGCCTCTGCTTCATGGCCAACGACAAGCAAAGCAGCGATGAGCCTGACTCATCTGAGGTTAGTCTATCTTTTGATCAATTGTTCAAAACGATGAATTACATGATGCAATTATTTGACAAGATAGACTACTTAAACCTTCTGCTAAAGAATGAAAAGAACAAAAGCTTAAAATTGAATCGCTTTCTATTGAACTTGCTTTGTTGAAGTCTAAATCTGAAATTGTTGAATGTGAGTCATGTCTTGTTATGGATGAACTTGCTCAGTTGTGTTTGATTCATGCTCAAAACATTGAAAAACTTGAAAATGTTCAGAAGCAACTCTTGGTGGTGGAGTCTAGTCTTAATGCCATCGATGAATGCTTGAATTGCACTTTACTGATTGAAAGCGTTAGTCTGAGAGATAAGCATATCAATGAGCTTAAGGCTAGATTGGAGAGTGCTGAGTGTTCTAAGGATGTGCAGCCGGCTTGTCCCACCGGCATCACCCTTAAGGACCAACTCAGCTTTGCTAGAGAGCAAATAGAAAAGCTGAAGTGTGAGAATGATTATCTGCTTTCCATGGTAGACAAATGCACTGAAGGGAAAGGTAAAATGGATTTGCTTTTGGATAAAACTAAAATGTGCGCTGACAGGGAAGGGTTAGCTCTTGGATTAGGTTATGAGAGGACTTCATCCAGTACACCGAGCCAAACGGTGTTCACTCTACCTACTACCCTTGAGAAAGAGAGAGCCCAGTTAGACATAACTCAAAAAGCCAAAAATCCTACCCAACCCAAAAAGATAATCATTTCTTCACTCAAGATAGACTCCAAGTAAAAACCTAGGAAAACTGCGAGGTTCGCGCTAGAAACATATAAACCTACAACCGAGAAAGTGTTCCATTGCACTTATTGTTATCATGTAGGTCATTTGATTGGTTTTTGCTATAGACGCATGAAAGATGAACGTCGTGCTCATGCTTTACATTTTCATGATTATCCTTCATTTGATATGCATGAATATGATTATAATACTTATACTAATTATGAGGCTCCTTTCAGTTATATGAGTGGCTATGTCCATCGTGGTGTATATCGTACGTCGTATGATGATGGACCACGTAGGCGTTTTGTTTCTAATTATTTTAGGAGACCTCAACGTGTTGCGAGGAGACCTCATGTGCAGTATGATTCTCATCACACACAGTCTCCTGCTTTACCTACTTCTCGGGTAGTTCAGCGATGGATACCTAAGCATCTTATCTCTAAACCCAGTGCTGAGTAGTCGAGATTTGTCTTCTGTACTTTGGGGAGTCATGGGAGGCTGGAGGACAAGTGGATAATTGATTCTGGGTGTTCACGACACATGACCAGGAAGTCTTCATGGTTCTCCAGCTTCACCTCAGCCAGGCATCATGAAAGCATCACATTTGGAAACAATCACAAAAGCAGAGTGAAGGGCAAAGGTATGATCAAAATTAATGAAAATTTCACTCTCACTAATGTTGCTTTGGTTGAGGACTTAGGGTACAATTTGCTTTCTATTTCACAATTGCTTGATGAGGGTTTTGAGGTTCATTTCAGTCATGATGCTTCTTATGTGCGTGATTCTTCTGGTGTTTTTATTTGCAAAATATTAAGAGTAGGGATAATTTTGTGAGCTGATTTCACTAAGTCTTTTGGATCATCTCATTGTCTTTTAGCTGAACCATCTTTTGAGCTTTGGATGTGACATAGGAGACTAGGGCACATGAGTTTTGATTTTCTTGTGAGATTGAGTGCCCTAGGACTCATCCGAGGATTGCCCGAGCTAAAATTTGAGAAGAACCTCATTTGTGCTCCATGTCGTCTTGGTAAAATGGTTGCTGCCTCGCATTACCCCATAAACATGGTGGTGACTGAGCGACCCGGTGAGCTTCTACATATGGATACAGTTGGTCGATCCCGGGTTAGCTCTTAAGGAGGCAAATGGTACGTACTTGTTGTGGTTGATGACTATTCTCGTTACCCTTGGTTTTTCTTTCTCGTAAGCAAGGATGAAGTGTTCATACACTTTCGAAGCTTAGCACTGAGGCTATTCAATGAACTCCCCGGTGCAATGAAGGCTCTTTGAAGCGACAATGGCACCGAGTTCAAAAATATCTCTTTTGCAGAATTTTGCCTTGAACATGGGATTGAACATCAGTTTTCTCCACCGAGAGTCCCTCAACAAAATGGTGTGGTTGAGAGGATGAATCGTACAGTTGTGGAGATGGCTAGGATGATGCTGAATGAGCACATGACTCCTAGAATATTATGGGTCGAAGCCATGAGTACATCATGTTACATCTCTAACATGATCTTTTTGCGCTCTTTGCTTAATGTGAATTCTTATGAACTTTGCTTTGGGAGGAAGCCCAAGGTCACACACTTCAGAGTGTTTGGATGCCGTTGCTTCATCCTAAAGCGAGGCAATTTAGATAAATTTGAATCGTGCGCATCTGATGGGATCTTTTTAGGCTATTCTTTACATGGACACTCTCATCGTGTTTTCAATCTTGAAACTAACACATTGGTTGAATCTTGTGATGTAACTTTTAACAAAACTTCTCCGTGTGTTAGCCCTAACTTTGAATTTGTAAGTGAGCACGATATGAGTGAAACACTTTTTGAGGAAGAAGTTCCATCAGACGATGAAGATCCTGAGGCTGTACCACTACCTCCCTCTACGGCGACTCCAGAAGCTTTGACTACTTCCACAATAGGACCTGAAGATTCCACTTCTGAGAGTGCGGAGCAAACTTCGGCAAGAGTTGAGGGGGAGATTCTATCACAGAGAGAAACACCGCTTCGTATTCAAAGAATGCATCCCCCGGAGCAGATTGTCGGCGAGCTAAATGAACGAGTAACCCGATCTCACGCTCATTGTGTTGATTCTGCTTTTGTTGCTAATTTTGAACCATTAGATGTTAGTCATGCTTTGTCTGATGCGAGTTGGGTCAACGCAATGCATGAGGAACTTGAAAACATTGATAGAAATCAGGTTTGGGTACTCGTTGATCCACCCCCTAACAATCATTTAATTGGTACAAAATGGATTTTCAAAAAGAAACAGGGGGAGGATGGGGCGATAGTGAGAAACAAAGCTAGGCAAGTGGCTCAAGGGTATACTCATGTTAAGGGGATTGATTTTGGAGAAACTTTTGCACAGGTAGCTCGACTTGAGGCCACTAGGATCTTGCTTTCTTTTGCATCTTCACGCGGCTTTAAACTTTTTCAAATGGATGTGAAAAGCGTGTTTCTGAATGGTTTCATAGGAGAGGATGTTTATGTCAAGCAGCCTCCTGGCTTTGAGGATCCCAGGTACCCCCATAGAGTCTTTAAACTTCACAAAATACTATATGGGCTCAAACAAGCACTGAGGGCCTGGTACGACCGCCTGAGGATGTTCTTGATCGAGCATGGGTACAAGATGGGGTCCGTTGATAAAACTTTGTTCACTCTAATGCATGGCAAAGACTTCATACTCGTACAGATATATGTTGATGATATAATATTTGGTGGTTCATCTCATACACTTGTTGTCGAGTTTGCAGAATCGATGAGCAGCGAATTCGAGATGTCAATGATGGGCGAGCTGACCTTCTTCCTGGGTTTGCAGATCAAACAAAGCAAACAAGGAACTTTTGTCCATCAAACAAAATACACTAGAGATTTTTCTTAAATGATTTGACATGTCTGACGCTAAACCTCTTGCTACCCCAATAGGTACTTCTATTGCTCTTAATCCAGATGAAGATGGAGAAGAAATGGACCAGAAGGAGTATCACAGCATGATCGACTCTTGTTGGCGTAAAAGATTACGCTAACAGGTTTCTGTAGAAGAGAAACTAACAAATGAAGTGTTTGCGAAGAGAACTGTTCTAAGCCTCCGAAAGGATAATAACTTAGAATAGTTCGAATGTGTGTATTGAATAACTTGTATTCGGTCCCTATTACAGGGTGAAATGGGGGGTATTTATAGGTCCAAATATTAAGGAAAAGACCTATTTACCCCTTTATTACAACCGACATAGTGGAAACTATTCGGCTCCCTTAATAGGGCTAAAATGGTAAAAGACTAATCTAATGAGAAAAAGATAAGTCTTCCATCTTAGCTGGCAGAAAAGATCTTGAAAAGCCTTAGTTCGAAGATGTACTCCGAACCAATGCCTATCTTCGTACTTCGAACTTGACTCCGGGTATCTTCGAAGATGAACGTCTGGGAACCTTCGAATCTGCTATCTGCCTTTATGCTGTTTCGGCAATAATCCCGAAGATGAGATATTTTCCCCCAACAGTAGCCCCTCGAATACGCTTCTCCGTTTAACCTGTAATGTTAGGAGAGAAATATACGGAAGGAAAAGATAACAAAACATAGGGGTTATTGGATTTTAGTTCATCTCCGAAATGCATGAAGATATAAACTCCGAATCAGTATTAGGATAATTGCTTTTCGAACTATCTTAGAACCGACTCAGGAAGTTCGAAAGTCTTTTAGACGTAGAGAAAATAGCCGTTAGCTTTTTGTTTCTAACGGAAACTGTAGAATGCGTTAATTTCGGAGAAAAGTAACGGCAGGAATGCGAAACGGCATGGACTAACGGTAAAAAAGTAAAATCTAGGCTATAAATAGAAGGCCTAGAACTTACCCGGTTACCTTTTCACCGCTTTCTCGCAATCAAACACCTTTTGAGCCCTTTGAGTTCTTGAGCCCTAGCCTCTAGTTTCTCCAAAGCAACCCAGTGACTGTAATGGCGAAGACCAAAGGTGTGGGGCCTTCAGCTTTGGCTAGGCAACAGGCCACAGCTGCAGCAGCGGCGGCAGCAATGGCGACGGCACCTCCGGCATCTGCAGCGACATCCGTGGTGGCAGGAGGGAGAAATCCCAAAATGTCGATGATCAAGGTCTCTGCCCGCCATCAACAAAATACTTGGATCAATCTTTCCAATTGGGGCCTTCTACCTGCAAGAGAGAATCATTGGCAATCGCAGTAGAAGGGAAAATTAGTACTGGAGTGATGATTCGCAAGCCCGGGAAAGAGCTTATTCCGTCACCAAGGCCCGGAGAAGTGGTTGTATTCGAAGCCTTCTTCGAAGCCGGCTTGGGCCTTCCAGCAGTAGATTTCTTAGCGGAGGTACTCGATCTATTCCATGTCACCCTCCCTCAATTATCTCCGAATGCAGTAGCTAGACTGGCTATCTTCGAATGGGCATTGAGAGCCGAAGGTTGTGAGGGGAGGGCAGAGATCTTCGCTGCACTTCATAGAGCAACATGCCAACCAAAGACCTTCGTAGGCCCCGGAGGTGAAAAAGTAGTAGTAGCCTTCGGTAGTATCAACTTTAGGCTTCGAGATGAGTATGCCCTTCAGTTTCCTGCCAAGGCCATCAATGCCAGATGGTATACTGATTGGGTTCTGAGATGGTTTTATGCCGAAGTTGGGGCAAGCAGTCCTCTGGCCGGACCCCTTAAAGAAATCCAATTTCGGAAGGAAGCCTTAGTGCAGCCCAACGAAGGTCAGCTCGAAGCCCGCGTCAACTTGCTTCAGAAGATTAGCCGAAGGTTAAGCATGCGAGACTTAGCCGAAGAATTCATCGGTCTGCAAATTTCTCCGCTGATGGCCAACTGGCCTATCATCTTCGAAGAGGATTCGGAAGGCGGTCTTCGAAAAATTGCTTCAACTTCGAGCCCTGCAGGTAACTTCGAAGACAATATGTATTATGCATATTCATTTGAAGAAAAATTAACTTAATTTATTTTTCTTTTTTAGCTTCTTCAGCCCCTGTTACTTCGGAACAAATCATAAGGGCTTCGGAGAAGATTTTGGGCGCTCCAACTGCGACCGAAAAAGAATGGAGAGTCAAGTTAGTCGGAAGTTGGGAAAGGTTTAACAGAGTGTGGGGGATGCTGGGAATCACTCCGCCCCCTCTGATGGATTGGGTGCCTTCGGAGAAAGGACCCAAAAAGAGGAAAGCTGAAGCTGGAGCTTCGAGTTCCGCAAAGACTCCGGTGAAGAAGGTGGCTAAAAAGCCTAGAAAGCCTGCACCTCCGAGCCCAAGATCCTCAACCTCCGGTTCTAAGGAGGATGAAGGTAAACTATTAGTGAGGTTGATTGATGAAGATGCAGCTCAAAAAGATATTCATATTGAAGATACTGCAGGTATACCGGAGTCTCAAGCTAACATTGAAGAAGTGAGAACTCCGGATGCTCAAGAGGAAGAGCAAATCGAAGCCCTTGTGGGTGAGGGTGAAGTTGAAGTTGCTACAACTTCAGTTTTGGATGAAGGGAGGACTGCTCAAGGAGATACTCCGGCAGTTGAAGTTTTAGCTGTGGATTCAGACGAAGACCTCACCTTTGATCCTCCGAGTAGTCCGATGCTCGATCGCCCCCAAAATGTCGAAGGTAAACTTCACATAATTCTCTTATTCTTTTCTGCAAAATTATACAGTGTATAATACCTTTGCTTTTGCAGAGCCCTCTTCTGTAGAAGTACGTCACGAAGATCCAATTCAAGGGCCTTCGACAACTTCGGAGCCTCACCCGGAAGTCGCTCAACAGGGGCCTGGAAGGGGTAAAAGACATATAGAACCTCTCCCTGCTCAAGGATCAACTTCGTCTGAATCAACAGATGAAAGTCGATCTACTGAGGGGGGGCCATCTACTGAAGCTCCGAGGACCTCAGGAGAACCCTCCGGAGCTTCGCCGAGCAGGAATGACCAAGAAGCTTCGGCAATGCTCCCTCTTTTAACTCCTTTTTTGGAGCAAAGAACTGTTCTTCGGAATCTGCTCAAACCTTTGGGTCGAGCCAGTCGCGAAGTCGGGGAGACAGAGCTGGTAGCTATTTTAAGCGAGGAGAAGAGTTCGGAGCTAAACGTTGCCATGGAACGAGCAGCCTACCAGGTACGGAACACCTTCGAAACAATAGCGAATTATACATGGATAATTTCTTACTTCGATTTTTTCTTTTCTTAGCAAGCGGTCTTGGCCCGTGCTGCAACTTTATCGGGCGAGCGAGAAATTGCTCAGCTTCGGGAAGAAAACGAAGCTCTTCAGCGCAACTTATCATTCTCCGAAGCTAGAGTAGCTCAAATGGATAATATGATTTCAACAGAACGCAGGGCCAGACAGGGCTTGGAGGCTGCAAATAAGGAGCTCGAAGCAGAAAGGATCGTGGTTCGAGCGGAAATCGAAAGGGTGCGGTTGGAGCATGCTAATGCGGGGTCCGAGCTTGTGAGGCTCCAAGAGGAAGCTAGCCAACTCCTAAATCAGAAGAATACTTTAACTACAGAGAATGCTAGGCTTTCCGGAGTTCTAGAAGAAACGACTTCGAGCAAGGATGCATTAATTGAAGAAAAGCTTAAGTCCGAGAAGGTAGCTACGGAGGTCATAGAATAGATGCTAGGTGTTCTGGAGTACTTCGGTACTACTGGATCACTTCCTTCAGATGACAACGTCACTCTCTTGCGCCGGTTAAAAAGGATCCAAGGAGCAGCGAAGCAAATGAAGACGGCGGGTATTCGTTACGGAGAACTCTCCGGACAAGTGTCTGCCATCGGACTACTTCGTTACTACGAGGACTTGGGCCGAACAATCACTCCGAGCGCAGAGGGCTCTATTACCTTCGACGACGAGCGGCTTCTAACTCCTTCTGAAGGCGTGACTGCTGCCTGGCGAGCCTTTCAAACCTCATGGAGAGCCGAAGGTCGTTCCGCGATCAAGGCTTGGATCGATGAAGGCCAACGCCAGAAGCAAGTTCGGAACCAAGCTTCAAGCAGTCAGCCTCCTCTGAACCCGCAGGTTCAGGAATGATTTAGGATTTTTGACTATGTAAAGCTTCGTGTTTATGAACCTTTATCAATGAAAATTTGTTTATCATATTTTTAGGCTTTGTCTCATACGGAAGATATCGAAGTGTTAGAAATTAACGACGAACTTCGCTCATTATGGAACACCTTCGAACTTATAAAGACTTACAAGTGTCCTCGATTTCTAATTCCTCGAGATGACTCCGGCGTAATTGCGCCCGAAGTAATCAAAGATGTATTGTCTTATATTAAAGAGGAAGAAAAAGAGGTTAACGTAAACACTTCGTCTTCTGAAGACACTATTTGGTCTGAAGACGAAGATGAAGTTCAAAATAAAAGATCTGAAGATCTTAGAAGCTAGGAAAGAAGCCCCGAACGGCTTCGAACTTGGGCCGAGCTTCAACAAGAACAGAAGGATTTTAGAGCTTCGAAGGAGAGCAAGAGAGTTAAACGCAAAGTTATTAGAACTCCCGGCGCTGGAACTAGTCGTTCCACCCCTAGATCTAGAGACCGAAGAGGTCTTCGATTCCTTCTTGGTATAGATACCAATTTTTCATAATGCAATCTGTAAACACATTCGTTTGAATAATGAATACCGATTTAAAATTGTCTCCATATTTACTAGCCCCTCTTTGGGTATAAGCAACTTCGAAATGTATTCAAAGATGGTTATGCGCAAAGAAAAAACTTCGGAGTACAATTTTTTGGGGGTTCGGAGCCCCTCTGCAATTTAAAGATCTTTTAAAATCTTATAAAATGTCTTCGACTATTTGTAGTCAGAAGAATGGAACTTAGTATCTTTGTTTTATGAAAGAAATCACTTGAGATAACTTTGAAGATACTTTAGTATCTTAGATAATTTGTCACTTTGGACTGTGTTAACAGACATTCGAAGGTCATGGCTCAAATTCTGTTTTGCTTTAGCCACCTTCGGCTTATTTTTGCGATCTCTGTCGAACCAATGGTTCGGAGTTTGCAATGGTCTCTTTGGACTCTTTTTACGGATGTCTACCAGTCAATTGCTTGGACTCCATATATTTTGGCCACCTTCGGCTCTTTTTGCGGAAGTCTACCAGCCAATGGCTTGGACTTCGTAGGTTTTGGCCACCTTCGGCTCTTTTTACGGAAGTCTACCAGCCAATGGCTTGGACTCCGCAGATTTTGGCCACCTTCGGCTCTTTTTACGGAAGTCTACCAGCCAATGGCTTGGACTCCGTAGGATGTGGTTTTGGGCTCTTTTACGGATGCCTACAAGCCGGTGGCTTGGGCTCCGGATTATGTCAGCCCCCACGTCGGAAGCTTCGAACTTGCAGGTTCGAAGTCCGAAAATACAACCCAGCTTCATGACACTTCCCTCTCGGTCGACCCTGCGGTTCCAGTGCGTCCACTCGGAAGATGGAAGTCTATGAGGGGAAGGCACTATCAGGATCGTATGCTTTATTAATTTAGAAGATGATTACAAGTGAATTACAAGGAGCCCTTATGCGAAGTATCGCTTTAGGTGCTCCGCATGCCAAGTATGTGCTAACTCTTCACCTTCTAAATTAGCTAACTTAAAGGAGCCAGGGCGCCCTGAACGGACAATTAGGTATGGACCTTCCCATTTATTCCCTAACTTCCCTGGTGCTATAATGCTTCGTAGAACAAGATGACCCGGTCTTAGTTCATTGAGCTTAACCTTCGGGTCAAACCAAGCCTTCGTCTGCTGATGATACTTTGATAAATTTGCCACAGCTCGAAGTCTTGTTTCTTCTGATAAATCTAACGAAGCTTGTCTTTCTTCTTCAATGTCCGGTTCGGTGCTGCGAAATGACCCTCCTTTGACCTCCGTTGGAGTCATAGCTTCATCTCCGAATAGTAGTCTGAACGGAGTAAAACCTGTGGACCTTGTTTGCGTAGTCCGAATGGACCACAAAATCTTCGGAAGTTCTTCGGTCCACAGTCCCTTTGCTAATCCTACTATTCTTCGATTTAGCCCTGATAAAATATTTCCATTGGCTCGCTCTACGGCTCCATTAGACTGAGGATGCCTCACTGCAGCAAAACATAACTGAATGCCTAGATCTTCGCAAAACTTCCTGAAGGGTTCTGCGTCGAACTGTGTTCCATTATCAACTGTGAGGTATCTAGGCACTCCGAACCGACAAATGATGTTCTTCCAGAAGAATTTTTGTACATTGTTCAAAGTGATAGCTGTTAAGGGTTCTGCTTCCACCCACTTAGAAAAATATTCAATAGCTACCACTGCGAACTTCAGATTTCCCTTGGCTACTAGAAAGAGGCCAATTAAATCCATACCCCATCTAGCCATAGGCCATACCGGGGCAATGACTTGAAGACTGTTGGTGGGCGATGACTCCGTTGACCCATCCACTGGCATCCTTGACAAGTGCGGACTAAGCTCTCCGCATCAGCTGTTATTGTAGGCCAATAAAGCCCCTGGCGAAGTGTTTTTCCTGCCAAAGCTCTAGGGGCTAAATGGCTACCACAAAGGCCTTCATGAATTTCTCGAAGGATTTCTTGGCCTTCAGCTTGAGATATACATCGGAGTAGAGGGGAACATACTCCGGCCTTGTATAAAATACCGTTGATTATTTGATAATTTCTGGCTCTAAGCTTTAATCTTGACAGCTGTGGCTCTTCGGGCAAATTTGTTCCTCCCTGTAAAAGTTCCATGATTGAATTTTTCCAATCTGCACTAGGAATGCAAAGAATCTCTGCCGAGGGAATTTGTGGCACCGAAGGTATATTGAGCTCCTCATAGAAAGCTTCTTCGGGCACATCCACAGCTCCGGCTGCAGCTTTTGCTAAGATGTCCGCTTGCACATTTTCTGCTCTTGGTATACTCCGAATGGAAATACCCTTGAAGTGTGCTTCGATTTTACGGATTTCTTCTAAGTACTTTGCAAGCTGTGGATGCCGAACTTGAAAACTTTTATCTACGTGCCCTGCTACTATCTGAGAATCTGTCTTTATAATAATTCTTGTAGCCCCTAGAGCACGTGCTTTTCGGAGTCCCAATAAAATCCCTTCATACTCCGCTATATTATTGGTAGACTTAAAGTTGAGTCTTGCGGAGTACATTGCTCTTTGCCCTGAAGGCGAAATCAACACTGCTCCGATGCCTGCTCTGGATGCTTGGAAAGCCCCATCGGAGTAAACAATCCAAACTCCGTCACTTGACTTCTCCGGAACCAAATTTGCAGGTGGAGTCCATTCTGCTACAAAATCTGCTAGGACTTGCGATTTGATTGCTGTCCTTGCCAAGAAAGATATGCCGAAGGGTGCTAGCTCAACTGCCCACTTCCCAATCCTTCCAGTGGAATCCTTACTTCGGAGCATATCTCCTAAAGGATACGAAGTTGGTACAATTACATTATGTGCCAAAAAATAATGTCTTAGCTTCCTCGAAGCCTTTATTCGGAGTATCTTGTCTTCGCTCCTGATAATGCTTCGGATACAAAATAAACATGATTTTGGACCAACTTCCCATTGAAATCCACTTCTCTGACAAGGACTGCGCTAACAGCAGAACCTGTAGCTGCAAGGTAAAGGAGTAGGGTTTCGTCCGCAGTAGGCACCGTGAGTGTAGCAAGATTACTGAGATACTCCTTAATACCTTCGAAGCTTTTCTGACACTCCGGTGTCCATGCAAAATCTTCGGACCCTTTCAATGCTTTAAATATAGGCAAGCTTCTCTCCGCAGACCTTGATAAAAACCTGCTAAGTGCTGCCAGACGCCCAGTCAGCTTTTGCACTTGCTTTAAATTTTCCGGAGGAGCCATCTTCTGCAGTGCAGTTATTTGAGTAGGGCTAGCTTCAATTCCCCTGCTTGAAACTAAATACCCTAACAGCTTTCCAGCCTTAGCTCCGAATATACATTTTTCGGGGTTAAGACGGATCCCACATGCCCGAAGGCTATTGAATGTTTCTGCTAAGTCTAGGCTATGTTGGTGCTTTAAAGCACTCTTTATTACAATATCATCCATATAGGCCTCCACATTGCGACCTAGTTGATGACCTAGAGCCTTAGCAACTAGCCTCTAAAAAGTAGCCCTGGCATTTCTTAAGCCGAAGGGCATTCTTACATAACAGAAGACTCCCGAAGGAGTTACAAAGCTTGTCTTGATCTCATCTTCGCGCTTCAACCATATTTGATGATAACCAGAATACGCGTCGAGGAAGCTTAGTAACTCCGAACCTGCGGTGGAGTCAACCAATTGATCAATTCGGGGCATGGGGTAGGGGTCACGTGGGCATGCTTTATTCAAGGATGTAAAATCAATGCACATGCGCCACTTCCCGGAAGACTTCTTTCTGACGAAGACTGGGTTGGCTAACCATTCTGTGTGGGCCACTTCTCTGATAATCCCAGCCTTCAACAATTTCTCAACTTCGTCCTTCGCTAGAGCAGCTCTTTCTGCAGACATTTTCCGGAGTCCTTGCCGGACAGGCCGGGCCTTCGGGTTTACAAGTAAACTATGTTCAATGATATCCCGATCGACTCTGGTGATATCTTCGTCAGACCAAGCGAAGACATCCAAATTTTCTTCTACTACCTTTTCCAAGGAGGTTGCAACTTCTGGGGGTAAATCTTTACCAAATTGAAATGTATACTCTTTACCATCTTTAACAATGACCTTCGTTGCAATTTCTCCCTCAGGGCTTGGTCTCGGAAAGGACTTCTTCGAGGCTTCGGAGGAGGCTGAAAAAATTTCTTCATTATATTGTACATTGTTTACTTGCCTTGGATCAAGAGGGGGACCATGACCATATTCCGCCCTCCGAGCAATGGCTTGATCTCTGAAGACTGTAAGGACTCCTGCTTGTGTGGGCATCTTCATGCACAAATAATTGTGATGCGCCACAGCTCCGAACTGGTTTAGCATGCCTCTTCCGAAGATGACATTATAGGCATACGGGGCATCTACAACATCGAAGATTACTTCTTCAGTTCGAGCCAATAAACCTTCTCCGAAGGTGACTTCCAGGCCTATCTGGCCAAGTGCATCAAGCGGAGGTCCTGCGAAGCCTTGCAAAGGACGAGCTGCTGGAAGGAGATGCTTCCTGGAGATGCACAATTGATCGAAGGCTTGAACAAAAATGATATCTGCCGAACTACCTTCGTCAATCAATACCCTTCGAACTTCAGTGCCCGCAATATCAGCAGTGATAACCAATGGGTCTGCATGCGGGAACTTAATACCAGCTGCATCCTCCGCAGAGAAAGATATCGGCACATGAGACCACTCCAGCATTGCAGCTGCAGACGACGAAGTCCCAATATGGCCTACTTCTCTGACGTAGTCCCTTCGCTGTCTCTTGGACATGCTCCCGAGGGTACCTCCTCCGGAGATAGGGAGGACTACTCTTTTCCCTCGGTCTTGCCCTTCCTCTTGCTTCGGAGGTGGCATAACATTGGCCACCGGAGGGTGTCTCGCAGCATCAAAGTTTTCTATCCGCGCCACAGCCTGGACCGGCTCGGGGCGCGTTGCAGCTGGAACTCGGTCGGTAGCACCTCGACCCGAAGTTCTCTCTAGGTACTCTCCCTTTAGGGTAAGTATAGCCTTGCAAGTATCAGTTGCATGGCTTCGATTTTCTCCATGGATGCAGCAGAAAAGGGTCTGGCTCTTGCCAGCCATTTTCCCTGGCGGCCTCCAGCCGCTGGTCTTGTTCCCCGTAGACTGTGGAACTCTCTGTGTAAACTTTTGTGGGGGTGCAATATTCATGACTTCAGAACGAGGGTGCTTTTGCCCTCTTCTCCGATCATGTTGAACTTCGAAGACTGGTTCCTGCGGCTGTGCCGAAGTTTTCACTTCCACTTTAACTTCTTGCAATATGGACGAAGTAGCGGCAGTCCTTCGAAGCAAACCCTCTTTTGACCTCGCATACTCCTCGAAGTATGACATCAACTGAGAGACCGAGGAGATGCTTTTCCGATGAAGCTTATCCAGGAGGCCTTGATGAGCGACGCCTTCCCGAGCTGCATCAACTACCGAAGATGCAGACAACCCCCGAATTTGCGACTTCGTATGAGCGAAGCGCTTAAAATATTGCTTCAATGTCTCTCCGGGGAGCTGTTTCACCTGGAAAAGGCTTCCTGTTGACATGGGAGGCACGAAGGTGCCCTGAAAATTGCTTATAAACTTCTTCTTCAGCTGAGACCATGAATTAATTGATCCTGGCTTCAAGGACCAGAACCACCTTAATGCCACTCCTTGAAGAGCTAAAGGGAAGCACTTCGCCATGGTGTCTCGAACTCCTCCGCTAGCTTCAATTGCTAGGGCATAAGAACGAACGAACTCTCCGGGATCTTCATCTCCGGCATACTTACAGAGCTTCGAAGTTTTGAACTTTGGATCAAAGCGAACTTTCTGCAGCTCAGGATGCAGCGGAGATTCATTATCGAAGGAGGCGTTCTCCGGGGCTTCGGGATAATCAAGATCGTCGTCTTCGGGCACTTCTGGGATAGTTGGGATGGCTTGAGAGTGAAGCCTGTTCGCAGCTTCCTGTCGCCACCTTGCTACCTCAGCTTGAAGGTTGGCCATTTGAGTGGCCATATCTCAAAGATTGTCTTCATCTCCTCCGGAAGGATCTTCCGGGTCTTGAGAGCTAGTAGGATCAGTTCGAATTGGGATGGAAGGTGGAGGAGGAACTCCGGGTAGTCGAAGTATGGAAGGGGTTGGCGGAGAAGCTTCGTATGTTCGAGGGATAGAAGCCCCTTCCGGAGTTTGCGGAGGGAATGTCGAAGGGCCTCCGACTTCAACCGTATCAAATGGTATCTCTCCGGAGATCCGAGAAGACCTCCGAGTGGGATTGCGGGGTGCGCTCCGCTTAGGAGGCATGATGTAAGAAGTTGGTAGAGCACGAAGTTTTTCGGACTAGGTTCCCCACGGACGGCGCCAACTGTTGGCGTAAAAGATTACGCTAACAGGTTTCTGTAGAAGAGAAACTAACAAACGAAGTGTTTGCGAAGAGAACTGTTCTAAGCCTCCGAAAGGATAATAACTTAGAATAGTTCGAATGTGTGTATTGAATAACTTGTATTCGGTCCCTATTACAGGGTGAAATGGGGGGTATTTATAGGTCCAAATATTAAGGAAAAGACCTATTTACCCCTTTATTACAACCGACATAGTGGAAACTATTCGGCTCCCTTAATAGGGCTAAAATGGTAAAAGACTAATCTAATGAGAAAAAGATAAGTCTTCCATCTTAGCTGGCAGAAAAGATCTTGAAAAGCCTTAGTTCGAAGATGTACTCCGAACCAATGCCTATCTTCGTACTTCGAACTTGACTCCGGGTATCTTCGAAGATGAACGTCTGGGAACCTTCGAATCTGCTATCTGCCTTTATGCTGTTTCGGCAATAATCCCGAAGATGAGATATTTTCCCCCAACAGCTCTCTTCTGTACTCGACGGCTACGAGGCCAGACATAAACTTTGCTATGTGTTTGTGCGCTCGTTTTTAGGCTTCTTCGAGGGCATCACATCGTCAAGTTGTGAAACGCATCTTAAGGTACCTCAAGCATACTCTTGAATTCGGTATTTGGTATTCTGCATCATCTTCATTATGCTTGCGAGGTTTTTCTGACGCTGACTTTGCTGGTTGCCAGATTGATCATAAGAGTACTTCTGGGACGTGTCATTTTCTTGGATCTTCTCTTGTGTGTTGGCCTTCACGCAAACAGTCTAGCGTTGCTTAATCTACAACCGAGGTTGAATATGTAGCTGCCGCTAGCTGTTAGGCATAGATTTTGTGAATGGTTTCTACTTTGCGGGACTTTGGGTTGGAGTTTTCACGTGTTCCACTATTTGCGATAACACAAGTGAAATTAGTTTAGCAAAAAACCCAGTACAGCATTCTAGGACCAAACACATTGACGTGCGTTATCACTTTTTGAGAGATCACAATGAAAAAGGCGATATTGAATTGCGTTTCGCTGATACTCAAAATCAGCTTGCAGACATTTTCACCAAGCCTCTCGATGCTTCTCGTTTTGTATTTTGGAGGGGAGAGCTTGTAATTTGTCATCCTTATGGCATCATGTGAGGGGGAGTTCTGTACTTATGCATATGCTTCTAAAGTATGATTAATTGCTTTTACATGTAGATGACTTGTGTGTGCACTTTACGATACTGTCCTGCATTCACTGTTTGATTGTGCTTAGAATGAACTCATCTATCTACATGATTTGAGCATGGCTTTTCATTGCGAAAATTTGAAAATGGTCACTACCAAGTCTGGTTTCTAGCATGAATAGGCTATGGTGCTTTTGCTATTCATTTCTTACTTGATAGCTTTGTCCTTGTCACTTGGATGCTCATATGCAACTTGATCATGTTTGCTCAAAAATAAAAATATAAAAAAATGCAAAATTGAAAAATGAAAAATAAAAATGATGAAAATGGACCAAAAGTGCTTAAGTTGTGATAAAATTGAAAAGATCCAAGTGGGTTTGCATAGTTGTTGGGGGAAAATATTCCATCTTAAAGATTATCGCAGCAACAAGATAAAGACTTGTGATTAAGATGAAGATGTCCGATATATAATTTCGGAGATGCATCCAATCAAGTTCGAAGTATGATGACGGGCTCTAGTTCGGAGTACATCTTCGAACATGAACTCTTCCAGGAACCTCTTTGCCAGCTAAGATGGAAGACTTATCTTCTTTCTAACTAGATTAGTCTTTTACCATTTTAGCCCTATTAAGAGTACCGAATAGTTTCCACTATGTCGGTTGTAATAGAGGGGTAAAAAGGTATTTTCCTTAATTTTTGGGCCTATAAATACCCCACGTTTTACCCTGTAAAAAGGACCGAATACAAGTTATTCAATACACACTTTCAAACTATTCTAAGTTATTATCCTTTCGGAGGCTTGGAATAGTTTCTTTCGCAAACACTTCGTTTGTTAATTTCTAATCTTCAGAAACTTGTTAGCGTAATCTTTTGATCCAACAGTTGGCGCCGTCCGTGGGGAACTTAGTCCAAGAAACTTCGTTCTCTACCAACTTCTTACAACATGCCTCCTAAGCGGAGCGCAACTGGTAACCCTGTTGGGAGGTCCCCTCGGACCTCCAGAGTGATATCTCCAGACACAGTTGAGGTCGGAGGATCTTCGACGTTTCCTCCACGTCAAACTCCGGAAGGGATTCCCATCCCTCGAGCATACGGAGTTCCTCCGCAAACTCCATCTATACTTCGGCCACCCGGAGTTCCTCTTCCACCTCAAGTTCCACTCCGAACTGATCCTTACAGTTCTCAAGACCAGGAAGATCTTTCTAGAGGAGATGAAGACAATCTTGGTGATATGGCCGCTCAAATGGCCAGTCTCCAAGCCGAAGTAGCGAGATGGTGGCAAGAAGCTGCAAATAGGCTTCGCTCTCAAGCCATCCCAGTTATTCCTGAAGTGCCTCAAGATGACGAACCTATCTATCCTGAAGTCCCAGAGAACGCCTCCTTTGATACCGAGTCTCCGCTGCATCCTGAACTGCAAAATGTTTGCTTCGATCCGAAGTTTAAGACTTCGAAGCTTTGCAAATATGCCAGAGATGAAGATCCTGGAGAATTTGTCCAATCTTATGCTTTGGCGATTGAAGCCAGTGGAGGAGTGCGGGACACCATGGCAAAATGTTTCCCCCTAGCTCTTCAAGGAGTAGCTTTGCGATGGTTCTGGTCTTTAAAACCAAGATCAATCAGTTCGTGGGGGCAGTTAAAGAAAAAGTTCGTGAGTAATTTCTAGGGCACCTTCGTGCCTCCAATGTCAACGGGAAGTCTTTTCCAGGTGAAGCAGCTTCCTGGAGAAACCCTAAGACAATACTTCAAGCGCTTCGCTCATACGAAGTCGTAGATCCGAGGGTTAACTATGTCTTCAGTAGTCGACGCAGCTCGGGAAGGAGTCATTCATCTAGGCCTCCTTGATAAACTTCACCGGAAAAGCATATCTTATGTTTCTCAGCTGATGTCCTATTTTGAAGAATATGCAAGGTCAGAAGAAGGTTGGCTTTGAAGAACTACAGCTACTCCGTCCATACTGCAGGAAGTAAAATTGGAAGTAAAAACTTCGGCACAGCCGCAGGGATCCGTCTTCGAAGCTCAGCATGACAGGAGAAGGGGGCAAAAGCATACTCGTTCAGAAATTCTGAACATTGCACCCCCGCAAAAGTTTGCTCAAAGAGCTCCACAATCTTCGGGAAGTAAAACCAGCAGTTGGAGGCCTCCAGGGAAATCGGCCGGAAAAGGCCAAACTTTTTTCTGTTGCATTCATGGTGAGAACCGAAGTCACGCAACTGACGCGTGCAAGGCTATACTTACTCTAAGAGGAGAGTATTTAGAGAGAACTTCGGGTCGAGGTACTACTGACCGAGTTCAAGCCAAAATGCGTCCAGAGCCTGTCTAGGCTGTGGCGCGAATAGAGAACTTTGATCCAGCAAGGCGCCCTCCGGTGGTCAATGTTATGCCACCTCCGAAGAAGGAAGAAGGGCAAGACCGAGGAAAAAGAGTAGTCCTCCCAATCACCGGAGGAGGGACTCTCGGAAGCATGTCAAAAAGGTAGAGAAGAGAGTATGTCAGAGAAGTGGGGCATATTGGAACTTCATCGTCTGCAGCTGCTATGCCTGAATGGTCCCATGTACCAATATCTTTTTCTGTAGAGGATGCAGCTGGCATTAAATTTCCACTTGCAGACCCACTTGTCATTACTGCCGACATTGCAGGAACTGAAGTTCGAAGAGTGCTAATTGATGGAGGAAGTTCGGCAGACATTATTTTTGTTCAAGCCTTCGATCAATTATGCATCTCCAGAAAGCACCTTCTTCCAGCGGCTCGTCCTTTGCAAGGCTTCGCAGGACCTCCGCTTGATGCACTCGGCCAAATTGGCCTGGAAGTTACCTTCGGAGAAGGACTGTTAACCAGGACAGAAGAAGTAATCTTCGACGTTGTAGATGCTCCATATGCATACAACGTCATCTTCGGAAGAGGCATGTTAAATCAGTTCGGAGTTGTGGCACACCACAATTACTTGTGCATGAAGATGGCCACACAAGCGGGAGTGCTCACTATCTTCGGAGATCAAGCTACTGCCCGAAGAGCGGAATATGGTCACGGCCCTCCCCTTGATCCAAGACAAGTGAATAGTGTGCAAAATAATCAAGAAAATTTTTCTGCTCCTAGCGAATCTTCGAAGAAATCCTCCCCAAGACCAAGTCCTGAAGGAGAGAATGCAACGAAGGTTATTGTTAAAGATGGTAAAGAATATTCATTTCAATTTGGTAAAGATTTACCTCCAGAAGTTGCTACCTCCATGGAAAAAGTAGTTGAGGAGAATTTAGATGTCTTTGCTTGGTCTGACGAAGACATCACCGGAGTCAGTCGGGATATTATTGAACACAATTTACTTGTAAACCCGAAGGCCTGGCCTGTTCGGCAAGGACTCCGAAAAATGTCTGCAGAAAGAGCTGTTCTTGACAAAGACGAAGTTGAAAAATTGCTGAAGGCTGGGATTATCAGAGAAGTGGCTCACACAGAATGGTTAGCCAACCCAGTCTTCGTCAGGAAGAAATCCTCCGGGAAGTGGCGCATGTGCATTGATTTCACATCCTTGAATAAAGCATGCCCTCGTGACCCCTACCCCATGCCCCGAATTGATCAATTGGTCGACTCCACTGCAGGTTCGGAGTTATTAAGTTTCCTTGACGCGTACTCCGGTTATCATCAGATATGGTTGAAACGCGAAGATGAAATCAAGACAAGCTTCGTAACTTCTTCAGGAGTCTTCTGTAATGTAAGAATGCCCTTTGGCTTAAGAAATGCCGGGGCTACTTTTTCGAGGATAGTTGCTAAGGCTCTAGGTCATCAATTAGGTCGTAATGTAGAGGCCTATATGGATGATATTGTAATAAAGAGTGATTTAAAGCACCAACATAGCCTAGACTTAGCAGAAACATTTAATAGCCTTCGGTCATGTGGAATCCGTCTTAACCCTAAGAAATGTATCTTCGGAGCTAAGGCTGGGAAGTTGTTAGGGTATTTAGTTTCAAGCAGAGGGATTGAAGCTAGCCCTACTCAGATAATTGCGCTAAAGAAGATGGCTCCTCCAGAAAATTTAAAGCAAGTGCAAAAGCTGACTGGTCGTCTGGCAGCACTTAGCAGATTTTTAGCAAGGTCTGCGGAGAGAAGTTTGCCCATCTTTAAAGCATTGAAAGGGTCCGAAGATTTTGCATGGACACCGGAGTGTCAGAAAAGCTTCGAAGATATTAAAGAGTATCTCAGTAATCTTGCTACACTCATGGTGCCAACTACGGACGAAACCCTACTCCTTTACCTTGCAGCTACAGGCTCTGCTGTCAGCGCAGTGCTTGTCAGAGAAATGGATTTCAATGGGAAGTTGGTACAAAATCCAGTTTATTTTGTGTCCGAAGCATTGTCAGGAGCAAAGACAAGGTATTCCGAGCTTGAAAAGTTCACTTATGCTATGATAATGGCTTCGAGGAAATTGAGACATTATTTTTTAGCTCATAATGTAATTGTACCAACTTCGTATCCTTTGGGAGATATGCTCCGAAGTAAAGATTGCACTGGAAGAATTGGAAAGTGGGCAGTTGAACTAGCACCCTTTGGCATATCCTTTCTGGCAAGGACAGCAATCAAATCGCAAGTCTTAGCAGATTTTGTAGCATAAAGGACTCCCCCTGCAACGTTGGTTCCGGAGAAGTCAAGTGAAGGAATTTGGACTGTTTTTTCTGATGGGGCTTTCCAAGCATCCGGAGCAGGTGTTGGTGTAGTTTTAATTTCGCCTTCAGGGCAAAGAGCAATGTACTCCGCAAGACTCAACTTTAAGTCTACCAATAATATAGCGGAGTATGAAGGGATTTTACTGTGACTCCGAAAAGCACGTGCTCTAGGGGCTACAAGAGTTGTTACAAAGATAGATTCTCAAATAGTAGCAGGGCACGTAGATAAAAGTTTTCAAGTCCGGCATCCACAGCTTGCAAAGTACTTAGAAGAAATCCGTAAGATCGAAGCACAATTCAAGGGTATTTCCATTCGGAGTATACCAAGAGCAGAAAATGTGCAAGCGGACATCTTAGCAAAAGCTGTAGCCGGAGCTATGGATATACCAGAAGAGGCTTTTTATGAGGAGCTCAGTGCACCTTCGGTGCCACAAATTCCCTCTGCATAGATTCTTTGCATTCCAAGTACAGATTGGAGAAATTCAATCATGGAACTTTTGCAAGGAGGAGCAAATTCGTCTGAAGAGCCACAGTTTTCAAGATTGAAATTCAGGGCCAGGAATTATCAAATAATCAACGGTATTTTATACAATGCCGTAGTATGTTCCCCTTTACTCCGATGTATATCCCAAACCGAAGGTCAAGATATTCTTCGAGATATTCATGAAGGGCTTTGCGGGGGTTAATTTTTTCTGTGCCATTACGATTTTTACGGTTTGCCAAAATGCCATCGTTGTGTCACTGCCAGATGGGGGCCGCCACAGTCACTGACAGTGGCATGTAGGCAATTTCTGAAAATTATAATGGCATGTGAGTAATTTTCCCTTGCGGTAGCCATCTGGCCCCTCGAGCTTTGGCAGGAAAAACACTTCGTCAGGGGCTTTATTGGCCTACGATAGTAGCAGATGCGGAGAACTTAGTCCGCACATGCCAAGGATGTCAGTGGATGGGTCGACGGAGTCATCGCCCACCAACAGCTCTTCAAGTTATTGCTCTTGTATGGCCCATGGCCAGATGGGGTATGGATTTGATTGGTCCCTTTCCTGTAGCTAAGGGAAATTTAAAGTTCGCAGTGGTAGCTATTGAATATTTTTCTAAGTGGGTAGAAGCAGAGCCCTTAACAGCTATCACTTCAAACAATGTACAGAAATTCTTTTGGAAGAGTATCATTTGCCTGTTCGGAGTGCCTAGACAACTCACAGTTGATAATGGAACACAGTTCGATGCAGAACCTTTCAGAAAGTTTTGCGAAGATCTAGGCATCCAGTTATGTTTTGCTGCAGTTAGACATCCTCAGTCTAATGGAGCTGTAGAAAGAGCCAATGGAAATATTTTGTCAGGGTTAAATCGGTGGATAGTAGGATTGGCAAAAGGACTGTGGACCGAAGAACTTCCGAAGATTTTATGGTCCATTCGGACTACGCAAACAAGGTCCACATGTTTCACTCCATTCATATTGCTATTCGGGGATGAATCTATGACTCCAACAGAGCTCAAAGGAGGATCACTTCGCAGCACCAAACCGGAGATTGAAGGAGAAAGACAAGCTTCGCTAGATTTAACAGAGGAAACAAGACTTCGAGCTGTGGCCAATTTATCAAAGTATCATCAGCAGACAAAGGCTTGGTTTGACCTGAAGGTTAAGATCAATGAGCTTTGACCGGGTCATCTTGTTTTACGAAGCATCATAGCGCCAGGAAAATTAGGAAATAAATGGGAAGGTCCATACTTAATTGTTCGTTCAGGACGTCTTGGCTCTTTTAAATTAGCTAATTTGGAAGGTGAAGAGTTAGCACATACTTGACATGCGGAGCACCTAAAGCGATACTTCGCATAGGGGCTCCTTGTAATCATTTGTAATCATCCTCCAAATTAATAAAGCATATGGTTCAGATAGTGCCTACCCCTCATAAACTTCCAGCTTCCGAGTGGACGCACTGGAACCGTGGAGTTGACCGAGAGGGAAGTGTCATTAATTTGAATCATATTTTCGGGCTTTGAACCATTAGTTCGAAGTTTCCAACGTGGGGGCTGACATAATCCGGAGTCCAAGCCACCGGCTTGTAGGCATCCGTAAAAGAGCCCAAAACCACATCATACGGAGTCCAAGCCATCGGCTGGTAGACATCCATAAAAAGAGTCCAAGGAGACCAAATCATGTGGAGTCCAAGCCACCGGCTTGTAGACATCCGTTAAAAGAGTCCAAAGAGACCAATGCGAACTCCAAACCACTGGTTTGACAGAATTCGCAAAAAAGAGCCGAAGGAGGCCAAAACAAAACAGAGTTTGAGCCATGAGCTTCGAATGTCTGTTAAGAAAGTCCAAAGTGACAAATTATCTAAGAAACTAAAGTGTTCGGAAAGTTATCTCAAGTGATTTCTTTCAAAAACAGAAGGTACTAAGTTGCCATTCTTCAGACTACAAATAGTCGAAGACATTTTATAAGATTTTAAAAGATCTTTAAATTACTGAGGGGCTCCGAACCCCCAAAATTGTACTCCTAAGTTTTTCTTTGTGCCTAACCATCTTTGAATACAGTTCGAAGTTGCTTACGCCCAAAGAGGGTCTAATAAATAGGGAAACAATTTTAAATCGATATTTATTATTCGAGCAAATATGATTACATCATGAAAAATTGGTATCTATACCAAGAAGGAATCGAAGACCTCTTCGATCTCTAGAGCTAGGGTTGGAACGACTAGTTCCAGTGCTGGGAGTTCTAACAACTTTGCAATTAACTCTTCCACCTCCCTTCGAAGCTCTAAAGTCTTTTTGTTCTTGTTGAAGCTCGGGCCAAGTTCGAAGCCGTTTGGGACTTCTTTCCCAGCTTCCAAGTTCTTCAGGCTTTTTACCTTGAACCTCATCTTCATCTTCGGACCATATATATCTTCCAAGTTAACTTTTTTTTCTTCCTATTTAATACAAGATAATATATCTTTACTTATTTCGGACGTAATTGCTCCGGAACTATCTCGAGGAACTAGAAATCGAGGATGCTTGTGAAGTTTTAAGATATCGAAGGTAGCCCATAATAAGCGAAGTTCGTCGTTAACATCTAACACTTCGACATCTTCCATATGAGGCAAAGCCTAAAAAACATGATAAACAAATGTTCATTCATAAATGTACAAAAGCGTAGTGCTTTACATAGTTGAAGATCCTAAGGTAATTCTAAACCTGCGGGTTTGGAGGAGGCTGACTGCTCGAAGCTTGGGACCGAGCCTGCTTCTGGTGTTGTCCTTCGTCAATCCAGGCCTTGATCGTAGAGCGACCTTCGGCTCTCCATGAAGTTTGAAAGGCTTGCCAGGCAGCGGCCACACCTTCGGAGGGAGTAAGAAGCTGGTCGTCATCGAAGGTAATATGACCCTCTCCTGCGCTTGGAGTTATCGATCGACCTAGATCTTCGTAGTAACGAAGTAGGCCAACAGCAGCCACTTGTCCAGAGATTTCTTCGTAACGAATGCCTGCTGTCTTCATTTGCTTCGCTACTGCTTGAATCCTTTTCAGCCGGTGCAGTAGGGAGATGTTGTCATCTGAAGGAAGCGTCCCAGTAGTACCGAAGTACTCCAGAACGCCTAGCAATTGGTCCATGACCTCCACAGCTACCTTCTCAGACTTCATCTTATCTTCAATTAATGCATCCTTCATCGAAGTTAGCTCTTCTATTACTCCAGAGAGCCTAGCTGCCTCCGTAGTTAAAGAATTCTTATGATTCAGTAGTTGGCTAGCTTCTTCTCGGAGTCTAACAAGCTCGGCCCCAATAGTAGTGTGCTCCGCCCCCATCTTTTCAATTTCTGCTCGAAGCACAATTTTATCTGCTTCGAGCTCTTTATTCACAGCCTCCAAGCCTTGTCTGGCCCTGCGCTCCATTGAAACCATGTTGTCCATGTGGGCCACTCGACCTTCGGAGATAGTCAGATTTCGTTGAAGAGTCACATTTTCCTCTCGAAGGCGAATATTTCCACGTTCATTGGAGATGTTCGCAGCTCGGGCCAAGACTGTTTGCTGCAAAAAGAAAAAACCAAGGTGAGAAATTATTTGTATATAAATTTGATTCTGTTTTGCAGATACTTCGTACCTGGTATGCTGCGCGTTCCATGGCAGTGTTAAGCTCTGAGCTCTCCGCCTCGCTCAAGATGGCCACCAACTCCGTCTCCCCGAATTCGCGACTAGCTCGATCCAAAGGCTCGAGCAAAGTCCGAAGCCCAGTTCTTCGCTCCAAGAAAGGAGCTAGAAGGGGGAGCATGCTTAAGGCTTGTTTGTCATCTTCGTTTGGCGAAGGCCCGGAGTATTGAGCTGTGGTCTTCGGAGCCCCAGTAGACTGGCCCCCCTCAGTAGATTAGCTCTCGTCTGTTGATTCAGACGGAGTTGATCCTGAGCTCGGAGCAGGGAGGGGGTCCATCTTCCCTTTGCCTTTTCCAGGCCCCATTTGAGTGGCTCCTAGAATTGGCTCCGAAGTTGTCGAAGGTCCAGGAACTGTATCTTCGGGACGGACCTCTTCCATGGAAGTGGACTCTATAAAAACAAAGGTATTATACATTGTATAATTTTGTAGGAAAAAAGATAAAAGAATTATTCGAAGTTTACCTTCGACATTTTGGCGGCGGGTGAGCATTGGACTGCTCGGCGGGTCGAAGGCAAGATCTTCGTCAGAATCAAGCGTCAAATCTTCGACTGTCGTAGCATTTTCCTGAACAACCGTTGTTGCTTCACCTGGAATCGAAGTTGCAGTGACTTCGACTCCACTCTCTTCCACAGGGGCTCCGTCCTGAGGTAAATCTTCTTGAACAACCGGAGTCCTCACTTGCTCAAGATTCTCTTGAGACTCCGGCACGTTCACAGTTTCGTCAATTCGTACAGCTCTTTGGGCTGCATCCTCGTCAATCAACCTCACGAGTAACCTACCTTCATCCTCCTGAGAATCGGAGATTGAAGCTCTTGGGCTTGAAGGCGCAGGAACTTTTGTCTTTCGAGCCACCTTTTTAACCGGAGTCTTGGCGGAGCTCGAAGTTCCAGCTTCGACTTTCCTCTTCTTGGGCCCTTTCTCCGAAGGTACCCAATCCATCAGAAGGGGTGGAGCAATTTCCAGCAGCCCCCATACTCTGTTGGATCGTTCCCAACTACCAACCAATTTGATTCTCCATTCTTTCTCGGTCGGAGTTGGAACGCCCAAAATCTTCTCCGAAGCCCGTACGATTTGCTCCGAAGTTATAGGGGTTGAAGAAGCTAAAAAACGAGTTAAGTTTGTTAATTCTTCGAAAAAATATACATAGAGTATGTTGTTGTCGAAGTTACCTGCAGGACTCGAAGTTGAGGAAATTTTTCGAAGACCGCCTTCCGAATCTTCGTCGAAGATGATAGGCCAGTTGGCCATCAGGGGAGAAATTTGAAGCCCTAGGAATTCTTCGGCTAAGTCTCGCATGCTCAAGCGACAACTGATTTTTTGAAGCAAGCTCAAGCGAGCTTCGAGTTGTCCTAGATTCGGGTGCACTAAGGCTTCCTTTCGAAAGTGGAATTCTCGCAGAGGTCCAGCTAAGCGGCTGCTCGCCCCAACTTCGGCGTAAAACCATCTCAAGATCCAATCTGTATACCATCTAGCATTAATGGCCTTGGCAGGAAAACGGAGAGCATATTCGTCCCGGAGTCTGAAGTTGATACTTCCGAAGGCCACTACTATCTTTTCACCTCCGGAGCCTACGAAGGTCTTCGGTTGACATGATGCTCTGTGTAATGCTGCGAAGATCTCCGCTCTTCCTTCACAACCTTCGGCTCGCAATGCCCATTCGAAGATGGCAAGGCGTGCTACCACATTCGGAGAGAGTTGGGGGAGGGTGACATGAAACAAGTCTAATACCTCTGCTAAAAAGTCGACTGACAGAAGCCCCATCCCAGCTTCGAAGAAGCTTCGAAAACAACCATTCTCTGGGTCTCGGTGATGGAATGATTTCCTTCCCAGGTTTGTGAATCATAACCCCAAAACTGATCTTGCCCTCTACTGTGGCCGCAAGTGATTCTCTTCTGCAGGTTGAAGGCCCTAGCTAATAAGATTGATCCATATATTTTGTCGACGCCGGACAGAGGTCTTGATGGCCAACATTTTGGGGATTTTCCCCCGCCGTCGCCATTGCTGCTGGTGCAGGTGTCGGAGCAGTCGCCGCCAATGTAGCGGCCGCCGCTGCCGCCGCAACTTGCTGTTGAGTCAAGGTTGAAGCCGTTCCAGGACCCTTGAAACTGGTTTTCGCCATTAGATCTCTTGAGTTGCTTTGAAGGAAAAATGGAGGCTATGGTTTGAGAGTTGGTCTGTTTGCATGAAAGCGGTGGAAAGGTACAAGAAAGGGTCGGGCCCTCTATTTATAGCTTAGACCCCAATTTTTTACCGTTTACTTATGCCGTTTCTCATTCTTGATCGTTACTTTATTCCGGAATTAACGCATTATATAACTTCCGTCAGAAGGAAAAAGCCAACAGCTATTTTTTCCAAGTCTAAAAAGACTTTCGGATTTCCCAAGTTAATTCTAAAATACTTCGAATGCAATGCATTTAGAAAATAATTTGAAGTTCGCATCTCTATACATTTCGGAGGTGTATTAAGTCTGCTAATCCCTGCATATGGATATGTTTCCTTGCGTATACTGCTTCCCTAACATCGCAGATTTAACGGAGAAGCGTATTCGAGGGGCTACTGTTGGGGGAAAATATTCCATCTTCAAGATTATCGCAGCAATAAGATAAAGACTTATGATTAAGATGAAGATGTCCGATATATAATTTCAGAGATGCATCCAATCAAGTTCGAAGTATGATGACGGGCTCTAGTTCGGAGTACATCTTCGAACATGGACTCTTCCAGGAACCTCTTTGCCAGCTAAGATGGAAGACTTATCTTCTTTCTAACTAGATTAGTCTTTTACCATTTTAGCCCTATTAAGAGTACCGAATAGTTTCCACTATGTCGGTTGTAATAGAGGGGTAAAAAGGTCTTTTCCTTAATGTTTGGGCCTATAATACCCCCCGTTTTACCCTGTAAAAAGGACCGAATACAAGTTATTCAATACACACTTTCAAACTATTCTAAGTTATTATCCTTTCGGAGGCTTGGAATAGTTTCTTTCGCAAACACTTCGTTTGTTAATTTCTAATCTTCAGAAACCTGTTAGTGTAATCTTTTGCGCCAACAATAGTCACACTACTTTGTTTTGGACTGCATACCATTGCACTTTGGTTTGAACTGGGACATCGAGTGTATGCCAAGATCAAAGCATTAAGCTTCCGATGGTTTATCCTAGGCTTGGCTTGATCAGTTAGAATAAGGTTGACTTGCAAATAACCCCTGACATTAAAAAATAGAATAAAAAGTTTACTTTTCTCGCATATCATGTTTGTTGCAGCTCCTTGTAGTGGGATATGCTTTTTGAATTTGTTTCTGACTAGCTTTTGTACTTCTTACCTTGCCATGTCTAGTTCACTAGTCTGGGTAGTGATGCTTTTATTTGATTAAACTTCAAACTGCTTGCTCATACGGATATTTAGATTATGTTTATTCCAAGCTTGCCATGCAGTTTAGTCAGGACAGGTTGTGAGTCACATGAAGTGCTTGTACTGTAATTGGACTTAATCATATTCTGGAAGCATTGCATGGTCACTTTACTCTCTCGACTCACGGGGCTATCTTGATGTCTGCATTGCCAAAGGGGGAGAGTACTTGAGGTTGTTGCTGAGTTTGTGTTCTTTTGAGCATCTTTTGATCTTTTGAGGTAATTTTTGCGTTGCTTTATCATTTGGCAAGTGACATCTTTTCTCATTTTGCTCTCTTTAGAGCTTTCATGGTCACTTGTGTGATGAACATTTCTTTACTCCTTTTGGATCTTGTGTTGTCAATGCACTCATCAAGGGGGAGATTGAGGAAAATAGTGAGGTGTGTCACTAGTGTTCAAGGTAATGATGAGTGATTAACAGGGTGAATTCATGAGTTATGTCTGGATGTTATGTATATGGTGTGTGTGTTTGTGTTTTGTCTCGTGTTTGTAGTCTTGAGTTACTCATCAAGTGTCGATGGCACAAGATTAGGGTTAGACGGGGAGTCTAATGCCAGATTGATCGAGACAAAGCGTCGATCGAGTCAGTGAAAGGGAAGCCAATTCAAGTGACAAGACGACTTGAGGGATCGAGAGTGGGAGAGACTTGCTAGTGGTTGGGTTCGCGGACTGATGACGGGCATCGATGAACAGGAGAGGCTTTGTCGGTTGAGGAGCCATGTTGAAGAGCATGGGCCTCATGGCTCCAGATGTGATGAGTGAGTGTCAACGGAAGTCAAGAAGACATGAAGAGAAGAGAATACCTGCTGTGTCTGGGCCACGTGTGACTAAAGTACACGGGGAGCGAGCGACTGCCGGGCAGAGGGTCCACGGAGTCGGGCTGGCCCAATACGAGTACATGGGCTAGGAGTGGCGGAGGATCCACTAGTCTGTTGACCGGGATTGACTCAGGTACATGGGCGGTGAGCGATTGCCCGACTGAGGGAGCCGCGGAATCGTGCCGGCCCAAACTGGGTACCCGGTGCTACGAAAGCTCCGCATCAGGACAAGGTATCTTTAATTAGGATTTTTCTATTTTTCCTTTAGGCCACAATCTGTATTAGTGGAGTCCGTAAAAAATCCTAAGGGCATGTTGGTCTTTTCCATTTTTATTTCAGTGTCTGTTTAAACCCTAAGGTTGTTTTTGGTTTTTCCTAGTCTATTGGGCTTCCTATAAATAGGGCCCCAATCCCCTAGGTTTAGGTGTAACTCACTTTAATCTAAAAACCAGAGTTCATCCCCGTTTTCCTCTCCTGTTCTTTGTGTGCCGCCAGCGTTCCTGGACAGTCTTCACCGCAACGCTTTCCTGGACAGTCTTCACCGCAACTCTTTCCTGGACAGTCTTCACCGCAACGTTGTTTTTCCTGCTGTCTATCGATTGGATTCGATTATTAGGTTTTATGGTCTCATTCATTAGTTTTTTTCTTGGGACTAGCGATTCTCATCTCTGTTTTGTGATTGGTCTCTGTGTATCTTGCCAAGTGTCTGTTTTTGTTTTGCTAGTCTTCTTTCCTGTCCGAGTGTGTTGGCATGGCGCAGCTTGCATAGGAAGTGGTGCGGTCGATGCAAGTTGTTGTAGCCGTAGAAGCTAGCTTTCCTAGGTTCTAGATGCATGGTTGGATGTTAGCCAGCCAGACTTTGTTTTTGTTCATAGCTGTCTAGGCCCTAGGAGCTAGGAGCATAGGGTTTTGGCTGTGCATGCACAAGAGCTTGCTTGCGGTGGACTTCGGCCATGCTTGTCCCAAGGGAAAACAGCAGCACGCGCAATCCTAGCTGCTTACCTTCGGCGCAAATTGTTTCTGCGTGAGGACATCGTTGGTTGTAGGCTCTACAACAGCAGGTGTAGCTGACCTGGCAGCGTAGCACTCAAGGAAGCCTAGTTTCTAGGTGTTTGCGCGCAGTGCGTCAGCAGCTAGGTAGCAAGCACTTCGGGCGTGAGAACCGGCACTACGGAGCCTGCGCGAAGTGTACTTCGGAGATTGTGCTTGCTGAGTTTTCGTGTGAGTGCTAATTGACCCGAAGGCAACACATACTTCGTTGTTTGCGGTCTTCAAGGAGTCTCCGCTGAAGCTTCGTTGTGCACAAAGTCCTTCGAAGCCCCACACATGGTTCTTGGCTATGCGAAGTTCGAAGTGGGACAGGCTTCGGTGCTGCACTTTCAAAGCAGGCTTCGACAAGTATCGAACAGGAGACAAATCTGAACAGTAAATTTTCTTCTCGTTTTACGTGCACTTGAATTAAATGCGTGTGATGATTAATTTTATGATGAATGAAATGCCCATGTCTTGAATGATCTGTTAATCTGCCTTTGATCATTGTTTTGGTGTCTGTTCAACTAGGACACCGGTGGTTTTTAGGCTAGATTGTTTTTAGCACTTTTGGTCTGTCCACTTCCGCTGATTGTTTGTTGAGGTGCGTTGGGTATTGGAAAAAGGCCATTGATTCAAAATAATTTTTAAGTGCCCATTCACCCCCCTCTAGTCGCTACTTTCGGTCCTACAAGTGGTATCAGAGTCTGGTTAGGGTTTTTCCATACCTTAACCGGTTCTAACCCAAGGTAGTGATCATGACTTCTGCTGGCAAGGTCCCGTCCCTTGAAGATTTTGGCTACAATTACTGGAAGACTCGCATGTGAGCCTATCTCATGAGCCAGAGATCGGATATTTGGGACATTTGTGTTCATGCTACTTTTACCATACTTCCTGTTGCTGAGTGTACTTCCCCCGAGATAATCGCCCAGCATCAGAAAAACAACAAAGTTTTTAACATTCTGTTTTCTAGTTTAGGTCCCACTAAGTTTGAGCGTGCGAGCCATCTCAACACTATTAGGGAGATCTGGGCTACCCTCCAGGGACACCATGAGGGGACAGCCCAGGTCAAGGCTTGGCTCTATCAGACCTACCGGCGTGAATATGAAAATTTAACAAAGAAGCCGGGTGAATCTGTTGAGGCTTTGTTTGGTCATTTTTAATCGATCATCAACAAGCTTCGGGCCAACAAGGCCGAGGGAGCTCAGCTAGTCTCAGATCATGAGCAGGCACTCAAGGTTCTTTATACCTTGGACCCTAAGATCTGGGAGATCAAGTTATCCTCTATCATGGAGAGAACCTCTTATGATACCTTGACTATCACAGAGATTTTTAGTAAGCTCAAGGCCACAGAGGTTGATATCTAGTTGAGGTCAAATCTCACTGGTTCTGACTCAAAAACCCTGGCCCTTGCGACACCTTCTGCTGACTCCTCTTCTTTGAGCTGTGTTGGGTTCTCCCTGATGTCTATCAGTAAGGACCAGCTTCATTCGCTAGGAGATGATGATCTATGTCTGTTTAACAACCGGGAGCGTCGTGTCTATGATAAGCGAATGTTCAAAAGATACGACACAAAATCCAGATGGTTTGAGTGTGGTGATCCAGGTCATGTCATCACCAACTGCCCCAAGCGGAATGGTCACAAGAAGGGTACCGGTGGTGGCTCCTACGACTCTAGCAAGCACGATAGTTCCACCTTCACAAAGGGCAAGCCCAAGATGAGATTCTTTCGAAAGGCCCTGAAGGACTACCGGCATGAGAACAAGAAGCGAGACAAGGCTTTCTTCGCCAAGATGGAGAGAAGCTACTCTAAGAGGTCATCATCTTCTTCCTCTTCATCAAGCTCAAGTGATGAGGAGATCGTGATAAGGAAGGGGAAGGACAAGGATGATCTGGTGGGCCTCTGCTTCATGGCCTTCGGGGACAAGCCAAAGAGCCGTTTGCACCGCAGCCGAAGATCCCGCGAGAGCTTCTACTCAATCGCTCTTGGGGATAAGGAAGAGAAGGGGTCCCTCGACAACTCCGACGACGATGACGATGAAAAGGTATCCTCCTATGAACAAGAAGTCATTGATTTACTTGAAGAGAACCGTCAGGAGTTGAGGTATCGGGAGAAACTGCTTAGAGGGGCTAAGAAGAGGATATATGAGCATGAGAGTGAGCTTGCCATGGCCAATGGCAGTATTGAGAGTCTATATTCTTCCGCTTTCTTGGGTGGTAGCAGTGAGTGCCCAAACTGTGAGGTGTTGCTGTGTGACCTGACGACTCTAAAGTCCAGGTACATAGAGAGGGTAGATGAGAGAGACGCTTTGGCCACTGAGCTTGAAAGCGCTCAGTTGGAGCTGAAAGATGCTCATGCCACTGTCGTTGTGCCCTGTGTAGACTACCCATCCCATCTAGCTAGTTTAACAGAGCTGAGAGCCAAGAGTGATGAGCAGTTGGGCGAGTTGGAGAGAGTCAGAGCTGAGCTGGAGCAGACTAAGCTAGAGCTTGAGACATTGTCAGTTCCACCCACTGTTTGTGAGAACTACTTATCCTTTAGATTGGAGTTGATCAAGCTAAAAGCTAAGAAGTCTGTTCAAGTTGATAGAGAGTGTGAGATCTTCTTGTCTTAGGTGGAGGTGCTAGCTTCCTTGAGAGAGGAGCTAGGTGAGTGCCAGAGAGCCACAGCTTGACATGATGATCCAGCAGTTCAAGAGGCAGGATGGGTTTGGGGTAGGTTACAACTACAGCAAGGCTGACTTTGAGAGTGCCATTAGCCGAGCAGTGGAGTGGAGTAAGATGACTCCAGAGCAGAGATATTCCAAGACTCACGCCACTGAGTCCTTCTAGGCTAGTCAGCCCAAGGATGGAGTGTTCCAAGAACAACCTAAAACTTCACCCAAGAGGCCCATCTGGGTCCCAAAGCCTAAACATCTCCACACTTCTCTTGACTCTCTACCTGGACCCTCTCACACCAAAGAGTATACACCCAACACCACCAAGCCCAAGAACCCCAAGCCTCAACCACATCGAAAGAAGCCTACCTATCACTGTGAGTACTGTCATAGACGGGCATCTTGAGGAGTCTTGCTTTAGGAGGAAGCGGGTTGAGAGAGGAGAGAGAGCTCGAGGTGGGTAGGAGAAGTTCTACCAGCAGGGTGGTAGATAGAGAGTCCCTCGACGCGGGGAGAGGCTAGAGGCCAGACATCGTCATGTAGGGGGTGGTAGGGGAGACGGTTTTCATTGTTGTGCTCCGGAGGATGGTTTTCGCTCTGGCAGAGCTCTAGGTCGTTCTGGATATGGCTTTGGACCTCGTCGCCGATACTTTAGGCAGAACCGAGGACCATGCTTTGAGTCGTGTTTTGGTCTAGACGCTTATGATTCTTTCTGCTTTCCTTCTTTTGAGTAGATGGCTCGACACTGGTTTAGCTCTTTTGCTAAACCTGGTGCCGGACCGTTTGCTCCCACTTATGACCACTAATCGTGCAGGATCGAGGATTGGAGGACGTGTGGATCATGGATTCAGGATGCTCTCACCACATGACAGGACATCGCAGATGGTTCTCTAGCCTCACTTCCCCGAGCTCCAAGGAGTACATCACTTTCGGGAACAGTGGTCAAGGGAAGGTACATTGTATTGGCTCTATTCGAATCACTGATCATTTCTCTTTCAAAATTGTTGATTTGGTTGGAAACTTGAATTTTAATCTAATCTCTATTTCGCAACTTCTTGAGGATGGTTTAGAGGTTCACCTTAATAAGGGCATGTCTTCTGTTGTGATTCTAGAAGATCTTTGGTTTGCCAGATCTTACCCTTCGGTAAGGTTTTTCAAATTGATTTCTCTAGTTCTTTCTGCCCTTCTCGCTGTTTGATTGCTGAATCCTCCTCTGAGCTCTGGAAGTGGCATAGGAGGTTAGTCCATTTGATCTTTGATCTGTTATTCAGATTGAGCTCTATTTACCTCATCCGAGGATTTCCCAAGCTTAAGATGGAGAAGGATCTAGTTTGCCATCCCTGTCGTTATGCGAAAATGGTTGCTGCTTCTCACACACCTGTGACTCAGGTGATGACTTTGTACCCAGGAGAGCTGTTACACATGGATACTATTGGTCCAGCTCGGGTACGCTGACTCGGTGGGAAGTGGTACGCACTTGTGATAGTTGACGACTTTTCTCGATTCTCGTTGGTTTTCTTTTTGGAGTCTAAGAATGAGGTTTTTTAGTTTGTTCATGACCTGATTTTGAAGCTAAAGAATGAGAACAATGGTCAGATGCGAGCAATTCGCTCTGACAACGGCTCTGAGTTCAAGAACTCTCAGTTCATGAGCTGTTGGGGGAGATAATCCCAACGGTAATTGAGAACGTGAAGAGCAAGTGCACGGCTCGAATGGAGGGCTTCGTCGGTCAAAGGCCGGACGCCCCGTCCCAGAGGCGTTGGCGAACCCCAAGGCGGGGAGGCCTGGGGACCTCCGGAAGCTCCGAAGAAGACGAGAGGGGCCCTAGAGCAGAGACCCGGTGGGAGGCCAGAGCCAAGACTTCGGAAGGTGTGAAGGCTCCGAGGCCACGACAGAAGACCAGGGACCGGTCCGGTCAAGGTGGTCTGGGGTTAGGATCGCGATCATCTGCGCAGTGTCGGACAATCATTGCAACGCCCAGCACGGTTGATACACTGTCAAGGCTACACCTTTTGTCTGTACTATGTGGCTGCCAGCCTTCTCTGTATTATAGGCCTGTGTCAGGCAGTGTAATGACTAGGGGGTTTGGAAATATCGGACCCCTCCTAGTTGGGTTCCTCTATAAATACTCCCGTTCCCCTGTTGTAAACGACACGAGATCCAAGAATATATCTTGGAGCTTAGCCTCCCATTACTCTCATTCCAAAACATGTTGGTTCAGTCCGCTGCTCCAACATCAGCTTCTATAGTGATCAGAGTCTTGAGCATCAGTTTTCTACACCTTACACTCCCCCATAGAACGATGTTGTGGAACAAAAGAACCGCATGTTGGTCGAGATGGCCAGGACAATGCTCGATGAGCATAGGACTCCTAGGCGCTTTTGGGCTAAAGCCATGAACACGGCTTGCTATCTGCCACCTGGATGCAACCCCATAGGCACCAAGTGGGTGTTTAAGAACAAGCAAGGTGAAGATGGGGTTGTGGTGCGCAACAAAGCTCGATTAGTTGCCCAGGGTTTTTGCCAGAAAGAGGGTATTGATTTTGAGGAGACCTTTGCCCCCATGGCACGTCTTAAGTCCATTCGCATACTTTTGGCATTCGCTGGTTCTATAGGTTTTAAACTTTTTCAAATGGATGTCAAGAGTGCTTTTCTGAATTGGTACATAGAGGAGGAGGTCTATGTTAGGCAGCCCCCCGGTTTTGAGAATCCTAAGTTTCCTCGACATGTTTTCAAGTTGCAGAAAGCTTTATATGGTCTGAAGCAAGCCCCCAGGGCTTGGTATGATCGTCTAAAGCAGTTTTTGTTGGGGAGTGGCTTTGTGATGTGTTCTGTGGACAAGACTCTTTTCTTGCTCAGAGATGGATCCAACTTCTTGATTGATCAGATTTACGTGGATGACATTATTTTTGGTGGTTCTACTAATGAGCTTGTGTCCAAGTTTTCTGAGCAGATGCACAGCGAGTTTGAGGTGAGCCTCATGGGTGAGCTCAAGTACTTCTTAGGGCTCCAGATCAAGCAAACCAAGGACGACATCTTCATCCACCAGAGCAAGTACACACGGGATATGCTGAAGAAGGTCAACTTTGGTGGAGAGCAGAAGCCTCAGATGACCCCAATGGGTACATGTGGGGGTCTAGACAAGGACGAGAGCGGTGTCAAGGTCAATGAGAGAGAGTATCGAGGGATGATTGGATCACTGTTGTACTTGACGATGACCAGACCGGACATTCAGTTTGCTGTGGGATTGTGCGCGCGCTTCTAGTATTCACCACATGTATCTCATCCGACGCTGATTTTGGTGGGTGCCGGCTGGATCACAAGTCGACTTCTAGTACTTGCTAGTTTCTCGGGTCTTCGCTTGTTTCTTAGTCTTCTCAAAAACAATCTAGAGTTGCACTTTCTACCACAGAGGCTGAGTATGTAGCTGCTGCTAGCTGCTGCTCACAGTTGGTTTGGATGATTTCCACATTGCGAGATTTTGGGTTGTTCTTCCCTACCAGAGTTCCTTTGTTTTGTGATAGCACCAGCGCAATTAGTGTAGGAAAAAACCATGTCTTCATTCAAAAACCAAACATATTGATGTGTCCTTTCACTTTTTGAGGGATCAATATGAGAAAGGTGTCATTGACCTTGTTCATGTTGATACCCATCATCAGTTAGCTGACATTTTCACCAAACCCCGAGATCAGTCTACTTTTGAGCGTTTGCGAGGGGATTTAGGAGTTGTGCATCCTTTTTAGGATATTTTGAGTCAGTTTTCTTTCTTCATTACTCTTTCTTGAGTCTTTTTGTGTGTGTCCATATCATGCATATTCACATATCACACTTTGAGCTTTCTTTTGTTATATGATTGATCTGCTTTACTTGTTCTAGCTAGTATATGCTTTTGAATACTGGTCGATGATCATGCTTTGCTTCAGTTCACACGATATGTCTAATATCTGTCATATGCATGGCTTTAATGCTTTAAAATTGAAAAATGATCACCATTGCTTCTGGTAACTAGCATGTGTAGGCTGAGTGCTTTTGCTATCTTTTACATGCCTAGTAGCTAGTTCCTTACTTAGATGCAGATATGTAACTTGGACATCTATATGCTTTAAACATGGAAAATGTGCTATAGAAATGATAAAAAAATCAGAAAAATGAAATATCCATGCCTTTTTATGCATAATTTGAAAAGATCTAGGTGGGTTTGCTTTGTCGCATTGCATTGTTCTAGACTGCTTACCATAGCACATTGGTATGAACTAGGACAGTGTAATGTATGCCAAGACCAATGTCTTAAGCTTATGATGGTCCAGTTCTGTCCTAGGCTTGACTTGGTCGGTTAGCATAAAGTTTGACATGCAAATAACCCCTGGCAAAAATGAAAAAGGAAAAGAAAAAGGCTGAGAATTAAATAGATAACAAGTTTGCTGAAGCACTTTTTTCTGGACAATGCTTATCTTGGTAGATATCAGCTAGCCTTTGCATCTCATGCTTTATTTTGCTTGTCAACTAGAAAATGTGGTGATGCTTTTGTTTGCAAAAATCAAAAAATGCATGCTAATGACTTTCCTTGAATATCGTCTGTTGCACTGATCATGCCATGTGTCTTAGATAATATTACTTTTACTATACTTGCTAGATGTTGTAATTGTAGTCAATCATATGTGAGAAGCATGCTTTTTACACTCCACCTGCACCCCAGTTTCATTCATTGCATATTTTGAGGGGGAGCTGCATGTCAGGGGTGTTTGAGTCTGTGTCTCTTTATAGTGCATTTAGTCTCACTTGATGAGTCCAATGGTCAACAAGGGGGAGAAATTTTGGGTTACTCGATCTTTTAGAAGAGTTTAGGGGGAGTTTTGGATTTCTCTGGGATTTGTTTCAAGGGGAGTTTTAGTCTCTTTTGTCCATACTATTTGGATATCCTTGTTGATGATTCTGAGATTGCACTCATTTTGAGTTTTATCTTTGGTTAACAATAATGATCATTTTCTTGCTTTTGTTCGGCTTTTGGTCATTAGGGTTAAACTTTTTATTTTTGTCTTTCTGTCTTCTTGTGTTTTGTTTTCGTGTCTCCACATGTGTTTGTAGGTTCCGAAGAGCTGATGAAGAGAGTGTTGACAATGCACTAATCAAGGGGGAGATTAGGAGCCATGTTGAAGAGCATGGGCCTTATGGCTCCAGATGTGTTGAGTGATTATCAACGGAAGTTAAGAGGACATGAAGAGGAGAGAAGACCTGCCGTGTCTGGGCTACGTGTGACTCAGGTACACGGGCAGCGAGCGACTGCCAGGTAGAGGGGCCGCGGAGTCGGGTGGCCCAATCCAAGTACATCGGCTAGGAGTGGTAGAGGATCCACTGGTCTGTTGATCGGGATTGACTCAGGTACACGGGCGGTGAGCGATTGCCGGGCTAAGGGCGCCGTGGAATCAGGCCGGCCCAATTCGGGTACCCGGTGTGAAGACGGTGGACGCTTTGTCAGTTCCGACGCAAAATTGACGACCGCTGATCTCGGATCTGACCGTTCTGCGGCGAAGCCGTAGCTGCTACGAAAGCTCCACATCAGGACAAGTTATCTTTAATTAGGATTTTTCTATTTTTCCTTTAGGCCCACAGTCTGTGTTAGTCAAGTCTGTAAAAAATCCTATGGGCATGTTGGTCTTTTCCATTTTTATTTCAGCGTCTTTTTAAACCCTAAGGGTATTTTTTGTTTTTCCTAGTCAGGCAAACGCTCGCAAGTGGCTCACCTTGGGCTACCTGCCAAACCGCAACTCATACGAAGACTTACCTAGGTAAGCTCTAAGAAAAATGCAGTTGGCTAGATAGCAAGCCGTGTTCATGGCTTCAGCCCAAAAACTCCTAGGAGTATTGTGCTCATCGAGCATCATCCTGGCCATCTCGACTAGCGTGCGGTTCTTTCGTTCCACAACGCCGTTCTGTGGGGGAGTGTAAGGAGCAGAAAACTGATGATCAAGACCCTGATCACTACAGAAGCTGACAAACTGAGAGTTCTTGAACTCAGAGCCATTGTCAGAGCGAATTGCTCGCATCTGACCATTGTTCTCATTCTTTAGCTTCAAAATCAGGTCATTAACAAACTAAAAAACTCGTCCTTAGATTCCAAGAAGAAAACCCACGAAAATCGAGAAAATAGTCCACGATCACAAGCACGTACCACTTCCCACTGACTGAGCGTACCCGAGCTGGACCAACAGTGTCCATGTGTAACAGCTCTCCCGGGTACGAAGTCATCACCTGAGTCACAGGTGAGTGAGAAGCGGCAACCATTTTCCTGTGATGACAGGGATGGCGAACTAGATCCTTCTCCATCTTAAGCTTGGGAAATCCTCGTGTGAGGTCCATAGTGCTCAATCTGACTAGCAGATGAAAACTCAAATGGCCTAACCTCCGATGCCACTTCTACAGCTCAGAGGAGGATCCAGCAATCAAACACCGAGAAGGGCCAAAAGAACTAGAGAAGTCAATCCGAAAAACCTTACCGAAGGGTAAGATCTGGCAAATCAAACACCCTTTAGAATCAACCATAGAAGACATGCCTTCTTAAAACAAACGTCCAAACCATCCTCAAGAAGTTGTGAAACAGAAATCAAATTGAAGTTCAAATTTCCAACCAAAGCAACATTCATCAAAGAGAAATGGTCTGAGATGCGAATTGAGCCAATACCGTGTACCTTCCCTTGACCACTGTTCCCGAAGGTGATGTATTCCTTGGAGCTCGGGGGAGAGAGACTGGAGAACTATCTGCGAAGTCCCGTCATATGGCGAGAGCATCCTGAGTCCATGATCCATACATCCTCTAGTCCCCGATCCTGCACAGTCAGTGGCCGTAAGGGGGAGCAAATGGTCTGGCACAATGTTTAGCAAATGACCTAAACCAGTGTCAAGCCATCTGCTCAAAAGACGAAAAGTAGAAGGAATCATAAGAGTCTGGACCAAAACGCATCTCAAAGCGCGATCCTCGGTTCTGCCTAAAGTCTCGGCCACGAGGTCCAAAACCGTATCCACAATGGCCTGGGGCTCTGCCGGAGCGAACACCACCCTCCGGAGTACGGGCATGAAAGTTGTCTCCTCTGCCACCACCTACACGACGCGACCTGGCCTCTATCCTATCCCCGCATCGAGGAACTCTTAGTCTACCACCCTGCTGGTAGAACTCCTCCTACCAACCACGAGCTCTCTCAACCCGCTTCCTCCTAAAGAAAAATTCCTCAAGATGCCCGTCTCTCTGACAGTACTCACAGTGGTAGGTGGGCTTCTTGGGATGTGGTTGAGGCTTGCGGTTCTTGGGCTTTGTGGTGATGGGTGAAGACTCTTTGGTGTGAGAAGGTCCAGGTAGAGAGTCTAGAGAAGTGTGGAGATGTTTGGGCTTTGGGACCCAGATGGGCTTCTTGGGTAGAGTTTTTGGCTGTTCTTGGAACACTCCATCCTTGGGCTGACTAGCCTAAAAAGACTCAGTGGAGTGAGTCTTGGGGTATCTCTGTTCAGGAGTCATTTTACTCCACTCCACTGCCCGGCTAATGACACTCTCAAAATCAGCATTGGTGTAGGTATAACCGACCCCAAACCCATCATACCTTTTAAACTGCTGGATCATCATGCCGAGCTTTGGCTCTCTGGCACTCACCCAACTCAGGATCTGACAGAGGTAAAAGTTCTCATTCTGAACATCAGCTAGCTCCTCTCTTAAGGAAGCTAGAACCTCCACCTGAGACAAGCAGGTCTCACACTCTCTATCAACCTGGACAGACTTCTCGGCTTTTAGCTTGATCAACTCCAATATAAGAGACAAGCAGTTCTCATAGACAGTGGGTGGAACTGACAGTGTCTCAAGCTCTAGCCTAGTCTGCTCCAGCTCAGCTCTGACTCTCTCCAACTCGCCCAACTTTTCATCACCCTTGGCTTTCAGCTCAGCTACACTAGCTAGATGGGATGGGCAATCAACACAGGGCACGACGACAGTGGCATGAGCACCTTTCAGCTCCAGCTGAGCGCTCTCAAGCTTAGTGGCCAAAGCGTCCTTCTCATCTACCCTCTCTGTGTACTTGGACTTCAGAGTCGTCAGGTCACACAGTAACACCTCACAATTTGGGCACTCACTGCTACCACCCAAGCAAGGGGAAGAAGATAGACTCTCAATTCTACCGTTGGCCACGGCAAGCTCACTCTCAAGCTCATCTATCCTATTCTTAGCCCCTCTAAGAAGTTTCTCCCGATATCTCAACTCCTGACGGTTCTCTTCAAGTAAATCAATGATTTCGTGTTCATAGGAAGATACCTTTTCATCGTCGTCGTCGTCAGAGTCATCGGGGGTGATGTGAGCGGCTCTTCGGCCTGTCCCTAAGAGCCATTGAGCAGAAGCTCTTGTGGGATCATCGGCGGTGATGTGAGCGGCTCTTCGGCCTGTCCCCTAAGGCCATGAAGCAGAGGCCCACCGGATCGTCCTTATCCTTCTCCTTCCTGATCACGATCTCCACATCGCTTGAGCTTGATGAAGAGGAAGAAGACGAAGACCGATTGGAGTAGCTTTTCTCCATCTCGGTGAACAAGGCCTTGTCTCGCTTCTTGTTCTCACGCCAGTAGTCCTTTAGGGCATTTCTAAAGAATCTTGTCTTGGGCTTGCCCTTTGTGAAGGAAGAGTTGTCGTGCTTGCCGGAGTCGTAGAAGCCACCACCGGTACCCTTCTTGTGACCATTACGCTTGGGGCAGTCGGTGATGAAGTGACCTTGATCACCACACTCAAAGCATCCGGATTTTGTGTCGTGTCTTTTGAACATTCGCTTATCATAGACACGACGCACCCAGTTGTTAAACAAACATAGGTCATCATCTCCTAATGACTCAAGTTGGTCCTCAGTGATAGACATCAAGGAGGGGTCAGCAGAAGTTGTGACAAGGGCCAGGGTTTTTGATCCAGAGCCAGTGAGATTTGATCTCAACTGGATATCAACCTCAGTGGCCTTGAGCTTGCTGAACAACTCAGAAATTGTCAAGGTATCATAAGAGGTGCTCTTAATGATAGAGGATACCTTGATCTCCTAGATCTTAGGGTCCAAGGTATGAAGAACCTTGAGCGCCTGCTCATGATCTGAGACCAGCTGAACTCTCTCAGCCTTGTTGGCCCGAAGCTTGTTTATGATCGATTGTAAACGACCAAACAAGGCTTCAACAGATTCACCCGGATTCTATGTGAAATTTTCATATTCACACCGGTAGGTCTGATAGAGCCGAGCCTTGACCTGGGCTATCCCCTCATGGTGTGCCTGGAGGGTAGCCCAAATTTCTCTAGTAGTGTAGAGATGGCTCACATGCTCAAATTGAATGGGACCTAAACCAGAAAACAAGATGTTCACCGCTTTGTTGTTGTTCTGAAGCTGGGCGATAATATCTGTAGATGTATCCTCAGCAACAGGCACTATGGTGAAAGTAGGGTGAACACAAATGTTCCAAATGACCACGCTCTGGCTCATGAGATAGGCTCGCATGCGAGTCTTCCAATAAGTATAGTCATAAGCTTCCAGGGACGGAACCTTTCCAGAAGAAGTCATGATAACTACCTGGGTTTAGAACCAGTTAAGGTATGGAAAAACCCTAACCAAGCTCTGATACCACTTGTAGGACCGAAAGTAGCGACCAGATGGGGGGGAATGGGCGCCTAAAAAATTCTTGCGAATCAATGGCCTTTTCCCAACACCCAACGCACCTAAACAAAACAACCAGCTGAAACTAACAGATCTAAAGCAAGAAAATAATCTAGCCTAAAAACAACAGGTGTCCTAATCGAGGAGACACCAACTTAGTATTGAAAGGTAGGTTAACAGATCAATCCAGACAAGAGTATTCCAGCTTCATGAAAATAAATCATCGCAGGCATTTAAATTTAAGTGCACATGAAATGAGAAATCTTACTATTCAAAGTTGTCTCTAGTTCGATACTTGTCGAAGCCTGTTCAAAGTCCTTGAGCGAAGTCCGCAGCTTTTTAGTGAAGTCTGACTTCGGTTCGAACCCTGAAAAAAAATGTTTTGCCGAAGCCTACTTCGAAAAGCGTCGAAGCCTGTCCGTTCGGAGTGCAGCCTTCGAAGTGAAGACCTCTGAATAAAATGTATACTCCAGATCTGTCGAAGCACCTCTGAAATGCCAACTTGGAACCGGAGTCCACAAATGCAGAAGTCAAAAATTGGACTACTTCGAACGAGCTAAGAACCGAAGTGTAGCGCTGCACTCCGTGGGGTCCATGCTCGAACAGCATCGGACACAGAAGGATACTTCTAAAAATTCCGATCGAAGCTTTCACACGGGCTTCGTCAGGGAACCGGAGCTAACGTGAGCTGGTTTCGCTGCAGAAGTACCGAAGCATGAAAGACCTACGGATAGTGCACAAAAAACTGCTGCTGCACAAAAAACATAATCAACTACCTATGGATAGTGCTACACATGCTAGTGCCTAAGCACTGCCACTATCCACAGCTATCCCTGTCACAGTGTACTCGATTAAAAAGTTGAAACAAGCGAGAAGTGCTGCAAAAAGTTTCTGCAGAAATTAGCACGAGGCCTAGCTTCCTAGGGAACAACTAGCTGAAGCCGAACTGCACACCTACATGGAGAGTAGCTGCGCCAAGATTTCAGGCTAGAAAGATGTGCTAGCAAAACACGCCATCCACTTGCTTGCGTGAAGACTCGTGTAGAGAAGCTTGCAGCCTATGCTGCCACACGACAAGACAACACAGAGCTACTCTGCCATGCTTCAAGAGACTAACATGCAATACAGAGAAAAGAACGAGGCTCTAGCAAAAACTGACATGTAGAACTCGCTCACAGAAGATTAATAAAAATGGTACGCATACCGAGGCATCAAATAAACACATCCACAGCAAAACACAATCGGAGAGACAAGAAGAATAAAAATCAGTCAAGTGATTTCTTCGACGTGCCTGAGATGCGGAACTAGACATGCGCGCGATGAGCAATGGCGGTGGAGAAGAACAAACACTAGAAAGATGAATGCCAAAAAGTGACCCAATCTTTTTGATTAGTAAAGTGGTTTCAGAAAGGGTGACTGTTGGAGCGACGGATCGGACCAACAGGTTTAGTGAAAATGATAGTGGTGTATTCAATGTTCCCTGAACTTGCCGTTACAACTACAGTTAAGGGGCATTTATAGGGTGCCCTACCCGACAGGTCGAGCGCTTCTGGACCACCAACTGCCAAGTGGCCAGGCCTCGGTCGGTAGTACAGACAAAACGAACTATACACAGTACAGACAAGAAGATTAGGCTCTCACACCATATCATCCGTATCGCGATCTCCTGCACCGCCCGACACGGCCCAGAGGATCGTGATCCTGTCCCCCAGTACACTTATTCTTCTTTCTTTCGCCAACGTTCCTTCCGGCTTTACTGCTGCGAGCCGGGGGATGGCCCCCGGCAACCTTCTCCCGGAGGGCGGCCTCCGGCATTCTTCTCCCAGAGGGCGGTCTCCGGCATTCTTCTCCCGGAGGGTGGCCTCCGACATTCTTCTCCCGGAGGGCGGCCTCCGGCATTCTTCTCCCGGAGGGCGGTCTCCGGCATCCCTCTCCCGGAGGGCGGTCTCCGGGGGGTCTCGGAGCCTCCGGGAGCCTCCGGCTTCTATCCTCGCCGGTCCCGGTCCTTTCGGCACCGGGCATCGGGCCCCCTAGTTGGGGGTCCCGCTTCGGCTGTCGGGATTATCTCCCCCAACAGTAGCCCCTCGCTTCTTTCTTCTCGGAAGCCCTGCATCAAGAGAGGATGGAAGCGCACATGATAATCCCGGGGATTTCTATGAAGAACGCAACTTACATTGGGATTCTGGCTCGCGGAGTGAGCCCCCCTTCGACCGACGCAGGAGAGCTTTGGAGCGGGCGGGCGCAGCCAGCCCGGGAGGCGGGGGTCCGCTTCGAATTCCCCTTCCCGAAGGGTTGGGAGAAGTTTGACCGGCTCCCCAGATGCTTACGCGCCTTTGACCACAGGGCTTCAGTCCCGAGGAGGTGGCCTAACACCACCCAAGGCAGTTAATGCCGCGCGCGTGCACACGGCGTTGGGGAGGCGAACCGTCGGCAGGCCGCTGTGCCCCGAGGCGCCGGTTAGAGGAAACCGACGTCTCCATACTTAAATACCATCCGCTATGCGCCTGGTTCCTCCTTCCTTACTTCATCGCGCACGCTCTTAGCCACACCAGACTGCACCCACTTTGCTCCTTGAGCGCTAGTCCTCTTCTCATCTCCTTGCGCGATGGTGAGGGGTGACGCCCCGGCAATGGCGATGGACCCGCGCTTTCTGCAGCGCCAGATGGCAGCTGCGGCGGCGGCGGCCACGGGCCCATCAGAAGAACGCGGCTCGCGCGAGCTCCGTCCTGCCTCAGAGTGGTTCCGGGAGCAGACCCTGGAGCTCGGCCCATCTACGTGCACGGAGGCGTCGATCGAGCAAGCGACTAGGGGCCACCTTGGTCCCGAGACGCTGGCGAGGAGATTGGGTCGGGAGGCGGCTCCGCAGCCGCGAGAGGGCGAGGTCGTCATCTTCGAGGCTTTCTTCGAGGCGGGGCTAGGGTTTCCCGCCTCGGAGCTCCTCGCCGGGGTGCTGGACACGTTTCACGTGGAGCTCCCGCAGCTATCTCCCAACGCCGTGGCCCGCCTCACCATCTTCGAGTGGGCCATGCGCGCCGAGGGCTGCGAAGGAAGGGTGGAGGTCTTCGCGGAGATGCACGAGGCCCTCTGCCAGCCAAAGAAGAAAGGAGGTCAAATACTAGCCTTCGGAAGCATTAGTTTCCAGCTCCGGAGGAAGTACGCGGACTACTTCCCGGCGAAGGCCATCAATGAGAGGTGGTACTCCAAATGGGTGAGCCGGTGGTTCTACGTCAACGTGGGGCTTAGCTCCGGACTCGCTGGGATTCCGCGCCCCATCTGGTTCCGGAAGGAGGCGCGCGTGGAAGTTGACTCCGGCTCGATCTCCGCGAGGATCAAGCTTCTTCAGATCGTTGCTCGCCGAATGAGCATGCGCGACTTAGCGGCGGAATTCGTGGCCCTCGAAATCCCTCCGCTGAAGGAGGAATGGCCGGCGTCGCTCCGGAGCAGCCGGGATGAACCGATGCCAGCGGAGCTCTCCCGCCAACTCGGTAAGCGCTTCGCGCTTGTTTACTTTGACTCCGCTTTCTGCTCGAAGGGCATCTTGATTCTGACCTTTGGACTGCCGGGTCGCTTGTGGCCCGGACCCCCGAAGAGGTGGCCCGCGCGACGGAGGGGATCCTTTGAGCCCCTACCCAAGCCGAACGCACCCGACGGTTGGAACTGGTGGGTTCCTGGGAGCGCTCCAACCGAGTTTGGGGCGCTCTTGAGCTCTCACCTCCGCCTCTTCCGGAGGGAGAGGCCCTTCGGGATGTCTCGAAGAGGAAGGTGGGTGATCCCGACGGTGGCCTCTCGCCCAGGCGCCCCCCAAGAAGAAGAAGATCGTGAAAGGGTCCAAGCAGCTTTCCCCGGAACCAACCTCTGCCTCCCACTCCGAAGGAGGAGGATCTAGCGACGGGGCTCAATCAGAGTCGGGGGATCCTCCGGCGATTCCGGACCCGATTCCGCCTGTCCGCTCGGGCACCGAGAGGACCGAGGGTGCTCTCCCTCGTTCGGGCTTTGCGGACCCTGCGCCAGGGGCTAGACGGGGGGTCCCTGCCACCCGGACAACGCCACCCCCGGAGACTTCTCCCCCGCACCAACCGACTTCGGAGGGGGGCTCCGTCGGCTCCCACGGGAGCAGGGCGATGGACAGCCTGAATCGCGGTGGGCTGGCCGACCCGCTCGGCGCTGTTGAAGGGCGCGAGGCCGTGGAAGCTGAGCTCGCCGCGGTGGTGGTAGGTTCCCCCGTGAACTCCATCGACGACCTCTTCTTCCGCCCGAGCCCGTCTGGTCCTACTCAGCCTTCGGAGGATCTTGGCGACGGCACGGATGAAGGTAAGATAGCTTACCCGTCTTTCTGCAAACTCTGGGATTCCTTCAGACTTCAACCTCATTCATCTACACAGGCACATCCACCCGGGTCACCGAGCCAGTCGTCCTGCCTCGGGACGACACCGCAGACGCGAGGCCCGCAGCCCCTGTCAACGCGATGGGTGCTTCGGAGCCGCGAGCCGGTGCGGGGGCGAGGGCCTCTGAAGGGGCCTCTCCGGATGCGGCCGAGGGCGCGAGGGGCTCACCTCGGGCCCCTTCCTCCAACCGGGGCGCGCGCGCTACGGTGCCCCTCCTGCGCCCCTTCCTGGCGAACAGCGAGGACTTCGCGTCCAGGGTGGCCGCGGTCCACAACTATTACCTGCGGCTCCGCGAAGCCCCGGTGGTGGAGGAACTGGGGATGTCCGACGGCCTAGACCTCGGCCGAGCCATCGAGACCGCAGTGGGCCAGGTACGCCCTTGGAGTTCCTTCAACGAGCCTCTAACCTTTCTCTTGCTAACCTTCCCCGCGCGCAGGTGGTTGCCCTGGCGTAGGGTCAGATGATCGCCCTTCTCTCCGAACGCCAACGCCACGAGGCGGAGATCGCGAGGCTCGCGGCTCGAGCGGATGCCGCGGAGGGGCTGGCTCGGGAGCGGGCGGCGGAAGTCAAAGCCCTCCGTCTCCAAGCGGCGAGGACCGAAGTACTTGAGGCCCAAGTGGCGGAGATGGGCTCCCTCAAGGCTCACGTTGCAGAGTTGGAAGGGCTCCGGGCTCGGGCCACGCGGGTCGACGAGCTGGAGGCAGAAGTTGCCGGCCTCCGGGTCCGGGCCGCCGATGCAGAGGCGCTTCGATCTCGGGCTGCGGAAGCAGGGTGACTCGAAAGGGAGGTTTCCTCTCTTCGAGCTCAGGTCTCGGAGGCACGCAGGCTTCGGGAGGAGGCGGCGGCCAGCGCGGAGTCCCTCCGGGTCTGAGTGGCCCAGATGGAGCGGGCTGAGGCGGACTTCATCGCCCGGAATGGGGAGATGGCCGAGGCACTTGCTGAGGCAGGGAAGACGGCGGCCGATACCGCGGTGTCTCTCCGGAAGGTGCTGGCGCGCTACGGCACCGGGTGCGGCGCGTTCGACATCGCCCGGGAGTCTTTGCTTCGCTGGGTGAAGTTCATTCAGTCCGCCGTCCGATAGATACACATGACCGTAACGTAGTACGGTGAAGTGTCTGCTCGGGTGGCCGCTTACGGAATCCTCTGACATCTCGAGGTGTCCGGCCTTCCCCTTCCTTCGCCTTCGAGCCCGCACCCGGTCGTCTTCGTGGGAGATCACCTTCGAACGCCGAGCGTCGCGCTGAATCAATCTTGGCGAGCGCTCAAGGCGGTCTGGGAGACCGAGGGTCCCGAGGCGATCAAAGCTTGGTTGTCCTCCGGATCCTTCGAAGTCTTCGGCCTCGGCTCGCCGGCCGGACCCGAAGGTGTAACCTCTTTGCGACCTTCCGCTGCGTTAACTTGTAATAGCTTAGGAACTTAATCGCATATTAATAAAGAGTACCTCCTGGGGTTTATCTAGGGTGTCCGCGATTGCGAACGCGATATCGAAGTGCTTGATTTTGACGACGCTCTTCGACATCAATGGGCCATCTTCGAGGTCCTGAAGGCGAACCGGCCTGCACGCTTCGTCCTCCCCCGTAGCGGCGATGGGCGCGTGGATCCTGACATCCTTCGGGGTGTTTTGGGCTTCATCAAGGAAGAAGAAGCAGGGTCCCGCTCTTCGTCCTCATCTCCGGAGCTGGTGGATTGGTCCGACACGGAGGCCAACTTAGACAAAGCGCCTTCCGGGGGGGATAACCTGCGCAGCTGGGCCCAGCTTCAGGAGGACCAGAGGGCCTTTCGCGCCCGGAAGAAGGAGGACCAGAGGGCCTTTCGCGCCCGGAAAAAGGAGGAGGAGCGGAAGAAAAAGAAGGAGAGGTCCGCGCGAAGCGTGCTTGGGCATACGCCCGAAACGCGCTCCGGCGCTGGTGGCCCCTCCGGCCGAGGGGGCCTTCGTTTCTTGCTTGGCTTGGATGAAAATTCCTCTTGATCCTTCTCTTCTGTCCTTTTGTAACAGACGTTGTACGCCCCTCCCCTTTTCTAATATACGTGGTCGAAGCCTTCTTTGTGCTTGCTTCTCGCCTTCCTCCTCCTTTCTCCCCCTTTTTAGTGGGTAGCCGTCTTGCCGGGTGGGCGCTAACCAGCTAGGAGGAAGGCGCTATGAATGCGTCTTGGTGCGTCGAACCGGAGTTCGGAACCTGATGCGAGGGTGCGTCAAACCGGAGTTCAGAACCCGACGTGAAGGTGCGTCGAACCGGGGTTCGGAACCTGATGCGAGGGTGCGTCGAACCGGAGTTCGGAACCCAAAGTGAGGGTGCGTCGAACCGGAGTTCGGAACCCGATGCGAGGGTGCGTCGAACCGGAGTTCGGAACCCGAAGTGAGGGTGCGTCGAACCAGAGTTCGGAACCCGATGCGAGGGTGCGTCGAACCGGAGTTTGGAACCCGATGCGGGGGTGCGTCGAACCGGAGTTCGGAACCCGATGCGAGGGTGCGTCGAACCGGAGTTCGGAACCCGATGTGAAGGTGCGTCGAACCGGAGTTCGGAACCCGATGCGAGGGTGCGTCGAACCAGAGTTCAGAACCCGAAGTGAGGGTGCGTCGAACCGGAGTTCGGAACCCGATGCGAGGGTGCGTCGAACCGGAGTTCGGAACCCGAAGTGAGGGTGCGTCGAACCGGAGTTCGGAACCCGATGCGAGGGTGCGTCGAACCGGAGTTCGGAACCCGATGCGAGGATGCGCGAACCCATGGGGTCGTGGCTTGTTAGACGAAACCGGGTGTCTTGCCATTGTATTACACAATTTTTATACAAAAAGCAGGCGCTATCGGCCGCTGGTGGAATGCGTCTAAGGGATTACGAAAAGTAATGCTTCAGGTGTTTTGCATGCCAAGTATGCTTCAGTTCCTCGCCTTCAAAAGTAGCGAGCCGGTAGGAACTTGGGCGGCCGGATTTTGTAACGATGTAAGGTCCTTCCCATTTGTTGCCCAGTTTGGTGGGAGCGACCACTGCTCGAAGGACGAGATGCCCTGGCTGGAGCTCATTGTGCTTGACTTTGGGATCGTACCATGCCTTGGTTTCCTTTTGATACTGGGAGAGGTTGGCGACAGCCCTGAGCCGCATTTCCTCGGCCAGGTCGAGGGAGACGGTGCGCTCGTCGTCGGCGTCAGGTGTTGTGACGCACAACGAACTGGCTCGGAGCTCCGTCGGGGTCATTGCTTCGTCGCCGAACAGTAAGCGAAATGGGGTAAAACTGGTAGCCCGGGAGGTGGTGGTCCGGATAGACCACAAGATCTTCGGCAATTCATCGGGCCATGATCCCTTGGCCAAGCCAACGATGCGCTTGTTGAGTCCGGAGAGGATGTGCCCGTTAGCTCGCTCCACAGCTCCGTTAGACTGGGTATGTCGGACTGCAGCGAAGCAGAGCTGGACCCCCAGCTCATTGCAGAATTCCCGGAAAGCTCCAGCGTCGAACTGCGTTCTGTTATCCAACGTGAGCTGCCTGGGTACCCCGAAACGGCATATGATATTCTGCCAAAAAACTTCTGGACGCTTCGGGATATGATGGAAGTCAGTGGCTCGGCCTCGACCCACTTGGAGAAGTACTCGACGGCGACGACGGCGAAGCTTAGGTTGCCTTTCGCTCGGGGAAATGGCCCAATGAGATCCATGCCCCACCGGGCCAACGGCCATACCGGAGGGATGGGTAGCAAACTGACCGGAGGTCTGTGACTGCGCCGCCCCATCCACTGACAGCCTTGGTAGGTGCGGACGAGCTCTTCGGCGTCGGCGACGATAGTGGGCCAGTATACGCCCTATCGGAGAGCCTTGCCGGCGAGGGCTCGTGGTGCCAAGTGGCTCCCGCATAACCCTTCGTGGATTTCCCGGAGCATGGCCACTCCGTCTTCGTGGGAGATGCAGTGGAGCAGCGGGTGTAGGACCGAAAGTAGCGACCAGAGGGGGGGGGTGAATGGGCGCCTTAAAAATTCTTTCGAATCTATGGCCTGATCTCAATACCCAACGCACCTCAAAAATACAATGCAGGAGAAAGTAAACAGTAGGCCTAAGTCTAAAGGTTTCTAACCTAGAAGCAACTGATGATTTACAGTGTAAAACTAAAGTGTTGCAACTAGATAGATACACAAGTTATAACAGGCCTAAACTTCTCAAAGAAATGATCTAAGTATGTATAAAGTGAAAAGAGAAGTTACTGTCCAAAGTTGTCTCCTGTTCGGGACTTGGCGAAGCCCCCTTCGCACGTCGAAGTCTGCTTCGGAGGTAGGTGTCGGAGTCTGTCCGAAGTGCCGAGGGTATCGGTGACTAGTCTAGTTCGAAGTGTTGAGAAGCGAAGTGTACTTCGGAGCGAAGTAAAATAGTGTCGAAGCCTGGTTCGAAGTGAACTTCGAGGACAGGACTTCGAACACAGATTCGAATCAAGAGCTTCGGAGCGAAGTCAAACAGTGCCGGAGCCTGCTTCGAAGTATGCACTTCGAAGACACAACTTCGAACACAACTTCGAACCGAAAGCTTCGAAGCACAACCTTCGAACTGAAAAACTTCGAACTCAACGCACACAAACAGACAACCTTCGAACAAAGAAGCGAAGTCTGTCACGTGACAGAAAATCAAGTTCGAAGCATACACTCTATCTTCGAACAGAGAAAGCTTCGGAAGGAAAATCGAAGGCTGACACACCACAAGAAAATCTAAGCGAAGTCTATCAGAACAGACAAACTTCGAATCCAACTTCGAAACCTAACGAAGTGAGCACTTCGAACAGATAGATTCGGAGTATGCTAGTTCGAAGTGTGCGATGCTGTCCATACAGGGAGAACTCCGAAGCTAGCAACTCAGACACATAAACGAAGTTAGAAGTCTGAGCGAAGCTTTTAGAGGGATTCGATCGGACCCTGCCTCACGGAGTTGAGGGGCTTCGCACTGAACCGAGCTTCGCCAGACACACCCAGAAAAAGGTAAAAAACACTGTCGGGTTCGATCAAAAAGCTGGGGAATAGAAGGTGAAAAGCTGCAGCCGAACACTGTAGCTACAGTAAAGCAGTACTACTTGCAACAGCAAGAACTAGTACTACCACCGTGATGAACACATCCAACCGAAGAAGCTTCTCCCCAAGGAATAAATACCATAGCCCGAATCCAACGCAATAACTCCCCAAACCGAACACAATGCAGCCAATAAATACACCAGGGACCAACGCATTAAAGCATCCAAGGGATACAAGCCAAAATAATGCAAGAACAGAGAGCACCTGGTCCTGGCGGCGCACACAGGAGAGAGAGAGGAAGGGAGCAAAGTGACCCAAAGGGTGGATTTGATTTCAGCACAAAAGGGTAGTCCAAACCCTAGGGATTGGGGTGCTATTTATAGGCAGCCCAACACTAGGAATATTCTACCAGCCCCTTAGGGTTTTTACAGACTCAAAAATACCGAAAAAGACTCTACTGCCCTTAGGAATTTTTACAGACACAACTGACTGACTGTGGGCCTAGAGTAACAGATGACATATCCTGAAGCTACTCTTCTGGACAGTCGGATACAGAATCAATGGTTGTCAGTTTTACGCCGAAACTGACAAAGCCTCCACCAGCTTTGCACCAGGTACCCGGATTGGGCCGGCCCGACTCCGCAGCTCTCTCAGCCCGGCAATCGCTCACCGCCCGTGTACCTGAGTCAATCCTGGTCAACAGCCCAGTGGGTCTTCTACTGCTTCTGGCCCATGCACCCGGATTGGGCCAGCCCGACTTCGCAGCCTCCTCTGCCCGACAGTCGCTCGCTGCCCGTGTACCTGAGTCACACGCGGCCCATGAAACAGCAGATCTCCTCTCTTCTTCAGTCCTCTTTGACTATCGTTGACAATGACTCATCACTTCTAGAGCCATGAGGCCCACGCTATTCAGCATGGCTCCTCAATCTCCCCCTTGATGAGTGCATTGTCAACACTCCTCAATTCTCAGCTCTTCAACACCTGTGAACAAATGTGGAAACACGAAAACAAAACACAAGAGAAACAAGGAAGAAGAAAAATAAGGTAAAAGTTTAACCCTAATGACCAAAAGCCAACCAAAAGCAAGAAACGGTCATTATGGTTAACCAAAACACAACGGCTCAAAATGAGTGCGACTTCAGAACAACAAGGATATCAACAGAGTAAGAACTCCCCCTTAAACTCTGATCCCAAATTTTCTCCCCCTTGTTGACAAGTGAACTCATCAAGCACTCAAAAGAGACACAGACTCCCCCTGAAAAGCAACTCCCCCTCAAAATATGCAGTGAATGCAATTGGGGTGCAGGTGGAGTGGAGAAAGCATGCTTCTCAGATATGATTGACTGCAAATACAGTATCTAACAGGTATAGCAAAAGAGATACTGTCTAAGATACATGGCATGATCAGTGCAACAGATGATATCTAAAGAAAGTCATTGAGCACGCATTTTTCAGTTTTTGCAAATAAAAGCATCACCACATTGTCTAGTAAACAAGCAAGGTAAAGCATGAGATGCAGAAGCTAACTGATATCTACCAAGATAAGCATTGTTCAAAACAAAGTGCTTCAGCAAACTTGTTATCCCTTTAAAGTTCAGGCTTTTTCATTTTCCTTTGTTATTTTTGCCAAGGGTTATTTGCATGTCAAACCTTATGCTAACCGACCAAGTCAAGCCTAGGCCAGGACTGGGCCATCAGAAGCTTAAGACATTGGTCTTGGCATACACTACATTGTCCTAGTTCATACCAAAGTGCTATGGTAAGCAGTCCAGAACAATATAATGCGACAAAGCAAACCCACTTGGATCTTTTCAACTTTAAGCATAAAAAGGCATGGAATTTTCATTCATTTTTGATTTTTATCATTTTTATAGCACATTTTCCATGTGAAAGCATAAAGATGTCCAAGTTGCATATCTGCATCTATGTGATGAACTAGCTACAAGGCATGTAACAGATAGCAAAAGCACTCAGCCTACACATGCTGGTTACCAGAAGCAATGGTGATCATTTTTCAAGTTGAAAGCGTAAAAGCCATGTATATGACAGATATCAGACATATCATTGAACTGAAGCAAAAGCATGATCATCGACAAGTAATCAAAGCATGTACCCGCTAGAATAAGTAAAGCAGTTCAATCATATAACAGAAGCATCTCTAAAGTGTGATATGTGAATATGTATGATATGAACACACACAAAAGGACTCAAGAAAAAAGTAAAAAAGAAAGAAAACTGACGCAAAATATCCTAGAAAGGATACACAACACCCAAATCCCCTCGTAAACGCTCAAAAGTAGACTGATCTAGGGCTTTGGTGAAAATGTCAGCCAACTGATGATGGGTATCAACATGAACAAGGTCAATGACACCTTTCTCATATTGATCCCGCAAAAAGTGAAAGCGCACATCAATGTGTTTGGTTTTTGAATGAAGACACGGGTTTTTCCCTACACTAATAGCACTAGTGCTGTCGCAAAACAATGGAACCCTGGTAGGAAAGAGCAACCCAAAGTCTCGAAGAGTGGAGATCATCCAAACCATCTGTGAGCAGCAGCTAGCAGCAGCTACATACTCTGCCTCTGTGGTCGAAAGAGCAACTCCAGATTGCTTTCGAGAAGACCAAGATACAAGGGAGGAACCAAGAAACTGGCAAGTACCGGAAGTCGACTTGCGATCCAACCGGCACCCACCAAAGTCGGCGTCCGAAAAGCCAGATAAATCAAGTGATGATGATGCTGAATAATAAAGACCAAGATCAGGCGCATAGGTGAGATACCTGAAAATGCGCTTGACAGCCTGCCGGTGAGACGCGCGTGGTGAAGACTGAAAACGCGCGCAAAGTCCCACGGCGAACTGTATGTCCGGTCTTGTTGCCGTTAAGTACAACAGCGAACCGATCATCCCTCGAAACTCTCTCTCATTGACCTTGACACCGCTCTCGTCCTTGTCCAAACCTCCAGAGGTACCCATCGGGGTCATCTGCGGCTTCAATTCACCACCAAAGTCAAATTTCTTAAGCATGTCACGAGTATACTTACCTTGGTGGATGAAGGTGCCGTCCTTGGTCTGCTTGATCTGGAGCCCTAAAAAGTACTTAAGCTCACCCATGAGGCTCATCTCAAACTCACTGTGCATCTGCTCAGAAAACTTGGACACAAGAGAATCAGTAGTACCGCCAAAGATAATATCGTCCACGTAAATCTGAGCAACTAAAAAATCTGAAGCATCTCTGAGCAAGAAAAGAGTTTTGTCCACAGACCCCATCACAAAGCCCTTCCCCAACAAAAATTGCTTCAACCGGTCATACCAAGCCCTGGGAGCTTGCTTCAACCCGTATAAAGCTTTGTGCAATTTAAAAACATGTCGAGGAAACTTAGGGTTCTCAAAACCGGGGGGTTGCCTAACATAAACCTCCTCCTCAATGAACCCGTTCAGAAAAGCACTCTTAACGTCCATTTGAAAAAGCTTAAAACCCTTTGAAACGGCAAAAGCTAGAAGAATACGAATGGACTCAAGACGGGCAACAGGAGCGAAGGTTTCTTCGAAGTCAATACCTTCCTTCTGGCAATAACCCTGGGCAACTAGTCGAGCCTTGTTGCGCACCACAACCCCATCTTCACCTTGTTTGTTCTTGAATACCCACTTGGTGCCTATGGGGTTGCATCCTGGTGGCGGCTCAACTAATGTCCAAACCCGATTGCGGACAAAATTCTCAAGCTCTTCTTGCATAGCATTAATCCAATTAGAATCAGAAAGAGCATGAGAAATGTCTCTGGGCTCAAAAGATGCAACAAACGCAGATTCAGCAAACACAGCGAGAGAGGCAGAAGAACGCAAAGTCCTCTCAGTCAAATCACCAATGATGAGCTCTGAGGGGTGGTCACGCTGAACTGCTCGGGTTCCCTGGTGATCTGAAGTCACCTCACCGGAGTCATCAGCTGGCACCTCTGGACTCGACTGAATGGGCTCGATCGAAGTGGAAGAAGTGATCAGAGGTCCGCCTTCATCATCAGTCGAAGTCACAGAAGATGTGGGCTCTGCGGGGGATGCAGAAGGCCCGCCCTCAACAGTAGCTGAAGTATCCTCATCTTCCTCGAAGATGGACTCTCCGAGCTCATCATCACCAGAAAGCTCAAAAGAAGGAGTCAAAGAAGGCAAGGACTCATCAAAAGAAACCTCACACGTCTCGACAAGCAGCTGGGATTCGAGGTTCCAAACACGGAAGCCTCGAGAATGCAATGCATAACCAAGAAAAATACCATCCCAGCATCGAGACTCAAACTTGTCCAAATGCCCTCCCTTCTTGAGCACAAAGCACTTGCAGCCAAACGCTCGCAAGTGGGTCACCTTGGGCTGTCTGCCAAACCGCAACTCATATGATGTCTTACCAATGTAAGCTCTAAGAAAAATGCGGTTGGCCAGATAGCAAGCCGTGTTCATGGCTTCAGCCCAAAAACGCCTAGGAGTCCTGTGCTCGTCGAGCATCGTCCTGGCCATCTCAACTAGCGTGCGGTTCTTTCGTTCCACAACGCCGTTCTGTGGGGGAGTGTAAGGAGAAGAAAACTGATGGTCCAGACCCTGATCACCACAGAAGCTGACGAACTGAGAGTTCTTGAACTCAGAGCCGTTGTCGGAGCGAATTGCTCGCATCCGGCCATTGTTCTCATTCTTCAGCTTCAAAATCAGATCATGGACAAATTGAAAAGTTTCATCCTTAGACTCCAAAAAGAAAACCCACGAGAAACGAGAAAAGTCGTCAACAATCACAAGTGCATACCACTTCCCACCGACTGAGCGTACCCGAGCTGGACCTACAGTGTCCAAATGTAAAAGCTCGCCTGGATACGAAGTCATCACCTGAGTCACAGGTGAGTGAGAAGCGGCAACCATTTTCCCATGACGACAGGGATGACAAACTAGATCCTTCTCCATCTTAAGCTTGGGCAATCCTCGGATGAGGTCCATAGAGCTTAACCTGACTAGCAGATCAAAACTCAAATGACCTAACCTCCTATGCCACTTCCAGAGCTCAGAAGAAGATCCAGCAATCAAACAGCGAGAAGGGCCAAAAGAACTAGAGAAGTCAATTCGAAAAACTTTACCGAAGGGTAAAATCTGACAAACCAAAGACCCTCTAGAAGTCAACCACAGAAGAATTGCCCTTCTTAAAAGCGCACTTCCAAACCATCCTCAAGAAGTTGCGACACGAGATTAAATTAAAGTTCAGATTTTTAACCAAAGCAACATTCTTTAAAGAGAAATGGTCTGAAATGTTGATTGAGCCTATGCCACTTACTTTCCCTTGACCGCTGTTCCCGAATGTGATGTACTCTTTGGAGCTCGGGGGAGTGAGACTGGAGAACCATCTGCGATGTCCCGTCATGTGGCGAGAACATCCTGAGTCCATGATCCAAACATCCTCCAGTCCCCGGTCCTGCACAGTCAATGTCTGTAAGTGGGAGCAAATGGTCCGGCACCAGGTTTAGCAAAAGAGCTAAACCAGTGTCGAGCCATCTGCTCAAAAGATGGAAAGCGAAAACCATCAAAAGAGTTTGGACCAAAACGCGGCTCAAAGCGCGGTCCACGGTTCTTCCTAACCCTACGGCCACGAGGTCCAGAACCGTAGCCAACTCGGTCTGGAACTCTGCTGGAACGAACACCACCAACTGGAGCACGGGCAAGAAAGCCGTCTCCTCTACCACCACCTACACGACGCGGCCTGGCCTCCAGCCTCTCCCCGCGCCGAGGAACACGCAGTCTACCACCCTGCTGGTAGAACTGCACCTGATCACTACGAGCCCTCTCTGCTCTCTCAACCCGCTTCCTCCTGAAGCAAAACTCCGCAAGATGCCCGTCTCTCTGACAAAACTCACAATGATAGGTAGGCTTCTTGGGATGTGGTTGAGGCTTGGGGTTCTTGGGCTTGGTAGTGTTTGGGGTGGTCTTCTTGGGCTGAGAGGGTCCAGGAAGAGAGTCTAGAGAAGAGTGGAGTTGTTTGGGCTTAGGAACCCAGATAGGCTTCTTGGGTGGAGCTTTGGGTGGTTCATGGATCACTCCATCCTTGGGCTGACAAGCCTGAGAGGTCTCAGTGGAGTGAGTCTTGGGATACCTCTGCTCTGGAGTCATTTTACTCCACTCCACTGCCCGGCTGAGGGCACTCTCAAAGTCAGCCTTGGTGTAGGTGTAACCTACTCCAAACCCATCCTTCCTCTTGAACTGCTGGATCATCATGCCAAGCTGTGGCTCTCTGGCACTGATCCAACTCAGGATAGAACGGAGGTAAAAGTTCTCATTCTGAGAATCTGCTAGCTCCTCTCTCAAGGAAGCTAGAACCTCCACCTGAGACAAGCAGGTCTCACACTCATTCTCTACTTGGACAGACTTCCCGGCTTTTAGCTTAATTAGCTCCATTCTAAGAGACAGGCAGTTCTCACAGACAGTGGGTGGAACTGACAGTGTCTCAAGCTCTAGCCTAGTCTGGGCAAGCTCAGCTCTCAACCTCTCTAAATCACCCAAATGCTCATTGCCCTTGGATTTCAGCTCAGCTAAGGCAGCTAGATGAGATGGGCAATCAACACAGGGTGCGACGACAGTGGCTTGAGCATCTTTCAGCTCCTGCTGAGCGCTTTCAAGCTCAGTGGCCAAAGCGTCCCTCTCATCAACCCTTTCTGTGTACCTGGACTTCAAAGTCGACAGGTCACACAGAAGCACCTCACACTTCGGGCACTCACTGCTATCACCCAAGCAAGGGGAAGAAGATAGACTTTCAATTCTACCGTTGGCCACGGCAAGCTCACTCTCTAACTCGTCTATCCTTTTCTTAGCCCCCCTAAGCAGTTTCTCCCGATACTTCAACTCCTGACGATTGCTCTCAAGTAAATCTACAATTTCACGCTCATAAGACGATACCTTGCTATCGTCGTCGTCGGAGTCGTCGGAGGAGCTCTTTTCTTCTCTATCCCCAAGAGCCATGGAGCAGAAGCTCTTGCGGGATCTTCGGCGCTGGTGTGAGCGGCTCTTCGGCTTGTCTCCGAAGGCCATGAAGCAGAGGCCCGCCGGATCATCCTTGTCCTTCCCCTTCTTGATGGCGATCTCCTCATCGCTTGAGCTCGATGAAGAGGAAGAAGACGTGGATCTCTTGGAGTAGCTCTTCTCCATCTCGGCGAAGAAGGCCTTGTCGCGCTTCTTGTTCTCTCGCCGGTAGTCCTTCAGGGCCTTCTTGAAGAACCGAGTCTTCGGCTTGCCCTTGATGAAGGAGGGGCTCTCATGCTTGCCGGAGTCGTGGAAGCTGCTGCCGGTGCCCTTCTTGTATCCACTGCGCTTGGGGCAGTCGGCGATGAAGTGTCCTGGATCACCACATTCAAAGCATCCGGATTTTGTGCCGTGTCTTTTGAACATTCTTTTATCATAGACACGACGCACCCGGTTGTTAAAGAGACACAAATCATCATCTCCCAACAACTCAAGCTGGTCCTCAGTGATAGACATCAACGAGAACCCAGCACAACTCACAGCAGAGGGATCAACAGAAGGTGTAGCAAGGGCCAGGGATTTTGATCCAGAGCCAGTGAGATTTGATCTCAACTGGATATCTACCTCAGTGGCCTTCAGCTTGCTAAACAACTCAGAAATAGGTCAAGGTATCGTAAGAAGTACTCTCAACGATAGATGATACCTTGATCTCCCAGATCTTTGGGTCCAAGGTATGAAGAACCTTGAGCGCCTGCTCATGATCTGAGACTAACTGAGCTACCCTCAGCCTTGTTGTCCCGAAGCTTGTTAATGATCGACTGAAAGCGACCAAACAAAGCCTCAACAGATTCACCCGGCTTCTGTGTGAAATTCTCATATTCACGCCGGTAGGTCTGATAGAGCCGAGCCTTGACCTGTGCTGTTCCCTCATAGGTGTGCCTTGAGGGTAGCCCAGATCTCTCTCGCAGTGGAGAGATGACTCACTCGCTCAAATTCAGTGGGACCTAAGCCAGAAAATAAAATGTTCACAGCCTTACTGTTGCTCAGATGCTGAGCAATGATACCAGCAGTACCTTGCTCAGTAACTGGCAGAATGACAAATGTGGTGTGAACGCAAATGTCCCATATGTCCGAACCCTGGCTCATGAGATAGGCTCGCATGCGAGTCTTCCAGTAATTATAGCCATAGGCTTCCAAGGACGGGACCTTGCCAGGAGACGTCATAGTCACTACTGGGGTTTAGAACCGGTTAAGGTATGGAAAAACCCTAACCTTGCTCTGATACCACTTGTAGGACCGAAAGTAGCGACCAGAGGGGGGGGGTGAATGGGCGCCTTAAAAATTCTTTCGAATCTATGGCCTGATCTCAATACCCAACGCACCTCAAAAATACAATGCAGGAGAAAGTAAACAGTAGGCCTAAGTCTAAAGGTTTCTAACCTAGAAGCAACTGATGATTTACAGTGTAAAACTAAAGTGTTGCAACTAGATAGATACACAAGTTATAACAGGCCTAAACTTCTCAAAGAAATGATCTAAGTATGTATAAAGTGAAAAGAGAAGTTACTGTCCAAAGTTGTCTCCTGTTCGGGACTTGGCGAAGCCCCCTTCGCACGTCGAAGTCTGCTTCGGAGGTAGGTGTCGGAGTCTGTCCGAAGTGCCGAGGGTATCGGTGACTAGTCTAGTTCGAAGTGTTGAGAAGCGAAGTGTACTTCGGAGCGAAGTAAAATAGTGTCGAAGCCTGGTTCGAAGTGAACTTCGAGGACAGGACTTCGAACACAGATTCGAATCAAGAGCTTCGGAGCGAAGTCAAACAGTGCCGGAGCCTGCTTCGAAGTATGCACTTCGAAGACACAACTTCGAACACAACTTCGAACCGAAAGCTTCGAAGCACAACCTTCGAACTGAAAAACTTCGAACTCAACGCACACAAACAGACAACCTTCGAACAAAGAAGCGAAGTCTGTCACGTGACAGAAAATCAAGTTCGAAGCATACACTCTATCTTCGAACAGAGAAAGCTTCGGAAGGAAAATCGAAGGCTGACACACCACAAGAAAATCTAAGCGAAGTCTATCAGAACAGACAAACTTCGAATCCAACTTCGAAACCTAACGAAGTGTAGCACTTCGAACAGATAGATTCGGAGTATGCTAGTTCGAAGTGTGCGATGCTGTCCATACAGGGAGAACTCCGAAGCTAGCAACTCAGACACATAAACGAAGTTAGAAGTCTGAGCGAAGCTTTTAGAGGGATTCGATCGGACCCTGCCTCACGGAGTTGAGGGGCTTCGCACTGAACCGAGCTTCGCCAGACACACCCAGAAAAAGGTAAAAAACACTGTCGGGTTCGATCAAAAAGCTGGGGAATAGAAGGTGAAAAGCTGCAGCCGAACACTGTAGCTACAGTAAAGCAGTACTACTTGCAACAGCAAGAACTAGTACTACCACCGTGATGAACACATCCAACCGAAGAAGCTTCTCCCCAAGGAATAAATACCATAGCCCGAATCCAACGCAATAACTCCCCAAACCGAACACAATGCAGCCAATAAATACACCAGGGACCAACGCATTAAAGCATCCAAGGGATACAAGCCAAAATAATGCAAGAACAGAGAGCACCTGGTCCTGGCGGCGCACACAGGAGAGAGAGAGGAAGGGAGCAAAGTGACCCAAAGGGTGGATTTGATTTCAGCACAAAAGGGTAGTCCAAACCCTAGGGATTGGGGTGCTATTTATAGGCAGCCCAACACTAGGAATATTCTACCAGCCCCTTAGGGTTTTTACAGACTCAAAAATACCGAAAAAGACTCTACTGCCCTTAGGAATTTTTACAGACACAACTGACTGACTGTGGGCCTAGAGTAACAGATGACATATCCTGAAGCTACTCTTCTGGACAGTCGGATACAGAATCAATGGTTGTCAGTTTTACGCCGAAACTGACAAAGCCTCCACCAGCTTTGCACCAGGTACCCGGATTGGGCCGGCCCGACTCCGCAGCTCTCTCAGCCCGGCAATCGCTCACCGCCCGTGTACCTGAGTCAGTCCTGGTCAACAGCCCAGTGGGTCTTCTACTGCTTCTGGCCCATGCACCCGGATTGGGCCAGCCCGACTTCGCAGCCTCCTCTGCCCGACAGTCGCTCGCTGCCCGTGTACCTGAGTCACACGCGGCCCATGAAACAGCAGATCTCCTCTCTTCTTCAGTCCTCTTTGACTATCGTTGACAATGACTCATCACTTCTAGAGCCATGAGGCCCACGCTATTCAGCATGGCTCCTCAGCGGGGAACATACCCCCGACTTGTAAAGGATGCCATTGATCAGTTGGAAGGACCTTGCCTGGAGCTGTAGGCGGACTTGGTCAGGGCTAGGGCGATCCTCCTCGCTGCCTGCGAGTGCGCGCAGGATGGGCTCCCGCCAGTCGCCATTGACTGTGCACAGAACTGGAGCCGGCGGGGGCTCAGCCGCAGCGAAAGCGGATGCTTCGTGGCAATGGGGCGCCGAAGGCTGGATGATTTTCTCGAAAAAAGCACCCGGTGGCAGGGCTTGAGCCCCTGCCCCGGCCTTGGCGAGGGCATCTGTTTGGCTGTTCTCGGCTCACGGGATATTTTGAACGGATATACCCTTGAATGAAGCTTCGAGTTTGCAGATGGCGTCGAGGTAGGAAGCGAGGTCTGGGTGTTTGGCCTGGAAACTCTTGTCGATGTGCCCGGCAACTACCTGCGAGTCGGTCTTGATGACGACACGCACCGCTCCCAGCGCGCGTGCCTTGCGGAGACCTAAAAGGACTCCCTCATACTCGGCGACGTTGTTGGTAGCTTTGAAGCTTAAGCGGGCGGAGTACAGGGCCTGCTGACCAGAGGGGGAGAGGATAACCGCCCCGGCTCCAGCCCTTGAAGCCTGGTAAGCACCGTCTGAAAAAACGGTCCAGACCCCCTCGCTTGTGTTGGTGCCCGCACGGTCAGGGACCATTGTCCATTCGGCGACGAAATCGGCTAGGAGTTGGGACTTGATGGCTGTCCTGGCGATGAATGAGATCCCAAATGGGGCCAACTCCACCGCCCACTTCCCGATGCGGCCGGTTGCATCTTTGTTCCGGAACATATCGCCGAGCGGGTAGGCAGTTGGGATGATGACGTCATGGGCCAAAAAGTAGTGCCGCAGCTTCCGGGATGCCATGACGAGGGCGTACGCCACCTTTTCCAATTCGGAGTATCGGGCCTTAGCTCCGGCGAGGGCTTCGGAGACGAAGTAAATGGGGCGTTGAATCAACTTCTCGTCGAGCATTTCCTCTTGGACTAAGGCTGCACTGGCCGCACTTCCAGATGCGGCGAGGTAGACCAGTAACGGAGCACCGGCCTGGGGTGTGGCGAGTGCCACGAGGCCGGAGAGATATTCTTTGATCTGGTCGATGCAATCTTGACATTCAGGGGTCCACTCGAAGTGCTTGGAACCGCGAAGGGCCACGAAAATGGGCAAGCTTCGCTCCGCTGATCTTGCCAGGAACCGGCCGAGGGCAGCCAACCGCCCGGCTAGCTTCTGCGCTTGCTTCAGGTTCTGAGGGGGGGACATATTCTGCAATGCATTAACCTGAGTCGGGCTGGCTTCGATGCCTCGACTGGAAACAAGATACCCAAGTAGCTTCCCGGCTTGAGCTCCGAAGACACACTTTTCCGGATTGAGTCGAATCCCGCACCTCTGGAGGCTGTCGAAGGTCTCGGCTATGTCCGAGCCGTGGCGGCCCTTGGTGGTACTTTTGATGACAATGTCGTCCATGTACGCCTCCACATTGCGCCCCAGCTGATGGCCCAAGGCTTTGGAGATCAATCTTGAAAAGGTAGCCCCGGCATTGCGGAGGCCGAAGGGCATCTGGAGATAGCAGAATACGCCGGCGGGGGTGACGAAACTTGTTTTGGCTTGGTCTTTGGGCTTCAACCAGATCTGGTGGTAGCCGGAGTAAGCATCGAGGAAGCTGAGAAGTTCTACTCCGGCTGTGGAATCAACGAGTTGGTCGATGCGAGGCAAGGGGTAGGGGTCACGGGGCAAGCTTTATTCAGAGAAGTAAAGTCGATACACATGCGCCACATGCCAGATGTTTTCTTCTGGACAAACACTGGGTTAGACAACCAGTCGGTGTGACTCACTTCCCGGATAACCCCCGCCTGAAGCAGCTTCTCTGTTTCGGCCTTGGCGAGCTCGGCTCGTTCTGCGGATAGCTTCCGGAGCCCCTGGCGGACCGGCCGGGCCTTCGGGTTGACTGCCAGCGAGTGCTCGATGATCGAGCGGTCGACGCCGGTGATGTCTTCGTCGGACCAAGCGAAGATGTCGAGGTTGTCGCGGATGATGCCTTCGAGCTGCGCCGACACCTCCGGCTCCATGCTTCCTCCGAACTTGATCGGGTACTCCTTCCCGTCTTGGATCAAGATCTTGGTGACGATCTCCCCCTCCGGGAGAGGCTTGGCGGGGCGGCCCTTCTGCCCGGGATCCCCGGCTTCGGGGAGGTTGGCTCCTTCGGTGCCTTCGCGGACGCTGTGGACCTGCCGGGGCTCCAACGGCGCCAAATGACCGTATTCGACCCGGCGAGCAGCGGCCTGATCACCCAGAATTGACAGCACTCCTCCCGAGGTCGGCATCTTGAGGCACATATAGTTGTGGTGCGCGATGGCTTCGAAAAGATTAAGCATCCCCCTGCCAAAGATGGCGTTGTAGGCGTACGGAGCATCGACCACGTCGAACAAGATCTCTTCGCAACGCTAAAGGGGGGAGCTACCGAAGGTCACTTCCAGCATAATCTGGCCGAGGGCATCGAGCGGAGGGCTTGAGAAGCCTTGGAGAGGTCGCGAAGCCGGCAGCAGGTGCTTGCGCGAAAGGCACAACTGATCGAACGCCTGCACAAAGATGATATTAGCGGAACTCCCCCCGTCAACCAGTATGCGACGCACCTCGACTCCGGCAATGTCCGCCGAGATGACAAGGGGGTCGGCGTGCGGGAATTTGACTCCGGATGCATCTTCCGCGGTGAAGGTGATGGGGACGTGGGACCACTCCGGGAGAGATGAAGGGCCGGACGTGCCGATGTGTCCGACTTCTCGAACGTAGTCCCGTCACTATCGTTTAGACAGAGTTCCCAGGGCGCCCCCTCCGGAAATGCGGAGGACCACTCGCTTCCCTCGATCCGGCATATCTTCGATCTGGGGGGCCGCGATCCTGCCGAATTCAGGGGCCAGGCCCCCAGCTCCGGGCTCGTCGCGGCGCCCGACTACCTGGACTGCTTCTGGGCGAAGGGTAGGATTTCCCCTGGCTGCGGAGCCGCGGCCGGCGTTGCCCTCGAGGTAGTCGCTGCGGAGGGCGAGTATGGTCCGGCAGGAGTCGGTGTCGTGGCTCCGGTTCTCATCGTGGACGCTGCAGTAGAAAGCCCCTCCGGAGGGTGCCCTAGGTGGGGCCTTGGTCCTGGCGGGACGACCCCCTCCGGGCGCGTGCAGATGCTTGGCGGGGCCCCGGGGAGTAATACTGAGGACTTCCCCTCGGGGATGCTTCCGGCCTCGTCGGGAGTCTTTATGAACGAAGTCCTGCCGGCCGGACTCTTGGCGGCCAGGCGCGGGGCGAACCCCTTGGCTAAGGTTAGGCGGGGCTTCATATGCCCTGGCGCCGGGGGCCCGAACAGGAACTATCATTGCTTGCCGGCGCATCTGGCCCTCCTCAGACCGAGCGTACTCCTCGAAATACGTCATGAGTTGCGCCACCGAGGAAATAGGCTTCCGGTGGAGTTTGTCGAGGAGGCCGGGGTGTGTGACGCCCTCTCGGGCAGCGTCGATGACGGAGGAAGCCGAAAGCCCCTTTATCTGGGCCTTGGTGTGGGCGAAGCGCTGGGAGTACTACCTCAGAGTTTCCCCGGGCTGCTGCTTTACTTGAAAAAGGCTCCCAATGGACAAGGGGGCCACGAAGGTTCCTTGGAAGTTGTTGACGAACTACTTCCTTAGTTGGTCCCATGAATGGATGATGCCAGGTCGAAGCGACCAGAACCATCGGAGGGCGATCCCTTCGAGCGCCAGGGGGAAATACTTAGCCATGTTGTCCCAGCTTCCCCCGGACGCTTCTATCGCCAGGGCGTACGAGCGAAAGAATTCACCGGGGTATGAATCCCCGGAGTACTTAGGGAGCTTGGCGGCGCGAAAGTTCGACCCGAAGTGCACCCTCTGGAGATCCCGGTGCAGGGGGGACTCTTCGTCGTAAGACGCGTTCTCCTCATCCGGAGGGTTCTCGTCATCGCTCAGCTCCACGGCCGCAGCTTCCGCGGCGCGGAAGGGCTCCGGAGGCCGGAGCGACGCCTCCTGGCGCCACAGGGCCAGCTCCGCCTTCAGCCGAGCGTTCTCGGCGGCCAGGGCGTCAGCTTGGCTCCCACTTCCTCCTGAAGTGGTGTCGGGATCCCGCGAGCGGACGTAATCGGTCCGAAGGGACACTACTGGAGGTCCACTCGGGGGACGCTGCTCCGGCGGCCCACCCGGCAACCCAGCCAGGTTGGCGGAGGTTGGTTCGGGTAGGCCAGCGGGGCCCCGGGCTTCGGGCGTCCCTTCCGGCACCTGGGTGGGCTCTGTAGGGGGGCGCCCCAACAGGCATAACGGTGGGGTCCGGGGGACTGGGGTCGATGGCTGGGGCAGGCTCGATCCCAGCAGTACGAGCTGACCTGCGCATAGGAGCCGTGCTTGCTCCCTTCCGGCTTGACATGCTTGGGTGAATAGGTGTAGAGGACGCTAGCTTCTCGAACTAGGATCCCCACGGACGGCGCCAACTGTTGGAGCGACGGATCGGACCAACAGGTTTAGTGAAAACGATAGTGGTGTATTCAATGTTCCCTGAACTTGCCGTTACAACTATAGTTGAGGGGCATTTATAGGGTGCCCTACCCGACAGGTCGAGCGCTTCTGGACCACCAACTGCCAAGTGGCCAGGCCTCGGTCGGTAGTACAGACAAAACGGACTATACACAGTACAGACAAGAAGATTCGGCTCTGACACCGTATCATCCGTATCGCGATCTCCTGCACCGCCCGACACGGCCCAGAGGATCGCGATCCAGTCCCCCAGTACACTTATTCTTCTTTCTTTCGCCAACGTTCCTTCCGGCTTTACTGCTGCGAGCCGGGGGATGGCCCCCGGCAACTTCTCCCGGAGGGCGGTCTCCGGTATTCTTCTCCCGGAGGGCGGCCTCCGACATTCTTCTCCCGGAGGGCGGTCTCCGGCATCCCTCTCCCGGAGGGCGGTCTCCGGGGGGTCTCGGAGCCTCCGGGATCCTCCGGCTTCTATCCTCGCAGGTCCCGGTCCTTTCGGCGCCGGGCATCGGGCCCCCTAGTTGGGGGTCCCGCTTCGGCTGTCGGGATTATCTCCCCCAACAGTGACCCTAACCCTAGGGATTAGGGCCCTATTTATAGGCAGCCCAATAGCCTAGGAAAATACCAAAAGACCCTTAGGGTTTTTATAGACGCTGAAATAAAATGGAAAAGACCAAAATGCCCTTAGGTGGAGGTGGAAAAATTTCTAAGCGCTGGCATTATCAGGGAAGTAGCTCACACGGAGTGGCTGGCTAACCCTGTTTTTGTCAGGAAGAAGGGCTTCGGCAAGTGGCGCATGTGCATTGATTTCACATCATTAAATAAAGCATGCCCATTGTTGACACAAAAACGTGCCCCCACACTTGGGTCAGTTCGATGATCCAAAAGTGCGCGGATACTTTGGAACAGGCCTAAGCGTGACGTAGCACCGATGTCACGTTCCGACTACCCTTAGTCGTTATAAGGGGGGTGGAGTCGCCAGGAAATCAGATCACACAAAATAACCCAATTAGCCGAAAGAAATATACTAAACAGAATAGAATCAGCAAACCGGTCAGAGCCTGTCTGCTTCGAAGCCTGGTGCGAAGAGGTCACCGAAGTATACCTTCGACATCTGGTGTGGAGTGTCTCGCCAAAGGGTGCTTCGGCATTCGGACTGATCCGGCCAAAGATGGAGTCCGAACGGATCTAGACGCGATGATCACCTCCGAATAGCGATATTTGGCGTGAAGTCTCCGATACAGCAAATTACAGAATAATGATGCGAGGACCGCGCACGGGTGTAACTTCGTCCGGAGCGGGGTGCGAACGTGGCGAAGCCTGTTGTGACGAAGTACGGTGGCGAAGCCTATCGTCGAAGCATGTAGTCTCACCGAAGGGTGTCCTGACGACCTCTGAAACCGATCTCTCAGCTCTGGACACCTCCATCGAAGTAGCTCCGAACGTGGGAACCTACAACAGAGAGGGTTCGAAGTACCAATTCAGCCTGAGGACCAAATTCTGCTAAGTGTTCCACTTGTAGCGAAGGTAGCAATCTGTTACGCAGATTAACGGATACTTCAAAGGCGAAGAAACAAGGTGATAACAATCTATTACGTAGATTAACGGATACTTCACAAGCGAAGTAACAAGGGTTTCCACTGTTCTGAAGTGGCAGGCGGAGGGCTTCCAGGCAAACCCATGAAGAGGTACAGGAAAAATAAAGGTAAAGTAAATGCGATCAAAGCTAGGGCTTTGGTTTGATTTGTGTTGGGGGGCCTCTAAGCTGGCCTCGCCTCTTTATTTATAGGGGCCAAACTTCAGATTGGATCTGCTATTTTTTAGCTTGGATAGGGATAAAACTTAGCCGGAAACGCATCCAACTATGTCTCTGCCGAAGTGGGCTTCGGCCAGGCCCGTCGAGGCCTGCTCCTCGGGCCGAAGCTTCGCTGGCGTGGGCCTCCGAAGGCTTCCTGGCCGAAGTCTGTGGGCTGACCAGAGGCCTTCGGAGCCCATGGCCCAATGGACCTTCAGCCCTGTAAGGCTTCGGCCTGTCCCTGGACATGTGTATTTTTTGCCCAAATCACCAAAATTGATATTTTGACAATCTCAGCCATTAATGCCATTTTCTGCTATCAACACCCACGAGACCCCTACCCTATGCCCCAAATATACCAGCTGGTGGATTCTACGGCTGGCTCTGAATTACTAAGCTTCCTGGACGAATACTCTAGTTATCATCAGGTCTAGCTAAAGCGCGAAGACGAAGCCAAGACGAGTTTTATAACCCCCTACGGAGTATTGTGTTATGTTCGAATGCCTTTTGGCTCGCGGAATGCAGGAGCTAGCTTCTCACGTTTGATAGCTAAGGCTCTAGGTCATCAAATAGGCTGAAATGTCGAAGCCTATATGGATGACATTGTAATAAAGAGTGCTGTAAAGCACCATCATAGCCTAGACTTAGTTGAAACCTTTGAGAGCCTCCGAGCATGTGGAGTTCGCCTCAACCCTGAAAAATGTATATTCGGGGTGCTAGCAGGAAAACTGCTAGGGTACTTAGTTTCAAATAGGGGAATCGAAGCTAGCCTGATGTTGATAAGCACATTGCAAAGAATGGCTCCACCAGAAAATCTGAAGCAGGTCCAGAAGCTAACAGGACGGCTCGCAGGTCTCAGTAGATTCCTGGCCAGATCAGCCGAACGAAGCCTTCCAATTTTTAAAGCTCGAAAGGGGTCCGAAAGTTTCAAGTGGACTCCACAATGCTAGATGAGCTTCGATGATATTAAAGATTATCTCGGAAGCTTGTCAACACTTACTGTGCCCCTCCCATAAGAAACTCTCCTTCTTTATCTTACAGCAATGGGCTCCGCGGTAAGTGCAGTACTGGTCAGGGAAGTTGAGCTTAAAGGAAAACTGGTGCAAAACTCAGTCTACTTCGTCTCAGAAGCTTTGTCCGGAGCAAAGACAAGATACTCCGAGCTCGAAAATTTTGCTTATACTTTGGTAATGGCCTCGTAGAAGCTAAGGCATTACTTTTTAGCACATAATCTTATCATTCCTACCTTGTACCCCCTTGGTGATATGCTTCACGGCGAGAACAACTATCAAATCCTAGATCATAGCTGACTTCATGGTAGAATGGACTCCATCCGCAGTCTGGGCTCCGGAAGAAACCTCCGAAGGTCTATGATTTTTTTTTCTGATGGAGCCTATCAGGCATCTGGTGCCGGAGCTGGAGCTGTAATAATATCGCTGTCAGGGCAGAAGACCATGTATTCTGCGAGGCTCAACTTTAAGACCACTAATAAAATTGCAGAGTGCGAAGGAATCCTGCTAGGCCTCAGAAAGGCAAAGGCACTTGGAGCAGCAAGGATTATAATTAAAACAGATTCCCAAGTCGTCGCAGGGCATGTTGACAAAACCTTTCAAGCCAGGAACCCGCATCTTGCAAATTATTTAGAAGAATTCCGCAAGACATAAGCAATGTTTAAAGGATTTTCTGTTCGGAGTATCCCTCGAGTAGATAATCAACTTGCAGACATTCTAGTGAAGGCTGTAGCTAGAGCATTGGACGTCCCGGAGGGCGCTTTCTATGAAGAACTCACCAAGCCAATGGTAAATCAATTACCCTACGCGGAGGTCCTTTGCATCCCAGCTGCAGATTGGTGGACTCCGATAATGGATGTCTTGCAAAACAGCGCAGTCTTGTCAGAAGGTCCATATTTCCAAAGGTTGCAAGCAAGGGCCCTTAATTATGAGCTTGTCAAGGGCCCTTAATTACAAAGCCGGAGTTTGCTCTCCCCTACTCCGGTGCATCTCACAACCCGAAGGCCAAGATATACTTCATGAGATTCACGAAGGTTTATGTGGAAGCCACCTAGCCGCCTGTCAAGGAAAGACACTTCGACAGGGGCTCTGTTGGGGGAAATTACTCCATTTCCAGGACTTAAAGGTTAATACTCCAGAAGTTGAGAAGAGCTCCGAAGCTAGGGAGCAGTCGTTTGGAGGTAGAGGCGCTAAGCCGAAGGGTGCAGCGAGGTGAAGCCATGATGACCCCTCCGAATGGAAGGCAAAGGCCCCGAAGCCGAAGGACGAGAGTGATAAGACGTTTGGCTTATCTATCTACCTTATATTGTTTTGCCTTCTATAACCTTGTTCCTGGCACCGAATAGTTTCCACTATGTCGGTTGTAAGTTAGGGGTAATTAGGTCTTTTCCTTATGCATTTTTACCTATAAATACCCCCCTCTGTACCCTGTAAAAAGGATCCCCCGGGACAAGTTGTTCAATACACCTATTCGGATTATCCAAGCCAATTTCCAACTGGGAAATTCGAGGCAGCCCTAAAGCACAAACTCTTTGTTTGTTCGTTCTTGATCTTAGAGAACCTGCTGGTGCAACTTTTGCGCCAACAGTTGGTGCCGTCCGTGGGGAGCCAAGTTCTAAAAGCTTGTTCTCTGCTGCTGACTGCACTTCGAAGAGCACTTACGGAGGGAGCCTCGGGGTCTCAGGATTCCGTGCACCCTTTAGTTAAGGGCTTCTTAGTGCAGCCCGAAGGCCTTCAATTCACTCCACTTTCCGAGTCGTTCGAAGTCCTCCGCCTCCAAGACCTCTTCGTGGCTAGCTATGCCTCCGAAGCGAAGTCAGACTTCGGGTCATCTCCGAAGGTCCCCTCGGACCACAGGAGCCGGACCCTCGACTACTCCGGCGATTCCCGCCGAGACTACTGGGCGTCGAGTACCCCGGGGTCCTCGAGCTCCTCCTACGGTGCTTCAGACCGATTACGTCAGCTCCCGAGACCCGGAGGTGCCCTCCGACGAAGACGAAGACCTTCCTGAAACCGAGGCTACGCAACTAGCCAGGCTTCAGGAGGAAGTATCAAGGTGGAGGCAAGAGGCCGCCGATGGCCTCCGCACTCAAGCTTCCACCGAAACTCCAGAAGGGCCTCAAGACGGTGGTACCCACAATCTCCCAGAAGCTACCCAAGTCCCGGAGGAGGCCGAGAATGCATCCTTCGATGATGAGTCTCCATTGCATTCGGATTTACAAAGAGTGCCTTTCGACCCCAGATTCAAGGCCTCGAAATTGCACAAGTACTCCGGGGGGTCGGACCCCGGAGAGTTTGCCCGCTCATATGCCCTGGCAATAGAAGCGAGCGGAGGGGTGCGAAGCACTATGGCAAAATGCTTCCCCCTCGCCCTCGAAGGCGTGGTGCTTCGCTGGTTCTGGTCCCTGAAGCCAGGATCGATCAGTTCCTGGGAGCAGCAGAAGAAGAAATTTGTGAGCAACTTCCAAGGCACCTTCGTGGCCCCGATGTCCACAGGAAGTTTGTTCCAGGTGAAGCAGCGGGTGGGAGAAACACTCCGAGAGTACTTCACGCGCTTCGCCCACACCAAATCGCAGATTAAGGGCCTGTCTACCTCTTCGGTAGTCGACACCGCCCGCGAAGGGGTGCTAAACCCCGACCTCCTCAGTAAACTACATCGGAAGCCGGTGACCTCTGTGGCGCAGCTAATGGCATACTTTGAACAGTATGCCAAAGCGGAGGAAGGCTGTCTTCGGCGAGCTGAAACACCATTGCCCACCCTCCGAGAAGTAAAGACGGAGCCCGAAGCATCCACTCCCCCGTAGCCTCCTCAAGACAACCGCTTCAACGAGCACAAATGGGGAAAGAAGCATTTTCGTTCGGAGGTGCTAAACATTGCACCTTCTGCTCCGAAGGCACCTGCCAATTTTCAACAGGTGAAGAATTTCAACGCTGGGCAGCCGAAGCCTCAAGAAAGAGTGCCTGGCAGGCGCCAGAGTTTTTTTCTGTTGCGTGCATGGTGACAATAGGAGCCATGACACGAAGGATTGCAAGGCATTGTTGGCCCTTCGGGGCAACTACCTTGAATGAAGTACCGAGTGGGGTACTTCGGATCGAGCTCCACCATCGGCACGGTCGGAGCCTGTGCAAACTGTGGCCCGAGCCGGTGCCCTTGAAGCCCCTATGCAGCTACCGGTGGCCAACATTATGCCACCACCAAAGCAGGAAGACCCGCAAGACCCCGGCAAGAGAGTGGTCCTGCCCATCTCTGGAGGGGGGACCCTCGGAAGCATGTCCAAGAGGCAGCGGCGCGAGTACGTCCGCGAGGTCGGGCACATTGGGACCTCGAGATCCGCTGAAGGGATGCTAGAGTGGTCCCACGTACCCATCTCATTTACCGCCAGTGATGCTGCGGGGGTGAAGTTCCCCCATGCTGACCCATTGGTCATTTCTGCTGATATAGCAGGAGTGGAGGTCCGAAGGATCCTAGTAGATGGTGGGAGCTCCACAGACATACTCTTTGTCTAGGCCTTCGATCAGATGTGCATACCTCGGAAGCATCTACTTCCAGCAGCCCGGCCACTTCAAGGGTTCTCAGGACCGCCTCTCGATGCCCTCGGCCAGATAGGCCTCGAGGTTGCCTTCGGAGAGGGGCCTCTGGCTAGGGTAGAAGAGGTGATCTTCGACGTCGTCGACGCTCCATATGCTTACAATGCAATCTTCGGCCGAGGGATGTTGAACCAGTTCGGGGCTATAGCGCACCATAATTACCTTTGTCTCAAAATGCCCACGCAAGGTGGAGTGCTTACTATTTCAGGAGACCAAGTTGTAGCCCGGAGGACGGAGTATGGCCATGGGCAGCCATTGGACCCCCGGCAAGTGCACAATGTGGCGGAAAGCATCGAAGAAGTGCCGGAGGCCTCGAACCCTTCAAAGGGGTCCTCGCTCAAGCCAAGCCCGGAAGGTGATGTCGAAACAAGAATAATTTCAAGAGACGGCAAAGAGTATCCAGTGCAGTTCGGCAGAGGGTTATCCCTAGAGATAGCTGCTTCGTTAGAAGAAGTCGTCAGGCGAAATCTGGACGTCTTTGCTTGGACCAATGAAGACATCACTGGGGTCGATCGAAGCATCATCGAGCATAGTCTGCTCGTCAACCCGAAGGCCAAGCCAGTGCGCTAGGGGCTCCGCAAGCTGTCAGCAGAAAGAGCAAGCCTCGCTAAAGCAGAAATAAAAAAATTATTAAAAGCTGGCATTATCAGGGAAGTAGCCCATACCGAGTGGTTGGCTAACTCTATTTTTGTAAGGAAGAAGGATTCGAACAAATGGCGCATGTGTATTGACTTCACTTCATTAAATAAAGCATGCCCACGAGACCCCTACCCGATGCCCCGAATAGATCAGCTGGTAGATTCCACAGCCAGCTCCGAATTGCTAAGTTTCCTCGACGCTTATTCCGGATATCATCAAGTATGGCTGAAACGCGAAGACGAAGCCAAGGCAAGTTTTATAACTCCTTCCGGAGTATTTTGTTATGTAAGAATGCCTTTTGGTTTGCGGAATGCCGGAGCCACCTTTTCTCGTTTAATAGCTAAGGCTCTAGGTCATCAGATAGGCTGGAATGTCGAGGCCTATATGGATGACATTGTAATAAAAAGTGCTCAAAAGCACCAGCATAGCCTAGACCTAGCTGAAACATTTGAGGGCCTCCGAGCATGTGGAGTACACCTCAATCCGGAAAAATGTATATTTGGGGCACAAGCAGGAAAACTGCTAGGGTACTTAGTTTCGAGCAGGGGAATCGAAGCTAGCCCAACACAGATAAGCGCACTACAAAGGATGGCTCCACCAGAGAATTTGAAGCAAGTTCGGAAGCTAGCAGGAAGGCTCGCAGCACTTAGCAGTTTCCTGGCCAGGTCAGCAGAGCGGAGCCTCCCAATTTTCAAAGCACTAAAGGGGTCCGAAAGCTTTTAGTGGACACCGGAGTGCCAGAAGAGCTTCGATGATATAAAGGCATACCTCGGAAGATTATCAATTTTGACCGTTCCCCTTCAAGAAGAATCACTGCTCCTTTATCTTGCAGCAACAAGTTCAGCGGTGAGCGCAGTATTGGTCCGGGAAGTTGAGCTTAAAGAAAAGCTAGTCCAGAACCCAGTTTATTTTGTGTCGGAGGCATTATCCGGAGCTAAAATCAGATACTCCGAACTCGAGAAGTTTGCTTATGCCCTAGTAATGGCCTTGCGAAAGCTAAGGCATTATTTCTTGGCGCATAACCTGATCGTCCCTACATCGTATCCTCTTGGAGATATGCTCCGAAACAAAGATTCTACGAGCAGGATTGGAAAATGGGCGGTCGAGCTAGCACCCTTTGGAATCTCCTTCACAGCAAGAACAGCTATTAAATCTCAAATCATAGCCGATTTCGTAGCAGAGTGGACTCCATCTGCTATTTGGGCCCCGGAAGAACCCTCCGAAGGTTTTTGGACAATATTTTCTGACGGAGCTTATCAAGCCTCCGGTGCCGGAGCAGGGGCCGTCATCATATCACCATCGGGGCAGAAGGCCATGTATTCTGTGAGGCTCAACTTCAGAACCACTAATAACATCGCCGAGTATGAAGGAATCTTGCTAGGCCTCCGAAAGGCTAAAGCGCTCGGAGCTGCAAGAATAGTGATTAAGACAGATTCCCAAGTCGTCGCAGGGCATGTTGATAAAAGTTTTCAAGCAAAGAATCCACATCTAGCACAATACCTTGAAGAAATCCACAAGGCCGAAGTAGCATTCAGAGGATTTATAGTTCGAAGTATCCCTCGTGCAGAGAATCAACTTGCAGATATTCTTGCAAAGGTTGCAGCAGGGGTGGTGGACCTTCCGGAGGGTGCTTTCTACGAAGAACTAGCGCAATCAGCGGCTGTTCAATTACCCCCTTCGGAGGTACTGTGCATTCCGATTACAGATTGGCGGGCTCCGATTATGAACATGTTGCAAAGTAGCATGGACCATCTCGAAGCTCTAGAAGACCGAAGATTGCAAGCAAGAGCTCAAAATTACAAGCTTATTGATGGAGTGTTATACAAAGCTGGAGTGTGTTCACCTCTACTTCGATGCATCTCACAGCCCGAAGGTCAAGACATACTTCGAGACATCCACGAAGGCTTGTGCGGAGGTCATTTAGCCCCTCGTGCGCTAGTGGGCAAGACGCTTCGGCAAGGGTTTTATTGGCCAAATATAGTAAGAGATGCGGAGGAACTGGTTCGAACATGCCAAGGCTGCCAGTGGATGGGCAGACGGAGCCATCGCCCGCCAGCTCAGCTTCAAGTTATTGCCCCAGTATGGCCAATGGCTAGATGGGGCATGGACCTCTTAGGCCCTTTCCCAATGGCAAAAGGCGGCTTGAAGTTTGCGGTAGTAGCAATCGAGTATTTCTCAAAATGGGTTGAAGCGGAGCCACTAACAGCTATCACCTCGAGGAATGTGCAAAAATATTTCTAGCAGAACATTATATGCAGGTTCGGAGTTCCAAGAGAGTTGACGGTGGATAATGGAACCCAGTTCGAAGCTGACACCTTCCAAACATTTTGTGAAGATCTGGGCATTAAGCTGTGCTTCGCTGCGGTGTGACATCCACAGTCCAACGGAGCCATTGAGCGAGCCAACGGGAACATCCTCTCTGGGCTGAATCGCTGAATCGTTGGATTGGCCAAAGGGCTGTGGGTCGAAGAGCTCCCTAAAATCTTGTGGTCCATTCGAACCACTCAAACCAGGTCCATAGGTTTCACCCCATTTAGATTGATGTTCGGAGATGAGGCCATGACTCCTACGGAGCTCAGAGGTGGATCACTTCGTGTAGTTCAACGTGGAGGCGAAGCTTATAGGAGCACTTCGCTGGATTTGTCAGAAGAAATAAGGCTTCGAGCTATCGCCAACCTGACTAAGTACCAGGACCACACAAAGACATGGTATGACCCGAAGATAAAGATAAATGAGTTAAAGCCTGGTCATCTAGTGTTGCGAAGTGTAATAGCTCCGGGGAAGCTAGGAAACAAATGGGAAGGACCATATGTTATCTTACGCTCAGGACGTCCCGGATCATTTAAATTAGCTAATTTAGAAGGGGAAGAGTTGAAGCATGCATGGCATGCGGAGCACCTTAAGCGTTATTTTGCTTAGGGGCCCCTTGTAATCACTTGTAAAACTTTCCTTTCTATGAATAAAGATAAGGGTTGAATTTTGTTTGCTCTTCGAATATCCCTTACTCCTGATGGACGCATCGAGAGGAGGGAGATGCTTGTAGAGCCAAGCATTTTTCCCAAGACCCAGGCAGCTGCCTTCGAACCATCGGTTCAGAGGCTCCGTTGCCACCCTACGGATTCCAGGCTCCGGCTTGTTAGGATCCATAGAAGAGTCTAAGGACTTTAAAAAGAAACAGACTTTCGGCCTCCGGGTACGAAGTATCTGTAAAAGAGCCGAAGGTGGCCACCCTACGGATTCCAGGCTCCGGCTTGTTAGGGTTCGTAGAAGAGTCTAAGGACTTTAAAAAGAAACAGACTTTCGGCGTCCGGGTACGAAGTATCTGTAAAAGAGCCAAAGGTGGCCACCCTACGGATTCCAGGCTCCGGCTTGTTAGGATCCGTAGAAGAGTCTAAGGACTTTAAAAAGAAACAGACTTTCGGCCTCCGGGTACGAAGTATCTGTAAAAGAGCCGAAGGTGGCCACCCTACAGATTCCAGGCTCCGGCTTGCTAGGATTCGTAGAAGAGTCTAAGGACTTTAAAAACACACAGATTTTAGTCCTTCGAGTGCGAACTATCTGTACAAGAGCCAAAGATGGGCAAAGTGTGGATTTCATGCTCCGGCTTTGTCAAGATCCGTAACAAAAAAAAAGAGATAAAAAAACGGGAGAGCCGCGAAGTAGTGGTACCAAAGTACAAATGATAAGTGTAAATTTGAAGCATTCGGTTGTTCGGAGCATCATTGTGCCTGGCGAACCCTTTTCTATAGTAAAGGCTCCACCACCCACAAGGGGGGTCGGAGGATAGGAATCACACAACATACTTTCGAAGCATTTCACATTAAATCGTTATACTTTTACATCAAGAAAAGTTTTGATCCAAGCCTAGAAAAAATCAAAGACCCTGTGGGCCTCTAGAGCTACCCCGTCCTTCGAAGCTCGAAGCTGTCGGCTTGGCCCTCTTCGTTCGAACGCTTCTCTTTTTCTTGGAGGCTCATAGTTTCTTTCGCTCTTCTTGAAGCTCCGCCCATGTCAAGAGCCTTTCGCAGTCGGCCTCCGCAGGGTCTTCGGGTCGGTACTCCGAGCCAGACCAGTCCATAGGTTCGGGAGATGAGGATACCTCCGCTTTCTCCTCCTCTTTAATATAAGCTAAGACATCTTGGCAAACTTCAAAGGTTATCTCCCCTCCGTCTCCACGAGGAACAGAGAAGCGAGAGCGGCGGTAAGGCCTTAAGCCCTCAAGGTTTTCCCACTCCTTTCAGAGCTCATCAGTAATTTCCAATAGTTCGAGGTCAGAGCTCGAAGGACATGGCAAAACCTAAAAAAGAACAGAACACCCAAGACAAGTTTCTTGTTTATAACTTTTCCATTAATAAAAAGGGCTTTACAAGAATTCGTATACATAATAACCCTAAGAAGCTAGACCTGCGGGTCGGTTGGAGGAGTAGGAATGGCAGGGGCTGGCAAAGCAGGAAGCGGTGGCTTTGTTTGCGCCTGCTTCTGCCGGCGGGCTTCGTCAATCCAAGATTTAGCTACGACCTTGTGGTCCGTCTTCCAGGTTGACCGGAAGGCTTCCCAGGCCAAGGCTACCTCCGAAGATGGCCACAGCAAGTCGTCGGATGCGAAGCTTCCAGGGGTCGAACCCCCGACTGGGCCGAGGGGAATCTGAAGAGATTCGAGGTGACGAAGAACATCAATGTCGGCGCACTGCCCGGAGATCTCTCCGTACCGAATGCCGGAGTTCATCATCAGCGACGAAGCCACTTGGATCCTCGTCAATTTCCGGTCGAGGGGCTCGAGGGTTGCGGCAGAAGACGAAGGGCACATAGTGCCGAAGTACTCCAAGGTACCCTGAAGGGCCTCCAAGGTATGTTCCGCCATGACGGAGTTCTTCTTCTCCGCTGTTTCCAGCCCTGCAGCAGTCGCAGACACCTCGGCCACCTGGAGCATTAAAGAGCTCTTCTAGGCCATTGCCTGGTTGAGGGCCCCCTGGAGGTCCACCAACTGTGCACTCGAAGCAGCAGCCGCTTGGTGGAGCCTTTCAACTTCCGCCTGAAGGACGAGGCGCTCAGCTTCGGCCTCTTGGGCAGAAGAGCGAAGTGCATCGTGGTCTTGTTGCGCTATCCGGAGAGCTTCGTCTGACGCAGCCCTAACCCTCCGTTCCTCTAGGGTTTTGTTGGGGGAAAATATCTCATCTTCGGGGTTATTGCTGAAGCAGCATAAAGACAGTCAACCAGTTCGAAGATTGTCCGAAGACCATCTTCGAAGATGCCCAGAACCTCGTTCGAAGTCCGAAGACAGGCATTGGTTCGAAGTATGTCTTCGAACCAAAGCCCTTCAGGATCTTTTCTGCCAGCTAAGATGGAAGATTTATCTTCTATCCTATTAGATTAGTCTTTTACCATTTTAGCCCTATTAAGGAAACCGAATAGTTTCCTTAATGTCGGTTGTAATAGAAGGGTAAATAGGTATTTTCCTTAATGTTTAGGCCTATAAATACCCCCCTTTTCACCCTGTAATAGAGACCGATTACAAGTGAATCAATACACACTTTCGAACTATTCTAAGCTATTATCCTTTCGGAGGCTTAGAACAGTTTACTTCGCAAACACTTCGTTTGTTAGTTTCTTTTCTACAGAAACCTGTTAGCGTAATCTTTTACGCCAACAGTTGGCGCCGTCCGTGGGGAACCTAGTCCAAAAAACTTCGTTCTCTACCAACCTCTTGCATCATGCCTCCTAAGCGGAGCGCACCTCGCAATCCCACTCGGAGGTCCTCTCGGATCTCCGGAGAGATACCCTTCGACACAGTCGAAGTCGGAGGGTCTTCGACTATCCCTCCACCTCAAACTCCGCAAGGGGCTTCTATCCCTCGAGGATACGAAACCTCTCCGCCAACCCCTTCCACACTCCGACCGCCCGGAACCACTCTGCCACCCTCCATTCCGATTCAAACTGATCATACCAGCTCTCAAGACCCGGAAGGTCCTTCCGGAGGAGATGAAGATAGCCTTGGAGACATGGCCACTCAAATGGCCAATCTTCAAGCCGAAGTAGCAAGGTGGCGGCAAGAGGCTGCGAACAGGCTTCGTCCTCAAGCCACCCCAGCTATCCCCGAAGTGCACGAAGACGACGATCTTGATTATCCCGAAGCCCCGGAGAACGCCTCTTACGACAATGAATCTCCGTTGCATCCCGAGCTTCAGAAGGTTCGCTTCGATCCGAGGTTCAAAGCTTCGAAGCTTTGCAAGTATGCCGGAGACGAAGATCCCAGTGAGTTTGCGCGTTCTTATGCCCTAGCAATCGAGGCTAGTGGCGGAGACAGAGAAACTATGGCGAAGTGCTTCCCGTTAGCCCTTCAAGGAGTGGCGTTGAGATGGTTCTGGTCTTTAAAACCAGGATCAATCACTTCATGGTCACAGTTGAAGAAGAAGTTCATAAGTAACTTTCAGGGCACTTTCGTGCCCCCCATGTCGACAGGAAGCCTTTTCCAAGTGAAACAGCTCCCCGGAGAAACATTGAGGCAGTACTTCAAGCGCTTCGCTCACACGAAGTCGCAAATTCGGGGGCTGTCCACATCTTCAGTGGTTGATGCGGCTCGGGAAGGCGTCAGTCATAAAGGCCTTCTGGATAAATTGCATCGGAAGAGCATCACCACAGTATCACAGTTGATGTCGTACTTCGAGGAGTACTCGAAGTCGGAAGAAGGTTGGCTTCGGAGGACTACTGCTACTTCGACAGTGTTGACAAAAGTTAAAGCAGAGGTGAAGACTTCGGCTCAGCCGCAAGAACCAGTCTCCGAAGTGCAACATGATAGAAGAAGAGGGCAAAAGCACCCTCGCTCTGAGGTCTTAAACATTGCACCCCCGCAGAAGTTTGCACCAAGAGCTCCACAGTCTGCGGGGAACAAGTCCAGCGGCTGGAGGCCGCCAGGGAAAACGGCTGGCAAGGGCCAGACCCTTTTTTGCTGTATTCATGGAGAGAATCGAAGCCATGCAACTGACACCTGCAAGGCTATTCTTACCCTTCGGGGAGAATACTTGGAGAGAACTTCGGGTCGAGGTAGTACCGACCGAAGTCCAGCAGCAGCAGTGCGCTCGGAGCCGGTCCAGGCTGTGGCGCGTATAGAAAATTTTGATGCTGCAAGGCATCCTCCGGTGGCTAATGTTATGCCACCTCCGAAGCAAGAAGAAGGGCAAGATAGAGGGAAGAGAGTAGTTATCCCTATCTCCGGAGGAGGTACCCTCGGAAGCATGTCCAAGAGACAGCGAAGAGAGTACGTTCGAGAAGTAGGCCACATTGGGACTTCGTCATCTGCAGCTGCAATGCCGGAGTGGTCTCATGTTCCAATATCTTTCTCTGCGGAGGATGCAGCTGGTATCAAGTTCCCACATGCAGATCCATTAGTTATTACTGCTGATATTGCAGGGACAGAAGTCCGAAGGGTGCTAATTGACGGAGGTAGCTCGGCAGATATCATATTTGTACAAGCCTTCGATCAGTTATGCATTTCCCGGAAGCATCTCCTCCCAGCGGCTCGTCCTCTGCAAGGCTTTGCAGGACCTCCGCTAGATGCACTTGGCCAGATAGGCCTGGAAGTAACCTTCGGAGAAGGTTTACTAGCCCGAACTGAAGAAGTTATCTTTGATGTGGTGGACGCCCCATATGCTTATAATGTCATCTTTGGGCGAGGCATGTTGAATCAGTTCGGAGCTGTGGCGCATCACAACTACTTGTGCATGAAGATGCCCACACAATCAGGAGTTCTGACAATCTTCGGAGATCAAGCCATAGCTCGGAGGGCAGAATATGGTCATGGTCCTCCTCTTGATCCGAGGCAAGTAAACAGTGTCCAAGATAATGGAGAAATTTTTTCAGCCTCCTCCGAAGCTTCGAAGAAGTCATTTCCAAGACCAAGTCCCGAAGGAGAGATTGCAACGAAGGTCATTGTCAAAGATGGTAAAGAATACACTTTTCAATTTGGTAAAGATTTACCTCCCGAAGTTGCAACTTCCCTGGAAAAGGTCGTAGAAGAAAATTTGGATGTCTTCGCTTGGTCTGACGAAGATATCACCGGAGTCGATCGGGATATTATTGAGCATAGTTTGCTTGTAAACCCGAAGGCCCGGCCTGTTCGACAAGGGCTCCGGAAGATGTCCGCAGAGAGAGCTGCTCTAGCTAAGGACGAAGTTGAAAAACTGCTAAAGGCTGGGATTATCAGAGAAGTGGCCCATACAGAATGGTTAGCCAACCCAGTCTTCGTCAGGAAGAAGTCCTCCGGAAAGTGGCGCATGTGCATTGATTTCACATCTTTGAACAAAGCGTGCCCACGTGACCCCTACCCCATGCCCCGAATTGATCAACTAGTTGACTCCACTGCAGGTTCGGAGTTACTAAGCTTCCTCGACGCGTATTCTGGTTATCATCAAATATGGTTGAAGCGCGAAGATGAAATCAAGACGAGCTTTGTAACTCCTTCGGGAGTCTTCTGCTATGTAAGAATGCCCTTCGGCCTAAGAAATGCCGGGGCTACTTTTTCAAGATTAGTTGCTAAGGCTCTAGGTCATCAATTAGGCCGCAATGTGGAGGCCTATATGGATGATATTGTAATAAAGAGTGCTTTAAAGCACCAACATAGCCTAGACTTAGCAGAAACATTCAATAGCCTTCGGGCATGTGGGATCCGCCTTAACCCCGAAAAATGTATATTCGGAGCTAAGGCTGGAAAGTTGTTAGGGTACTTAGTTTCAAGCAGGGGAATTGAAGCTAGCCCTACTCAAATAACTGCGCTGCAGAAGATGGCTCCTCCGGAGAATTTAAAGCAAGTGCAAAAGCTGACTGGACGTCTGGCCGCACTTAGCAGGTTTTTATCAAGGTCTGCGGAGAGGAGTTTGCCAATCTTTAAAGCTTTGAAAGGGTCCGAAGATTTTGCATGGACACCGGAGTGTCAGAAAAGCTTCGAAGATATTAAAGATTATCTCAGTAATCTTGCTACACTTACGGTGCCTATTGCGGACGAAACCCTACTTCTGTATCTTGCAGCCACGGGCTCAGCTGTCAGCGCAGTCCTTGTCAGAGAAGCTGATATCAATGGGAAGTTGGTCCAAAATCCTGTCTATTTTGTATCTGAAGCATTGTCAGGAGCAAAGACAAGATATTCCGAACTTGAAAAGTTCGTTTATGCTCTGATAATGGCTTCGAGGAAGCTAAGGCATTATTTTTTGGCTCATAATGTAATTGTACCAACTTCATATCCTTTAGGAGATATGCTCCGAAGCAAAGATTCCACTGGAAGGATTGGAAAGTGGGCAGTAGAACTAGCACCCTTCGGCATATCTTTCCTAGCAAGGACAGCTATCAAATCTCAAGTCCTAGCAGACTTCGTAGCAGAGTGGACTCCCGAAAAATCAGATGACGGAGTTTGGATTATTTACTCCGACGGGGCTTTCCAAGCATCCGGAGCAGGCATTGGGGCAGTATTAATTTCACCATCAGGACAAAGAGCAATGTACTCCGCAAGACTCAACTTTAAGTCTACCAATAATATAGCGGAGTACGAAGGAATATTATTGGGACTCCGGAAAGCACGTGCTCTAGGGGCTACAAGAATAATTATAAAAACAGATTCTCAGATAGTAGCAGGGCACGTAGACAAAAGTTTTCAAGTCCGACATCCACAGCTTGCAAAGTACTTGGAAGAAATTCGCAAGATCGAAGCACATTTCAAGGGTATTTCCATTCGGAGTATACCAAGAGCTGAAAACGTGCAAGCGGACATTTTAGCGAAGGCTGCTGCCGGAGCTGTGGATGTGCCTGACGAAGCTTTCTATGAGGAGCTCAATATACCTTCGGTGCCACAAGTTGCTTCTGCAGAGATTCTCTGCATTCCTAGTGCAGATTGGAAAGATTCAATCATAGAACTCTTGCAAGGAGGAACAAATTTGCCCGAAGAGCCCCAATTGTCAAGATTAAAGCTCAGAGCAAGAAACTATCAGTTAATCAACGGTATATTATACAAGGCCGGAGTATGTTCCCCTCTACTCCGATGTATATCTCAAGCCGAAGGCCAAGAAATTCTTCGAGAAATTCACGAAGGCCTTTGTGGAAGTCATTTAGCCCCTAGAGCTCTGGCAGGAAAAACACTTCGCCAGGGGCTTTATTGGCCCACAATAACAGCTGATGCGGAGAGCTTGGTCCGCACTTGTCAAGGATGCCAGTGGATGGGTCGACGGAGTCATCGCCCACCAACAGCTCTTCAAGTCATTGCTCCGGTATGGCCTATGGCCAGATGGGGTATGGATCTAATTGGTCCCTTTCCGTTAGCAAAGGGAAATCTGAAGTTCGCAGTGGTAGCTATTGAATATTTTTCTAAGTGGGTGGAAGCAGAGCCCTTAACAGCTATCACTTCGAATAATGTACAGAAATTCTTCTGGAAGAACATTATTTGCCGGTTCGGAGTGCCTAGATATCTCACAGTTGATAATGGAACACAGTTCGACGCAGAACCCTTCAGGAAGTTTTGCGAAGACCTAGGCATTCAACTATGTTTTGCTGCAGTGAGACATCCTCAGTCGAATGGAGCCGTTGAGCGAGCCAATGGAAATATCTTATCAGGGCTAAATCGAAGAATAGTAGGGTTGTCAAAGGGACTATGGACCGAAGAGCTTCCGAAGATTCTGTGGTCCATTCGGACTACGCAAACAAGGTCCACAGGTTTTACTCCGTTCAGACTACTATTCGGAGATGAAGCTATGACTCCGACAGAGCTCAAAGGGGGCTCATTTCGCAGCACCGAACCAGACATCGAAGAAGAAAGACAAGCTTCGTTAGATTTGTCAGAAGAAACAAGACTTCGAGCTGTAGCTAATTTATCAAAGTATCATCAGCAGACGAAGACTTGGTATGACCCGAAGGTTAAGCTCAGCGAGTTAAGGCCGGGTCATCTTGTTCTACGAAAGCATTATAGCACCAGGGAAGTTAGGCAATAAATGGGAAGGTCCATATCTAATTGTCCGCTCAGGGCGCCCTGGTTCATTCAAATTAGCTAATTTAGAAGGTGAAGAGTTAGCACATACTTGGCATGCGGAGCACCTAAAGCGATATTTCGCATAAGGGCCCCTTGTAATTCGCTTGTAATCACCGTTAAATTAATAAAGCATACACCCTGATAGTTGCCTTCCCCTTGACACTCCTAGTTTCCCGAGCGGACGCGCTGGGACGGAAGTCGATCGAGAGGGAAGTGTCATTAAGCTGGGCTGTATTTCCGGACTTCGTACCTATAAAGTCGAAGCCTCCGGTGTGGTGGCTGAAATCCATCCGGAGCCCAAGCTGATACCTTGTAGGCATCCGTAAAAGAGCCAATACCACATTCTACGGAGTCCAAGCTTCGGCTGGTAGACTTCCGTAAAAAGAGCCGAAGGTGGCCAAAATCTGCGGAGTCCAAGCTGCAGCTTGCAGACATCCGTAAAAAGAGTCGAAGGTGGCCAAATTCTGCGAAGTCCAAGCTCCGGCTGGTAGACTTCTGCAAAAAAGAGCCCAAGTTGGCCAAATTCTGCGAAGTCCAAGCTCCGGCTGGTAGACTTCTGCAAAAATAGCCGAAGGTGGCTACAATTTCTGCGAAATCCAAGCTCCGGCTGGTAGATTTCTGCAAAAAACAGCCGAAGGTGGCTAAAGCAAAACAGCATTTAAGCCATGAACTTCGAATGTCTGTTCATATGCGTCCAAAGTGACAAATTTTTTAAGACACTAAAGTGTCCTGAAAGTTATCTCAATTGATTTCTTTCATGAAATAAACAAAGGTACCAAGCTACCATTCTTCTGACTACAAAGGTCGAAGACATTTATAAGATTTCAAAAGATCTTTAAATGACAGAGGGGCTCCGAACCCCCAAAAAATTGTACTCCGAAGTTTTTTCTTTGCGCATAACCATCTTTGAATGCAGTTCGAAGTTGCTTATACCCAAAGAGGGGCTAGTAATATGGAGACAATTTTAAATCGGCATTCATTATTGAAACAAATGTGTTTACAGATTACATTATGAAAAATTGGTATCTATACCAAGAAGGAATCGGAGACCTCTTCGGTCCCGAGAGCTAGGGGTGGAACGACTAGTTCCAACATCGGAAGTTCTAAGAACTTTGCGTTTAACTCTCTTCCTCCCCTTCGAAGCTCTAAAATCCTTCTGTTCTTGTTGAAGCTCGGCCCAAGTTCGAAGCCGCTCGGGGCTTCTCTCCCAGCTTCTAAGATCTTCAGATCTCTTATTTTGGGCTTCACTTTCGTCTTCGGACCAATTAGTGTCTTCAGAAGACGAAGTGTTTGCGTCAATCTCTTTATCTTCCTCTTTAATGTAAGACAATACGTCTTTGATTACTTCGGGCGCAATAACGCCGGAGTCATCTCGAGGAATAAGGAATCGAGGACGTTTATAACTCTTTAGAAGTTCGAAGGTGTTCCACAGTGAGCGAAGTTCGCTGTTAAGCTCTAACACTTCGATATCTTCCATAAGAGGCAAAGCCTAAAAATATGACAAACAAGACTTTCATTGATAAATGTTTACAAGCATGAGTTTTACATAATCAAAAAATCCTAAGTAATTCCTAAACCTGCGGGTTCGGAGGAGGCTGACTGCTCGAAGCTTGGCTCCGAACTTGCTTCTGGCGTTGGCCTTCATCAATCCAAGCCTTGATCGCAGATCGACCTTCGGCTCTCCACGAAGTTTGAAAGGCTCGCCAAGCAGTAGCTACGCCTTCGGAAGGGGTCAGAAGTCTTGCGTCGTCGAAGATGATGGAGCCCTCTGCGCTCGGAGTGATTGTTCGGCCCAAATCCTCGTAGTAGCGAAGTATTCCAAGGGCAGACACTTGTCCGGAGAGTTCTCCATAACGTATGCCTGCCGTCTTCATTTGCTTCGCTGCTCCTTGGATCCTCTTTAGCCGGCGCAGCAGAGTTACATTGTCATCCGAAGGTAGTGATCCAGTAGTACCGAAGTACTCCAAGACACCTAACATTTGTTCGATGACCTCCGAAGCCACCTTCTCGGACTTAAGCTTTTCTTCAGTAAGTACATCCTTGGCCGAAGTCGTTTCAGCTAAAACTCCGGAGATTCTAGCGTTCTCCGTAGTCAAAGCATTCTTTTGAGTCCGGAGTTGGCCAGCCTCTTCTTGTAGCCTTACAAGTGCGGAGCCTTTCGCAGCATCCTCCGTCCGCAGTCTTTCAATCTCCGCTCGAAGCACAATTCTTTCTGCTTCGAGCTCTTTCTTTGCAGCCTCCAAGCTTTGCCTAGCCCTTCGCTCTGCTAATATTACATTGTCCATCTGAGCTACTCGACCTTCGGAGAAGTTAAAATTTCTTTGAAGAGTTTCGTTCTCTTCCCGAAGTTGAGCAATTTCGTTTTCGCTCGATAAAGCTGCAGCGCGGGCTAAGACTGCTTGCTAAGGAAAAAGAAAAACTAGAATAAGAAATTATTCATATATAATTCATTATTTGGTTCGAAGATGCTTTATACCTGATAAGCTGCTCTTTCCACAGCAATATTAAGCTCCGAACTCTTCGCTCTGCTTAAAAGGGCTACTAGCTCTGTTTCCCCGACTTTGCGACTGGCTTCACCCAAAGGTTTAACCAAAGTCCCAAGTCCGGTTTTCTCCTCCAAAAATGGAGTTATGAGAGGAAGCAGTGCTAAAGCCTTCTGATCAGCTCTGCTTAGCGAGGGATCCGGAGGGTTCTTCCGAGGCCCTTGGAACTTCTGAAGATGGCCCCCCCTCAGTTGATTCGCTTTCATCTGTTGACTCAGATGAAGTCGATCCTTGAGCTGGGAGAGGCTCTATGTGTCTTTTTCCCCTTCCAGGCCCCGGTAGGGTAACTCCCGGTTGTGGCTCCGAAGTTGTCGAAGGTCTTTGAATTGTATCTTCGAGGGATACTTCGACAACAGGAGGCTCTGAAAAAACAAAAATATTACACATTGTATAATTTTGCAAAAATTGATAAGAATTAAGCAAAATTTACCTTCGACATTCTCTGGAATATCGAGCACCGGACTGATCGGAGGATCAAAAGTGTAGTCCTCATCCGAATCAGCCGCTAAATCTTGGACTGCAGGAGGCATCGTCCTGAAGGGTCCTTGTTACTTCTTCGAGAATCGAAGCCATAGTGACTTCGATTCCACTTTCATCCACAGGAACTCCAGCCTGAGTTGTATCTTCTTGAACTACCGAAGTCATTGGTTGATCAGCATTATCTCCAGACTCCGGTACGTTCGCAGGCACTTCGGCCTCATCTACACCCATAGGGGCTTCGAATTGTTCTTCCTGGGTATCCGGAGCTCTTACTTCTTCGATGTTGGCTTGAGGCTCCGGAATACCTGCAGTATCTTCAATGTGAATACTTCGTTGAGTTGCATCTTCATCAATTAATTTTACTAATAAAATACCTTCGTCCTCTTTAGAACCAGAAAGTGAGGTTCTTGAGCTTGAAGGAGCAGGATCCAAAGGTGCGAGATTCTTAGGTTTTCGAGCCACCTTCTTCACCGGAGTCTTTGCTGAACCTGAAGCTCCGGCTTCAGCTACTCTTTTCTTGGGGCCCTTCTCCTGAGGCACCCAATCCATCAGAGGGGGTGGAGTCAACTCCAGCATTCCCCATACTCTGTTAAAACGCTCCCAACTTCCGACTAATTTGATTCGCCACTCTTTTTTCTGACGGAGTTGGAGCACCCAAAATCTTCTCCGAAGCCCTTACAATTTGCTCTGAAGTAATAGGGGCTGAAGAAGCTAAAAAATAATTCAAGTTAATCTTTCTTCGAAGTAAATATGTACTATGCATGTTGGTTTCGAAGTTACCTGCAGGGCTCGAAGTATAGCTTATCTTGCGAAGACCGCCTTCCGAGTCATCCTCGAAGGCGATAGGCCAGTTGGCCATCAACGGAGGAATTTGAAGTCCGAGGAACTCTTCGGCTAAGTCCCGCATGCTCAACCTTCTGCTGATTTTCTGAAGCAAGTTGAGGCGAGCCTCGAGTTGGCCTTCGTCGGGTTGCACTAAGGCTTCCTTCCAGAACTGGATTTCCTTGAGGGGACCGGCCAGAGGGCTACTCACTCCAACTTCAGCATAAAACCACCTCAGAACCCAATCGGTGTACCATCTGGCATTGATGGCCTTAGCAGGGAATTGCAGGGCATATTCATCACGAAGCCTAAAATTGATGCTTCCGAAGGAAACTACCACCTTCTCACCTCCGGAGCCTACGAAGGTCTTTGGCTGACAAGTCGCTCTATGCAGCGCAGCGAAGATTTCAGCCCTCCCCTCACAACCTTCGGCTCTCAGTGCCCACTCGAAGATAGCTAATCTAGCTACAGCATTCGGAGACAGCTGGGGGAGGGTTACGTGAAACAAGTCAAGTACTTCGGCTAAGAAATCCACAGCCGGGAGGCCCAAGCCCGCTTCGAAAAAAGCTTCGAACACTACAACTTCTCCGGGTCTCGGTGATGGAATTGATTCTTTGCCCGGCTTCCGAATCATAACCCCATCACTAATATTTCCCCCCGCTGTGATTGCCAAAGATTCTTTCTTGCAGGTAGACGGCCCCAACTCAAAAGATTGATCCAAGTACTTGGTTGAGGGTGGGCACAGACCTTGGACATCGGAGATTTGGGGATTTTTTCCCCTTGCCGCCATGGAAGTTGTCGCCTGCATCGAAGGCGTCGCCGCCACTGTTGCCGCTGCCGCCGCCGCAGCCGCTTGTTGACGAGCCAAGGTTGAAGGAGGTGCAGAGCCTTTGGTCTTCGCCATCGCAATTGCTGGATCGATCTGAGAGAGTGGAGACTAGGGCTCAAGAACTCAAAAGCTAGGGCTCAAGAACTCAAAGGGCTAAAAAAGCTTTTGACTGAGAAGAAGCAGTGAAAAGGTAATCGGGTAAGTTTTGAGGCTCTTTATTTATAGCCTAATCTTTCCGTTTGTTACCGTTTGGGCTCTGCCCTTTCGCATTCCCGCCTGTTATTTTCCTCCGAAAATAACGCCTCCTATAGCTGCCGTTAGGAACAGAAACTAACGGCTATTTTTTCTAAGTCTAAAAAGACTTTCGAACTTCCTGAGTCAGTTCTAAGATAGTTCGAAAGGTAATTACCTTATGACTGATTCGAAGTTCTTATCTCCATGCATTTCGGAGATAAAACGAAAATCAATAACCCCTATGATTGGTTATCTTTCCTTTCCGTATACTGCTCTCCTAACGTTACAGGTCGAACGGAGAAGCGTATTCGAGGGGCTACTGTTGGGGGAAAATATCTCATCTTCGGGGTTATTGCCGAAGCAGCATAAAGACAGTCAACCAGTTCGAAGATTGTCCGAAGACCATCTTCGATGATGCCCAGAACCTCGTTCGAAGTCCGAAGACAGGCATTGGTTCGAAGTATGTCTTCGAACCAAAGCCCTTCAGGATCTTTTCTGCCAGCTAAGATGGAAGATTTATCTTCTATCCTATTAGATTAGTCTTTTACCATTTTAGCCCTATTAAGGAAACCGAATAGTTTAGGCCTTTTCCTTAATGTTTAGGCCTATAAATACCCCCCTTTTCACCCTGTAATAGAGACCGATTACAAGTGAATCAATACACACTTTCGAACTATTCTAAGCTATTATCCTTTCGGAGGCTTAGAACAGTTTACTTCGCAAACACTTCGTTTGTTAGTTTCTTTTCTACAGAAACCTGTTAGCGTAATCTTTTACGCCAACAGGTTTCTTCCTCCAGCCTGAGGAATCTCTCGTGGGAGTCGTTAAGGGCCGACTGAAGGGTGGTAACCTTCCTTTGGAGTCGATTAACCTCGACCTCATTGGAAGTCGCCGCCGCTCTAGCAAGGACAAATTGCTGCAAATGAAAAACAAGTAAGTACCGAAGTATTTATGATCACTAATGTGAAGCAGCTATGGTGTTTTTTCCATACCTGAAGGGTAGCCCTTTCGAGGGCTGAGTTGAGTGCCGGAGCCCTAGCCTCACTCAATATGGAGACCAAGTCCGAATTGGCGATATTCTGGCTTCTCTCTGCCAGGGGCTCCATGAGTCTTCGGAGGCCCTCCCGATGCTCCAAGAATGGAGCCAGCAGAGGAAGCCAAGATAAGGCTTGAAGGTCATCTGCTGCGGCCTCATCCTCCGAACTACCGACGGAGGTTGCGGCATGGCCAGAAAGAAGGCCGAGGATAGATATACTCTTGCCTCTCCCCGACACGAAAGAAGGCAAGGAGGGTGAGGCAGGAATACCCCGGTCATCAGCAGCTATCCCTTCTACCAGAGCCGCTGCAGCAGGGGCAACCTCGACAGCCGGAGCCACCACTGTAGGGGTGACCTCCGTCGCTAAGTCCGTCCGGACGGGCGCATCCTCCGCTCCAACAGGCGCATCCTCCGCTCCGACAGGCGCATTCTCCGCCATCAAGCTTGGAGCGTCCGAAGGTGCAGGGGGATCCACTCGAGCAGCGGCCTCCGAAGATGTAGGAGCTTCGGGCGCCGCCGGAGCATCGATAGCCTTAGAGGTACCTATTTTGTTAACAAAGCTAGTAAGCATACTTCCAGAAATGGTTTGCAGGTATTGATTAAAGAAGGGAGCTTCGGGGAGTACCTTCGGGAGCCTCGTGGGGTAGGATCGCTGGATCCTCCAGGACCTCGTACATCTGAAGGATGTCAGCGAAGTCATCTCCCGAGGCCCTTTCCTCCACATTTCCTACCGGAGCCACGATTTCCGCCGTAACCACCTCTGGTGTGGGCGAGTTGGGAGTGGCGGAGCCCGACTCCACTTGTACGACGACGGGCGCAGGGGGAACCGTCGGGGTTACGCTTACTACCTCCCTAACGGAGATGCCAGGGGGGACCTCCCCTAGGTCTTCGTCGTCATCCAAGAGATAGGCCTCGAAGGTCGACGCTATCTGAGCGTCGGAGTCCTCTACCTCTTCGGAGGCTGAGCTCTGAGCGCCCGGCGATGAAGCAGACGAGGCAGGCGTCAACCGCCAAGGGGGCTTCGCTACTTTCTTCTTCTTGGGCGGCTGCTTGCTGGCTTTCTTGGATGGTTCGGTAGTGACCTTCCTTTTGCGAGCAGCCGCTCCGGTCGAGGGTTTAGGGTTTAGGGTTTAGGGTTTAGGGAGCTCCCCACACTCTGTTGGATCGCTCCCAGCGTCCCACCAGCTCTAGCCTCTTTTGCTTCTCGGTCACCGAAGGGGCTCCGAGAACTCATTCGGTGGCCCAAACTATGTCCTCCGGAGCCAATGCCAAAGGAGCCGCTGAAAGAAAAAGGTATGAAATTGTAAATATAGTTGTTTTCTTCATCTAATATGATGCTGCAGGGAATAGAGTCTTACCTAAGTTTCGGAGATCCCCCTCCGAGGCCTATTGAAGCACGATCGGCTAGTCAGCTCCGAGGGGAGGGATCCGAAGGGCGATAAACTCTTTGGCTAGATCGCGCATACTCATGCGGCGAGCCACCGAAGTGAGGAGCCCTAGCCTCGTCGAGAGCAGGCTAGGGTTCGGGGAGATTTCCGCCTCCTTCCGGAACCAAATCTCCTAGAGAGGACCTGCGAGGGGGGAGTCCTCTCCGACTTCGGCGTAAAACCACCGAAGTATCCAATTGGTGTACCACCTGTCATTAATGGCTTTTGCAGGGAAATTAAGGGCATGCTCCCTCCGCAACTGGAAGTTGACGCTGCCGAAGGCTATGGTCACCTTAGAATCCACAGGCCCGTCCTGTGGATTTAGTTGGCATATGGCTTCGTGGGTCGCGGCGAAGATTTTGGAGCGTCCCTCGCATCCCTCCGCCCGGAGCGCCCACTCTAAGACGGCTAGGCGTGCGATGGCATTGGGAGATAGTTGAGGTGAGGTTATGTGGAACTGGTCTAGTACCTCCACCAAGAAGTCCACGACTGGAAGCCCCAAGCCTGCTTCGAAGAACGCCTCGAAGACCACCACCTCCCCGCTTCGCGGCCTTGGAGTTGATTCTGGCCCGGGGACCCGAGTCCTCAATCCAGCGCCCATCTTCCCGTCCAGGACTTCTTCAATGGATTCGGCAGTGCTCATGGATTGGCCGATGAGAAAGCTTTGGGCGATCTTCTTCTTGGAAGGCGGATGGAGCTCCCGAGGATTCTTGGGCCAAGCGCCGCCCGAAGTCCCTGCCATGGCCGCTACTGTCGAGGCCGCCCACACCTGCCTCTGCGCTAGGGTGCTGGCTGCTGTCGGAGTGGTGTGGCTAGTTCTCGCCATTTCGCTCGGATGCTCAAGAGGTTGAAGAAATTGGAGAAAGTGAATCACGAAGTGCTGGATGTGGTAAAAAGTCTCGGTTAAATCCTTGTTTTCCCTTTTATAACCGCTCGTCTAGCGCTACTCTTCGATTGCTTTCACACTGTAGGTTCGGCTTCTATCGCTGACAGGTAGGTCCAGCAACTGAAACGGCTAGCAACTGCCGTAAAAATCGACTGTTACCTTTTACAGAGTGTAACGGTTACTTGAGACGTAACGGCTATAATCAAATGACTCTTCACGACGTTTGCGCTCCGAAACTGTTCTCTTTCCAGTGCATGTTCCCATTGCGTAGGAGCCCGAAGGGAGAGGCTCGAATGTTTTGTGTTCGAAGTCCTCTGTTTAGTTATAACATGTCCGAATTCCCTTTAAGTCTCAGAAAATAGAAATGTTCCTTCCGTATACTGCCTTCTTTCTAAACAGGTTAACTGCAGAGAGGCGTATTCGAGGGGCTACTGTTGGGGGAAATTATTCCATTTCCAGGACTTAAAGGTTAATACTCCAGAAGTTGAGAAGAGCTCCGAAGCTAGGGAGCAGTCGTTCGGAGGTAGAGGCGCCAAGCCGAAGGGTGCAGCGAGGTGAAGCCATGATGACCCCTCCGAACGGAAGGCAAAGGCCCCGAAGCCGAAGGACGAGAGTGATAAGATGTTTGGCTTATCTATCTACCTTATATTGTTTTGCCTTCTATAACCTTGTTCCTGGCACCGAATAGTTTCCACTATGTCGGTTGTAAGTTAGCGGTAATTAGGTCTTTTCCTTATGCATTTTTACCTATAAATACCCCCCTCTGTACCCTGTAAAAAGGATCCCCCGGGACAAGTTGTTCAATACACCTGTTCGGATTATCCAAGCCAATTTCCAACTCAGAAATTCGAGGCAGCCCTAAAGCACAAACTCTTTGTTTGTTCGTTCTTGATCTCAGAGAACCTGCTGGTGCAACTTTTGCGCCAATAGGCTCTATTGGCCAACAATTGTAAGAGATGCGGAAGAGTTAGTTCGAACCTGTGAAGGATGCCAGTGGATGGGTAGACGAAGCCACCATCCACCAACACCCCTTCAAGTTATTTCCCCGGTTTGGCCAAGGGCACGATGGGGAATGGATCTCATCGGCCCTTTTCCAATGGCAAAAGGCAGCTTGAAGTTTGCAGTGGTAGCAATTGAGTATTTTTCTAAATGGGTCGAACCTGAACCCCTGACTGCTATCACTTCAAGAAATGTGCAAAAATTCTTCTGGCCAAATATCATATGTAGGTTTGGAGTGCCAAGGGAGTTAACTGTGGATAATGGCACTTAGTTCGAAGCCGAACCATTTAAGGAATTTTGCGAAGGCCTAGGCATCAAGTTATGCTTCGCAGCAGTTAGTCATCCCCAATTCAACGGATCCGTCGAGCGAGCCAATGGAAATATTCTCTCCGATTTAAATCGCATGATTGTCAGGCTAGCTAAATGGCTATGGACCGAAGAACTCCCTAAGATTCTATGGTCCATTCGGACAACTCAGGTCAGGTCCACAAGCTTCACCCCATTCAGGTTGTTATTCGGAGACGAGTCCAAAAAACTCCTACGGAGCTCAAAGGTGGATCCCTCCGTGTAGTAGAACCTGGAAATGAAGATGAAAGAAACACTTCGCTGGACTTGTCAGAAGAAACAAGGCTTCGAGCTGTCACTAATCTGATGAAGTACCAAGACCAAATGAAGACATGGTATGACCCGAAGATAAAAGTGAATGAGCTCAATCCAGGTCATTTGGTATTGTGAAGTGTAATAGCTCTGGGGAAGCTAGGAAATAAATAGGAAGGACCATATATTATTCTACGCTCAGGGCGCCCCGGGTCATTTAAACTAGCTAATTTACAAGGGGAAGAGTTGAACCATGCATGGCATTCGGAGCATCATAAACGTTGTTACGCTTAGGGCTCCTTGTAATCAATTATAAAAGTACCTTTCTAAATTAAATAAAGAGTGAGGTTCAAATTATGTTTACTCTTCAAATATTCCTTACTCCTGGTGGACGCACCAGGAGAACGGAGATGCTTGCGGAGTTAAGCATCTTTCAAGGAACCCAGAAAATGGCCTTCGAACCATTGGTTCAAGGATTCCGTAAAAGACACTACTACAAAGCGACACTGTAGCGGCGGGCAAAAACGACTTGTAGTGGCGGGCATCCAGTCCGCCACTGCTAACCCTGGTTAGCAGTGGCGGGCAGAGTGCCCGCCACCGCTGTGTCAACAGTAGTGGTGGGCTCACTGACCTCATCTGCCCGCCACTACTGTTAGCAATAGCAGTGGCGGGCAGATGATGTCAGCGCGCCCGCCACCACTGTGTCAACAGCAGTAATGGTCGTGCTGACATCATCTGCCCGCCACTGCTGTTTATAACCCATTTCACAGAATGGTGTGAACCTTAATTCACACAGTCCCACAAACCAAAACATAGAAATTATATGCTTCACACAGCCATCCACATACACAGCAGCAAAACATCCACATATCCACATACACATCCACAACAGCAACACATCAACACAACAACAACCCATCTCATCAATTTACAAATTTACAAAGTTTACATTATATGCTTCACACAGCCATCTACATACACAGCAACAAAACATCCACATATCCACATACACATCCACAACATCTAGCAACACATCAACACAACAACAACCCATCTCATCAATTTACAAATTTACAAAGTTTACATTTCATCACACATCAAGTTTAAAAAGTTTACATCTATCAAAATTTCAAAATTAACCATTGTTTCACAAAATTAACCCTCTTAGTGCACTGATCAGCACCTGAAAAATGTTCAGGTAACCCGGCCGCACGGTCCTCCTCCTCCTTTCTACTCCACTCTTCCTCCTTGGCCTTATATCCACCTGGCCCAAGTTTATGTGGAAACTTATTCTTCTTATTAAGTTCTTTGAACATGATGCTCTCTTGTTTGGCTTCTTCCGAGCAATGCTACATTTTGAATTCGTTCCATTCATTTGGTGTTATAAAACCGTAGTCGTTGAGCGGCGACTCATCTTTCTGAAGGTACTGTGTGTTCAGTTTAGTTCTAAATGTATGGAGAGCCTTCCCGATAGTCTTCAATGTGGAAGCTTTAGCGTCTTCTAAGCGATCTTCTGGGAATTTATAATGCGCTTTTATATGTTGCCACAATTCATTTTTTGTAGCTTCAGGGGCACTCTTCTAATTTTTCCAAACTATCTTACATCGCTCCCTAGCGATACATCCACAGTCGTTACGCCACTTAGCTGTGATTTCTTTCGGCTTCTTTGGAGCCAAATCAACATGCACTTCTTCAACCTCATAGATAGCTTTATGCAGCTTGTTCTTCTCTCGTTTCCCTCTCCTCTTCGCATTTGCAGAGGATGTTGTGGCAGCAGGCTCAACATATGTTGGCTCAGATTGCTCAACAGCTGGGACAATAGTTGTTCTTTTCTCGACTTGGAATAATCGACGCTTGCTTCCTCGCTTTGGACAATCCTACGATGATAGACAATGTGAGCTTCAGAAATGCAATCCTCGGTTAGAAGCTGCTCTGACTTGTTACTAATGCAATAATTACCTTCGCTTGAGCTTCAGGAATGTAATCTCATCGGTGTCTTCTCTCGTTCTCTTCTTCCTAGGCTCCATTGGATGTTCATTCTCCGGAGAGTGGTACGAAGATTCGCTATCAGAGGATCCTTCAGATGAACCCTCTTTATTATTTTTTTGCGGGAGACTCGTAGATGAGCTCCTCGATGGAACATCCTTCTTCCACCATAAATAAACTATTCATAGTTAAGAGGCTAATGTATCAGAATTTTGGTTATGCAAAAAAGGTCTGCTGTTATATTTTCATAGTTAAGAGGCTATTACTTCTGAAGATACTATATTAATCATCAAGTTAGGAGATTGTGTTGTTCTCTCTCTCTCTAGTGTTGTTGAGGCCTCAACATATTTTGTGTTGTTTTTCAAATATGTTCATGGCTGCCATGGAACCATGAGCACATCCATTCCCTATCAGCAACACAAGAAATAAGAAGTTGTTGATGGGAATGGACGTGTCACATGGCTTGATGACATACATGAGATAACTCATTAACAATTTGCATCATAGGCCTCTAAAAGGAATTACAGAATCTAAAGTTGGTCTTCAGCCGGATGAACTTGAGGATTAGTATAGTAGCCTTAGAAGTAATAGCAGTAGTAAACTGATCACAGTGTCAAAGGTGGGAAATGTATGAAAAATTTTCTTGGCTACAGTAGTCAGCTATTACTTCTGAAGCCACTATACTAATCCTCAAGTTAGGAGATTGTGGTGTTCTCTCTCTGTAGTGTTGTTGAGGCCTCAACATATTTTGTGTTGTTTTTCAAATATGTTCATGGCTGCCATGGAACCGTGAGCACATCCATTCCTTGCCAGCAACACGAGAAAGAAGAAGTTGTTGACGGGAATGGATGTGTCCCATGGCTTGATGACATACATGAGATAACTAAATAACAATTTGCATCATAGGCCTCTAAAAGGAATTGCAAAATCTAATGTTGGTCTTTAGCTGGATTAGCAGTGGCGGGCATCCTAATTGAGCTTAAAGAGCACAAAGTGCCATTGGTGAGCTCTGAGAATATTTAGCTCATGGAAAATTTCCATAGGATTCACTCCCTAACATCATGGAATCCTTTGTTTCTCATGTGGTAATCCAAACAAATTTTTAGCAAATTCTATAGGAATCCATTCCTATAGGATTCAAATATATACTACATCTCAATATGTATGTTACAAAAGAATGTGGGAAATGTATCATGTTAGCATCACTATAAATTTATAGATTTTTAACCAAATTCATAAATTCTTTTCGGAGCACAATGATAAGAGAATTTTTTCCAGCTATCTACCATTATCTACCACATTTTCTCATAACTAAAATGCAGAAGGAAGAGATACACCATATGAGCAGCAATAGCTCAGTCTCTTCTGTTGTATGAAGTGTATATCTTCCATTGAATGCTAGAGGTGAAAATGTTATGAAAATTCAAGGTAAAGATGAACCATTTTCCTACAAACCCCTCTAATTTCCTTCCCTCTTCATGAGTCAATAGCAACCAACAACTTTTGAAAATGCATTCAACCACATTCAAACCATAACCTAAACAATATGAACTCCTCTAAACAACAAACCCAATCTGAAAATGCATTCAAACCATAACCTACCAGTGTCGGCAATGGGCTCCAGTGGCAGCGGCAAGCTTCGATGGCGGCGGCGATCTCCGGGGTGGTGACGGGGACGGCACACGGTGAAGGGCTCTAGGGGGGCAGTGGCGGGCTCCGACGGTGGTGATGGGCCGGCTCCGGTGATGGCGCCGGGAAATGGTGGCGGTGGCGGTCTCTGGTGGCGGTGGTGGTCTCCGGGGCGGCGATGGGGACGGCGCATGATGAAGGGCTCCGGGGGGCGGTGGCTGGCTCCGACAGTGGCGACGGGCCGGCTCCGGTGACGGTGCCGGGAAATGGTGGCGGCGATGGTCTCCGAGGGTGGCTGCGGTCTCCGAGGTTGGCGGCGGTCTCCGGTGGCAGCGGCAGTCTCCGAGGGGGACAATGGGAGTTTGATTTGCAAATGAACTAGGGTTTAGTCTGGATGAGAGCCAAAAACTATATATTACCAGTATAGTAGTGGCGGGCACACGCTGACGTCACTGACCGCCACTACTAATATGGGTAGTAGGGATTAATCAGCATACGCTGCCTACCTTGTCGAGCAAGACTTTGTAGTGCAGTGGTGAGGGGGGTTGCTTTGGTGTTATGCGGTTCGAGGTTCGAACCATGCTGCCGGTAGGCGGTTTGAGGTTTGAACCTTGCTGCTGGCATCCAATTTTTTTTTCATTTCTGTTCTAATTTTCATCACTTTTTTTATTGATGTTTAAATTCTAGTTTGAACTTGATTTTTTTAACAATAAAAATACATCATAACATATCAAATTTAAAAAATTGGTATTTTTCTGCCTCACTTTACTTTTTTTATTTCATTAAGAAACCTGAGATTCTCCGGGGATGTCATCAATACTTTAGTGGCGGACAGCTTAGCAGCGGCGGGCAGCACCAGCGCCCGCCACTGCTATTGGTAAAATAGTGGCGGTCCGGGATGACGTCAGCATCGACCGCCACTACTTTACCAATAGTAGTGGAAGGCGTTGGTACTGCCGTCAGCACCAGCAACTGTAGTGGCGGGCATCTAATGGCCTGCCACTACAGTGTTTTTGCCCAACGCCACTACAATGACAGTTTGTAGTAGTGAGAGCCGAAGGTGGCCAGCCTATGGATTCTAGGCTCCGGCTTGTTTGGATTCATAGAAGAGTCTAAGGACTTTAAAAGAACAAATTTCTGGCCTCCGGGTTCGAAACATCTGTAAAAGAGCCAAAGGTGGCCAGCCTACGGATTCCAAGCTCTGGCTTGTTAGGATCCGTAGAAGAGTCTAAGGACTTTAAAAGAACAGATTTCTGGCCTCTGGGTTCGAAGCATCTGTAAAAGAGCCGAAGGTGGCCAGCCTACGGATTGCGGGCTCTGGCTTGTTAGGATCTTTAGAAGAGTCTAAGGACTTTAAAAGTACAAATTTTTGGCGTCCGGGTTCGAAGCATCTATAAAAGAGCCGAAGGTGGCCAGCCTACGGATTCTAGGCTCTGGCTTGTTAGGATCCGTAGAAGAGTCTAAGGACTTTAAAAGAACAGATTTCTAGCCTCCGGGTTCGAAGAATCTGTAAAAGAGTCGAAGGTGACCAAGCAATAAGGTTGCAAGGCTTCGGCCCAATGAAACACTTTTAAAGTCCTAAGTGACTGCTATTGGAGCCTATAAGTGTAAACTTACCTCCAAAACTTATAAACATCGTAATACGAACGTAAGTTCGAAGAACTCTACGAAAAAGTGAAGTATTATTACCAAGTGGTGTGTGAAGCATCAGATTGTTATATCAATCATTGTGTCCGACGGACCTTATTGCAACGCGTACGGTCCCCCACCCACAAGGAGGGGCAGGGTAGTAAGGAACAACAAAAATATGCTTCCGAAGCAATTCATATTAATTGGATAATCATATCATCAAGAGAAGTTTTGGTCTAAGCCTAGATAGAAGCGGAGACCCCTCCGACCTCTAGAGCTACTTCTAAGACCACTTGGCCTTCGGAGCCCGAAGTATTCAAAACTTTCTTCTTGGTCCGAGTGTTTTTCTTCTTATAAGCTCACAGTCTTTTTTGCTCCTCTTGAAGTTCAACCCAAGATAGAAGTCTTTTGGAGCTAGCCTCCGCTAGGTCTTCAGCTTGGTACTCCGAGTCAGACCAATCTACATATTTGGAGGACGAAGATGCTACTTCCTTATCCTCTTCCTTAATATAAACTAAGACCTCAAGGTGGACTTTGGTCATTATCTCCCCTTGATCCCCTCGAGGAACAGAGAAGCGCGAGCGTCGATAGGGCCTTAAGCCTTAAGCCCATTACCAATGGAGTCCTTCGCTAGGCTCCCGTACTTCGAAGTCGACCTCCGAAGTGCGTAATAAAACCTAAGAATAAACATCCAAACAAAGATTCCTCGTTTATAAACTTTTCATTCATATAAGGGGCTTTTACAAGATTTCTTGTACATGCTTAAGCGCCCTATAAAGCTAAACCTGCGGATCAGCTAGCGGAGCAGGCAAAGTTGGAGCCGGCGAAGTCAAAAGTGGAGGCTTCGTCTGAGTTTGCTTCTGCCGACGAGCCTCGTTGATCCAAACTTTGGCTGTAGCTTTGTGGTCCGTTTTCCAGATGGCCCAGAAAGCTTCCCAGGTAGAAGCTACATCCACTGAAGGACGCAGCAAGTCTTCGTCGGTGAAGCCTGCAGGCATCGAACCCCCAACCGGAGCAACAGATATTCCAAGACCTTCTATGTGACGAAGGACTCCGATCCCGGCAACTTGTCCGGAGATCTCTCCGTACCGAACGCCGGAGCCCATCATCAACTTTGTCGCTACTTGGATCATCTTCAGCTTCCGTTCGAGGGGCTTGCTCGCCACAGCTGAAGATGAAGGGAACATCGTGCCGAAGTATTCCAAGGTACCCCAGAGGGTATCCATGGTATGCTCAGCAATGGCGGCATTCTTTACATCCGCCGGTTCTAGCCTAGCAGCAGCAGCAATAGACACTTCAGCCATCTTGGATAGCAAAGTACTCTTCTAAGCCAGCGCCTGTTGAATTGAGTCTTGGAGTTGAACAAGTTGTGCGCTGGAGGTTAATGCTGCTTGCCAGAGCTTCTCAACCTCTGCTCTGAGCACCCACCACACACTCAGCCTCGGTCTCTTGTGCCGAAGCTTTGAGTGCATTGATGTTCTACTGCTCGGTCCGAAGTGCTTCGTCGGTGGTGGCTCTAGCCCTCCGTTCCTCGAGGAGTTCCTCCTCCAATCGCAGTGTTTTGTCTTCGGAGCTCTTGAGGGGAGACTGGAGGGTAGTAACCTTCCTTTGGAGCTGATTAGTTTCGAGCTCATTGGAAGTCGCTGCCACTCTAGCAAGGACAAATTGCTGCAAAAAAGCAAAGTAAGTACCAAGTAATTTTATTTATTGATTGAATATGCTTGATGTATGCTGCATACCTAAAGGGCAGCCCTTTCGAGGGCCAAATCAAGCTCCGGGGCTCTAGCTTCGCTCCAGACGGAGACCAATTCAGAGTTCGCGACTTCTTGGCCTTTGTCCGCCAAGGGCTCTAGAAGCGTCCGGAGCCCTATCCGTTGCTCCAAGAACGGAGCCAGCAGAGGGAGCCAAGATAGGGCCCTATGATCGTCTACTACAGCCTCCTCCTCCGAGTTGCTCGCCGAAGGATCATTGGAGGAGGGCGTCGCCGTCAAGGCAGGGAGGGGACTGAAGCTTGTCATGCTCTTGCCCCTCCCCGGCACAAATGTCGGAGTTGGAACTCCGGCTGAAGTAGATCCTCCTTCGACCATTGCCCCCTCGGTTAGAACTGCTTCGCCCGAGATTGCTCCGGTCATTGGAGCCACTATGTCAGCCAGATCCTCAACTCCAAGAGAAGCCTAAGCTCCATCAATGATCAGAGCCATGCTGCTCCTCGATGCACCTATAAAAATTAAGGTATCCAGTGAATATTTGTGTGTAATAGTTATTGCAAGAATTGCAAAGGAAAAAGCTTCGAAGTATACCTTTGTCCATGCCTTGAGGGAGAATTGTAGGGTCCTCTAGGACTTCATACATTCAGAGGTACTCTTCGAGCTCATCCCACGAAGTCTGCTCCAGTGCAGTCGCTGCAGATGCCCCGATCTTCGGCACTATTACCCCGGCAATGGGCGAGTTGGGAATAACTGCCTCAAGGTCTAAGCCTGTGGCGATGGGCTCGGAGGAGCATGTTGTATTTGCTACCGCAGCTACAAGGGCCTTCCCCATTCGGACATTGGAGTCTTTTTCGAAGGAGTCTTCCGAAGACGAGCTCCGAATGCCCAAGGAGGAAGGCGAAGACACTGGAGTTGGTTGAGGAGGAGGCTTTGACGTCTTCTTCCCCTTCTTGATGGGGGTCTTAGCGGTCTTCTTGGAGGGCTCGGCAGTGGCCTTCCTCTTCCGAGGAGCCACTCCAATCAAGTCGAAGTCTGGTAGAGGTGGAGGCTCCATTCCAAGAGCACTCCACACCCTGTTGAAGCGCTCCAACTTCCCACCAGCTCCACCCTTCACTGTTTCTCCACCACCATAGGGCTTCGAGCACCTGTTCGGTGGCCCTTGCAATCTGCTCCGGAGCTACCACCAAAGGAGCTGCTGAAAAGAGGTAGTACTTCATAAGTATGTTATCTATTTCCTAATGTGCTAATGCAGGAAAAGCGAAGATTTACCTAGGCTTCGAAGCTCTCCCTCCGAAGCGTTTTGAAACGCAATCGACCAATCGACTCCGAGAGGCAGGATCTAGAGGGCGATGAATTCCTCCGCCAGATCCTGCATGCTCATATGGCTGGCTATCGAAGAAAGCAACCCAAGCCGCGTTGAGAGCAGGATTGGGTTAGGAGTAACCTCGGCCTCCTTCCTGAACCAGATCTCTTGAAGGGGCCCTGCGAGGCTGGAGTCCTCTCCGACTTCGGCGTAAAACCACAGGAGGATCCAGTTGGTGTACCACCGGTCGTTGATGGCCTTCACCGAAAAATGTTGTGCATGCTCCTTCCGAAGATGGAAGTTGACACTTCCGAACGCCGTCAGCACCTTGGTGTCTCTGGGTCCATCATGTGGCTTCGGTTGGCAGGTGGCCTCATGGGTGGTGGCAAAGATCTCTGATCTTCCTTCGCATCCTTCCGCCCAAAGATTTCTAGTCTTCCAATACCTCTGACAGGAAACTAATGGCAGGGAGTCCTAGTCTGGCTTCGAAGAAAGCCTTGAAGACTACCACTTCCCCGCTCCGTGGCTTCGATGTCGACTCCGTTCCCGGGACCCGAGTCCTCATTTCGGGGCCCAACTTCTTGTTCATCGCCTCCTCAATAGATTCCACCATGCTTGTAGATTGTCCGATGAGGAAGCTTTGCGGGATTGGCTTCTTGGATGGAGGGCGGAGCTCCCGAGGATTTTTTGGCCAAGAACCCCCCAGAGCTCCTGCCATGGTCATCGCTGCTGAAGCCGCCCACGCCTGCCTCTGCACCAGGGTTCCCACTTCCGCTGGCACAGTCGCGCTGGTCCTCGCCATGAGTGAATTGCTCAAAAGATTGAGAGGAAATTTGGAGGTTGAAGAAAGAAAACTTCGGAAATCAAGCTCTATAAAAAATTTTGGTGGGCTTCGACCCACCTTTTATAGCCTTTCCGCTAGTTACTGTGCTTCGATCATGTGTTCGCATTGCAGGTTTGACTTCCGCCGCTGACAGGTGGGACCAGGAGGTAAAAAGGTGTGAACCCGCGGTAAATTTTTGACCATTATCTTTTCAGGGAGCCTAATGGCTACTTGAGAAGTAATGGCTTGAAATTAACGGCTCTTCACGACGTTCCGCCTTCGCCACGTTTCATTCTCCTATGAAGCATTCACACTGGAGTTCGGTTCAAAGCTTTCATCAGATATACGTCGATGCCAAGGATACTTCGAATGACTGTAATGCCTTCAAATTTTTCTAAGTCCCTAAATATGAAAATATTCCTTGCGTATACTGCTCTCCTGCTATACAGGTTAAATCGGAGAAGCGTATTCTAGGGGATACTGTTGGGGGGAAATACTTCATCCTTAGGACTATAGAGATCAGCAGCCAAAGATAATTCATCGGCTTTGAAGCATGTGTTCATTTCCAAGATGATGTAGGTTTCAAGCCAAAGGATACTTCGGCTTCATGGTTCGAAGGTATCCTCCGAAAACTCTGAAGCTACAGTGGAAAACAGCAAGACTAATAAGACGTCTGCCTTATCTATCTTCTCTGGATAGATTTTACTATTTTAACCCTATTCAGGGTACCGAATAGTTTCCACTATGTCGGTTGTAATTGAGGGGTAAATAGATCTTTTCCTTAGAGTTTTTACCTATAAATACAATGTTTTTACCCTTTAATAGGCATCGAATACTCAGCAATTCAATACACAACTTCAAACTACTTTGAGCTATTATCCTATTCGGAGGCTCGAAATAGTCCGCATCACAAACTCTTAGTTAGTTAGTTCTTAATCTTCGAGAACCTGTTAGCGTAATCATTTATGCCAACAATCGCCTAGTTGGGAAGGTCCTTCTAAAGTAGCCAAAATCTCTACAAGGAGAGTGGTTTTGAAGAGCTTTGAATGGCAGGTATTTGGAAAGGTACTTCCCAAGGTTGTGGCAAAGCGCTTAAAAGTGTCTAAAGGCCGATATGGAAAGTATCATCCTTAGCCCGTTATGCTTTTAGTTCACTTAGTTCACTAAAAGGCAGGGGGCATGTGTTGATAACAAAAAATGGTATTAATGGTCAAGATTGTCAAAATATCAATTTTGGTAATTTTGGCCAAAAATACACAAGTCCTAGATCGGGCCGAAGCCCTATAGGGCCAAAGGCCCATCAAACATTGGGCTTCAGAAGCCTTATGGCAGCCTACTACCTTCGGCCTGAAGGCCTTCGGAGGCCTTCTTCGCCGAAGCTTCTGCCCAAGGAGCAGGCTTTGGCAGTCCTTGCCGAAGGCCCACTTTGGGTTGTTTCAGAGATAGAGTTTGAGTCTGATTCTGGCTATTTTATCCCTAAAACATGATTAGGCCTAATCCTACCAGATTAATCATAGAGATAAGAAGACTAGCCCCTATAAATATAGGGGTGATGCCAGTTCATTAGACCCCCCAAAACAAATCAACATCAAACCCTAGTTTGAATCGTACCTTAATTTTATTTACTTTTCTGCACAACCTTCGTGGGTTTGCCTGGAAGCCCTCCACCAGCAACATCGAAATAGTGGTAATCTTTGATACTTCACTCATGAAGTACCCGTTAATCTATGTAACAGATTGCTATCGCCTTGTTACTTCACTTGTGAAGTATGCGTTAATCTACGTAATAGATTGCTACCTTCGTTTCTCTATTTCAACACTTAGCAGATACGGTCTCCAGGTTTAATTGGCACTTGATCTCTGTTCTGTTGACGTTTTCACGCTCGGAGCCCCTTCGTCGGAGGTGTCCGAAGCAAGGAAACTAGTTTCGGAGGCTGCTAGAGCACCCTTCAGCGGAACCCCTGCTTCGACTGCTCGTGCCGGACCCGTCACGCTGTTGTCGGTCTGGTTGAGTCCCGCATGCCAGAGCGCTCCGCAGGATGCTTCGTCACGTCAGGCTTCATCACGGCTACACTTCACGCCAGATGAAGTCACACCAGTGCGTTGCGCTGGAGTATTTTTGTTGTGTTAGAGACTTTGCACCGAAACCCACTATTCGAAGGTGATTTCACATCGAGATCTATTCAGAGCCTGCCTTCGGCCAGATCGATCCGAACGCTGAAGAATACCTTCGGTGAGACCCTTCGCAACAGACGCCGAAGGCCCCTTCGGTGAACCCTTCGCATGATACACTTCGAATCAGTTAGGCTCCGTTCAGCTGGCTAATTTATTTTATTTATGTTTATCTTTCGGCTAATTGGATTATTTCTTTGTGATCTGATTACCTGGCGACTCCACCCCCTTGCCACTGTTAATGGTAGTCAGAACTTGACGTCAATTTTTTGTTACGCATAGGCCTATTCCTAAGTATCTGCACACTTTTTGATCGTCGAACTGTCCCAAGTGCGGGTGCACGTTTTCGTGTCAACACAAATTTTGGGATCTTAGTGCCTAATGGTAAAATCGTCTTCCAAACCAAGTCATTAACTTGAAATGATTTCGCTTTAACTTTCTTGTTGTAGGCTCTAGCTACTCTTCTTTTATCTCTTTCTATTGCCTCTAGAGCCTTCAACCTCTTATCGGTCACTTCTTCGATATTATCTTTCAGAAGTGTCTCATATTCATCGACCGATAAGCCATCTTGTTTAAGAAAACTTAAAGAGCCAAGATACACCTCTACCGGTAGAACGGCCTCTTGTAAATATACCAACTGATATGGACTAACTTTAGTGGCACCATGCTTTGCATCTCTACTAGCCCATAAAGCCTCAAAAATCACTTCATGCCACCTTTTCAGAAACTCTTCAATCTTCTTCTTGATTAACATAATCACAGTTTTATTACTAGACTCAGCCTAACCATTGGCGTAAGCATAGTATGGAGAGGAGTTTACCAATTTAATTCCATAGTATTCAGCAAAGTCCTTCACTTCTTTAGCAATGATTGAAGTACCTTGATATGTAGTGAGAGTTTAGGGAATGCTGAATCTATGTATAATGTGCTTCAAGATGAAATCAATTACCTCGTTGTGAGTCATATTCTTGAGAGGCACGGCCTCAGTCCACTTGGTGAACCAATCCATCACCATCAACACGAACCGATGCTCTTTTAAAGAGGGAGGATGGATTTGGCCAATGAAGTCTAAGCCCAACCTCAGAACGACCATGGTTTGATAATAGGATTAAGCAATGACGCAGGTGCTAATTGAATGTTACCAAACTTTTGACAAGCTTCACACCCTCTATAGTATTTGAAACAATGCTTAGTCACAGTCGGCCAATAAAAACCCACTCTCTTGAGCATCCAACTCATTTTCGGGGCCGGCTGGTGAGTCCCACAAAGTCTTTCATGGACTTCTCCCACAGCGACTCTAGCTTGATCTGCATCCAAGCAATTCAAAAGCACTCCATCAATAGTTCGGCAGTACAACATGTCGTCGAGCAATACAAATTTGAACACCTATCATCGAACTTTCCGATCAACTCTTTGACTGGGATCTTTTAAATATTGAACGATTGGAACCCTCCAATCATCCTTACTATTCGCAGGAGGATTTGCCAATTCTCTATCCAAATTGGCCTCTACATCATACAACTGAGCGTGCCCCCCGAGCCCTAAATGTCCCTGACAACCGTCGGTCGAACCAGCCATGTTGGCCCGATCTAACCGACTGTTGCCGGATTACCGACAAAAGTCGGTCCGACCGGCCTGACATGGTCGGTCGGACCGGATGTATATGGATGGTCAGACCATGCCTGTAAGTCTGGTCAGACCGACAATATTACTCTTAGACGACACTTTTCCCCAAGCATCGGCCTTTCTTGCGTATAGAACCTGCCTCTTTTAACTTGGTAGCTAGATGCTTGCTGAGCCAAATCATTTGCCAATGAGTTGGCTTCTCTAGACAAATGAGAAATCTCAAAGTCATCAAAAGTAGTGATTATGTCTAAACATTTGTCCATGTAGCTATTTAATAAACCATTAAGGCATTAAGTGAGTTTAGCCACTTGTTGCACAACTAGTAGGGAATCACCATATGCATGAACATATTTAACACCCATGGAGTTTAACAATTCAAGACCTAGCAACAAAGCTTCATATTCGGCTTGGTTATTGGTTGAAGGAAATTCTAAATGGGCCGAGGTTTCAAAGCGCATATCACTAGGTGATATGAGAACTACTCCAACACCTTGGCCATTTTTGCAAGCCGAACCATCAAAATAAAGTTTCCATGGTACTACTTCAATTAGAGTAACATTGCCACCCCAATTGACATATACGTGGTGATCCACTATAAAGTTAGCGACGATTTGGCCTTTCATTGCTTTCAACGGTTCATAGGCAAAATCATACTCAATCAATGCATACCCCCACTTGCCGATTCTCCCACTTAGAATCGGCTTCTGCAACATGTACTTTATGACTTTGGTTTGACAAGTGACAATACATGTGCTAGGGAGAAGATGGTGACGCAATTTGGTACATGCATAATAAAGCGATAAACATAAACGCTCTACAAATACATAGCTTTTCTCGGCATCCAGCAGGCGACAACTAAAGAAGGTGATGATGTATTATTTTCCCTCAATGTCTTGAGTCAACACGACTCCAATCACATTCTCCTCCATGGCGATATAAAGTTGAAACAAAATCCTAGCTTTGGGTGCCCTCGCTACTTGCGGCGTCGATAAGCACTCTTTGATTTTCTAAAAGGAGCATTGCTGACTCGCCCCCCAAGTGAACTCAACTTCATTTTTTAGCTGGAGTATCGGGACAAATGCATCAATCTTGCCATACAAGTTAGATATATAGCGACGCAAATAATTAACCTTGCCCAACCACTTCTACACATCTTTCTTACATGTTGGTGCCACACATCCTCTTATTTTCTCAAGCCTCTTAGGATCAATCTCAATACACCTTTCATGAATCATGAAACCTAAGAACTTGCGTACCGACACGCCATAAGCACACTTAAGTGGGTTCATTTTCAAGCCATACTGACACATTCTTTCAAAAGCCACTTTCAAATCGGCCAAATGGTTTCTCATAGCATCTGATTTGACTACAACATCATCTATATAGACTTCTAACATAACTCCTAGAAAGTCATGAAAGATTAAGTTCATAGCATGTTGATATGTAGCGCCAGCATTCTTTAAACCAAAGGTCATCATTACCCACTCGAACAAGCCAACAAAACCAGAGCAGCGAAAGGCCGTCCTAAAAACGTCCTCTTCGGCCATAAAGATTTGATTATAACCAGCGTTGCCATCAAGAAAACATAGTACTTTGTGTCCCGAGGCATCGTTGATCAACATGTCGGCTATCGGCATGGGATATTCGTGTTTTGTAGTGGACTTGTTCAAATCTCTGAAGTCGACGCTGACACAAATCTTACCACTCTCCTTTTCAACAGGCACAATATTAGCAACCCATTCCGTGATATAGACTAGGGTTCCCAATCTTCTGAAAGGTTTTGATAACTCTCCATTTGGTGGAGTCGCTATACAAATCGATTCGGCTTCTGGACGGCATGTCTTGAGCCCGCAATCGCAGTACAATGTCTCCTCTGGTTATCAAACGAACGGTGCTCGGTCGACCTCGCCAAGAAGGCTAATCCTTGCCTGCAAATCGAAGAACACATCCAACAACCAAGAAGAATGCAGCCGAATTGCAGATGAATGATTAAACTCACAAGTTGGGGTTCTACAAACCGATATGACGGCGAAACTGTTCTTGACAGAATAATCTAATCAAAACCCCTGAGAGATAGTGGTGGCTGTTGTTTATATAGGATAAGGAATGTGGTTTAACCCTAAAACGCGTCATTAAGGGACTCCACCTTGGTACATGGCCCAAAGGCCCAAACTGGTGAGGCAGCACCGGATCGGTTCTGGAAATCGGTATTGTTTTGACAATTGCTGACGACTCTGATTTTAGTTGGATGTGAGGTTGGTCCCATTAGAAAGGTATCTTCTCATCTCTCCAACCATATGTGGAACGTACAAATCGGAGGTCATATGCATCCTAGGCGCCCATTTTACTGTAAGGTGATCCTGGAGTCCGAATAAGACTCGAAGTCGACTTGGTTCGGATCTCCAAATTGGCTTGCACTCCCTTGTTGTACCTCCACGCCTCCAAGTCATTCTTCATGAATCTCCTGGTCCTCTCCTTGGTTCCTAATCACAATATAATCATTAGGTAGCAATATATTATCAAAATCATAATTTGATGTGCTTAGGAACGAGCTCACCTCTAAATTCAAGTGTTGTGCACGAGCTCTAGTGATCGGACCTTTAATGTCTAGCGGAGGAATGTCACTTGCATCCAAAGGAGTGATGTCCTCATCATCCTCCACCTCTTGAATTAGAGTCGTCCTCGACTCTAACGCATCCTCTTTTCCCAAGTAAGGCTTCAAATCTGAAATGTTAACAGTAGGATTGACCCCGAACTCGGGAGGCAACTCAGGTTTATGTGCATTATCATTAATCTTCTCAAGTATTTTGAAAGGACCATCAGCTCTAGTCATCAACTTAGACTTTCTCAAATCTAGAAATCTATCCTTTCTCAAGTGCAACCAAACTAAATCGCCCTACTCAAGCTTAACTTCCTTTCTACCTTTACTACCAGCAAGCCTATATTTTTCTGTCATCTTTTCAATGTTTTCCTTAGTTATTTCATGCAGTTTCAAAATAAATTCCGCACGCTCTTTATCATCAGTATGTATGCTCTCACTAGTAGGTAAATGCAAAATATCGATAGGAGCACGAGGGTTAAAATGATACACTACCTGGAAAGGACATACCATGGTGGTCGAATGTGTTGCCCGGTTGTATGCAAACTCCACAAGAGGCAAATATTCTTCCCACATCTTCAAATTTGTCTTCAAAATAGCCCTGAACATGGAGCCTAGAGTGTGGTTCACCACCTCCATTTGGACATTAGTTTGTGGGTGACAAGTGGTAGAAAATAATAATTTGGTAGCTAACTTGTTCCACAAAGTACGCCAAAAGTGACTCAAAAATTTTGCATCACGATCTGAAACAATAGTAGAAGGCATACCATGCAAACATACAATCTCTTAGAAAAAGAGGCCAGCAATATGGACAACATCATCCCTTTTATGAAATGGTATAAAATGTGCCATCTTAGAAAATCGATCCACAACAACAAAAATGCTATCACTCCTCCTCTTTGACCGAGGCAATTCCAAAACAAAATCCATAGAAATATTCGCCCATGGAATAGAAGGAATAGGGAGAGGTATGTATAAACCGTGTGGATTCAATCGAGAATAGCTTTTTGACATGTATTGCAGCGACCGACGAACCGCTCAACATCTCTCCTCATTCGTGGCAACAAGAAATGTGAGGCCAAAACATCTTCTGTCTTTTTAGCACCAAAGGGCCCCATCAAGCCTCCCCCATGTGCTTCCTGCATCAACAAAAGGTGAATAGAACCAACTAGAATGCACAAGCGGTTAGCCCTAAACACAAACCCATCAATAAGCATGAATTTTTTCCATGTATGTCCCTTTTTACAATTCAGATGCACATCTTTAAAATCAGGATCATTTGCATATTGTTCTTTTATTCATTCAAGTCCAAAAATCCGACAATTAAGTTGGGACAACAAAGTATAGCGCCTGGACAAAGCATTAGCAATGACATTATCCTTCCCTTTCTTATGCTTGATGACGTAAGGAAAGGACTCAATAAATTCAACCCATTTAACATGTCTATGGTTCAGATTTGTTTGAGAGCAAAGATATTTAAGCGATTCATCATCAGAATGTATAATAAATTCCTTAGGCCACAAATAATGACGCCACATCTCTGAAGAATATACAAGAGCATACAATTCCTTATCATATGTAGAGTAGTTTAGAACAGGACCATGTAATTTTTCGCTAAAGTATGCAATAGGCTTACCTTCTCGCATCAACACACCACCAATGGCAATTCCACTACAATCACATTCAAGCTGAAACGTCTTACCAAAATTTGGAAGTTGCAGTAGTGGTGCGTGTGTTAGCTTGTCCTTCAAAGTGGTAAAGGCCTCTTGTGCTTGTCCCCAATGAAACTCCACACCCTTCTTTGTCCACTCATGCAGCAACACAGTGATGGTGCTGAAATCTGGAAGAAAGCGGCGATAGAAACCTGCAATACCAAGAAAACACCTCACTTGTGTGATGGATTTGGGGGTCGGGCAGCTCTTTATGGCTTCAATTTTTGTCTCATCCAACTCAATTCCTCGGGGAGTGATAACATATCCAAGAAAAGATACTCGATCCTTGCAAAATATGCATTTATCAAGGTTAGAGAATAAACATTGCTGGGGGAATTAGTTTTCCCTCAAACAAGGGCCAAATGACGTCAGTCTCTAGAGGGATATTGCCCCTACAAAGCCTATGGCTTGTAGAGTGCAATGTGGTCTTTTCCTTTGGCCTACGTGCCTATAAAAGGAGGGCCATGCCCTTGTAATAGACAGGTTGAAAAGTAGAGGCAAAAATTATGCCAAATGCACTATTAACTGGATGTAGGGCTATTATCCCTACGCGGAGGCCTCAACCAGTATGTTGGGGGAAAATATCTCCTCTTCGGGGTTATTGCCGAAGCAGCCCAAAGACAGCCAACTAGTTCGAAGATTGTCCGAAGACCTTCTTCGAAGATGCTCGGAACCTGGTTCGAAGCCCGAAGACAAGCACTGGTTCGAAGTATATCTTCGAACCAAAGCCCTTCAGGATCTTTTCTGCCAGCTAAAATGGAAGACTTATCTTTTATCCTATTAGATTAGTCTTTTACCATTTTAGCCCTATTAAGGAAACCGCATAGTTTCCTTAATGTCGGTTGTAATAGAGGGGTAAATAGGTCTTTTCCTTAATATTTAGGCCTATAAATACCCCCCATTTTACCCTGTAATGCGGACCGATTACCAGAAAATCAATACACACTTTCGAACTATTCTAAGCTATTATCCTTTCGGAGGCTTGGAACAGTTTGCTTCGCAAACACTTCGTTTGTTAGTTTCTTTTCTACAGAAACCTGTTAGCGTAATCTTTTACGCCAACAGTTGGCGCCGTCCGTGGGGAACCTAGTCCAAAAAACTTCGTTCTCTACCAACCTCTTGCATCATGCCTCCTAAGCGGAGTGCACCTCGCAATCCCACTCGGAGGTCCTCTCGGATCTCCGGAGAGATACCCTTCGACACAGTCGAAGTCGGAGGGTCTTCGACTATCCCTCCACCTCAAACTCCGCAAGGGGCTTCTATCCCTCGAGGATACGAAACCTCTCCACCAACTCCTTCCACACTCCGACCGCCCGGAGCCACTCTACCACCCTCCATTCCGATTCGAACTGATCATACCAGTTCTCAAGACCCGGAAGGTCCTTCCGGAGGAGATGAAGATAGCCTTGGAGACATGGCCACTCAAATGGCCAATCTTCAAGCCGAGGTAGCGAGGTGGCGACAGGAGGCTGCGAACAGGCTTCGCCCTCAAGCCACCCCAGCTATCCCCGAAGTGCACGAAGACGACGATCTTGATTATCCCGAAGCCCCGGAGAACGCTTCTTACGACAACGAATCTCCGTTGCATCCTGAGCTTCAGAAGATTCGCTTCAATCCGAAGTTTAAAACTTCGAAGCTCTGCAAGTATGCTGGAGACGAAGATCCCAGTGAGTTTGTGCGTTCTTATGCCCTAGCAATCGAAGCTAGTGGCGGAGACAGAGAAACTATGGCGAAGTGCTTCCCGTTAGCCCTTGAAGGAGTGGCGTTGAGATGGTTCTGGTCTTTAAAGCCAGGATCAATCGATTCTTGGTCACAGTTAAAGAGGAAGTTCATAAGTAACTTTCAGGGCACCTTCGTGCCCCCCATGTCGACAGGAAGCCTTTTCCAAGTGAAACAGCTCCCCGGAGAAACATTGAGGCAGTACTTCAAGCGCTTCGCTCACACGAAGTCGCAAATTCGGGGGCTGTCCACATCCTCGGTGGTTGATGCGGCTCGGGAAGGCGTCAGTCATAAAGGCCTTCTGGATAAATTGCATCGGAAAAGCATCACCACAGTATCACAGTTGATGTCGTACTTCGAGGAGTACTCGAAGTCGGAAGAAGGTTGGCTTCGGAGGACTACTGCTACTTCGACAGTGTTGACAGAAGTTAAAGCAGAAGTAAAGACTTCGGCTCCGCCGCAAGAGCCAGTCCCCGAAGTGCAACATGATAGAAGAAGAGGGCAAAAGCACCCTCGTTCTGAGGTCTTAAACATTGCACCCCCGTAGAAGTTTGCACCAAGAGCTCCACAGCCTGCGGGGAACAAGTCCAGCGGCTGGAGGCCGCCAGGGAAAACGGCTGGCAAAGGCCAGACCCTTTTTTGCTGTATTCATGGAGAGAACCGAAGCCATGCAACTGACACCTGCAAGGCTATTCTTACCCTTCGGGGAGAATACTTGGAGAGAACTTCGGGTCGAGGTAGTACCGACCGAAGTCCAGCAGCAGCAGTGCGCTCGGAGCCGGTCCAGGCTGTAGCGCGAATAGAAAATTTTGATGCTGCAAGACATCCTCCGGTGGCCAATGTTATGCCACCTCCGAAGCAAGAAGAAGGGCAAGATAGAGGGAAGAGAGTAGTTCTCCCTATCTCCGGAGGAGGTACTCTCGGAAGCATGTCCAAGAAACAGCGAAGAGAGTACGTTCGAGAAGTAGGCCACATTGGAACTTCGTCATCTGCAGCTGCAATGCCGGAGTGGTCTCATGTTCCAATATCTTTCTCTGCGGAGGATGCAGCTGGTATCAAGTTCCCGCATGCAGATCCGTTGGTTATCACTGCTGATATTGCAGGGACTGAAGTCCGAAGGGTGCTAATTGACGGAGGTAGCTCGGCAGATATCATATTTGTGCAAGCCTTCGATCAGTTATGCATTTCCCGAAAGCATCTCCTCCCAGCGGCTCGTCCTCTGCAAGGCTTCGCAGGACCTCCGCTAGATGCACTTGGCCAGATAGGCCTGGAAGTAACCTTCGGAGAAGGTTTACTAGCCCGAACTGAGGAAGTTATCTTTGATGTAGTAGATGCCCCGTACGCTTATAATGTTATCTTTGGGCGAGGCATGTTGAATCAGTTCGGAGCTGTGGCGCATCACAATTACTTGTGCATGAAGATGCCCACACAGTTAGGAGTTCTAACAATCTTCGGAGATCAAGCCATGGCTCGGAGGGCAGAATATGGTCACGGTCCTCCTCTTGATCCGAGGCAGGTAAACAATGTCCAAGATAATGGGGAAATTTTTTCAGCCTCCTCCGAAGCTTCGAAGAAGTCATTTCCAAGACCAAGTCCCGAAGGAGAGATTGCAACGAAGGTCATTGTCAAAGATGGTAAAGAATACACTTTTCAATTTGGTAAAGATTTACCTCCTGAAGTTGCAACTTCCTTGGAAAAGGTCGTAGAAGAAAATTTGGATGTCTTCGCTTGGTCTGACGAAGATATCACCGGAGTCGATCGGGATATTATTGAGCACAGCTTGCTTGTAAACCCGAAGGCCCGGCCTGTTCGACAAGGGCTCCGGAAGATGTCCGCAGAGAGAGCTGCTCTAGCTAAGGACGAAGTTGAAAAACTGTTGAAGGCTGGGATTATCAGAGAAGTGGCCCATACAGAATGGTTAGCAAACCCAGTCTTCGTCAGGAAGAAGTCCTCCGGAAAGTGGCGCATGTGCATTGATTTCACATCTTTGAATAAAGCGTGCCCACGTGACCCCTACCCCATGCCCCGAATTGATCAACTAGTTGACTCCACTGCAGGTTCGGAGTTACTAAGCTTCCTTGACGCCTATTCCGGCTATCATCAAATATGGTTGAAGCGCGAAGATGAAATCAAGACGAGCTTTGTAACTCCTTCGGGAGTCTTCTGCTATGTAAGAATGCCCTTTGGCCTAAGAAATGCCGGGGCTACTTTTTCAAGATTAGTTGCTAAGGCTCTAGGTCATCAACTAGGTCGCAATGTGGAGGCCTATATGGATGATATTGTAATAAAGAGTGCTTTAAAGCACCAACATAGCCTAGACTTAGCAGAAACATTCAATAGCCTTCGGGCATGTGGGATCCGCCTTAACCCCGAAAAATGTATATTCGGAGCTAAGGCTGGAAAGTTGTTAGGGTACTTAGTTTCAAGCAGGGGAATTGAAGCTAGCCCTACTCAAATAACTGCGCTGCAGAAGATGGCTCCTCCGGAGAATTTAAAGCAAGTGCAAAAGCTGACTGGACGTCTAGCCGCACTTAGCAGGTTTTTATCAAGATCTGCGGAGAGGAGCTTGCCAATCTTTAAAGCCTTGAAAGGGTCCGAAGATTTTGCATGGACACCGGAGTGTCAGAAAAGCTTCGAAGATATTAAAGATTATCTCAGCAATCTTGCTACACTTACGGTGCCTATTGCGGACGAAACCCTACTTCTGTATCTTGCAGCCACAGGCTCAGCAGTCAGCGCAGTCCTTGTCAGAGAAGCTGATATCAATGGGAAGTTGGTCCAAAATCCTGTCTATTTTGTATCCGAAGCATTGTCAGGAGCGAAGACAAGATACTCCGAACTTGAGAAATTCGTTTATGCTCTGATAATGGCTTCGAGGAAGCTAAGACATTATTTTTTGGCTCACAATGTAATTGTACCAACTTCGTATCCTTTAGGAGATATGCTCCGAAGCAAAGATTCCACTGGAAGAATTGGAAAGTGGGCAGTAGAACTAGCACCCTTCGGCATATCTTTCCTGGCAAGGACAGCTATCAAATCTCAAGTCCTAGCAGACTTCGTAGCAGAGTGGACTCCACCTGCGAAGTTGACTCCGGAGAAATCAGATGACGGAGTCTGGACTATTTACTCCGATGGGGCTTTCCAAGCATCCGGAGCAGGCATTGGGGCAGTATTAATTTCTCCGTCAGGTCAAAGAGCAATGTACTCCGCAAGACTCAACTTTAAGTCTACCAATAATATAGCGGAGTACGAAGGAATTTTATTGGGACTCCGGAAAGCACGTGCTCTAGGGGCTACAAGGATAATTATAAAAACAGATTCTCAGATAGTAGCAGGGCACGTAGACAAAAGTTTTCAAGTCCGACATCCACAGCTTGCAAAGTACTTGGAAGAAATTCACAAGATCGAAGCACATTTCAAGGGTATTTCCATTCGGAGTATACCAAGAGCTGAAAACGTGCAAGCGGACATTTTAGCGAAGGCTGCTGCCGGAGCTGTGGATGTGCCTGACGAAGCTTTCTATGAGGAGCTCAATATACCTTCGGTGCCACAAGTTGCTTCTGCAGAGATTCTCTGCATTCCTAGTGCAGATTGGAAAGATTCAATCATAGAACTCTTGCAAGGAGGAACGAATTTGCCCGAAGAGCCCCAATTGTCAAGGTTAAAGCTCAGAGCAAGAAACTATCAGTTAATCAACGGTATATTATACAAGGCCGGAGTATGTTCCCCTCTACTCCGATGTATATCTCAAGCCGAAGGCCAAGAAATTCTTCGAGAAATTCACGAAGGCCTTTGTGGAAGTCATTTAGCCCCTAGAGCTCTGGCAGGAAAAACACTTCGCCAGGGGCTTTATTGGCCCACAATAACAGCTGATGCGGAGAGCTTGGTCCGCACTTGCCAAGGATGCCAGTGGATGGGTCGACGGAGTCATCGCCCACCAACAGCTCTTCAAGTCATTGCTCCGGTATGGCCTATGGCCAGATGGGGTATGGATCTAATCGGTCCCTTTCCGTTAGCAAAGGGAAATCTGAAGTTCGCAGTGGTAGCTATTGAGTATTTTTCTAAGTGGGTCGAAGCAGAGCCCTTAACAGCTATCACTTCGAATAATGTACAAAAATTCTTCTGGAAAAACATTATTTGTCGGTTCGGAGTGCCTAGATATCTCACAGTTGATAATGGAACACAGTTCGACGCAGAACCCTTCAGGAAGTTTTGCGGAGACCTAGGCATTCAACTATGTTTTGCTGCAGTGAGACATCCTCAGTCAAATGGAGCCGTTGAGCGAGCCAATGGAAATATTTTATCAGGGCTAAATCGAAGAATAGTAGGACTATCAAAGGGACTGTTGACCGAAGAACTTCCGAAGATTTTGTGGTCCATTCGGACTACACAAACAAGGTCCACAGGTTTTACTCCATTCAGACTGCTATTCGGAGATGAAGCTATGACTCCAACGGAGCTCAAAGGGGGATCACTTCGCAGCACCGAACCAGACATCGAAGAAGAAAGACAAGCTTCGTTAGATTTGTCAGAAGAGACAAGACTTCGAGCTGTAGCCAATTTATCAAAGTATCATCAGCAGACGAAGACTTGGTATGACCCGAAGGTTAAGCTCAGCGAGTTAAGGCCGGGTCATCTTGTTCTACGAAGCATTATAGCACCAGGGAAGTTAGGCAATAAATGGGAAGGTCCATATCTAATCGTCCGCTCGGGGCGCCCTGGTTCATTCAAATTAGCTAATTTAGAAGGTGAAGAGTTAGCACATACTTGGCATGCGGAGCACCTAAAGCGATACTTCGCATAAGGGCCCCTTGTAATCTGTTTGTAATCACCTCTAAATTAATAAAACATACACCAGTGGTTTGCCCTTCCCCTTGACACTCCTAGTTTCCCAAGCGGACGCGCTGGGACGGAAGTCGATCGAGAGGGAAGTGTCATCAAGCTGGCTGTATTTCCGGACTTCGTACCCATAAAGTCGAAGCCTCCGTCGTGGTGGCTGAAATCCATCCGGAGCCCAAGCTGATACCTTGTAGGCATCCGTAAAAGATCCAATACCACATTCTACGGAGTCCAAGCTTCGGCTGGTAGACTTCCGTAAAAAGAGCCGAAGGTGGCCAAAATCTGCGGAGTCCAAGCTGCAGCTTGCAGACTTCCGTAAAAAGAGCCGAAAGTGGCCAAATTCTGCGAAGTCCAAGCTCCGGCTGGTAGACTTCTGCAAAAAAGAGCCGAAAGTGGCCAAATTCTGCGAAGTCCAAGCTCCGGCTGGTAGACTTCTGCAAAAAAGAGCCCAAGTGGCCAAATTCTGCGAAGTCCAAGCTCCGGCTGGTAGACTTCTGCAAAAAAGAGCCGAAAGTGGCCAAATTCTGCGAAGTCCAAGCTCCGGCTGGTAGACTTCTGCAAAAAAGAGCCCAAGTGGCCAAATTCTGCGAAGTCCAAGCTCCGGCTGGTAGACTTCTGCAAAAAAGAGCCGAAGGTGGCTACAATTTCTACGAAGTCCAAGCTCCGGCTGGTAGACTTCTGCAAAAATAGCCGAAGGTGGCTAAAGCAAAACAGCATTTCAGCCATGAGCTCCGAATGTCTGTTCATATAAGTCCAAAGCGGCAAAATTCTTAAGACATTAAAATGTCCTCGAAGTTATCTTAATTGATTTCTTTCGTAAAAGCAAACAAAGGTACCAAGTTACCATTCTTCTGACTGCAAATAGTCGAAGATATTTCATAAGATTTCAAAAGATCTTTAAAAATAACAGAGGGGCTCCGAACCCCCAAGAAAAAATTGTACTCCGAATTTTTTCTATGCGCATAACCATCTTTGAATACAGTTCGAAGTTGCTTATACCCAAAGAGGGGCTAGTAAATATGGAGACAATTTTAAATCGGCATTCATTATTAAAACAAATGTGTTTACAAATTACATTATGAAAAATTGGTATCTATACCAAGAAGGAATCGGAGACCTCTTCGGTCCCGAGAGCTAGGGGTGGAACGACTAGTTCCAACATCGGAAGTTCTAAGAACTTTACGTTTAACTCTCTTCCTCCCCTTCGAAGCTCTAAAATCCTTCTGCTCTTGTTGAAGTTCGGCCCAAGTTCGAAGCCGCTCGGGGCTTCTCTCCCAGCTTCTAAGATCTTCAGATCTTTTATTTTGGGCTTCACCTTCGTCTTCGGACCAATTAGTGTCTTCAGAAGACGAGGTGTTTGCGTCGCTCTCTTTATCTTCCTCTTTAATATAAGACAATATGTCTTTGATTACTTCGGGCGCAATAACGCCGGAGTCATCTCGAGGGATAAGAAATCGAGGACGCTTATAACTCTTTAGAAGTTCGAAGGTGTTCCACAGTGAGCGAAGTTCGCTGTTAAGCTCTAACACTTCGATATCTTCCATAAGAGGCAAAGCCTAAAAATATGACAAACAAGATTTTCATTGATAAATATTTACAAGCATCAGCTTTACATAATCAAAAAATCCTAAATAATCCTAAACCTGCGGGTTCGGAGGAGGCTGACTGCTCGAAGCTTGGCTCCGAACTTGCTTTTGGCGTTGGCCTTCGTCAATCCAAGCCTTGATCGCAGATCGACCTTCGGCTCTCCATGAAGTCTGGAAGGCTCGCCAAGCAACAGCTACACCTTCGGAAGGTTTTAAAAGTCGGTCGTCGTCGAAGATGATGGAGCCCTGTGCGCTCGGAGTGATTGATCGGCCCAAATCCTCGTAGTAGCGAAGTATTCCAAGGGCAGACACTTGTCCGGAGAGTTCTCCATAACGTATGCCTGCCGTCTTCATTTGCTTCGCTGCTCCTTGGATCCTCTTTAGCCGGCGCAGCAGAGTTACATTGTCATCCGAAGGTAGTGATCCAGTAGTACCGAAGTACTCCAAGACACCTAACATTTGTTCGATGACCTCCGAAGCCACCTTCTCGGACTTAACCTTTTCTTCAATAAGCATATCCTTGGCCGAAGTTGTTTCAGCTAAAACTCCGGAGATTCGAGCGTTCTCCGTAGTCAAAGCATTCTTTTGAGTTCGGAGTTGGCCAGCCTCTTCTTGTAGCCTTACAAGTGCGGAGTCCTTCGCAGCATCCTCCGTCCGCAGTCTTTCAATCTCCGCTCGAAGCACAACTTTTTCTGCTTCGAGCTCTTTCCTTGCAGCTTCCAAACTTTGCCTAGCCCTTCGCTCTGCTATTATCACATTGTCCATTTGAGATACTCGACCTTCGGAGAAGTTAAGATTTCTTTGAAGAGTTTCGTTCTCTTCCCGAAGTTGAGCAATTTCGTTTTCATTCGACAAAGCTGCAGCGCGGGCTAAGACTGCTTGCTAAGAAAAAGAAAAACTAGAATAAGAAATTATTCATATATAATTCATTATTTGGTTCGAAGATGCTTTATACCTGATAAGCTGCTCTTTCCACAGCAAGGTTAAGCTCCGAACCCTTCACTCTGCTTAAACGGGCTACCAGTTCTGTTTCCCCGACTTGGCGACTGGCTTCACCCAAAGGTTTAACCAAAGTCCCAAGTCCGGTTTTCTCCTCCAAAAAAGGAGTTATGAGAGGAAGCAGTTTTGAAGCTTTCTGGTCAGCCCTGCTTAGCGAAGGTCCAGAGGTTTCTTCCGAGGCCCTTGGAACTTCAGAAGATGGCCCCCCCTCAGTCGATTCACTTTCGTCCGTTGACTCAGATGAAGTCGATCCTTGAGCTGGGAGGGGCTCGATGTGTCTTTTTCCTCTTCCAGGCCCCGGTAGAGCAACTCCCGGTTGCGGCCCCGAAGTTGTCGAAGGTCTTAGAGTTGTATCTTCGAGGGATACTTCGACAACAGGAGGCTCTGAAAAACCAAAAATATTACACATTGTATAATTTTGCAAAATTTGATAAGAATTAAGCAAAATTTACCTTCGACATTCTTTGGAATATCGACTACCGGACTGATCGGAGGATCAAAAGTGTAGTCCTCATCCGAATCAGCCGTTAAATCTTGGACTACAGGAGCATCGTCCTGAAGAGTCCTTGTTACTTCTTCGAGAATCGAAGCCATAGCGACTTCGACTCCACCTTCATCCACAGGAACTCCAGCCTGAGTTGTATCTTCTTGAACTACCGAAATCATTGGTTGATCAGCATTATCTCCAGACTCCGGTACGTTCGCAGGCACTTCGGCCTCATCTACACCCATAGGGGCTTCGAATTGTTCTTCTTGAGTATCCGGAGCTCTTACTTCTTCGATGTTGACTTGAAGCTCCGGAATACCTGCAGTGTCTTCAATGTGAATACTTTGTTGAGCCGCATCTTCGTCAATTAATCTTACTAATAAAATACCTTCGTCTTCTTTAGAGCTAGAAGCCGAAGCTCTTGAGCTCGAAGGTACGAGTTTTTTCGGCTTCCGAGCCACCTTCTTCGTCGGAGTCTTTGCGGAGCTGGAGGCTCCAGCTTCGGCTACTCTCTTTTTGGGTCCTTTCTCTTGAGGCACCCAGTCCATCAGAGGGGGCGGAGTTAACTCTAACATTCCCCATACTCTGTTAAAACGCTCCCAACTTCCGACTAATTTGATTCGCCATTCCTTTTCTGACGGAGTTGGAGCACCCAAGATCTTCTCCGAAGCCCTTATAATTTGCTCTGAAGTAATAGGGGCTGAAGAAGCTAAAAAATAACTCAAGTTAATCTTTCTTCGAAGTAAATATGTATTATGCATGTTGGTTTCGAAGTTACCTGCAGGGCTCGAAGTATAGTTTATCTTGCGAAGACCGCCTTCCGAGTCATCTTCGAAGGCGATAGGCCAGTTGGCCATCAACGGAGGAATTTGAAGTCCGATGAACTCTTCAGCTAAGTCCCGCATGCTCAACCTTTTGCTGATTTTCTGAAGCAAGTTGAGGCGAGCTTCGAGTTGGCCTTCGTCGGGTTGCACTAAGGCTTCCTTCCGGAACTGAATTTCCTTGAGGGGACCGGCCAGAGGATTACCCACTCCAACTTCGGCATAAAACCACCTTAGAACCCAATCGGTGTACCATCTGGCATTGGTGGCCTTAGTAGGAAATTGCAGAGCATATTCATCACGAAGCCTAAAATTGATGCTTCCAAAGGAAACTACCACCTTCTCACCTCCGGAGCCTACGAAGGTCTTTGGCTGACAAGTCGCTCTATGCAACGCAGCGAAGATTTCAGCCCTCCCCTCACAACCTTCGGCCCTCAGTGCCCACTCGAAGATAGCTAGTCTGGCTACAGCATTCGGAGACAGCTGGGGGAGGGTTACGTGAAACAAGTCAAGTACTTCGGCTAAAAAATCCACAGCCGGGAGGCCCAAGCCCGCTTCGAAAAAAGCTTCGAACACCACAACTTCTCCGGGTCTCGGTGATGGAATTGATTCTTTGCCCGGCTTCCGAATCATAACTCCATTACTAATATTTCCCCCCGCTGTGATTGCCAAAGATTCTTTCTTGCAGGTAGACCGCCCCAATTCAAAAGATTGATCCAAGTACTTGGTTGAGGGTGGGCACAGACCTTGGACATCGGGGATTTGAGGATTTTTTCCCTTTGCCGCCATGGAAGTTGTCGCCTGCATCGGAGACGTCGCCGCCATTGTTGCCGCTGCCGCCGCCGCAGCCGCTTGTTGACGAGCCAAGATCGAAGGAGGTGCAGAGCCTTTGGTTTTCGCCATCGCAATTGCTGGATCAACTTGAGAGAATGGGAACTAGGGCTCAAGAACTCGAAAGTTAGGGCTCAAGAACTCAAGAACTCAAAAGGCTTTTGACTGGGAGCGAGCGATGAAAAGGTAATCGAGTAAGTTCCAGAGTTCTTTATTTATAACCTAAAACTTTCCGTTTGTTACCGTTTGGGCTCTGCCCTTTCGCATTCCCGCTTGTTATTTTCCTCCGAAAATAACGCTTCATATAACTCCGTTAGAAACAGAAACTAACGGTTATATTTTCTAAGTCTAAAAGGACTTTCGAACTTCCTGAATCGGTTCTAAGGTAGTTCAAAAAATAATTACCTTATGACTGATTCGAAGTTCATATCTTCATGTATTTCGGAGATAAAACAAAAATCAATAACCCCTATGATCGGTTATCTTTTCTTTCCGTATACTGCTCTCCTAACGTTACAGGTCGAACGGAGAAGCGTATTCGAGGGGCTACTGTTGGGGGAAAATATCTCCTCTTCGGGGTTATTGCCGAAGCAGCCCAAAGACAGCCAACTAGTTCGAAGATTGTCCGAAGACCTTCTTCGAAGATGCTCGGAACCTGGTTCGAAGCCCGAAGACAAGCACTGGTTCGAAGTATATCTTCGAACCAAAGCCCTTCAGGATCTTTTCTGCCAGCTAAAATGGAAGACTTATCTTTTATCCTATTAGATTAGTCTTTTACCATTTTAGCCCTATTAAGGAAACCGCATAGTTTCCTTAATGTCGGTTGTAATAGAGGGGTAAATAGGTCTTTTCCTTAATATTTAGGCCTATAAATACCCCCCATTTTACCCTGTAATGCGGACCGATTACCAGAAAATCAATACACACTTTCGAACTATTCTAAGCTATTATCCTTTCGGAGGCTTGGAACAGTTTGCTTCGCAAACACTTCGTTTGTTAGTTTCTTTTCTACAGAAACCTGTTAGCGTAATCTTTTACGCCAACACAGTATAAATTCTTTCTCTCTCTATGAGAACCCTTCGAGGTTCTTTCTATACCACATACACTAATACACAAAAAACTGTTGTAGCAGCCACAATTGATACAACAATTGGCACCATCCGTGGGGAGCTTATTGTACAAAAAGCTAAGTTCTCTGTCGCTGCCTATATTTCGAAGTACTCCTGTGGGGGGGGGAGCTTCAGAATCCTAGGATTCTGCGCACCCTTCGGCGAGAGACTTCAAGTACAGGTCAAAGGCCTCTCTCGCCTTCCACCACCACTCGCGCCTCGGAGTGCACCCTTTCGCAAGAGGCTCCGGGTGCACGCCAAAGGCCTCCAAAGCCATAGGGGCTACGAGGCGAGCTATTCAATCGCGTGAAACCGCTCGATTTCTGGTTCAAGTCGAGCTTTCGGAGGTATGTACACAGCTCGAAGCCCCGCTTCGTTGTGCAAAGCAGAAATTGTTTCATTAAATCTTTGAAGCCTTGCTTCACATTATTTAAAACCGAAGCCTTGCTTCACATTATTTAAAACCGAAGACTTGCTTCACTTTATTCAAAATCGAAGACTTGCTTCATGTTATTTAAAATCAAAGCCTTGCTTCGCATTATTTAAAACTGAAGCCTTGCTTCGCTTTATTTAAAATCGAAGTCCTGCTTCGCCTTAAAATTGAAGCCTTGCTTTGCTTTATTGAAAACTGAAGTCTTGCTTCACCTTGAAATCAAAGCATCACTTTGCCTTATTGAAAATCGAAGCCTTGCTTCGCTTTATTTAAAACCGAAGCCTCGCTTCACTTTGTAAAAAACAGAGCACTCCTCCGAAGGCTACACAGCACCTCCAGGCCTGTAGCAGTGGGCTGTAGGACTCCCTCGAGCGATGGCTCGAGGTGTCTAGGACATCCGGGTGATGGCTCGATGTGTCCGGGATTCCATGCTCTGCCCTAATGCATCCTAGGGTCGTAGGTGGCCCAGGGTCGAAGGTGGCCCAGAGTCGAAGGTGGCTCAACCTATCGTAGGTTTGCTCAATCCACATGACCCATTCCTTTCATTCATTAGAGGATCAAGCTATGAAGCCCTGCTTCTCTATCTGAACATGCTTTGAAGTCTTGCTTCACGTGTCAAAATCTAATCTAAGACTTAAGCATACTGAGGCCATGCTTCGCCTAAAATCTAAATGTGCTTTGGAGCCCTGCTCGCACATATTTACTATCCAAAACCAAGCATGCCGAAGCCATGCTTCGCTTAATTTGAGTACACTGAAGCCTTGCTTCACTTCAAATTAAAGCAATCGAAGACCAAAACAGGCCTCCGATCAACGCGATATAAGCGTCTGAAGCCGGCAAAGGCGCACCCCTTCGCATTTTATAATTTCGCGCACTAGCAAAGAATAAGTCCCTAACTGCCACGCGCAAGGGGGACAAAGGTATGTATGCGAAGTGTGCGAATGAAATGCGCAGTACGAGCGTGAAAAGCTAAACGTTTGGAACACACAATTTATGCGAAGCATGCAAATGAGGTATGCAAATATACAAATCCCATTCATTGAATGATAAAAACGAAGTATGTTACAAATACACTTCGAAAACAAAATATTACGAGTATTCTGTATCTAAGCCTAAGAAAAAGTGAGCTCGAGGCCCCGACAAATTCGGCCCCCACTTGTTCTTCTTCCTTGCAGGGCCCCCTCAGTTGGACAAAGCCCCGTCAGAGCCTGGCCTCCCACGGCCAGACCATCCATAATCTGAAGCCCGCAGATCTCGTCTTTCGCCTTGCAGGTTGGTCCAAGTCTAAGGCACGGACGGTGCCGCCTCGAAGGCAAAAAAGTCTAGGGTATCATCGCATTGTAAGGCCGTATCCGAAGGCTGCACCCCCTTGCCACTTAAACCCACTTCAAAATAGCTTATGTCTGGCGAAGATGAGGAACTCTGAATGGGCTCCATCTTCACGGAAACCACCAGCTCTTGGGCTACATCGGAAATAGCTTCGCCCCTAGGACCCCTTGGAAGTATGAACCGAGGAGGGCCTTCGAACCTAGCTACTTCGAGCACCACCCAAAGTTGGTGAAGCTCTTCTGAATCCTCATGCATGTTGAAGTCAACATCCGAAGGCTGAGCTTGGGCAGGTATAAAGTCATTTATAGGCCTACGGCTACAAATTACAAAAAGCCTAAGGAGGTCTACACCTTTGGGGCAGAGGCTTCAACGTCAAAGGCTGAGCTGGCGAGGCTTGTGCCCTAGCTCGGCGAAGGCAGGAGACCCGTTGAAGATCGAGGACCGCTTCGCACCCTTGGTCCTTGTAGGGTTCTTGAAGCCGACGACATGCTCTGCAGACATCCGAAGGTGGCGAAACTAAGTGAGGGCCTCCAAAGGCCACCGGCGTGACCAAAGTAGCTGCCTTGAGGTGGTTGCACCCCGCGTTGTGAAGCATTTGCAACATCCCTTGGCCAACCACTTGCTCGGCCATCAACGTGAAGCCCTTCATCGACACCTCCACCATCGCCACAGTCGTCTAAAGGAACTCGAGGCGGTCCCCAACTGGATCTTAAGGATTGAAGTCCGGGGCCGAGCACTCGGTCCCTAGGTGCTCGAGCACTTCGGTCAAGCTCGAGGTGGCCTTATCGACCCCTCGGACCACGAAGTCTTCTAGAGATCGACTTGCTGTGCGAAGATCAGAGCACTTTGTCGCTAGCTTCGCCCTGGTCTCCTCCAAAGCCCAAAGTGCTTCTCGAAGCCTTTCTTGCTCCGAGGCCAAGGCTTCTCTTGTCTTGACTGCCTCAGACCTTGCTTCCTCTGCCGCTGCTTCAGCTTTCCTTCGCCTCTCGTCCTCCTCTGAAGCCCAGCGATGCAGGGTGTCCCTCTCCTCCGCCAAAAGGGTCACCCGATGGTCCACGGAGGCTGCTGTTGCAGCATTCAACGTCAAGGCCTGGCAAGATTCAAGAAAATCTTCAGTATTGATTAAAAAAGCTAAGTATCACTCGGAACTCGTGTGAAGCTTCGGTCACCTAGACGAGGGCTTCGTGGGCATTTGCAAAGAGATCTAGGTGGCTAGCACGGATAAGCTGTGCCACAAAGTCCCCTTGCCCCACAGCAACGCAACCCTCATGGAAGGAGTTGATGGCTGCCTCCATCACAGGTCCCCTCAGTAGTAGAGGCCGGACCATCTGCGTCAAAGGCTCCACCATAGAATGCTCCGCCGTAGCCAGGCTCCGATCCAGTACCTCGACCACCTCTTCGGTTTGCTCCTGAGGGGCCCCTCCACCGCGGTTGTCCCCTTCGTCCTCTCGGACGAAGAGCTCTCGGAATCTGAGCTGCTGCTGCTGCTCCCACTACTGTCGGAGGTCCCCTCAGGCTCCGCCACAACAGGCCTCACATTGCCACCGGTGCATAAAGAAAAATACAAGTCAATATACATGAATAAAAAGAGAAGAGTGATCAAGTTTCTACCTTCGTCAACATCCTCTTCGCTTGAAGTGATGTCCTGGAAAGATGTGGGAGCGATGTGCGTTCCCTAGTCCCTTCGCTGTGCGGGCTGACCCTCGGTCCCCGCGCTCGATGTGGTCACTATTGTAGCCTCTAGCACCACCACTTTGGTTGTCACCACCTGATGGGGAGTGGTCCCGATCTTCCGCTAGGTAAGGGATAAACTTGGGTTGGTGGAGAATCTCGACGTTGGCGATCCAAGGCTCCGGTCCGGCGGATCAAAACCATGCAATCGTTACACCACTGTCTCCGTTGGTTATCAACCACGCAGAACGCGATTGACCTCGCCACGAAGGCTAATTCCTGCAAGCGAACCCAAGAACACAAGCAAGAACAGGAAGGATACAAATCGAATGCCAAATCACAGACAAACGAAGATAAGGTGAGGTTTCACAAACGCCAATGCAGCAGCCAATCGGTCCGGTGCAAGAGGCGGGATCTAAACACAACAGTGTAGATGCTACAAAGCAAAACCTAACCCTAGAAGTGGCTGGCGTGAGAATATATAGGGCGGCGGCCTGTGGAAGGTGAACAGACATGGGCTGTGGGCTAGAAGGCGAACAGACATGCACTATGGGCCAACACGGTCCAGTTTTGTCACGCAGGACGGTTTCGGTCACACAGAACGACTCGAGACTCCAAATGATGTGAAACCAACGGCAAACGATCCTTCTTCTCCTTAGCTTTCCAAAAAGTCAAAGAACGCGCCAATCAGACTTCGTATGAGGAAGTTACGCCCATTTTGGTGCAGGGTGGTCGATGTAGTCCGAACCAGCGAAATCTTGACTTCAAACATCCGTGCGGCTCCGTCTTCAACTCCAATTCTTCTATTCCATCTCCCATGTTCCTAAGCAACAAAATATCACTAGTATTCAGTAGCATCCCATCCAAACAAATATTGACATAGTTGCTAAGGAAAGAATTAACCTCATGGTTCAAGAGACGGGCACGGGCGCATGTGATTCGTCCTAGTAACTGAATTGTAGGTGGAGGCTCCATGTGTGTATCATGTGAAGTGATGTCCTCGTCATCCTCCCCTCTTGAATTGGAGTCGTCCTCGACTCAAGCTCATCGTCAGCTCCCAAATAGGGTTTTAAATCATCAGCACGGGGCATCAATTTAAACTTTCTCAAATCAGGAAAACGATCCTCGCGCAAGTATAACCAAACAAGATCTCCTGGTTTGAAAAACATCTTCTTTCTTCCTTTATTTGTCCTTGGAGCAAAATAGTGTGCCTTCTTTTCTATAACTTCCTTGGTCTTCAGAGGCATAGCTTTCACAAACTCTGCACGCTTTGTTGCCTCCATGTTTGCTCTCTCTTGAAAAGGAAGTGGCAGCAAATCAAGTGGTGTGATTGGCTTAAAACCATACACCACTTCAGACGGGCACAATTGTGTTGTTGAGTGGATATCTCTATTGTATGCAACTTCAACATGTGGAAGACAGTCCTCCCATTCTTTCAAGTTCTTCTTAATCATTGTTCGCAGCAACATGGAGAGTGTACGGTTTACCACCTCTGTTTGACCTTTAATTTGCGGGTGACAAGTTGTTGCAAATAACAATTTTGTGCCAAGCTTGGCCCACATTGTCTTCCAAAAGTAACTCATAAACTTCACATCATGATCTGAAATAATGGTTCTAGGCATCCCGTGCAATCTCACAACTTCCCTGAAAAATAAATCAGCAATATGTGAAGCATCGTTGGTCTTGTGACAGGGAATAAAATGTGCCATTTTAGAAAACCTATCCACTCTTACGAATAAAGTCCTAGGCAATCCCACAATAAAGTCCATGCTAATATCTCCCCAAGGTGCACTAGAAACAGGAAGTGGAGTATACAAACCATATGGGTTAAGTTTGGACTTAGCTTTATGGTATGTGGCACAACGCTGCACAAATCGTTCAACATCTCTCCGCATCTTTAGCCAATAAAAATTATTGGACAGCAGAGCCAAAGTCTTTTCTCTCCCAAAATGTTCCATTAATCCACCGCCATGTGATTCTTGCAACAACAGCAAACGTACGGACGAATCTGGAACACATAGCTTGTTAGCATGGGACAAGAAACCGTCATAAACATGAAATGTTTTCCAGTCTTTTCCATCATTACATTTAGTGAATGGTTCAGCAAATTCTTTATCTACAACATACAAATCTTTCAAGCTTTCCAAATCTGGAACGTTAATATCAAGTTGAGATAAAAGAACAACCATGCGAGACAATGTATCAGCAACCACATTTTCTTTGCCATTCTTGTATTTCACAATGTATGGGAAAGGTTCAATAAATTCAACCCATTTAACATGTCTATGGTTCAGTTTAGCTTGCCCTCTCAAATATTTGAGTGCGTCATGATCAGAATGTATAATAAACTCCTCAGGCAAAAGGTAATGTCGCCAAGTCTTAAGCACACGCACTAAGGCATATAATTCACACTCATAGGTAAAATAATTCAATTGTGGACCATGCAATTTCTCACTAGAATAGGTCACGGGTTTACCTTCTTGTAGCAGCACACCTCCTATTCCAACACCACTAGCATCACATTCTAACTCAACAGGCTTACTGAAGTCGGGTAGCTGAAGTAGAGGTGCACGTGTAAGGCGATCCTTGAGTGTGGCAAGAGCTTGTTCTTGTGCTGACTCCCAAGTAGAAGTAACTCCCTTCTTGGTCAATTCAGGTAAAGGACCAGCTATGGTGCTGAAATCTTTCACAAAACGCCGGTAGAAACCTGCAAGACCAAGAAAACTACGTACTGCAAGGTTAGTTTTAGTGGCATGCATGACACATCCTTTCAGATTAATAACTTGTGATGAGGAAGGAGAAACAACTTTTTCTTTTTGTTGCCTCGAAAGTGTTTTAGCTACTTGCTGATTTTCAGAAAGTTGTTTGCTCTTTTGTGCGTCCCTAGCACGTTTTTCTTGTTCAAATTTCACAATTTCAGCAGGAGTCATAGGAAGCAATGTAACTTTCTTTCCTTTATACATAAATGTGTACTTATTGCTCCTACCATGGTGTGTAGCATCAGTATCATATACCCAAGGTCTACCAAGTAATAGAGAACATGCTTGCATTGGTACTACATCAAAATCAGCACTTCCAAAGTATGTACCAACGGAAAATTCGATGTGAACAGTTTGTGTTACCTTGACCTTACCGCTGTCGTTGAGCCATTGCACATGGTAAGGGTGTGGATGTGCACGTGTGGGAAGTTGAAGCTTAGTTACCACGTCGAGGCTCACCAAATTGTTGCAACTACCGCTGTCGATGATGACACGCGCACGACGGTTATTGACGAGGAAGATGGTCTGAAATATATTGTTCCGTTGTGCCTGGTCGTCCTGGTCCATGTGAGTGCTCAAGTCACGTTGTACAATAAGTGCTGCCATGTTAGTGAAAAGATAAAGCAACAAAGAATAATCCTTATGTAAAACAGCTAGGTCTGGTGGTGGGTGTGGGGTGGAAGCAATCCGTCAAGGACCTTACCCACGCTTGCAAGTGTTCTTACCACGCCGCAGTGAGGTCACCGGCCTACAGGTGATGAACCAAGTGGAGGGTGGTGTACAATTGCAAGAAATGAACCTGTCCTGACCAAGAGAAATGTGTAGCTTGGAAGGCAAGTGAGTAGCAAGGATTAGCGATAATAATAACAGTTAAACCAAGTTCAATAAGTATTCCCAAGTACTTGTCAAAGTTGCTGGCCTTAGTGCTCCCAAGGTGAAAATTCAAGCAATAGAGGGAAACTATGTGCCCAAAGCTCAAAAGGAAGCACAAACAGACCAAATTCAACTCTCTACAGATCGGACAAGGGATCGGACAAGGGATCGGACAAGGGTATGTGCACAATTTTTTTTTCTTCTGCTGCTGCTCGGATCGGACAAGGGATCGGACAAGAGTTCGGACAAAGGTTCAGACAAGAGATCGGACAAGCAACAAACAGCCAAAGACTGCCTCAGATTGGACAAGAGTTCGGACAGGAGTTCGGACAAGAGTTCGGACAAGCAACAACAGGACTGTTTCTCTTTTTTTTATTATTTTTTTTTTCTCTTTTTTTCACTCTATTTTTTTTTGAAACAAGGATGACAAGAGATACAACCAGAAAAATTGGCACCTGCAACTGAGGTGGGATGTGGCTCACAAAAATTCAAACAAGTTCGTTGTCCGGCGAGCAAAAACTTTGTCCAATTTTTTTCTTTATCTTCCTGATTTTTTTTGGCGATTTTGGTGAGGGCTAACAGGGTAACCATGTTAGGGTACCCACCCAAATCGGGTCAGGAACACGCTCAAAAAATTTCAGATTTTTCTGCCAAACGAGCGAAAAGTTATGCATGTTTTACTGAAGGGGGTCACAAAGAGCAGATGTGGAAAACAAATAGGGTTGCGGAAGGGGGGTTTTTCGGTGGGGAAATTTTTTTTCTGAGACACAAGAACAACTACTACTCAAACGACACAGAGGGATGACTAAACCAGCAACAAGACTCGACCAAGAACACGAACTCAACAAAGTTAAAACTGAAATTAAAATCGCAAGGCACAAAGGGGTTCTCAGTGGGGAATTTTTTTGGTGCGGTTTTCTGGACTCTGGGTAAAACAAAAAGCAGATCGAGATTACCTAACGGAAAATCTGAGCTCTGATACCAGCTGATGGGGGAGTGGTCCCGATCTTCCGCTAGGTAAGGGATAAACTTGGGTTGGTGGAGAATCTCGACGTTGGCGATCCAAGGCTCCGGTCCGGCGGATCAAGACCTTGCAATCGTTACACCACTGTCTCCGTTGGTTATCAACCACGCAGAACGCGATTGACCTCGCCACGAAGGCTAATTCCTGCAAGCGAACCCAAGAACACAAGCAAGAATAGGAAGGATACAAATCGAATGCCAAATCACAGACAAACGAAGATAAGGTGAGGTTTCACAAACGCCAATGCAGCAGCCAATCGGTCCGGTGCAAGAGGCGGGATCTAAACACAACAGTGTAGATGCTACAAAGCAAAACCTAACCCTAGAAGTGGCTGGCGGGCGTGAGAATATATAGGGCGGCGGCCTGTGGAAGGCGAACAGACATGGGCTGTGGGCTAGAAGGCGAACAGACATGCACTATGGGCCAACACGGTCCAGTTTTGTCACGCAGGACGGTTTCGGTCACACAGAACGACTCGAGACTCCAAATTATGTGAAACCAACGGCAAACGATCCGTCTTCTCCTTAGCTTTCCAAAAAGTCAAAGAACGCGCCAATCGGACTTCGTATGAGGAAGTTACGCCAATCGGACATCCGTGCGGCTCCGTCTTCAACTCCAATTCTTCTATTCCATCTCCCATGTTCCTAAGCAACAAAATATCACTAGTATTCAGTAGCATCCCATCCAAACAAATATTGACATAGTTGCTAAGGAAAGAATTAACCTCATGGTTCAAGAGACGGGCACGGACGCATGTGATTCGTCCTAGTAACTGAATTGTAGGTGGAGGCTCCATGTGTGTATCATGTGAAGTGATGTCCTCATCACCACCGGGGCATCCACGGGCTCCACTTCAGCATCAAGGTCCACGGCCGCACGTTCCGTCGTGGTAGGGGCTTCGTCCACCGAAGGCTCCGACCGAACCCTCGAGGACTCCACAGACTTCGAGGTCTCAGGTTCCTTGTCGAACACCCTCTTTCATTTGGAGCTGCTCGCCGAAGGTGCCAAACTAGTGAAGTCGGGGAGCGCTTGGACCTCCTCGACGCCAAGACAGGTCCACACCTAGTTACAACGCTCCCAGGATCCCACCCGGGCAAACCTTCGGGTCTACTCATCCGGCGTCAGAGCCCCAACAACGCACTCCGCAGCCACGATTGCCTCCTCTAGAGGCTGCACATCACGCACAACTTCATCAAGATTTCAAGTCAGAGTGAGTTAATTTTGCAAAGTATGAATATGAAGAATTTCGAAGTCTTGCCAAGGCGCTTCGCAGACACCTCGCTCGGTCCCTTTGAGCCTGAAGCCTAGAACAAGTTCTTAGGCTAGGAGAGCGCGAGGGGGCTAAGCCGGAGGGTGATGAACTCTTCGGCCAAGTCTCTCATGTTCATCTTCGAAGATACCCTTCGGAGGAGCAGGATCCTCGATTGAAGGGATTCGGGGCTCCAGTTCACCACACCCTCGCGTCGGTAATAAATGAGCACGCTGGTACTCCAAAGAGAGGAGTCCACGCCCACTGAAGCATAGAACCATTCTTGGTCCCACTTCGAGTACCACTTGTTGTTCAAAGACCTCACCGGGAAGTCATCTTGGAACTCCCTACGGAGCTGGAAGTTGGCGCTCCCAAAGGCTAAGTCCCTCTCCACACGATCTGCCCCCTCCCTTCGCTTTGGCTGGCAGCTTGCGTCGTGAAGGGCGACAAAGACGTCCATGCGCTCCTCATAGCCTTCGGCCATCATGGCCCATTAGAAGATGGCTAGCCTCACCATGGTGTTTGGGGATAAGTGAGGGAGCTCAAAGTTGTACGCCTTCAGCACCTCACTCAGCCTCTCCACTTCTAGTAGCCTGGGGCCCACCTTGAAGAAGGCTTCGAAAACTACAACCTCATCAGGCCGAGGCCTCGGGATGGTCTCCGTCTTCTCGGGCACCAAAGTTGGGTGCCCTCGGAAATCTTCCCTCCGCAAATCCTCTGAATGGACTCCTCCGTGGAAGCCGAAGCATTCAACTCCAGTGTTTCTCGAACGTATCTGACAGCAACCGAAGGTCCCTCGGCCCCAAGCGCCTCGTTGCAGGCTTCGCCGCCGGTTGGGCTTGAATGGAGCTCGAGGTCACGCCCAGGGCCAAGGCCTTCTTTGTCGCAGCCTTCTTCGGCATCTCACAGGGCTTTGGTGCAAAGGGCGCTAAGAAGCTGCGAAGCAGGCTGCTAGGGGCTGAAGCGGAAGGCAAATGAGAGCATGGGCGGAGTTGTGGTACGGTGAACCCCTTTTATTGGCGGTAAAAGACGTCCACGTGCCCCGCACAAAACCCTTTTTTCACCAATTACCCCGGCCTCCATAGTCAATGACAGGTGGGCCCAGGGTGAATTTGAAGCAAACCGACACGCACCCCCGCGCTGCAATGGTCAGTTTTCTGACCGTTCCAGGGTCGTTTGCACTTCCAAGAGTGTCCCGTCAATCCGAACAGGCATTTATTTCCTGCGCAGTTTGAAGCCACCCTTCAGTCCAAGTTCTGAAGGCCTGCCTTCTCTGAAGCTTCATTTAGTCCAAGTCATTTGTCCTGAAGCGCACACACCCCTTCGCTCTGAAGGGCTACGTGCGAGGGGCTACTGTTGGGGGAATTATTTTTCCCTTAAACAGGGGACAAATGACATCAGTCTCTAGAGGCCTTGGGCCCGGAGCCTGTCACCGCCGAAGCCTGAAAGTGAAGTCCAGCCTCCTCTAACCGAGTTAATTCCAAAGAACCAAGATTTCACCCTCTAGAGCCTTCCGGAGCCAAACCTCCGGGACCTCTCCTGGTGCCTCTGGAGCCCTCTGGAGCCCTCTAGCGCCAAGCCTCCGGGACCCCTCCGGTCTCCTTCGGAGCCAAGCCTTCGGGACCCGTTTGGTCCCCTTCAAAGCCCTCTCCGGAGCCTTTTGGAGCCCACTCTGAGAGCCGGTTCGGAGCCTAGTTCGGAGCCCTCTTCGGGGTCTGCTTCGGAGTGCCATTTGGAGCCCCCTCGACTACCTCCGACTGAAGCACTCCGGCAAGTACTCTAGACCAGAAGAAATATCCAAGCATCGCTATAGTGTAGAGCCATACCAGGGCCCCTTCGCCCCTAGTATGCCGTATACATGCTCCAAAAGTTATGTTTATCTACTACATCTATAAAGTCAAATGTACAGTACTTTAGCCTGTGTACCTATAAAAGCAGGGCCTTGCCCTTGTAATAGACAGGTTGAAAAGTAGAGGCAAAAACTATGCCAAATCCACTATAAATTGGACAGAGGGCTATTATCCCTCTGGGAGGCTTAAACCAGTATAAACTCTCACTCTCTGTGAAAACCCATCGAGGTTCTTTCTATACCCCATACACTAGTACACAAAAACCTGCTGTAGCAGCCAGAATTTCTACAACAAACGTGCATCACGTAAAACATTAAAAACAGCACGTAAGTGATCCATATGTTCATCCAAAGACTTGCTATAAATCAAGATATCGTCAAAGTAAACCACCACAAATCGACCAATAAAAGCCCTCAAAACCTCATTCATTAATCGCATGAAAGTACTAGGTGCATTAGTTAAACCGAAAGGCATTACTAACCACTTATACAACTCGAATTTGGTTTTAAAAGTTGTTTTCCACTAATCGCCAAGTTTCATTTGAATCTAGTGGTAACCACTACGCAAGTCAATTTTTGTGAAAATTATAGAGCCACATAATTCATCAAGCATGTCGTCATGTCTAGGAATAGGATGATGATATAGAATAGTAATATTATTGATAGCTCTACAATCAACACACATACGCTAAGTACCATCTTTCTAAGGAACCAAAAGTACAAGAACGGTACAAGGGCTAAGGATTTCACGTACATACCCGTGGTCCAAAATGTCTTGGACTTGTCGCTGAATTTCAATAGTCTCCTCGGGGTTGGTTCTATAAGCAGCACAGTTTAGCAATGTTGCACCCGGAATCAAATCAATTTGATGCTCTATTCCTTTGATAGGTGGTAACCCCGGTGGTATCTCGAATGGAAAAATGTCCTCATATTCCTGAAAAAGGTTAGTGGCAGCAGGAGGTATCGAACTAGCAATATTATCAAGTGAAAACAAGGTCTGCGTGCAAACCAAAGCATAGCAACCATCATCATCAGAAATTTCAGCAAGGTTACATTTTCTAGCAAGCATGACAACACTGTTGGTGCAAATGTTGCACCTACAGGTTCTCTGGGATCAAGAACGAACAAACAAAGAGTTTGCGCTTTAGGGCTACCTCGAACCTCCGATTAGGATAATAGCTCGAGTAGTCCGAATGAGTGTAATGAATAACTTGTTCTGGATCCCCTTTTACAGGGCACAAAGGGGGGTATTTATAGGTAAAAAAGCATAAGGAAAATACCTAATTACCCCTAGATTACAACCGACATAGCGGAACCTAATCGGTACCAGAAACAAGGTTATAAGAGGTAAAATACTACAAGGTAGATGGATAAGATGGACATCTCATCAATCTTGTCCTTTGGATTCGGGGCCTCTATCTCCCATTCGAAGGGTTCTCCAGGGCTTCGCACCGCTGCACCCTTCGGCGTGGCGACTCATACTTCGAACAACTGCTCACTAGCTTCGGAGCTCTCCTCAGCCTATGAAGGATTAATCTTTAAGCCCTGGAAATGGAGTAATTTCCCCCAACAGTAGCCCCTCGAATACGCCTCTCTGCAGTTAACCTGTTTAGAAAGAAGGCAGTATACGGAAGGAACATTTCTATTTTTTGAGGCTTAAAGAGGATTCAGGCATATTATAACTTAGTCGAGGACTTTGAACCCAACGCATTCGAACCTCCTCGTTCGGGTTCCTGAGAGGAATGGGAACGCACGCTGGGAGGGAACGGTTCCGGAGAGTAGACATCGTGGAGTGCCGTTTGATTGTAGTCGTTACGGCGTAAGTAACCGTTACACTCTGCAAAAGGTAACGGTCGATTTTTACGGCGGTTGCTCGCTGTTCCAATTACTGGACCCACTTGTCAGTGACAGAAGCCGAACCTGCAGTGCGAAACCAATCGAAGAGTAGCACTGGAGGTGCTGTTATAAAAGGGAAAGACAAGGATTAACCGAGAATTTTTACCGCATCCATTATTCTTGATTCACTTTCCCCCAATCCTCCAACCTCTCGAGCATCCGAGCGAGATGGCGAGAACTAGCCACACCAATCCAGCAGCATCCAGCACCCTAGCGCAGAGGCAGGCGTGGGCTGCCTCGGCAGCAACGGCAATGGCGGGGACTTCGAGCGGCGCTTGGCCCAACAATCCTCGGGAGCTTCGTCCGCCTTCCAAGAAGAAGATCGCCCAAAGCTTCCTCATCGGTCAATTCGTGAGCACCGCCGAATCTATTGAAGAAGCCGTGGACAGAAAGCTGGGCGCTGGACTGAGGACTCGGGTCCCCGAGCCAGAATCAACTCTGAGGCCGCGAAGCGGGGAGGTGGTGGTCTTCGAAGCGTTCTTCGAAGCAGGCTTGGGGCTGCCGGCCGTGGACTTCTTGGCGGAGGTACTGGACATGTTCCACATAACTCTGCCTCAGCTGTCTCCCAACCCCATCGCGCGCTTAGCCATCTTCGAATGGGCGCTTCGGGCAGAAGGATGCGAAGGGCGCTCCGAGATCTTCGCCGCGACCCACGAAGCTATATGCCAGCCTAAGCCACAAGACGGGCCTGGGGACTCCAAGGTGACCATAGCCTTCGGCAGCGTCACTTTCCAGCTGCGGAGGCAGCATGCCCTTCATTTACCTGCAAAAGCCATAAATGACAGGTGGTATACAAACTGGATACTTCGGTGGTTTTACGCCGAAGTCGGAGAGGACTCCCCCCTCGCTGGTCCTCTCCAAGAGATCTGGTTCCGGAAGGAGGCGGAAATCTCTCCGAACCCTAGCCTGCTCTCGACGAGGCTAGGGTTGCTTACTTCGGTGGCTCGCCGCATGAGTATGCACGATCTGGCCGAAGAGTTCATCGCCCTTCGGATCCCTCCCCTCGGAGCTAACTGGCCGATCGCGTTTGCGCGGGCCTCGGAGGGGGATCTCCGAAACTTAGGTAAGACTATTCCCTCCAACATCATATTAGATGAAAGAAACAATTATATTCATAATTTCATACATTTTTCTTTCAGTGGCTCCTCTGGCATTGGCTCCGGAGGACATAGTTCGGGCCACTGAACGAGTTCTCGGAGCCCCTTCGGTGACCGAGAAGCAAAAAAGGCTAGAGCTGGTGGGATGCTGGGAGCAATCCAATAGAGTGTGGAGAGCTCTTGGGATGGAGCCCCCCTCTTCCTGACTTTGCCCCGACCGGAGCGGCTGCTCGCAAAAGGAAAGTCACTGCCGAACCATCCAAGAAAACCGGCAAACAGCTTCCCAGGAAGAAGAAAGTAGCGAAGCCCCCTTCACAGTTGACGCCTGCCTCTTTGGCTTCATCACCGGGCGCTCAGAGCTCAGCCTCCGAAGAGGTAGAGGACTCCGACGCTCAGACAGCGGCGGCCTTCGAAGCCTACCTCCTGGATGACGACGAAGACCTAGGGGAGGTCACCCCTGGCACCTCCATTAGGGAGGTAGTAAGCGTAACCCCGACGGTTCCCCCTGTGCCCGTCGTCGCACAAGTGGAGTCAGGCTCTGCTACTCCCAACTTGCCTACACCCGAGGCGGTTACGGCGGAAATCGCGGCTCCGGCCGGAAATGTTGAGGCCAGGACCTCGGGAGATGACTTCGCGACATCCTTCAGATGTACGAGGTCCTGGAGGATCCAGCGATCCTACCCCACGAGGCTCCCGGAGGTACTTTCCGAAGCTCCCCCTTTTTTAATCAATACCTGCACACTATCTTTGGAAATATGCTTATTAATTTTTGTTATCGAAGTAGGTACCTCTACGGGTGTCGATGCTTCGGTGGCGTTCGAAGCTCCTGCACCTTCGGAGGCTGCTGCTCGAGCGGACCCTCCCGTGTCTTCGGATGCTCCGAGCTTGATGGTGCAGAACGCGTCCGTTAGAGCGGAGGATATGCCTGCCGGGATGAACTTGGCGACGGAGGTCACCCTTGCAGTGGCGGCCCCGACCACCGAGGTTGCGTCTGCCACTGTGGTTGTGGTCGAAGGGGTAGCTGCCGACGATCGGAGTATCCCCGCTTTGCCTTCTTTCATACCAGGGAGGGGTAAGAGCCTATCTAGTCTCAGCCTTCTTCCTGGCCACGCCGCAACCTCCCTTGGCACTTCGGAGGACGAGGCCACAGCGGATGATCTTCAAGCTTTGTCTTGGCTTCCTCTGCTGGCTCCGTTCTTGGAGCATCGGGGTGGCCTCCGAAAACTCATGGAGCCCCTGGCAGAGAGAAGCCAGGATATCGCCAATACGGACTTGGTCTCCGTCTTGAGCGAGGCCAAGGCTTCGTCACTCAACTCAGCCCTCGAAAGGGCTGCCCTTCAAGTATGAAAAGACACCATAGCTGCTTTGCATTAGTGATCATAAATACTTCGGTACTTACTTGTTCTTTTTGCAGCAATTTGTCCTTGCTATAGCGGCAGCGACTTCCAACGAGGTCGAGGTTAATCGACTTAAACGGAAGGTCACCACCCTCCAGACGGCCCTTAACGACTCTACCGAGAGATCCCTCAGGCTGGAGGAAGAGACCCTAGAGGAATGGAGGGCTAGGGCAGCGTCTGATAAAGCCCTCCGGGTAGCGCGACAAGATGGCGACGCACTTCGCTCCTCTGCCCAAGAGGTCGAGGCCGAGCGCGTCGTCTTTCGGGCGGAAGTTGAAAGACTCCGCCAAGAGGCTGCTACTTCGAGCGCGCAGTTGGTGGAGCTCCAAGGGGCTCTTAGCCAGGCGATGGCCCATAAGAGCTCTTTAATGCTCCAGGTGGCCGAAATGTCTGCGACTGCTACAGGGTTGGAAACAGTGGAAAAGAAGAATTCCAGCATGGCGGACCGTACCTTGGAGGCTCTTCAGGGTACCTTGGGGTACTTCGGCACTATGTGCCCTTCGTCTTCTGCTGCGACCCATGAGCCCCTTGACCGAAAGCTGACAAGGATCCAGGTGGCTTCGTCGCTGATGATGAGCTCCGGCATTGGGGTTCTTCGTCACCTTGAGTCTCTTCGGATCCCCCTCGGCTCAGTCAGGGGTTCGACCCCTGGAGGCTTCACATCCGACGACTTGCTGTGGCCATCTTCAGAAGTGGCTTCGGCCTGGAAAGCCTTCCGGTCAACCTGGAAGACGGACCACAAGGTCGCAGCTAAAGCTTGGATTGATGAGGCCCGTCGGCAGAAGCAGGCGCAAACAAGGCCACCGCTTCCTGCTTCGCCAGCTCCTGCCATTCCTGCTCTGCCAAGCGACCCGCAGGTCTAGTCGCTTAGGGTTATTATGTACACGAAGCCTTGTAAAGCCTCTTTTTATTAATGAAAAAGCCATAAACAAGAACTTGTCTTGGGTGTTCTGCTCTTTTTTAGGTTTTGTCATGCCCTTCGAGCCCTGACCTCGAACTTTTGGAAATTACCGATGAGCTCCGAAAGGAGTGGGCAAATCTCGAGGGCTTGAGGCCTTACTGCCGCTCCCGCTTCTATGTTCCTCGTGGAGACGGAGGAGAGATCACCGTTGAAGTCTGCCAAGATTTCTTAGCTTATATTAAAGAGGAAGAGAAGGTGGAGGGATCTTCGTCTTCCGAACCTATTGACTGGTCGGACTCCGAGTACCGGGCTGAAGACCCTGCGGAGGCTGACTCCGAAAGGCTCCTGACATGGGCGGAGCTTCAAGAAGAGCAAAAGAAGCTACGAGCCTCCAAGAAGAAGAGAAGTGTTCGAACGAAGAGGTCCAAGCCGACAGCTTCGAGCTCCGTAAGGCAGAGTAGCCGGAGGAGTAGCTCTAGATGTCGACAGGGTCGTCGATTTTTCCTAGGCTTGGACCAAAACTTTTTTTGATGTAAAAGTATAATGATTTAATGTGAAATACTTCGAAAGTATGTTGTGTGACTCCTATCCTCCGACCCCCCTTGTGGGTGGTGGAGCCTTTACTATAGCAAAGGGTTCGCTAGGCACAATAATGCTCTGAACAACCGAATGCTTCGAAATTACACTTATCATTTGTACTTTTAGAAGTACCACTTCGCGGCTCTCCTCTTATTAATTTTTTTACGCGGATCTTGACAAAGCCAGAGCATGGAATCCATACTTTGGCCACCTTCGGCTATTGTACAGATAGTTCGCGCCCGAGGACTAAAAATCTGTTCGCTTTTAAAGTCTTTAGACTCTTGTACGGATCCTAACAAGCCGGAGCCTGGAATCCGTACGGTGGCCACCTTTGGCTCTTTTACAGATACTTCGCACCCGGAGGCCGAAAATCTGTTTTTCTTTAAAGTCCTTAGACTCTTCTACGGATCCTAACAAGCCAGAGCCTGGAATCCGTAGGGTGGCCACCTTTGGCTCTTTTTATAGATACTTCGCACTCGGATGCCGAAAGTCTGTTTCTTTAAAGTCCTTAGACTCTTCTACGGATCCTAACAAGCCGGAGCCTGGAATCCGTAGGGTGGCCACCTTTGGCTCTTTTACAGATACTTCGCACCCGGAGGCCGAAAGTCTGTTTCTTTAAAGTCCTTAGACTCTTCTACGGATCCTAACAAGCCGGAGCCTGGAATTCGTAGGGTGGCAACGGAGCCTCTGAACCAATGGTTCGAAGGCAGCTGCCTGGGTCTTGGGAAAAATGCTTGGCTCTACAAGCATCTCTGTCCTCCTAATGCTTCCATCAGGAGTAAAGGATATTCGAAGAGCAAACAAAATTTGACCCTTATCTTTACTCATAGAAAGGAAAGTTTTACAAGTGATTACAAGGGGCCCCTAAGCAAAATAACGCTTAAGGTGCTCCGCATGCCATGCATGCTTCAATTCTTCTCCTTCTAAATTAGCTAATTTAAACGATCCGGGGCGTCCTGAGCGTAAGATAACATATGGTCCTTCCCATTTGTTTCCTAGCTTCCCCGGAGCTATTACACTTCGCAACACTAGATGACCGGGCTTTAACTCATTTAGCTTTATCTTCGGGTCATACCACGCCTTGGTGTGGTCCTGGTACTTAGTCAGGTTGGTGACTGCTCGAATCCTTGTTTCTTCTGATAAATCCAGCGAAGTGCTCCTGTCATCTTCGTCCCCAGGTTGAACTACGCGAAGCGATCCACCTCTGAGCTCCGTAGGAGTCATGGCCTCATCTCCGAACAGCAATCTAAATGGGGTGAAACCTGTGGACGTGGTTTGAGTGGTTCGAATGGACCACAAGATTTTACGGAGCTCTTCGACCCACATCCGCTTGGCCAATCCAACGATTCGGTGATTCATCCCGGAGAGAATGTTCCCGTTGACTCGCTCAACGGCTCCATTGGACTATGGATGTCGTACCGCCGCGAAGCACAGCTTAATGCCCAGTTCTTCACAAAATGCTTGGAAGGTGTCAGCTTCGAACTGGGTTCCATTATCCACCATCAACTCTCTTGGAACTCTGAACCTGCATATAATGTTCTGCCAGAAAAATTTTTGCACATTCCTCGAGGTGATAGCTGTTAACGGCTCCGCTTCAACCCATTTTGAGAAATACTCGATGGCTACTACCGCAAATTTCAAGCCGCCTTTTGCCATTGGGAAAGGGCCTATGAGGTCCATGCCCCATCTAGCCATTGGCCACATTAGGGCAATAACTTGAAGCTGAGCTGGCGGGCGATGGCTCCGTCTGCCCATCCACTGGCAGCCTTGGCATGTTCGAACCAGTTCCTCTGCATCTCTTACTATAGTTGGCCAATAAAACCCTTGCCGAAGCGTCTTGCCTGCTAGCGCACGAGGGGCTAAATGACCTCCGCATAAGCCTTCGTGGATGTCTCGAAGTATGTCTTGACCTTTGGGCTGTGAGATGCAGCGAAGTAGAGGTGAACACACTCCAGCTTTGTATAACATTCCACCAATAAGCTTGTAATTTTGAGCTCTTTCTTGCAACCTTCGGGCTTCTGGACCTTCGAGAGGGTCCATGGTACTTTGCAACATGTTCATAATAGGAGCCCGCCAATCTGTAATTGGAATACACAGTACCTTCGAATAGGGTATTTGAACAGCCGCTGGTTGCGCTAGTTCTTCGTAGAAAGCACCCTTCGGGAGGTCCACTGCCCCTGCTGCAGCCTTTGCAAGAATATCTGCAAGTTGATTCTCTGCCTGAGGGATACTTCGAACTGTAAATCCTCTGAACGCTGCTTCGGCCTTGCGGATTTCTTCAAGGTATTGTGCTAGGTGTGGATTCTTTTCTTGAAAACTTTTATCAACATGCCCTGCGACGACTTGGGAATCTGTCTTAATCACTATTCTTGTAGCTCCAAGCGCTTTAGCCTTTCGGAGGCCTAGCAAGATTCCTTCATACTCGGCGATGTTATTAGTGGTTTTGAAGTTGAGCCTCGCAGAATACATGGCCTTCTGCCCCGATGGTGATATGATGATGGCCCCTGCTCCGGCACCAGATGCTTGATAAGCTCCGTCAGAAAATATTGTCCAAAAACCTTCAGAGGATTCTTCCGGGGCCCAAATAGCAGATGGAGTCCACTCTGCTACAAAATCGGCTATAATTTGAGATTTAATAGTTGTTCTTGCCATGAAGGATATTACGAAGGGTGCTAGCTCGACCGCCCATTTTCCAATCCTGCCCGCAGAATCTTTGTTTCGGAGCATATCTCCAAGAGGATACGATGTAGGGACAATCAGGTTATGCGCCAAGAAATAATGCCTTAGCTTTCGCGAGGCCATTACTAGGGCATAAGCAAACTTTTGGAGTTCGGAGTATCTGACTTTAGCTCTGGATAATGCTTCCGACACAAAATAAACTGGGTTCTGGACTAGCTTTTCCTTAAGCTCGACTTCCCGGACCAATACTGCGCTCACCGCTGAACTTGTTGCTGCAAGATAAAGGAGCAGTGTTTCTTCTGGAAGTGGAACGGTCAAAATTGATAATCTTCCGAGGTATGCCTTTATATCCTCGAAGCTCTTCTGACACTCCGATGTCCACTGGAAGCTTTCGGACCCCTTTAGTGCGTTGAAAATTGGGAGGCTCAGCTCTGCTGACCTGGCCAAGAACCTGCTAAGAGCTGCGAGCCTTCCTGCTAGCTTATGAACTTGTTTCAAACTCTCTGGTGGAGCCATCCATTGTAGTGCACTTATCTGTGTTGGGCTAGCTTCGATTCCCCTGCTTGAGACTAAGTACCCTAGCAGTTTTCCTGCTTGTGCCCCGAATATACATTTTTCTGGATTGAGGCGTACTCCACATGCTCGGAGGCTCTCAAATGTTTCAGCTAGGTCTAGGCTATGCTGGTGCTTTTGAGCACTTTTTATTACAATATCATCCATATAGGCCTCGACATTCCGGCCTATCTGATGACCTAGAGCCTTAGCTATTAAATGAGAAAAGGTGGCTCCGGCATTCCACAAACCAAAAGGCATTCTTACATAACAAAATACCTCGGAAGGAGTTATAAAGCTTGTCTTGGCTTCGTCTTCGCGTTTCAGCCATACTTGATGATATCCGGAATAAGCGTCGAGGAAACTTAGCAATTCGGAGCCGGCTGTGGAATCTACCAGCTGATCTATTCGGGGCATCGGGTAGGGGTCTCGCGGGCATGCTTTATTTAATGAAGTGGAGTCGATACACATGCGCCATTTGTTCGAATCCTTCTTCCTTACAAAAACAGGATTAGCCAACCACTCGGTATGGGCTACTTCCCTAATAATGCCAGCTTTTAATAATTTCTCTACTTTTGCTTTAGCGAGGCTTGCTCTTTCTGCTGACAGCTTGCGGAGCCCCTGGCGCACTAGCTTGGCCTTCGGGTTGACGAGCAGACTATGCTCGATGATGCTTCGATCGACCCCGGTGATGTCTTCGTCGGTCCAAGCAAAGACATCCAGATTTCGCCTGACGACTTCTTCTAACGAAGTAGCTATCTCCGGGGATAGCCCTCTGCCGAACTGTACTGGATACTCTTTGCCATCTTTTGAAATTATTCTTGTTTCAATATCACCTTCTGGGCTTGGCTTGAGCGAGGACCCCTTCGAAGGGTTCGAGGTCACCAGCACTTCTTCGATGCCTTTCGCCACATTATGCACTTGCCGGGGGTCCAACGGCTGCCCATGGCCATACTCCGTCCTCCGGGCTACAGCTTGGTCTCCCGAAATAGTAAGCACTCCACCTTGCGTGGGCATTTTGAGACAATGGTAATTATGGTGCGCTATAGCTCCGAACTGGTTCAACATCCCTCGGCCGAAGATTGCATTGTAAGCATATGGAGCGTCGACAACGTCGAAGATCACCTCTTCTATCCTGGCTAGAGGCCCCTCTCCGAAGGCAACCTCGAGGCCTATCTGGCCGAGGGCATCGAGAGGTGGTCCTGAGAACCCTTGAAGCGGCTGGGACGCTGGAAGTAGATGCTTCCGAGGTATGCACATCTGATCGAAGGCCTGGACAAAGAGTATGTCTGCGGAGCTCCCACCATCTACCAGGATCCTTCGGACCTCCACTCCTGCTATATCAGCAGAAATGACCAATGGGTCAGCATGGGGGAACTTCACCCCCGCAGCATCGCTGGCGGTAAATGAGATTGGTACGTGGGACCACTCTGGCATCCCTTCGGTGGAACTCGAGGTCCCATTGTGCCCGACTTCGTGGACGTATTCGCGCCGCTGCCTTTTGGACATGCTTCCGAGGGTCCCCCCTCCGGATATGGGCAGGACCACTCTCTTGTCGCGGTCTTGCGGGTCTTCCTGCTTTGGTGGTGGCATAATGTTGGCCACCGGCAGCCGTATGGGGGCTTCAAGGGCACCGCCTCGGGCCACAGCTTGTACAGGCTCCGACCGTGCCGATGGTGGGGCTCGATCCGAAGTACCCCGCCCGGTACTTCGTTCAAGGTAGTCGCCTCTAAGGGCCAACACTGCCTTACAATCCTTCGTGTCATGGCTTCTATTGTCGCCATGCACGCAACAGAAAAAACTCTGGCGCCTGCCAGGCATCCTTTCTTGAGGCTTCGGCGGCCCAGCCTTGAAATTCTTCACCTGCTGGAAATTGGCAGGTGCCTTCGGAGTAGAAGGTGCAATGTTTAGCACCTCTGAACGAAAATGCTTCTTTCCCCGCTTGTGCTCGTTGAAGCGGTTGTCTTGAGGAGGCTGCAGGGGAGTGGAGGTTTCGGTCTCCATCTTTACTTCTCGGAGGGTGGGTGATGGTGCTTCAGCTCACCGAAGACAGCCTTCCTCCGCTTTGGCATACTGTTCGAAGTATGCCATTAGCTGCGCCACAGAGGTCACCGGCTTCCGATGTAGCTTACTGAGGATGTCGGGGTTTAGCACCCCTTCGCGGGCGGCGTCGACTACCGAAGAGGTAGACAGGCCCTTGATCTGCGATTTGGTGTGGACGAAGCGCGTGAAGTACTCCCGGAGTGTTTCTCCCACCCGCTGCTTCACCTGGAACAAACTTCCTGTGGACATCGGGGCTACGAAGGTGCCTTGGAAGTTGCTCACAAATTTCTTCTTCAGCTGCTCCTAGGAACTGATCGATCCTGGCTTCAGGGACCAGAACCAGCGAAGTGCCACGCCTACGAGGGCGAGGGGGAAGCATTTTGCCATAGTGCTTCACACCCCTCCGCTTGCTTCTATTGCCAGGGCAAATGAGCGGGCGAACTCTCCGGGGTCCGACCCCCCGGAGTACTTGTGCAGTTTCGAGGCCTTGAATCTGGGGTCGAAAGGCACTCTCTGCAAATCCGAATTTAATGGAGACTCGTTATCGAAGGATGCATTCTCGGCTTCCTCCGGGACTTGGATAACTTCTGGGAGATTATGGGTACCACCGTCTTGAGGCCCTTTTGGAGTTTCGGTGGAAGCTTGAGTGCGGATGCGATCGGTGGCCTCTTGCCTCCACCTGGATACTTCTTCCTGAAGCCTGGCTAGTTGCGTAGCCTCGGTTTCGGGAAGGTCTTTGTCTTCGTCGGAGGGCACCTCCGGGTCTCGGGAGCTGACGTAATCGGTCTGCAGCACCGTAGGAGGAGCTCGAGGGCCCCGGGGTGCTCGACGCCCAGCAGCCTCGGCGGGAATCGCCGGCGTAGCCGAGGGTCCGGCTCCTGTGGTCCTAGGGGACCTTCGGAGAGGGCCCGAAGCCTGACTTCGCTTCGGAGGCATAGCTTGCCACGAAGAGGTCTTGGAGACAGAGGACTTCGAATGACTCGGGAGGTCGAGTGAAGGCCTTCGGGCTGCACTAAGAAGCCCTTAACTAAAGGGTGCGCGGAATCTTGAGACTCCGAGGCTCCCTCCGTAAGTGCTCTTCGAAGTGCAGTCAGCAGCAGAGAACAAGCTTTTAGAACTATGTCCCCACGGACGGTGCCAACTGTTGGTGCAAATGTTGCACCTACAGGTTCTCTGAGATCAAGAACGAACAAACAAAGAGTTTGCGCTTTAGGGCTACCTCGAACCTCCGATTAGGATAATAGCTCGAGTAGTCCGAATGAGTGTAATGAATAACTTGTTCTAGATCCCCTTTTACAGGGTACAAAGGGGGTATTTATAGGTAAAAAAGCATAAGGAAAAGACCTAATTACCCCTAGATTACAACCGACATAGTGGAACCTAATCGGTACCAGAAACAAGGTTATAAGAGGTAAAATACTACAAGGTAGATGGATAAGCTGGACATCTCATCAATCTTGTCCTTCGGCTTCAGGGCCTCTATCTCCCATTCGGAGGGTTCTCCAGGGCTTCGCACCACTGCACCCTTCGGCGTGGCGACTCATACTTCGAACAACTGCTCACTAGCTTCGGAGCTCTCCTCAGCCTACGAAGGATTAATCTTTAAGCCCTGGAAATGGAGTAATTTCCCCCAACAAACACCATTTAATTTAATTTGATTATCTTGTTTCGGTGGGTAAAGAGACTTAGCAACTTGTTGATTTTTAGAATTAGCACCATTCAAACTAGCAGCACGGTCTTTATCAGCTTGTACAATTTCAGCAGGGGTCAAAGGTAGCAAGGTAATTTTCTTTCCTTTATGCATAAAAGTGTATGTATTACTTCTACCATGGTGTGTAGCATTATTATCAAATTCCCAAGGATGACCCAATAAAAGTGAACAAGCTTCTATAGGTACCACATCACAATCTACATGACTAGCATATGAACCAATGGAAAAAGAAACTCTGCAAGTATGTGTTGCCTTAGCTTTTCTAGCATCATTAAACCACATAATATGGTATGGATAGGGGTGGTGATGAGTGGGCAAGTTAAGCTTCTTTACAAAATCTGAACTCACCAAATTATTGCAGCTACCTCCATCAATGATGACAAGAGCTCGTTGATTGTGGATGACGAAGAAGGTCTGGAATATGTTGTGGCGTTGAAGCTTCTCTAGTTGTTGCAACTGTGTGCTGAGCACACGGTGCACGATGATGGTCTGAAAAGCCATCATTTCCACGCTACCAAGGACATCGCCGTCGTCCGCTGTCGCATCTTCTGTCGCATCATCTTCGATGTCAGAGGTGCTAATGTACCCATTGTTTGTAGTGATGTATGTCCGCTGACTTGGGCAATCCTTCTGCACGTGGCCAAATCCGAGTCAGCGATGGCACTCAATGCTAGGCGTGCATCCTGTAGAAGCCACGGAGGAGGCACTTGCTGCTGGGACCTTCAAGTTTTTTTACCTGAATATGAAGGTTTAGGTGGTGTAGCCACTCCGGCATCTGTTGGTCATTTGCTCCCTAGAGGGGGCGCTCGAAAGGAGGAGGGCTTGGTCAGGCCAGACGATGTCAACGAACGCTGCTTGTATGTGGTGCCGACCTTGCTCTTGTCCTGCGAAGCACGTCCCTGCAACTCTTTTCCTGCAATCATAGCCAACTGAAACAACTGGTTGACAATGTTTGAACTCCTTATAATCCACTATGTCCTGAATTTCACGCCGCAAACCCGAGTAAAACTGACAAATAGAATCCTCGAGTCCCTCTACTATGCCACAACACATCAAACCCTTTTGAAGCTCACCATAATAAGTCTGCACAGAATTATCTCCCTGTTCTAAGTGCATCAAGCGATTACGTGGATCTCTATTATAAGAAGAGGGAACAAATCTATCGCACATAGCAACCTTAAGTTCATCCCATGTAGTAGGTGCAAGCCCCACGGAAGTTAAACCAGTCCACCGAATGATAGCAAAATCCTTAAATTCGCTAGTGGCTTGTCTAACTCTATGTTGGCCAGGTACAAGATGGGCACTAAATTTCTACTCGACAGTCATCTCCCAATCAAGATATCCATCAGCATCATAATGTATAGAAAATGAAGGTATACTGAATTTAATTTTGGCACAAGGGTCATCGTGAGCACGGTTATGATTACCACCCATACCTACGGTGTTGGTGTGCAGACGATGTCGAAGTCACGCGTCTCGGGTGGTTGCGTCCACGTCCTAATCACTATCAGGTGGGGGATGAGTTTCCAATGCAACCACCCTGTCGGTTAGAGTGGATATCTGTTTATCCAAGCACTCAAGGGAATCTTAGAGTCTGAGGTCCTCGATGGCAGTGGTTATTATCTGGGTGAGAGCTTTTGTCATTGCCTTCTACCCCTGCTCAAGGGCCTCACGTAATTGACCCTAGTTCACACACTCGTTGAAGTCATTCGGGGTGGCACCCCCCTCATCACCTGCCATTGTAGACACAAAAACAGGAAAAAACAGTGAAGGTTATCCCTAATAAGATACTACGCAGGATCGGTGGTGCCTCTCTCTCAATCAACACCGCAAAAGGAAACACCTTACCAAGCTCTTACAGGTTCTTACCAGCAAGACAAAGGATGCCTGGGAGGCGTGCTCTGCGATTGCAAGGATCAAAAACCTGTTGTCTAGAAGGTGTATGTGGAGCTATAGGAAGGCAAACTATGTGAGTGGGACACAATGCAATAACAGACAGTAATGCTGAATAAATGTTCAAACTATTAGTCTTAATTTCTAGTCTCCTCATGTCCTAAGAACAGTAGTGTCAACAAGAAAGAAACAAGGATGGATAGGATGACTAGTAAGGACAATGTCATCACGGCAACAGCAACACTATGAAACAAGAGTGCAAAGCCTCGTGTGGTATCTCTTTTTTGTTTCTTTTTATTTGTTTTTGTTTTTTTTGTTTTTTGCAACCAAGTACCAGCAACACTATGAACCAATATTAAGAACAACACCAAGTATCAACTCAAACCAATGTAAGATGTTATCGGTATAGAATTTGGATCGTTTGGAAAAACGGGTGCTGAAACTTCGGAGCCCGAAACGAAGGCCTTCTTGAATTTTTTTAATTTTTTTCAAATCGCCGATACCGGCAAAGAATATCATAATGTGAAATCGTCTCGGAACAATAGGGTCTGGTGCGAAGTCTCTGACACGACAGAAATCCAATGCAACGCGCTAGCGCCACTTCATCCGGTGCGGAGTGTTGGTGTGATGAAGCCTGATGTAGAGTACCGGTACGACGAAGCCTGATGCGAAGCGTCTTGATGTGACCCTGGTGCAAAGCACCCCCGATGCAGAGTGGTTCTGGTATGCGGGACTTGACTAGTCCAACAATAGTGTGACGGATCCGGCAAGGGCGGATGAAGTAGGATTTCACCGAAGGATGTTATAGCAGCCTTCAAAACTAGTTTCCTAGCTCCGGAAACCTTCGGCGAAGGGGGCTCCGACTGTGAAACCTGCAGCAGAATAGAGATCAACTACCAATTCGGCCTGGAGACCGAATTTACTAAGTGTTGCAGTAGGGAAATGAAGGTAGCAATCTCTTACATAGATTAACGGATGCTTCACAGTCAAGCCAACAAGGTGATAGCAATATGTTACATAGATTAACGGAGATTTCATAGGCGAACCAACAAGGCTTACCACTGTTACGACGTGGCTAGTGGAGGGCTTCCAGAAAAACCCACGAAGGTTGTGCAAAAAAGAAAAGAAAAATAAAGTACGGTTCAAAGCTAGGGCTTTGTGGATGATTTGTGTTGGGGTCTGATGAACCAGCCTCACCCCTATATTTATAGGGGCTAGTCTTCTTATCTCTAATTCTAATCTGATAAGATTCGGCCTAATCAAGTTTTGGGATAAAAACAACTAGAATTTGTATCAAACTCTATCTCTGAAGCCTTGCCCGAAGTGGTCCTTCGGCAGGCCCGCCAAAACCTGCTCCTTGGGCCAAAGCTTCGGTGGAGCAGGCCTCCGAAGGGCCTTCGGGTCAAAGTCAGCAGACTACTAACAGGCCTCTGAGGCCTCATGTAGATGGGCCTTCGGCACTACAAGGCTTCGGCCTGTGCCAGGACTTTGTATTTTCGACCCAAATTACCAAAATAGATATTTTGAAAATCTTGACCATTAATGTCATTTTTTGATATCAACAGTCGCCAAAAAGTGTGTTGACACTAAAATCCAATGATCAAATTGCCAAATGCACTGATGTCGATTCGACGATCCAAAAGTGCGTGTATACTTAGAGATATCCCCTAAGCATAACATAGCACCGGCGTCGCATTCCGATGACCCTAGATAGTGATAAGGGAAATAAATGGAGTCGCGAGGCAATTAAATTATACTACAGGGATACAACCTAATTAACCAAAAAATGAAGGAAGGATATATCTAATCGTCCAATTACAGCCGATTAGATCAAAAACAGGGGGTCAGCCAGACCGACCAAGCACAGTCGGTTAGACCGACGAGTGCCGACAACGGAGATGATGACCCGGCACGCCCCGGTGAGACCGGTCTCTCACCATCGATTAGAGCGACAGCACCTGACCCAATCACTCGAGGCTCTGAAGGATGACGTAGGTACACCTGGTGGTCTCTGCACAAAGCCCAGTCAGACTGTCCTTAAGCAACCGATTGGACCGCAACGTGCCGGTGCATTAGGTGATGACGCTGCATGGGCCAGTCAGACCGGGATGACACCGCTGGTCAGATTGACAACTCTTGGAAAATTTATTCCCAGACTCTAGTGGCCGCCTTGTCGAAGATGGATATAGGAGAAAATCATTGGCGAAGAAGATGAGATGAAAAATAGTACAAAACACCAAAAGATCAGAGGTAATTAGGCCAAGGGACTGAATTACTGATAAAAACGGATAAAACGATAAAAATTCGTTGCGTTAATGAAACAGATGATTCACACCCGAATCAACAAGGCTTACTGTTGGAACAATTGTGTTGGTTCCAGCAGGTTTTTGTGTGGTGGAGTGTGATGTGGAGAATGAACCTCGATGGGTTCTAACAGAAGGAGAAAAGAGGTTTATACTGGTTCGGGCCTCTCCTGAGAGATAATAACCCTACGTCCAGTTGTGGTGGATTTGGCATGGTATGCCCTAGTATGGAGCAATAGTTCCAGGGTCTCTTGGCCCCCTGGAGCGTGTCCTGCTACAAGGGCTTGGCCCTGCTTTTATAGGCACGCAGGCCTTAAGGAAAAGTCCTAGATACCCTCTACAAGCCCCTAGGCTTATAGGGGTAGACAGGGAAAGGGAGCTAGCTACTGTACAAAAGTACAAGACAACTTTATAGCTTTACAGACGTGTCAGGCTATGCCAGGCTTTGACCAGCTAAAAGACACATCGAAGGCGGAGGCTGGGGGGAATGCTTCGAAGTGTACCCCGGAGGGGGGCTTCGAAGCATGCTCCGGAAGCCGGCCTCCGAACTGGGCTCCGGAGGGCGGCCTCCGGACTGGGCTCCCGGAGGGTGGCCTTCGGACTTGGCTACCGGAGGGCGGCCTCCGGACTTGGCTCCCGGAGGGCGGCCTCCGGACTTGGCTCCCGGAGGGCGGCCTCCAGACTTGGCTCCCGGAGGGCGGCCGAACTCGGCTCCCGGAGGGCGGCCTCCGGACTTGGCTCCCGAAGGGCGGCCTCCAGACTTCTGCGCCCGGAGGGTGGCCTCCGGCCTCCTGCGCCCGGAGGGTGGCCTCCAGCCTCCTGCGCCCGGAGGGTGGCCTCTGGTGTCCTGCGCCCGGAGGGTGGGCCCGAACTGGGGGCTCTGAGCCGGACCCCCCGATCTGAGGGCTCTGAAGCTGCAGGCCTCGGAAGGCACCTTGGGACCTGAAAACAACACTTAGAGAGAAAACAGACTCCGACAGTGCTGGGCTCTAGGCCGAAGGCTGTCGGAGGCTGACGTCATTTGGCCCCTGTTCAGGGGAAATATATTCCCCCAACACTTACCATGATTACGTTGTGGCGGACTAATAGTTTATAGCGCAAACTCACAAATAAGGATGTTACTTGGCTAATCCTATGACAAGGAAAGTAAATTGAACGGTAAAAGTACGATTCAAGGAAAAATAATAGATTGTATCTATTAGGGTTTTGAGGGGGGCCATTCAATCGGCCTTGCCCCTATATTTATAGGGGTTGGACATCACGTGCATGGACTCTAATTAGGCCTAAATATGTGTCCAAGTCATTAAAATTTAATTTGAGATTAAATCTTCCCGAAATCAACTAATCTGACTTAGACTCGAATTGATCCGGTCAGACTGGCAGACCGAATTGGGCCGATTGGACCAGTGGTACCTAGTCAGTCAGACTCTCCTGTGACAGGACTTGGCATATTTTTGGTCCAAATTACCAATTTTGACTTTTTGATAATTTTCACCGTTAATGCCATTTTTTGCTATCAACACCTCTGTCTACCATCATCTTGGACATCGACTTGCCATTGACTAGGCCTTTGATGTAAAGAGGTCTTAGGTGTTGAAGCTCGTTATCTTTTGTCTTGTCACATATTGCCATCTGCGGGGTTAATATTAGTTGTGCCATGGTATCGACCTGCTTTGCGTTGGCCTCGAGGGTGACCTGATACTCTGCAAGGAGGAAGAGCATCATGTTTACCCCTACATCCATATTGTCATCGTGATGGGCCTTGTCCTTCACTCACCATTCACTTTTAATCCTTCGGGGCCAATCAGTCTCATCCTTGTGGCTCTGTACCTTCAGCACTATCTGCCACAACCTTTGTACTCTGCTCTTTTCATTATTCATGAATATCCTACTAGGACACAATTGCGGCTCTCCTACGGTGGCGCCACCATCGGTTGATTTACCGCTTTCCTTGGCATTGACGGGTCCCAGTCTTTTGAGTATCGACACCCTTGGCGGTGATGACCTCCAATGGGTGGTCACCCTTACTAGACTATGTGACCCCGCCCTGTTGGTGCTCGAGTCATGACCATTTTTCCACATGTCTCTACTACCACGTTTAGGGCAGTTTTCCCTTGACGACAGGTGAAGCCCTTCATTCCAGCAAAATCTGAAGAACTCATAATTTCAATGGGGTTTGAGTCATGAGTACTCGTGATCGTCCTCCCTACCCATCCTTTCTCTTGAATTATTTTCATATTTTCCAATTAAACTCTAGGAGGTTATGCCATTATTAGTCTGCTTGCTTTTCTTCAAGTGCCGGTCATCAGCGTAGTGCGTATTCACCATGTTGACTAGGAAGGGGTGACCGTCAATATTCATCGGCTTCTTCCCGCCATCGAATTTTATCAAGCCTTACTCCACGGCTGAATGGATCTACTATCTAAAACTTTGCACTCATTAGTGTGGGGAGACGGGGAGTTGTGCCACTTAAAGTATTTCCATTTCTTCAGTTCATCAACAGGCGGTATCACGTGGTTAGGTGACTATTGGATTTGCTTTTCCTTGAGCAATAGATCAAATATCCTATCGGCCTTGTTGATGTTGAAATCACACTTATCTTCTTTGTCAGTTGGCTTCACCAATGGACACGTGATCTGTTTCTTGTTCCTAGTACATTTAGCTAGACCGACCTCCATGTCGGACTTGCTATCCTCATCGGAGTCCGAAGGGGACGCATGGGCATATGGTACCTTCTTCTGATACCTATCTCTTTTTGCCTCCTAGAATCGGCTCTCATGGGTCGATCCCCATTGTACCAGGTGTGATAGGCTCTCAAACTCAAGCGATGAAAACCTATCTTTTATTCGGTTCAGGAGCCCCTGGAATGCCAACTCGGCTAGTTGCGCATAGCTGAGGTTCAGGCTATAACACCAACTCCTCACATTGTGAAACCTCCATGCGTAGTCTTGGAATGACTCATCAATCTTCTACTTGACTACCGTCAAATCGGTGAGCTTCATCTCATGTATGCTAGTGAAGAAATATTTATGAAACTTGTTTATAGCAAAAAATGGCATTAATGGTCAATGTGGGATCGGAATGGCGAATAGAGGGGGGTGAATAGGCGCCTCGACACTTTCTTTCGAAGTGATGGCCTAATCAAATCACCCAACGCACCTCTAAAAACACAAATTCAAGTTTCAAATCAATCTACAAAAGTTGTGCTCAAACATATTCAAATGCCCAATAACAGCTTTGATTCAAACTTTTAATCAACTAGTACCAAATTACTCACACAATCAACCAATTCAAGTTTGTAGAGACAAATCAACTTGTTTCAAATCAATCTCACATGAAATTCATGCACTTCTGCATTTTTCGGATGATGAATAGTGAAAGTAACTTCAATAACATGCATTCGACAAAATCTGATTCAGAGTGCACATTTCGATTTTCAAGTTAATTTCAGATCAGCACAAGAGCAAATAATACTTAATCAAGATAGCTATATTCTGAACCTCCTAATTTCTGCACAACAACTTCAGATTTGAATTCAGAAGTTTTGAACAAAATTCTGCATTGTCGGACTCTGAATAGTATAGTGAAATTCAGATTGAATCCAATACTCAAGATTTGTATCAATTTGAATACATCAATCACAGGTTAATTTCAATTCAAAAAGCACACAGAAAACTTGCACTTCAAGAATATTGAATCAGTAAAAACAGCAAGACTTAACTCAGCCAAACAGGATTTAACTATGCAACTGACTTCTATGATGTAAAACAGTTCAGAATGGTTAAAACATACAGCTGAAATAAGAAACATAATTTGAACTCAATTTATGTTTTGAACTCAGCAAACTTGTAGCAAACAGATTTGATTAGATGTTCAGAATAACAATTTGAACTCAACTCAAGACATGTTAAACATTCAGTTTTAATCAGTAGATCAGGAACACATTACAATTTCAATTCAGGATTGAATTACGAAAATTGATACTGATCTCTATATACTAATACTGTAGCAGATCATACATTCATCCAGAAAAAACAGTTTTAGATCAGAAAGTTCCCTTCTCAGCAATGCTTTCAAACAATTCAGAATACATATCAAGTTCAGAGAATAAAACTGATTCAGGAACACATGCATTTAGAGTTGTAGAGAATTAACTTGGCTAAGTCAGACCACAACTATTCTCAATTCAGACTCTATTCAAGCACTTCTTTGAATCAGATCTAGTATCAACAGATTACAAGTTGAACTCATCAACCAAAACTTGAACAGATACCATCTACACATTTTCATTCAGTCACATACATAAGAACCAACATCTGAACACAAAGAAACAACCTAATCTGATCAAGAGTATTCAGGATTCAAACTTTGAACTACAAGAAAAAAGACTAGATCATGGACTCCATGTGAAAATTTTAACCAAACCAAGCATCAAATCTAGTCTGAATTTGAATCAATCACACCCAAATAGAATCACACAAAACCAACTCAGATCATTAAGCAAATCACAGAAAAATCGTTGGAAAACTCACCAAAATATTTGCTGAAACCTTCAGTCATTTGGACGATGAACAGAGTTGCCGATCACCCTGTAGCAGAACCGAAATGCTTCAATTCCGACTGTTCATCGTCAAAACTCTTCAGCTCTAAGAATTTTCTGGATTGGCTAATCAAATCGATGAATAATAATATTGCAAGACTATGAACAGGACTGTCGAAATCATTGTAGCCCATCCGGCAAGAAAACATGGCGCAATGTATCAAAACCAGAGAAAACCAGAACCCATTTTTCTCTCTAGCGAATAGGAACAAATTTCATTGCTGTGCTCAGATCGAATGTTCTGGATGGATGTGTTCGGCCAGGACACAGGGGTATTTATCCCAACAACTACATGTTTCTAGAAGGCCTTTTTACAAACAGCCCCCTAGAAAGACTCAATATTCAAAACTGAAAATACAAACTAGAAAAACTCTATTTTACTCTAGACCACTCTTTAGAATATTTTTAGAATATATATATACTCCAAAAATACTCTAAAAGGTACACACTAAGACACTAAACATTTTAAACAAAAACTTGACACTATTTTATTGAAATAGTAAAAACGATAAATGTTTCGATGGTTTTCAATAAAAACCGACAAAGCCTTTTCAGCTCTTCGACTCATGACACCACTTCGCGACTCCGAGCGCCAACAAGCCACTTCCGCTCTCGATCCCCTCGAGCCGCCGGAATGCTTGTCCTGGCCTCCCTCTCACGAACACGGTCAACACACCATCGCAGTCAGCCGTCCATCCGAGTCTCGCTCCGTCTCTTCGTGCACTCTTGAGATCTTCTCCAACTTCGCCCGGCCTCCCTAATCCTCAGCATCAAGCTCCCCGCTCGACCCTCGATCACCCGTCGTCGACAGTCGTTCAGCATCTCCACCCTGCACAAACAAGACAAGCAAAAACAAGAACGCGACACATTGCCGAAATCCTCTGTAGCCACACCTTCACTCCACATCGAAACCCTCGATGCATTCCACATACTCTCGACCACTCATTCGCTTAGACGCTCATCCTTGTCAATCACTCATCATTCAGAATGAAATCACCCTTGGTTTCTTAATCTTCCCCTTGATGAGTGCATTGACAACCCCAAAGCAAAGACATGATGAGGTAGCAAGTTACGTGCACAAGTGACCACAAAAACTCACAAAAGTGCATTGCATCAAAACATCAAAAGCGCATCGCATCAATCGCATCAAAAGCATTTCAACATGAAAGCCAACACCACCTTAACCATGCAGTCCAACTCCTCCTTAACCAAGCAATCCAAAACCAAAGCAACATGTAGATCATTTCTCCCCCTTTGACAATGCAGGCATCAAGGAGATAAAAAGATGCAAAGAGGGGAATGAGGGTAAAGCAGAGATGTGAGCTTCTGAAACATGAGCAGCTGCAATTACAGTACAAACCAGTATTCGCCTTGAATATCATCTAAAAGTATTGAATGACATCGTCATATGTATACCATCTAAACAAAAGGCATGAGGAAGCATTTTCAGAGTTTAGCAAATAAAAGCATCACCACTCAGACTAGTATACTAGACATGTCAAGGCATGATATGCAAAAACTAAGCAAGCACACACTATATAAACATATCCCACTCCAAGGTGCTTCAGCAAACATGATATGCAATGAATTTTAAATTTCACATTTTTGTGCTTGGGGTTATTTGCGTGTCAACCTTATGCTAACCGACTATGCTAAGAATAGGTCGAAACCATCAGAAGCTTAAAGCAATGGTCTCTGTATACACTCAATGTCCCGGTTCATACCAAAGTGCTATGGTAAGCCCTCCAGAACAAAGTAGTGCGACAAAGCAAACCCACCTGGATCTTTTCAAAATTCAGCACACAAAAGAATGAATATCATTCATTTCCATTTTTATTTTCATTTTCATTCATTTTTCATTTTCATTTTCATTTTCATTCATTTTCATTTTAATGCATTTTTGATGAAATCAAGTTGCGTATTAGCATCCAAATAAAAAGGACCTAGCTATCAGGTGTATGAAAGACAGCAAAAGCACTCAGCCAATCCAAGCTAGATTCTAGACTAAGCAGTGACCATTTTCAAATTTTCACAAATAAAAGTAATGCTCATGTCAATTTTCACATGAATACATGCCAAGTATTCAACAATATTAAAGATAATAGTTCAAAGGCATAACAAAGCATGTACTAGTAAAAGCAATTAATCAGATGACAGAAGCTCATGCAATGCTACACAGCTTCCCCTCAAAACATGCTCATATCTCTCGAATGCTCAGTGAGAGCATGAGATAAAAATGCTTTGGAATCCAGTAGCACAAAACATGAGATCCAGGCAAAGTAGAAGACTGACCATGCACATGAGATAAACCATGATAAAAAGTGTGTGGTCTAGCAATAAAGCGTGAATCTGGAAATCGACGAGGACTCCCAACCTGTCGAGCATCAAAGCCTCATACACGTGATCTACCACCATATGAAGCATGGTTTACACCACGAGGGGCAAAACACTCTCAAGACTCCTCTAAGTAGAGAAGTAAAATCTCGAGTACTCAGCGCTGGGTTTAGAGATAAGATGCTTAGGTATCCAGCGTTGAACAACCCGAGAAGTAGATAAAGCAGGAAACTATGTGTGATGAGAATCATACTGCACATGTGGTCTCCTAGCAACTCGCTGAGGTCTCCTAAAATAATTAGGACCAAAATGCCTACGTGGTCTATCATCATACGAGGTGTGATATACAACCCGATGAGCATAGCCACTCATATAACTATAAGGAGCCTCAAAATCAGGATGAGAGCGAAAAGCAGACTCATGCATACCTAAAGATGGGTAGTGCATGTCCTAAAAACTCATAGCAAAAGACCGTCGCTCATCCCTGATACGACGAAAGAAAAACCCAACCAAATGACCCACCCGATGACAATAAGAACAGTGATACACTTTCTTGGGTGTGTGGGAATGGCTCTTAGGCGCAAATCTCACAGTTTTCTTGGGTTTTGGCTTAGGAGGTTCATCTGAAGCACAAAGAGCTTTCTTTATCGGTTGGGTAGGATTCTTGGCTTTTTGATCGGTGTCTAACTGGGCTCTCTCTTTCTCAAGTATAGTGGGAGGAGTGAACACAGTTTCACTCAAAGTGTTTGGAGTGGTTCTCTCAAAACCCAACCCGTGAGCTAACCCTTCCCTGTCAGCACACATTTTGGTTTTAGCCAAAAGCAGGTCCATCCTACCCTTTCCTTTCGTGCATTTTTCCACAACAGATAGAAGATAGTCATTCTCACATTTCAATTTCTCTCCTTGCTCTCTAGCAAAGCTGAGTTGGTCCTTTCGGGTGATGCAGGTGGGACAAGCCGACAGCACATCCTTAGAACACTAAGCACTCTCTAATCTAGCCTTAAGCTCATCGATATGTTTGTCTCTCAGACTAACACTCTCAATCACAAGGGTGCAGTTCAAGATTTATCGATGGCATCAGGTCTAGACTCCACCACTATTAGTCGCTTCTGAACATTTTCAAGATTTTCAATGTTTTTAGGATGAATCAAATGCAATTGAGCAAGTTCATCCATCAAAATAAGATATGACTCACAATCAGCAGATTCAGATTTAGATTTCAATAAAGCGAGTTCAATAGACATCGATTCAATTTTAAGCTTGTGTTCTTTTCTTTCTTTAGGAGCAAGTTTGAGCAGTCTATCTAGAGAAATCATAGCATCATGTAATTCATCGTTTTGCACAAGTAATTGATCAAGAGATAGACTGACCTCAGATATGTCAGGTTCATCAATGCTTTGCTTGCAGTTGTCCATGAAGCAGATGATGGGGGATTGGTCCCGATCTTCCGCTAGGTAAAGGATAACTTTGGTTGGTGGAGAATCTCGACGTTGGCGATCCAAGGCTCCGGTCCGGCGGATCAAAACCTTGCAATCGTTACACCACTGTCTCCGTTGGTTATCAACCACGCAGGACGCGATTGACCTCGCCACGAAGGCTAATTCCTGCAAGCGAACCCAAGAACACAAGCAAGAACAGGAAGGATACAAATCGAATGCCAAATCACAGACAAACGATGATAAGGTGAGGTTTCACAAACGCCAATGCAGCAGCCAATCGATCCGGTGCAAGAGGTGGGATCTAAACACACAAGTGTAGATGCAAACAAAGCAAAACCTAACCCTAAAGGTGGCTGGAGTGAATATATAGGGTGTGGGCAGCCTGTGGAAGGTGAACAGACTTGGGTTGTGGGCTAGAAGACGTACAGACTCAGATTATGGCCAACACGGCCCAGTTCTGTCACGCAGGACTGTTTTAAACACACAGGACGGCTCGAGACTCCAAATAAGGTGGAACCAACAGCAAACGATCCGTCTTCTCCTCAGCTTTCCAAAAAGTCCAAGAACGCGCCAATCGGACTTCGTATGAGGAAGTTATGCCCATTTTGGTGCATGGTGGTCGATGTAGTCCGAACCAGCGAATTCTTGACTTCAAGTCATCCGTGCGACTCCGTCTTCAACTCCAACTCTTCTATTCCATCTCCCATGTTCCTAAGCAACAAAATATCACTAGTATTCAGTAGCATCCCATCCAAACAAATATTAACATAGTTGCTAAGGAAAGAATTAACCTCATGGTTCAAGCGACGGGCATGGGCGCGTGTGATTGGTCCTTGTAATTGAATTGTAGGTGGAGGCTCCATGTGTGTATCATGTGAAGTGATGTCCTCATCATCCTCCCCTTCTTGAATTGGAGTCGTCCTCGACTCAAGGTCATCGTCATCTCCCAAATAGGGCTTTAAATCTGAAATGTTAAATGTGGGACGAACCCCAAAAACTGCAGGCAACTCAAGTTTATATGCATTATCATTTATCTTCTCAAGCACACGGAAAGGACCATCAGCACGGGGCATCAATTTAGACTTTCTCAAATCAGGAAAACGATCCTTGCGCAAGTGCAACCAAACAAGATCACCCGGTTCAAATGTTATCTCTTTTCTACCCTTACTACCATAAGCACGATATTTCTCATTCATTTTCTCTATGTTTGCTTTAGTAGTTTCATGCATCTTCAGCAATAATTCAGCACGTGTAGTAGCATCAAAATTCAATTTTTCAGTTGGTGGCAATGGTAGCAAATCAATAGGAGCACGCGGATTAAAGCCATAGACCACTTGAAACGGACTCACCTTAGTAGTGGAGTGTACTGACCTATTATATGCAAACTCAATATGAGGTAGACACTCTTCCCAAAGCTTCAAGTTGGTCTTCAAGACAGCCCTCAGCATGGTGGACAATGTACGGTTGACGACCTCCGTTTGTCCATCCGTTTGGGGGTGACAAGTAGTAGAAAACAGCAGCTTCGTCCCCAACTTATGCCACAACATCCTCCAAAAATGACTTAAAAATTTAGCATCATGATCTGAAACGATGGTATTGGGAACTCCATGCAAGCGTACGACCTCTCTGAAAAACAAATCAGCAACATTTGTAGCATCGTCGCTCTTGTGACAAGGTATAAAATGCGCCATTTTAGAGAAACGATCTACCACCACAAAAATACTATATCTCCCCTTCCTAGTTCTAGGTAATCCTAATACAAAATCCATAGAAATATCCTCCCAAGGTACACTAGGAACGGGCAGAGGCATATAAAGACCATGTGGGTTTAGACGAGACTTAGCTTTATTGCAAGTAGTGCATCGTGCCACATAGCACTCAACATCGCGTCTCATTCTAGGCCAATAGAAGTGTGTGGACAGCACATCTTCGGTTTTCTTTGATCCAAAATGCACCATCAAACCACCACCATGTGCTACCTGCAATAACAACAAGCGAAGAGAGCTAGCCAGCACACATAACTTGTTAGCACGAAAAAGATATCCATTATTCAGCACATATTTGTTCCAAGCACGGTCATCGGTACAATTTGCAAAAGCATCTTTGAAGTCCAAATCAGTAGAATACATGTCCTTCAATGTTTCTAAACCAAAGATCTTATAATCATGTTGAGAAAGCAATGTATAACGTCTAGATAAAGCATCGGCAATCACATTATCTTTCCCTTTCTTATGCTTAATGATATATGGAAAAGTCTCAATACATTGTACCCATTTAGCATGTCGTTTATTCAGATTTTCTTGACTACGTATATGCTTCAATGCTTCATGATCCGAATGAATAATAAACTCTTTAGGCAAAAGGTAATGTTGCCACGTTTCAAGCACACGCACTAAGGCATATAATTTCTTATCATAGGTAGAATAATTCAACTGTGGACCATGTAATTTCTCACTAAAATAGGCCACGGATTTACCTCCTTGTAGCAGCACACCTCCTAGTCCAAAACCACTAGCATCGCATTCTAACTCAAAAGGCTTACTGAAATCGGGTAGCTGAAGTAGAGGTGCATGTGTAAGATGATCTTTGAGTGTGGCAAAAGCTTGTTCTTGTGCTGGTTCCCAAGTAAAAGTGACTCCCTTCTTGGTCAACTCATGCAACGGACCGGCTATGGTGCTGAAATCTTTCACAAAACGCCGGTAGAAACCTGCAAGACCAAGAAAACTACGTACCTGTGTGATAGTTTGGGGTTGCGGCCAGCTGTTGATTGCTTCTACCTTCGCCGCGTCGACCTCAATACCCTGTGAAGTGACAACATATCCAAGAAACACAACTCGATCCGTGCAAAACGTGCACTTCTCAAGGTTACCAAACATTCTAGCCTCTCGGAGGACAGAGAAGACAGCACGTAGGTGTTCAACATGTTCAATGAGACACTTGCTATAAACCAAGATATCATCAAAGTATACAACCACAAAGCGTCCTATAAAGTGTCGTAGGACTTCATTCATCAAGCGCATGAAGGTACTAGGTGCATTAGTAAGTCCAAAAGGCATGACAAGCCACTCATATAATCCAAACTTTGTTTTAAAAGCAGTTTTCCATTCATCACCTAGTTTCATGCGAATTTGGTGGTAGCCACTACGGAGATCGATCTTAGAAAAGATAATGGCACCACTAAGCTCATCAAGCATGTCATCCAATCTAGGAATAGGGTGTCGATATCGAATGGTGATATTATTAATAGCACGACAATCAACACACATGCGCCAACTACCATCTTTCTTAGGTACCAAAAGAACGGGTACTGCACAAGGACTAAGGCTTTCACGGACGTACCCACGATCAAGAAGGTCCTGTACTTGGCGCTCAATTTCTTTTGTCTCCTCTGGATTGGTGCGGTACGCTGCACGATTAGGAAGAGACGCCCCCGGGATTAAATCAATTTGGTGCTCGATGCCGCGTATCGGTGGCAGCCCGGGTGGTATCTCAGCAGGAAAAACATCGTTAAACTCCTGCAAAAGGTCAGTGACTGCAACAGGAACAGAGCTAGGAATGTTCGCAAGTGAAAACAACACGTTTGTGCAAATCAAGCCGTATAGCAAGGGAGTATCATCACAAATTTCAGCAAGGTCAGTTTTAGTTGCAAGCAGGACATGTCCTTTCAGATTAATAACTTGTGATGAAGAAGGAGAAGCAATTTTATCTTTCTGTTGCCTCAAAAGCGTCTTAGCTACTTGCTGATTTTCAGAAGGTTGTTTGCTCTTTTGTGCATCCCTAGCATGTTTTTCTTGTTCAAATTTTACAATTTCAGCAGGAGTCATAGGAAGCAATGTAACTTTCTTTCCTTTATTCATAAATGTATACTTATTGCTCCTACCATGGTGTGTAGCATCAGTATCATACTCCCAAGGTCTACCAAGTAACAGGGAACATGCTTGCATTGGTACTACATCAAAATCAGCAACTCCTAAGTATGTACCAATGGCAAATTTGATGTGAGCAGTTTGTGTTACCTTGACCTTACCGCTATTGTTGAACCATTGCACATGGTAAGGGTGTGGATGCGCACGTGTGGGAAGTTGAAGCTTCGTTACCATGTCGTGGCTCACCAAATTGTTGCAACTACCGCTGTCGATGATGACACGTACACGGCGGTCATTGACGAGGAAGAAGGTATGAAACAGATTGTTCCATTGTGCCCGGTTGTCCTGCTCCATGTGAGTGCTTAAAACACGTTGTACAATAAGTGCTTCATGGTCGGCATAGGTATCCGATGCAAAAACAGCGTCATCGTCGGATGTATCATCATCTCCTGCAATGTTAGCAGCAAGTGCATATTCATCTTCAACATCACTAGCACTTACGTAGCCACCGTCTTCCGTAGCAATATAAGCCCGCTGACTAGGGCAGTCCTTCATAACGTGGCCGAATCCTTTGCATCGGTGACACTGGATCGCTGTAGAACGTGCGGTAGAGGCCGCCGAGGAGGTGGGCTTGGCTGGCGCCTTGGATGCTGTAGTCTTGGAACTCTCAACCTGGGCTGTAGATGTAGAAGGTGCTGATGTAGCCGCCGGTCGAGAAGGGGGTGGGGGTGGTCGTTGCTGCTGCCCACTTGAGCATGAAGTAGCACCACTAATGTTGGTCCTCATGCTGCGTTGTGGTTGTTGGCGACCCTGCAATTCTTTTTCTGCAAGCATAGCAAGGTGGAAAAGACGAGTGATAGTATTGTATTATTTATAATCAATGATATCCTGAATTTCACATCTTAAACCACCATAAAAACGGGCCATTTTATCCTCATTGTCCTCCTCAATTTCAGCGCGCATGCAACCTATTTGCAGCTCCTGATAATACTCTTCTACCGATTTATTTCCTTGGTTTAGGCGCTGCAATTTTTTTCTCAAATCACGTTTATATGAAGGAGGAACCCATCTACCACGCATTTGCCGTTTTAACATATCCCAATTTTGTGGTTCATTGCCAACCTGAACTATTTCAGTCCACCAAAGAAGAGCATATCCAGTGAAGTCACTAGTAGCTAAGCGCACGCGGTGGATAGCAGGAACCATGTGAGCATTAAATTTTTGTTCGACTGACATCTCCCAATCTAAATATGCATCTGGATCATAGGTGCCAGCAAAAGGAGGTACTGAAAATTTTACCTTGGAGTAGGGATCATCGTTCCTGCGGTTGTCATTGTTACCTCGGGGATGGCGGTTGCGGTGGCTGCCCATACCTTGACGATTGAACTGAAGGGGATGACGTGCAGCCTCGTCAGGGTCAATGCCATTGTTCCCGGCATAGGATAGGTCGTCTTCCTCTTCAATATGGTCTTCGTTGGCTCGTGCAGCAGGCAAGCGTGTTTCCAAGGTAGTCATTCGGTCCACTAGGTCAGCCACAGTACGCGCGAGACGTTCGATGGAATGTTGGGTCTGCCGCTGAGACTCAGTAGAGCACGTCGTGAGACACAGTCATTAAAATCAGATGGAGGGGTACCGCTGTTATCTGCCATGTTAGTGAAAGACAGAACAACAAAGAATAATCCTGTTGGAAAACAGCTAGGTGGGGTGGTGGGTGTGTGGTGGAAGCAATCCGTCAAGCACCTTACCCACGCTTGCAAGTGTTCTTACCACGCCGCAGTGAGGTCACCGGCCTACAGGTGATGAACCAAGTGGAGGGTGGTGTACAATTGCAAGAAATGAACCTGTCCTGACCAAGAGAAAGGTGTAGCTTGGAAGGCAAGTGAGTAGCAAGGATTAGTGATAGTAATAACAGTTAAACCAAGTTCAATAAGTATTCCCCACCCAAATTGGGTCAGGAACACGCTCAAAAAATTTCAGATTTTTCTGCCAAACGAGCGAAAAGTTATGCCTGTTTTACTGAAGGGGGGTCACAAAGAGTCGATTTGGAAAACGAAAAAGGTTGCGGAAGGGGGGGTTTCGGGTGGGGAAATTTTTGAGACACAAGAACACTACTACTCAAACGACACAAAGGGATTACTAAACCAGCAACAAGACTCGACCAAGAACACGAACTCAACAAAGTTAAAACTGAAATTAAAATCGCAAGGCACAAAGGGGTTCTCGGTGGGGAATTTTTTTGGTGCGGTTTTCTGGACTCTAGGTAAAAACAAAAGAAGATCGAGATTACCTAACGGGAAATCTGAGCTCTGATACCAACTGATGGGGGATTGGTCCCGATCTTCCGCTAGGTAAAGGATAACTTGGGTTGGTGGAGAATCTCGACGTTGGCGATCCAAGGCTCCGGTCCGGCGGATCAAAACCTTGCAATCGTTACACCACTGTCTCCGTTTGTTATCAACCACGCAGTACGCGATTGAACTCGCCACGAAGGCTAATTCCTGCAAGCGAACCCAAGAACACAAGCAAGAACAGGAAGGATACAAATCGAATGCCAAATCACAGACAAACGATGATAAGGTGAGGTTTCACAAACGCCAATGCAGCAGCCAATCGGTCCGGTGCAAGAGGCGGGATCTAAACACACAAGTGTAGATGCAAACAAAGCAAAACCTAACCCTAAAGGCGGCTGGAGTGAATATATAGGGCGTGGGCAGCCTGTGGAAGGTGAACAGACTTGGGCTGTGGGCTAGAAGACGTACAGACTCAGATTATGGCCAACACGGCCCAGTTCTGTCACACAGGACTGTTTTAAACACACAGGACGGCTAGAGACTCCAAATAAGGTGGAACCAACAGCAAACGATCCGTCTTCTCCTCAGCTTTCCAAAAAGTCCAAGAACGCACCAATCGGACTTCGTATGAGGAAGTTATGCCCATTTTGGTGCATGGTGGTCGATGTAGTCCGAACCAGCGAATTCTTGACTTCAAGTCATCCGTGCGACTCCGTCTTCAACTCCAACTCTTCTATTCCATCTCCCATGTTCCTAAGCAACAAAATATCACTAGTATTCAGTAGCATCCCGTCCAAACAAATATTAACATAGTTGCTAAGGAAAGAATTAACCTCATGGTTCAAGCGACGGGCACGGGCGCGTGTGATTGGTCCTTGTAATTGAATTGTAGGTGGAGGCTCCATGTGTGTATCATGTGAAGTGATGTCCTCATCAGCAGAGGCCGTTGAAGTCCTTCATCTTTTCTTTCTTCTCGTCTAGTTCATCTTCATCAAAACTAGGATCTTCGCTCGAGGTGTTGTCGATGTCGTTGAGTGCTGCCATGAAAGCCCCAGCCATTCTTTTCGCCACCTTTCCTCTTTTGCCTTTGTAGAACAGTTTGCTATCTTTTTTCTGATACTTTTGTTCATGTTCATTTGTGGCTTTTAGTTTTTGGCAGTTGGCTTTAATGTGATATTGATATCCACACTCGAAACACCCTCGAGAGCCTCCTCTCCTCTAGTCTCTTCTATCAATATAGAATCGAGTGAATTTTTTGACTATGAGAGCAAGCTCTTCATTGTCTAATGTGTCCACTTGATCCTTTGTGATAGAGACCAAAGAAGACAAGGCAAATCCCCCAGAAAAAGCACACACCAGACATGCTACCTCCAGATGAGGTGCCACTGCCGGAACCGAAAACTAGTGCCATGGATTGTGGCAAAGAGCTTTCAATCCTAGAATGAGATGCCTTGGCGATCTTGGTAGACTTAAGCTTATTGAAAAGTTCATCGCATGTCAAAGTATTAAAGCTAGCAGATTCTTCAATGCTTGAGATCTTAACTTCCCATATGCTACGATTCAGAGCATAGAGAAGTTTGATCGCACGGTCATGATCTGAGTAAGCTAGCGTCCCGATGGATCACAAATTACTAACAATGCCATCAAAGCGAGCAAACAAAGCATCAACAGATTCACCAGGGCCCTGCACAAATATTTGGTATTATTGATTATACGTGCTCTGCCTCCTAGCCTTAATCTCTGATGTGCCCTCATGAAAAGTACTCAATGTCGACCAAATCTGTCGAGCAGTACGAAGGTGCTGAACCCTGTCGAACTCATTGCGACTCAGACTGATAAAAAGAATGTTTCTAGCCTTGCTATTACATTCATATTGAGCCTTCTCAGTCTCTGAGGTACGAGTTTCAGGGATCGTGTACTGGGATGCAACAATGTCCCATATCGCACGTCCTTGGCTAAGCAAATAAGCCTCCATGCGTACCTTCCAATTAGCATAGTCTCGACCATCAAACATAGGGATCTTTGTGTTCCGTTCCATGTCGCCAAAAGGATCACAATCGGTAAAGGTCAACTCGTGATCAAACCTGCTTTGATACCAATTGTCGGATCGGAATGGCGAGTAGAGGGGTGGTGAATAGGCGCCTCGACACTTTCTTTCGAAGTGATGGCCTAATCAAATCACACAACGCACCTCTAAAAACAAAATTCAAGTTTCAAATCAATCAGTACAAAAGTTGTGCTCAAAAAGATTCAAATGCCCAAAAACAGCTTTGATTCAAACTTTTAATCAACTAGTATCAAATTACTCACACAACCAACCAATTCAAGTTTGTAGAGACAAATCAACTTGTTTCAAATCAATCTCACATGAAATTCATGCACTTCTGCATTTTTCGGACGATGAATAGTGAAAGTAACTTCAATAGCATGCATTCGACAAAATCTGATTCAGAGTGCACATTTCAATTTTCAAGTTAATTTCAGATCAGCACAAGAGCAAATAATACTTAATCAAGATAGCTAGATTCTGAACCTCCTAATTTCTGCACAACAACTTCAGATTTGAATTCAGAAGTTTTGAACAAAATTCTGCATTGTCGGACTGTGAATAGTATAGTGAAATTCAGATTGAATCCAATACTCAAGATTTGTATCAATTTGAATACATCAATCACATGTTAATTTCAATTCAAAAAGCACACAAAAAACTTGCACTTCAAGAAGATTGAATCAGTAAAAACAGCAAGACTTAACTCAACCAAACAGGATTTAACTATGCAACTGATTTCTGTGAAGTAAAACAGTTCAGAAAGGTTAAAACATACAGCTGAAATCAGAAACAGAATTTGAACTCAGCAAACTTGTAGCAAACAAATTTGATTAGAAGTTCAGGATAACAATTTGAACTCAACTCAAGACATGTTAAACATTCAGTTTTAATCAGTAGATCAGGAACACATTACAATTTCAATTCAGGATTGAATTCAGAAAATTGGTACTGATCTCTATATACTAATACTGTAGCAGATCATACATTCATCAAGAAAAACAGTTTCAGATCAGAAAGTTCCCTTCTCAGCAATGCTTTCAAACAATTCTATTGAGCAACTGAATAAAACAACTTTCAATTTCATCACAGCAAGCATTCATTCAAAGTGAAACAGATTCTCAAACTATTAATGATAAGGTATTTTTTCATGAGATCAACAATTCTGAACCTGAATGGCAGATAACTGATGACACAATGAATCAATATTGATGAACAGCTAGCTTCAATCATAGCAAGCTCAGAACACAATATGATCTATTAAGTACTATCTACACTGCCAAACTATTGCAAAACAGACAACAGCTGTTGGCGTAAAAGATTACGCTAACAGGTTTCTGAAGGTTAAAAACTAACAAACGAAGTGTTTGCGAAGGAAACTATTCCAAGCCTCCGAAAGGATAATAACTTAGAATAGTTTGAAAGTGTGTATTGAATAACTTGTATTCGGTCCTGTTGGCGTAAAAGATTACGCTAACAGGTTTCTGTAGAAAAGAAACTAACAAACGAAGTGTTTGCGAAGCAAACTGTTCTAAGCCTCCGAAAGGATAATAGCTTAGAATAGTTCGAAAGTGTATATTGAATCACTTGTAATCGGTCCCTATTACAGGGTGAAATGGGGGGTATTTATAGGCCTAAACATTAAGGAAAAGACCTATTTACCCCTCTATTACAACCGACATTAAGGAAACTATTCGGTTTCCTTAATAGGGCTAAAATGGTAAAAGACTAATCTAATAGGATAGAAGATAAGTCTTCCATCTTAGCTGGCAGAAAAGATCCTGAAGGGCTTTGGTTCGAAGACATACTTCGAACTAGTGCCTGTCTTCGGGCTTCGAACGAGGTTTTGGGCATCTTCGAAGATGGTCTTCGGACAATCTTCGAACTGGTTGACTGTCTTTATGCTGCTTTGGCAATAACCCCGAAGATGAGATATTTTCCCCCAACAGGTCCCTATTACAGGGTAAAACGGGGGGTATTTATAGGCCCAAACATTAAGGAAAAGACCCTTTTACCCCTCTATTACAACCGACATAGTGGAAACTATTCGGTACCCATAATAGGGCTAAAATGGTAAAAGACTAATCTAATGAGAAAGAAGATAAGTCTTCCATCTTAGCTGGCAAGGAAGCTCTTTGAAGAGTTCAAGTTCGAAGATATACTCCGAATGGGAGTCCATCAACATACTTCGAACTTGACTCAATGCATCCCCGGAGTCATATGCTGGAAATCTCAGACTTAATCACCAGCCTTTGTCTTGTTACTGCAATAACCCTTAGGATGGAATATTTCCCCCCAACAGTAGCCCCTCGAATACGCTTCTTCGCTAAATCTGTAAAGTTAGGAGAGCAGTATACGCAAGAAAAATAATCATGCGTAGTGGTTAGCAGATTTTAATCCATCTCTGGAATGCATGGAGATGCAAAACTTTGAATCAATTTCTAAGGCAATTACATTCGAACTATCTTAGAACTAACTCGAGAAGCCCGAAAGCCTTTTTAGACTTAGAAAAAATAGTTGTTGGCTTCTTTCTTCTAACGGAAGTTACGCAATGCGTTAATACCGGAACAAAGTAACGGTTAAGAATGCGAAACGACATAGGCAAACGGTAAAAAATCGGGGTCTGGACTATAAATAGAGGGCCCAGACCCTTCTTGAGTACCTTTCCACCGCTTTCGTGCAAACAGACCATCAATCAAGCCCTAGCTTCCATTCCTCCTCTGAAGCAATCCGTGAGATATAATGGCGAAAACCAGTTTCAAAGGTCCTGGAGCAGCTTCAACTTTGGCTCGGCAGCAGGCTGTGGCAGCAGCGGCGGCTGCAACATTGGCGGCGACTACTCTGACACCAGCAATGGCAACAATGGCGACGGCGGCAGGAAATCCCCAAAATCTTGGGCCTCCAGACCTCTTCCCGGCGTCGACAAAGTACACGGACCAGTCTTATCAACTGGGGCCTTCAACCTGCAAAAGGGAATCGCTTGCGGCCGTAGTAGAAGGTAAGATCAGTTCTGGGGTTATGATTCGCAAACCTGGGAATGAAATCATTCCGTCACCAAGACCCAGAGAAGTGGTCGTCTTCGAAGCTAGCTTGGGGCTTCCGGCGGTGGACTTCTTGGCGGAGGAATTGGACATGTTCCACGTTACTCTCCCCCAACTCTCTCCGAATGTTGTAGCACATCTCGCCATCTTCGAATGGGCGTTGCGAGCTGAAGGTTGTGAGGGAGAGCAGAGATCTTCGCAGCACTACACAGAGCTTCGTGCCAACCGAAGACCTTCGTAGGCCCCGGAGGTGAGAAGATGGTAGTGGCCTTCGGAAGCATTAATTTCAGACTTCGAGACGAGTATGCTCTCCGGTTTCCTGCTAAAGCTATCAATGCCAGGTGGTATACAGACTGTATCCTGAAATAGTTTTATGCCGAAGTTGGGGCAAGCAGTCGCCTAGCTGGACCTTTGCAAGATATCATTTTCCGAAAGGAAGCCCTTGTGCATCCGGATCCGGGCCAGCTCGATGCTCGCCTCAGCTTGGTTCAAAAAATCAGTCGCCGCCTGAGTATGCGGGACTTAGCCAAAGAATTCCTCGGACTTCCAATTCCTCCGCTGATGGCCAACTGGCCGATTACCTTCGAGGAAGATTCGCAGGGCGGTCTTCGCAAAATCTCTTCAACTTAGAGCCCTGCAGGTAACTTCGAAAACAACATATATCATATATATTTATTCGAAGAATTAACCAACATAACTCATTTTTCAGCCTCTTCAACCCCTATAACTTCGGAGCAGATTGTACGGGCTTCGGAGAAGATTTTGGGCGTCCCAACTCCGACCGAAAAGGAATGGAGAATTAAGCTGGTTGGTACTTGGGAACGGTCCAACCGAGTATGGGGGCTACTCGAAGTTGTTCCGCCCCCTCTTGTGGATTGGGTGCCTTCGGAGAAAGGGCCCAAGAAGAGAAAAGCCGAAGCTGGAGCTTCGAGCTCTGCCAAGACTCCGCTCAAGAAGGTGGCTCGAAAGCCAAGAGTTCCTGCACCTTCAAGCCCACGAGCCTCAGTCTCCGATTCCTTGGAGGACGAAGGCAGGATGCTTGTCGACCTGATTGACAAAGATGCAGCCCAAGAAGATGCACATATTGATGAAGCTGCGAGCGTGCCGGAGTCTCAAGAGAACCTTGAGCAAGTGAGGACTCCGGCTGCTCAAGAAGATTTACCTCAAGACAGAGCTCCTGTGGACGAAAGCGGAGTTGAAATTACTGCAGCATCGATTCCAGGTGAAGTAACAACGGCTGCTCTCGAGGATGCTCCAACAGTCGAAGATTTGACTGCAGATTCTGATGAAGACTTTGGGGTAGCCTTCGACCCGCCAAGCAGTCCAATGCTCACCCGTCGCCAGAATGTCGAAGGTAAATTTGGCATAATTCTTTTGTTCTTTTTCCCTGCGAAATTATACAATGTATAATACCTTTGTTTTTACAGGATCCACTTCCGTGGAAGAGGTCCGTCCCGAGGATATAATTCCTGGACCTTCGACAACTTCGGAGCCAATTCCAGGAGCCACTCAAATGGGGCCTGGAAAAGGAAAAGGCAAGATGGACCCCCTCCCTGCTCCGAGCTCAGGATCAACTCCGTCTGAGTCAACAGATGAAAGCCAATCTACTGAGGGGGGCCAGTCTGCTGGAGCTTCAAAAAAGATGGCTCGGCACTCCGGACCTTCGCCAAACAAAGATGACCAGCAAGCCTTGAGCATGCTCCCTCTTCTAGCTCCTTTCTTGGAGCGAAGAACTGGGCTTCGGACTTTGCTCGAGCCTTTGGATCGAGCTAGCCGCGAAGTCGGGGAGACGGACTTTGTGGCCATCTTGAGCGAGGCGGAGAGTTCAGAGCTCAACGCTGTCATGGAACGTGCAGCATACCAGGTACGAAGTATCTGCAAAACAACATCAAATTTATATACAAATAATTTCTCACCTTGGTTTTTTCTCTTCGCAGCAAATAGTCTTAGCCCGGGCTGCGAATATCTCAAATGAACGTGGAAGCGTTCGCCTTCGAGAAGAAAATGCAACTCTTCAACGAAATCTTACTATCTCCGAAGGTCGAGTGGCCCACTTGGACAACATGGTTTCAACGGAGCGTAGGGCCAGACAAGGCTTGGAAGCTGTGAATAAAGAGCTCGAAGCAGAAAAAATTGTGCTTCGAGCGGAAATCGAAAAGATGCAGGCGGAGCACGCTACTGCGGGAACTGAGCTTGTTAGACTCCAAGAAGAAGCTAGCCAGCTACTGAATCAGAAGAATTCTTTAGCTACGGAGGCAGCTAGGCTCTCTGGAGTAGTAAGAGAATTGACTTCGACGAAGGATGCCTTCATTGAAGACAAGCTGAAGTCAGAGAAGGTTACTGCAGAGGTCATGGACCAATTGCTAGGCATTCTGGAGTACTTCGGTACTACTGGGACGCTTCCTTCAGATGACAACATCTCCCTGCTGCGACGGTTGAAAAGGATCCAAGGAGCAGCGAAGCAAATGAAGACAGCAAGCATTCGGTATGGAGAAATCTCCGGACAAGTGGCTGCTATCGGCATACTTCGTTACTATGAAGATCTAGGCCAATCGATAACTCCGAGCGCAGGGGGGTCCCATTACCTTCGATGACGACCAGCTTCTTACTCCTTCCGAATGTGTGGCCGCTGCTTGGCAACCCTTCCAAACTTCATGGAGAGCCGAAGGTCACTCTGCGATCAAGGCTTGGATTGACGAAGGGCAACGCCAGAAGCAAGCTCGGTCCCAAGCTTCGAGCAGTCAGCCCCCGCCAAACCCGTAGGTTTAGAATTACCTTAGGATCTTCAACTATGTAAAGCACTACGCTTTTGTACATTTATGAATGAAGATTTGCTTATCATGTATTTAGGCTTGTCCTCATATGGAAGATGTCGAAGTGTTAGATGTTAACGACGAACTTCGCTTATTATGGGCTACCTTCGATATCTTAAAGCTTCACAAACGCCCTCGATTTCTAGTTCCTCGGGATAGCTCCGGAGCAATTACGTCTGAAGTAAGCAAAGATATATTATCTTGTATTAAAGAGGAAGAAAAAGAAGTTAACATGGAAACTTCATCTTCAGAAGACGTTGTGTGGTCCAAAGACGAAGATGAAACTCAAGATAAAAAGCTTGAAGAACTTGGAAGCTGGGAAAGGAGCCCCGAACGACTTCGAACTTGGGCCGAGCTTCAACAAGAACAAAAAGACTTTAGAGCTTCGAAGGGAGGCAGGAGAGTTAAACGCAAAGTTGTTAGAACTCACGGCTCTAGAACTAGTCGTTCTAACCCTAGCTCTAGAGATCGAAGGGGTCTTCGATTCCTTCTTGGTATAGATACCAACTTTTCATGATGTAATCATATTTGTTCGAATAATAAATATCGATTTAAAATTGTTTCCTTATTTACTAGCCCCTCTTTGAGCGTAAGCAACTTCGAACTGTATTCAAAGATGGTTAGGCACAAAGAAAAAACTTAGGAGTACAATTTTGGCGGTTCGGAGCCCCTCAGCAATTTAAAGATCGATTAAAATCTTATAAAATGTCTTCGACTATTTGTAGTCTGAAGACTGGTAACTTAGTACCTTATGTTTTTGAAAGAAATCTCTTGGGATAACTTTCCGGACACTTTAGTGTCCTAGATGATTTGTCACTTCGGACTTTCTTAACAGACATTCGAAGCTCGTGGCTCAAACTCTGTTTTGCATTGGCCTCCTTCGGCTCTTTTTGCGAATTCTGTCAAACCAGTGGTTTGGAGTTCGCAGTGGTCTCTTTGGACTCTTTTTACGGATGCCTACAAGCCGGTGGCTTGGGCTCCGCATCATTTGGTCTCCTTGGACTCTTTTTATGGATGTCTACCAGCCGGTGGCTTCGACTCCGCATCTTGTGGTCTCGGGCTCTTTTACGGATGCCTACAAGCCGGTGGCTTGGACTCCGAATTATGTCAACCCACCACATCGGAAACTTCAGACCAGTGGCCCGAAGTCCGAAAATATGATTCAAATTAATGACACTTCCCTCTCGGTCAACTCCGCTATTCCAGTGCGTCCACTCGGAAGTGGGAAGTTTATAAGGGGTAGGCATTATCTGAACCATATGCTTTATTAATTCGGAAAGTGCTTACAAATGATTACAAGGAGCCTTTATGCGAAGTATCGCTTTAGGTGCTCCGCATGCCATGTATGCGCTAACTCTTCACCTTCCAAATTAGCTAATTTAAAAGAACCAGGATGCCCTGAGCGAACAATTAAGTATGGACCTTCCCATTTATTTCCTAATTTTCCTAGTGCTATGATACTTCGCAAAACGAGATGACCCGATCTAAGTTCATTAATCTTGACCTTCGGGTCGAACCAAGCCTTCGTCTGTTGCTGATACTTTGACAAATTTGCCACAGCTCGAAGTCTTGTCTCCTCTGTTAAATCTAGCGAAGCTTGTCTTTCTCCTTCTATTTCCGGTTCGGTGCTGCGAAGTGATCCTCCTTTGAGCTCTGTTGGTGTCATAGCTTCATCTCTGAATAATAGTCTGAATGGAGTGAAACCCGTGGACCTCGTTTGAGTGGTCCGAATGGACCATAAAATCTTCGGAAGTTCGTCGGTCCAGAGTCCTTTTGCCAATCCTACTATCCTTCAATTTAGCCCTGACAAAATATTACCATTGGCTCTTTCTATAGCTCCGTTAGACTGAGGGTGTCGCACTGCAGCAAAGCATAGCTGGATGCCTAGATCTTCGCAAAATTTCTTGAAAGGTTCTGCGTCGAATTTTGTTCCATTTTCAACTGTGAGTTGTCTAGGCACTCCGAACCGGCAAATGATATTCTTCCAGAAAAATTTCTGTACATTGTTCGAAGTGATAGCTGTTAGGGGCTCTGCTTCGACCCACTTTGAAAAGTATTCAATTGCTACCACTGCGAACTTCAAATTTCCTTTTGCTGTTTGGAAGGGACTAATAAGATCTATGCCCCATCTGGCCATGGGCCATACTGGAGCTATGACTTGAAGGGCTGTTGGTGGGCGATGACCCCTTCGTCCCATCCATTGACATCCTTGGCAACTGCGGACCAAGGTTTCCGCATCAGCTGTTATTGTAGGCCAATAAAGCCCCTGGCGAAGTGTTTTTCCTACCAAAGATCGAGGGGCCAGATGGCTACCGCAAAGTCCTTCATGGATTTCTCGAAGAATTTCTTGACCTTCAGCTTGAGATATACATCGGAGCAGAGGGGAACATACTCCGGCCTTGTATAAAATACCGTTGATTATTTGATAATTCCGAGTTCTAAGCTTTAACCTCGAAAGCTATGGCCCTTCGAACATATTTGCTTCTCCTTGCAACACTTCCATGATTGAGCTTCGCCAATCTGTACTTGGAATGCAAAGGACTTCTGCAGCTGGAATTTGTGGCACCGAAGGTGTACTGAGTTCTTCATAAAAAGCTTCTTTAGGTATGTCCATGGCTCCGGCTGCAGCTTTTGCTAAGATGTCAGCTTGCATATTTTCTGCTCTGGGTATAGTCCGAATGGAAATCCCTTTAAATGTTGCTTCGATCTTCTGGATTTCTTCTAAGTACTTTGCAAGCTGTGGATGTCGGACTTGGAAACTCTTGTCCACGTGCCCTGCTACAATCTGAGAATCTGTTTTAATAACAACTCTTGTAGCCCCTAGAGCACGTGCCTTGTGAAGTCCCAATATAATTCCCTCATACTCCGCTGTATTATTGGTAGACTTAAAGTTGAGTCTTGCAGAGTACAATGCCTTTTGCCCTGAAGGTGAAATTATCACAGCTTCGACACCTGCTCCAGATGCTTGAAAAGCTCCATCAGAGTAAATAGTCCAAATTTCTTCACAAGGCTTCTCCGGAGCCCATGCTGCAGGGGGAGTCCACTCTGCTACAAAGTCAGCCAATACTTGCGACTTAATTGCTGTTCTTGCTAGGAAAGATATGCCGAAGGGTGCTAATTCAATAGCCCACTTCCCAATTCTTCCAGTGGAATCCTTACTTCGGAGCATATCTCCTAAAGGATACGAAGTTGGTACAACAACATTATGTGCCAAAAAACAATGCCTTAGCTTCCTCGAAGCCATTATCAGAGCATAAACGAATTTCTCAAGCTCAGAATATCTTGTTTTTACTCCAGACAATGCTTCGGACACAAAGTAAACTGGATTTTGTACCAACTTCCCGTTGAAATCAACCTCTCTGACAAGAACTGCACTGACAGCAGAGCCAGTAGCTGCAAGGTAGAGGAGTAGGGTTTCGTCCGCAACAGGCACCATGAGTGTAGCAAGGTTACTAAGATAGTTTTTAATATCTTCGAAGCTCTTTTGACACTCCGGTGTCCATGCAACATCTTCAGACCCTTTCAATGCTTTGAAAATAGGCAAACTTCTCTCCGCAGACCTTGCCAGAAATCTGCTAAGTGCTGCTAGATGACCGGTCAGCTTTTGCACATGCTTTAAATTCTCTGGAGGAGCCATCTTCTGCAACGCAGTTATTTGAGTGGGGCTAGCTTCGATCCCTCTGTTTGAAACTAGGTACCCTAACAATTTTCCAGCCTGCGCCCCGAAGACACATTTTTTGGGGTTCAGACGGATCCCACATGCCCGAAGGCTATTGAATGTTTCTACTAAGTCTAGGCTATGTTGGTGCTTTAAGGCACTCTTGATTACAATATCATCCATATAGGCCTCTACATTACGACCTAATTGATGACCTAGAGCCTTAGCAATTAATCTCGAAAATGTAGCCCCGGCATTTCTTAAGCCAAAGGGCATTCTTACATAACAAAAGACTCCTGAAAAAGTTATGAAGCTTGTCTTGATTTCATCTTCGCGCTTCAACCAAATTTGATGATAGTCGGAATACGTGTCGAGGAAGCTTAATAACTCCGAACCAGCAGTGGAGTCGACCAATTGATCAATTCGGGGCATGGGGTAGGGGTCACGGGGGCATGCTTTATTCAGAGATGTAAAATCAATACACATGCGCCACTTCCCTGAAGATTTCTTCTTAACGAAGACTGGGTTGGCTAACCACTCCGTATGAGCCACTTCCTTGGTAATCCCAGCCTTCAGCAACTTTTCAACTTCGTCTTTAGCAAGGACAGCTCTCTCCGCAGACATCTTCCGGAGTCCTTGCCTAACAGGCCGAGCCTTCGGGTTCACAAGTAGACTGTGTTCAATAATGTCCCGACTAACTCCGATGATGTCTTCATCAGACCAAGCAAAGACATCCAAATTTTCCTCAACTACTTTTTCTAAGGAGGCAGCAACTTTTGGAGGCAAGTCTTTACCAAATTGAAATGAATATTCCTTGCCATCTTTGACAATAACCTTCGTTGCAATCTCTCCTTTAGGACTTGGTCTTGGGAAGGATCTTTTCGAGGACTCGCTAGGAGCAGAAAAATTCTCCGGATTATCTTGCACACTGTTCACCTATCTCGGGTCAAGAGGAGGGCCATGACCATACTCTGCTCTTCGTGCGATGGCCTGATCTCCGAAAACAGTGAGCACTCCTGCTTGTGTGGGCATCTTCATACATAAGTAATTATGATGCGCCACAGCTCCGAATTGATTTAACATGCCTCTTCCGAAGATGACATTATATGCATATGGAGCATCTACAACATCAAAGATCACTTCCTCTGACCTGGCCATTGGCCCTTCTCCGAAAGTAACTTCCAGGCCAATTTGGCCGAGGGCATCAAGAGGGGGTCCTACAAATCCTTGCAAAGGACGGGCTGCTGGGAGAAGATGCTTTCTGGACATACAGAGTTGATCAAAATCTTGGACAAAAATAATATCCGTCGAACTCCCTCCGTCAACTAGCACTCTCCGAACTTCAGTTCCTGCTATGTCAGCAGTAATGACAAGTGGGTCTGCATGTGGGAATTTAACACCAACTGCATCATCTGCAGAGAAAGATATTGGCACATGGGACCATTCGGGCATAGCAGCTGCAGACGAAGAAGTTCCAATATGGCCCACTTCTCTGACATATTCTCTTCTCTGCCTCTTGGACATACTTCCTAGGGTCCCTCCTCCAGAGATGGGGAGGACTACTCTTTTTCCTCGATCTTGCCCTCTTCTTGCTTTGGAGGTGGCATAATATTGACCACCGGAGGGCGTCTTGCCGAATCGAAGTTCTCTATCCGCGCCACAACCTGGACAGGCTCCGGACACACTTTAGCTGGAACTCGGTCAGTAGTGCCTCGACCCGAAGTTCTTTTCAGATATTCTCCTCTCAGAGCAAGTATAGCCTTGCACGCATCAGTTGAGTGGCTCCGGTTTTCACCATGGATACAGCAAAAAAAGGTCTGGCCTTTGCCAGCCGGTTTCCCTAGCGGCCTCAAGCCGCTGGTCTTGCTTCCTGAGGGTTGCGGAGCTCTTTGGGCAAACTTCTGCGGGGGGTGCAATGTTCAGAACTTCTGAATGAGGATGCTTTTGCCCCCTACGCCTATCATGCTGAACTTTGAAGCTAGGCCCTTGCGGCTGTGCTGAAGTTTTCACTTCCAATTTCACTTCTTGTAGTATCGACGGGGTTGCAGCAGTTCTCCAAAGCCATCCTTCTTCTGACCTTGCATACTCTTCGAAATAAGACATTAACTGAGAAACAGAAGATATGCTTTTCCGGTGAAGTTTATCAAGGAGGCCTAGATGAATAACTCCCTCTCAAGCCACGTCAACTACTGAAGACGTAGTTAACCCTCGAATTTGCGACTTCGTATGAGCGA